>CM029500.1:12983666-13615977 GCA_017140595.1 Eucalyptus curtisii
TGGGGGTTGACATAGGGAAGATTTTTGGAGGCTATATAAATCTCTCTTGTGTCGCATATTCTAGATCCCGAGAAGCCTTGAAGTCACCATCTCCGAGGGAGATTTAGGTTTTCTTAGTTGATTTTTATACTTCTATTCTATTAGTGGAGTTTGTGCATGTCAATGAGAGAATGAGGAGCTAAACCATAATTGGGGGTTGACAAACCATAAGAATATTTTGTCTTGAAGGAAAAGCCAGCCAAGACTAGAAATTGAACTATAAATTAAATCGAGGTTGCATGCATGAGCACTAGTGATATTGAACCATAAATTATATCTAGGTTTGTTGACACCTAAATTTTGGCTACCTGTTTAATCATTTATCGCATTAAAAAATTAGGGATTAATTTTATCCCTAAAAAAATCAATTAATTGCATAACATGTAGTTTTAGGAACATTTATTTTTAATTTGCATTTACGGTGAGCCGGTGACAAATGGTTTCAATTGATGGTTCAGAACTTTAATTTGATAAGTTGGGCTAAGCCCACGGAAGGAGTAAATCGGCCCAAGTCCGTATCCTTGGGGAGATTTTACAGATTTATCTTTGTGAGATTCCAATTCAAAAGCAAATATTGCTTTTGGAAAAGAAATTTTTGTGGATATGATTTTGGAAAATTAAAAAAAGCCTAATTCATGGCCTATAAATAGATTAATACACGTAGGGTTTTGTGGAGGCCACACAATTAAAACACGGCTATTGGATAGAGATATCATGAGTGGGCACATTGAGAGGAAATATCGTGAGAAGAATGGGGGCAGCACCAAAAAGAGAGAAATAGAGTTTCTTTGTCTTTTCTAGAGGCCCCAATTGGGAAGAGAGAGAGAGAGAGAGAGTAGCCTTGCCATTGTCACGCCCACACTAACGACGACGCTGCTGCTTGCTTCCCGCGACGCCAGCATCTCCATCACCGCCGCAAGCCCAAGCCGCTGTTGTTGCTGAACCAAGTTCGAGTTGCTGTCTCCCACTGCTTCCCTACACCGTCCGTGGCACCGTGCCGAGACGCCCGCCGTTGCCGATAGCGTAGACCGCAAGCCCCGATTTTGATTCGCAAGCCAACGTTTGTACATTCAAGTTTGGAGACCAATATTTGGATTAGCCATCCCGCTCCCCAAGACTGTTGCTGTGCCCTTGGTGCTGCCACACGTCAGTTTCAAAGCCACTTCAAGTGGAAGACGTATGTTTTGATTCCGAACTCCCACAACATCAACAACGCGAAGAGCTGCCGCATCCCTCCTCGGCGAAATCCGATCTGATCTAACCCCCATTGACGAAGCCTGGTGTTCCTTGAGATGAACCAAGCACATTGGCGCAAGAAATTTTCCCCCAAAACGCTTGCTGCTTCTTGATGAACCCCCGCTCAGCACAGCAACGTGAAGGGAACACGACACATGCAGAACGGGATATGCGATTCATGCCTTGGCTTCTTCTTTGATTAAAATCTCGCCATATGTCTTCTATCTATTTATTTAAGCATAGTCTCATAAATAATCCCACATTTTGATCATCACCATATTGACGTCTTTTCCACTTTTGCATTCTACAACACACAGACAATGGAGTTTATGGTTGACTAGGCTCATCCACAAAAGCCAAACTTAAGCGCAAGTGTGCTCTCTGGACATCACCACTCGCCCCCAAAGTCTACGGTCAAAGAGGAGTCATAAGAATTTCGGTGGTTTTTTATTCTTTTAGGTGTTTTTTCCAGATTTGCTAGTAACGTTACAGGTGTTATAATTTTATTTCATGCAAGCAAAAGAATAGTTTCTGGCGAGTAGTCCGAGAAGAGGTTGGAAGGGTGGTGGCTACAGATTTTGAGGGAAGAATAGACGATACATTGCCAAGCACCCCCGCCAATCACACCGCCGTGGAGCATCGTCGCCGTGCACATAACGCTTGCCGCCGTTCAAAGACCAAATTTAGAAGCAAATATTTGGGATAGGTAAAAATTTTGTCTATTTTAATTTCTGAAAATTTTGTTTCCTTATTTGATATATTCATTGGTGCACATGATGAAAATTCCCAATATGTCATGATATTCGCAACTTGAGTAGCCTTCTAAATTAGGAAATCTTCCTAATTTCGCAACGTGCATATGATTAACGGTCCGATTTCATGCTCGAAATACGACCCGCAATCGCATGGAAAAGTCACCAATCCGATCTCACGCTCGAGATACGATTCGTGATTTTGTCTAAAATTGGTCAATCCGATCTCATGTGTGAGATACGATTCGTCAATTTATTTCCAAAATTAAATGGACATGAATGATATTTTGCTGGATTTGTTGCCGTGCTGTTCTTGATGCCTTTATTTGTTTGCTCCCGTAAAAGGAAAAAAAAAAAACATTTGAGTTAGATTAGATGCATGTTAGGATATTACTTGCATATTAGGGTAAGATTGCATGTTTAATTTTACTTCCCAATTAATTTTAAGTTTAGATAGATTTTTTAGATAGATTGCATTCTAGGATTATTTGGGTTAAGATAATATTTTAGTTTAAATTAGGATTTAGTTTAACATAATTCCTAATATAAATTGAATAGAATCTTAATCTAGCTAGATAATTTTCACATTTTATTTTAATTCCGAATTTCATAAAAAAAAAAAAAAATGCCTTAGGCTAAATTAGTTTCATTATTTAGGATAGAATGCATTCTTTTAGGAAAAAGAAAAAATGTCATATGCACATCATTAGGGTTAGATTCATTGAGATGCATGCCATTTAGTATTTTTGCTAGGCCCATTTAATTAGAAATTACATATCATTAGAATTAGGTCATTTTGTTAATATTGCATTGCATATTGCATGATTTTCATTAATTAAGTGAAAAAAAAAGAAATTGTGTGTTAATTAGAAATTATATCTAGGGTTGTTGATGTTGATTTTAATTTAACATTGTAGATGCTTTCGTTGCTTTGAGATAAGTTTTTGCAATTTATTTATTATTTATCTGGGTGTTAAATTGGTGGATTGCGCACCTGTATGATCACCTCACATGTTAGGGAAATAGATTTAAAATCAATTTAAGCTGCTTGCCAAACATTTTTTTCAACATAAAAGAGGGCGTTAGAGAAATCTAGCGTAATTAAGTCCCCGAACTCGCAATCTCTGGTTCATAGAAGTAAAGTAGTTCTCCCATTATTTTACTTAGGTGTCTAATCAACCTCCCATAAACTGATTAGTGGCGACTCCTAATTGAAAAAATCAATTGTATGTTAAAAATTTGAACCTAAGTCACGAATTGATATGGGCTTAGGAGAGCCCGAGTTAAGTCTAGGCTTAACAATCCATTAGCCAAATCCTAGGTGGTTCACACTCGAAAAATTGGTCGCGGCAAGGTTGTTTGTGTGATTGCCATAGCAAATCTAGGTTAAGATTATTTAGATTAAGTCCAATGTTGACACTTAAATTTTGGCGACCCATTTAGTCATTTATTGCATTAAAAAATTAGTGGTTAATTTTATCCCTGAAAAAATGATTAATTGCATAGCATATAACTTTAGGTGCATTTATTTTTAATTTGCTTTTTTTTGCATTTTATTTATTAGACCGGTGGTGGTTGGGTTCGAATTAGTGGTTCTGAGCTTTAACTTGGCAGGCCGGAAGTGCGCAAATTGGGCCAAGCTTTTTTAATGATCGAAAATTATTTCGTGAAAAATAGGAATTTGAAAATTTTCTAGGATATGATGAATTTTTTTGATAGGGCAGATGTGAAAAGCAAATATTGCGTTCAAAAAAGCGAATATTGCATTTGAAAAAGAATCTTTGTGGATATCGATTTGGAAAATTTTTAAAAAAAAAAAAAAACCTAATCGGTAGCCTATAAAAAGGTAAAATGCGTAGGGTTTCGGGGGCTTTTTCTCTCCATTGCTCGGTCAAAAAATTCAAGCCAAAAAGAGAAAAGTTTCCCTTCGTTTTTTAGGGTTTTGTGGGAATAAGGAAGAAGGGTTTTCTTTTGGGGCCCTTTTTGGAGGAAAAAGAAAAAGGTAGCAAAAGACTTTCTTATGCTGCACTTTCCTCTGCCGCACTTTCCTCTGCCGACAACAATGAACAGAAAAGGGGGGCAGGGGAAAACGTGCAGCAGTGGAGAAGCAGAGGCCAACAGAAGAAAAAGTGAAAAAAAAAAAAAAGGGAGAGAAAGAGGGGGCAGGGTTTGTCACCTCCCCTGTTACCTTGATCACTACATCACCCCCGCTAGCCACCGCATCGCACCATTGCTCGACGTACCGCTGCAGCCCCAATAGGAATCGCCACTCCTACCTCTCCGCACCGCACCTCCGTGTTGTCGCGAAGCCGCCGCTGCCGCCGAGCCGCTCCACCAGCCCGGCAAAGCCACCGCCATGCCGATCCATAACGACGCTGCTTCCCCTACTCTGTTTGCGATTTGCCCGCGACGCCGAGCCACTTTGTTCTACTACGCCTCTTCCACAAACCGCCACCTGCTGCACTGCTCACCGCCGTGACCCGCATCCTCACGACAACCCGACGCCCACCGTTGCTGCAAATCGTGACGCCGGGATCGGTCGTCGAGCTCCCCTGCTGCCGAGCCACCGTCGCCCGAGCGATGCCCCTGCTCTGTTCGCGATCTCGCCTAGCTTCGTCTCTGCTCCAACCAGCGATCGACGCTGCTCTTGCCTGGGTGCCGCCCCCGTCCCTCCTGACCCAGCACCGCGCCTTTGCCGAGCCTCCCTGCTGCTGGGTTTTCCCTTTGCCCGAGCTTGAGCGGAGCCACCTGCTGCCTCCCCTGTTTCGTTGTTGGTCCGGCTATTGCCCGAGCCTCCTCACTGGAGCTCTGACGGACAACCTCCCACTCCGAATGACGACCCATCACGCCCATGGTGAACCGCCATCACAACCACCATCCTTAGTCGCACCAAGCCTCCATCGTGGTTCACTTGAATCGATTGGATTTTTGGAGAAATTCAAATTTAGGTAGAGATTTTATTTATTTTATTAGGTAGATTTTTTTTTTTATCTTATTTTAGTTTTTTATATTTTGTCTCCTTGTTTGAAATATTTATCGATGCATGGTTGAAATTCCCAACGTACCGCTTCGATTTGCAACCGCATATGAATTTTTATTCCATCTATAAGGCTTTAGATGGAATAATTAATCACGCGGGAGTAAAATTGATATCTTGATCTTTAAGGCTTAAGATCAATTTATTGATTTTATTAGCAAAATAATCAAGTAAAAATTTAATTTTGAATAATGGATTACATTTTTTATGACCATGGATGATTTGGTGTTTATCTTTAAATTGTTTTGTTTATCCCGAAAATACAAAAAAATTGCATTTACATTCCACGTAGATTAGAATTGATTGCATGATATGTTAGTTAGATTTTTTAAAAATGCATGTTTAGAATGTATCTAGAATAGATTCTCACTTAAATTAGATTTTTATTTTTAGTAAATTTAATTACGAATTTTCCTGACAAAAAATAGAAAAAAAAAATCATCCGCATGTCATGTAGGATTAGGTTCATGAAATGCCTGTCATCTAGTGATTGTTGCTAGGTTCATTTAGTTAGAAATTGCTCTTCATTAGAATTAGGTCATTTGGTTAATTTAGATTTCACATTCAACCATTAGACAATTTTAATTTCGAATTTCATGGAAAATACAGAAAATGTTAGAATAAATCAATTTCATGCTTCAGGATAGGCTGCATGCTTATTCATGTCTTATAGTTTAGGTCATATTACCATGTCATATCATTTCATATTAGATTAGAAGCATTGCATTGCATATAGATTAGATTCTCATTAAATAAATGAAAACAAAAAAATCAAGTGATTACGTGTTAATTAGAAATCATATCTAGGATTGTCGACGTGAATTATGATCTAACATTGCAGATGCTTTCGTTACTATGAGGTAAGTTTTGCAATTTATTTATTTGTTTTCTTGAGTGTTAAATTGGTGGTTTGCGTACCCGCACGATCGCCTCACACGTTGGGGAGGTAAATTAAAATCAATTCAAGCTGCTTGCCAAATATTTTTTCAAAATAAAAGAGAAATGTACCGAAAGGGCGTTAGAGAAATCTAGCGTAATCAAGTCCACGAACTCACGAATCTCTGGTTCGTAGGAGTAAAGTAAATCTCCCGTTACTTTACTTGGGTTTCTAATCGACCAACCGAAAATAAATTAGTGACGACTCCTAATTTAAAATCAATTGCATGGTAAGAACTTGAACCCAAGTCACGAATTGGTATGGGTTTGGGAGAGCCTAAGCTAAGTTTAAGTTTAGTAATCCATTAACCAAACCCTAGGTGGTGCACTCGAAATTTTGGTCGCGATAGCTTGGCCACTCCGCTGGGGACTTAAGTTGAAACTCTTAGTGGACTTAGGCCAATTTTATCTTCTTTTGAAAAAAAATTGTTTGGCAGCGAGGATCCCATGTACATCTCTAACGTTCAAAGTGTTAAATGTTTCTGTAGGATGGGAGGTATATGGGGAAGTGTTTGCCGACCTTTGTTTTGCAAGGAGGTGTATGAATGTATGGTTTACTTTCATTTATGAAGTATTGTTTGATCTAAACTCTTGTGCATGCCTTGCATCTAGCACTACACTATTGCACACACAACCTGCCGCCGGACCTGGGCCGCACTAGAATACTTAGGATGGTATTGAGTTGGATATGACTTTGACCGCGAGGCTGCATAGTAGAGGTTGCCCAACTCAATCCCGAAAGCTTCTTTCTTGGTGTCAAGAATGTTTGCCTTTGCCCGCAAGACTATGTCGCATTGGGGCATCATTCTTGACTAAGCCGGAGTTAGGAGGACTTGACTTAGTATGCGAGGCTGCAACTAGTCATCCCACCCTGCTAACTTCACTTTGCTAAGCCTATCTAGAGTAGAAATCGAACCCCACATTTCATGTGCTTGTCTATGTGGTTGCCGTCGATTTTTTTTGGTGAAGTAAGTCTTTTATCCCTATACCATGCAATTTATTTTATCGTGTTTTTGGTCGGTCCATGACAATTTAGGTCAATCATTGATTTAACTCATTTGTCAATTAGAGATGAAATCAGAAAATTGTCATGCAATGAATCATTTGAAAAAAACTTTGGAAAATTTATTTTCAATTCATGTCTAGGAAATTTGGTTCTTGCTAAGGTGTCTATTTTTCTAGCTCTCTTTAGGAATTCCCTTCTTGTATGAACTTTTCATGAAAAAAAAAATGAAAAATTGATTGGATCATTGTCATGGATTGGTTCTTTATTTACACCTGTGCTTACATATTTTCATTCATTTGAATTAGGTGATAACGGATCCCTCACGTTTGCCCATAATTACGCGATCAAGAGCTAGAATGGCCGACCAAACTAAAGTGCGTGATCGTATGTCTGCTATGGAAGACCAACTCCAATAGTGGCTCGCCTCTATGCAACTTATGACGGCTCAAATCAAATCCCTCCAAGCGAATCCAACTCCTGCACCCGCTCTTCTCGAGATAGTTATCCCGAAGCAAGCAAGCAAGGCTCAAGTGGGTGATGACGACATGCCTGAACTAGAAGATGACCCACCGGTGATCACCGCCGAAAATGCCAAGCTTGACAATGTCCCTAAGACGGAGCAAGATGAACGCTTTGCGAAACTCGAGGAGAAAGTGAAGCAATTGCAAGTGTCGCAAAGTTCACTCCCGTTCGACTTGTCCGTGTATGAGAATGTCAAGATGCCGAAGAAGTTTAAGATGCCGGAGTTCAAGAAATACGATGGTACTTCCTGCCCAAAAGCTCATTTGTAGATGTACCACGTACGCATGGCCCAATATGTCAAAAATGAGCCATTTATGATCCAATCATTTCATTCAAGCTTGACTGGGCCCGCACTGAACTGGTACATAATAAAGAATGTAAACCTTCTCGACACCTTGAATGAAGTGGCTGATGCATTCCTCAAGCAATATAAGTTCAACATGGACATTGCTCCTTCCCGAGAGGATCTTGAGTGAATGGAGAAGAAGCGGAGTGAATCATTCAAAGAGTATGCCGTGAGATGGCGAAATCTGGCAGCTCAAATCACTCCTGAGCCTACTAACAAGGAGTTGATGAAGTTGTTCATCAAGACTCTTCCGTCTGAGTTCCGTAACTGAATGGCCAGTACATACGTCGAGAACTTCAATCAACTTATTCCTGTGGGAGAACAAATCGAGATGGGGATAAGGGAATGATGGTTTATTGAGCTATCCAATAAAATGTTTGCTACCAAGAAGGAGAAGGAGGATGTTGTAGAGGTGAATGTGGCTTATAGTCTAAGAAAGTAGTAATCGTACTCCGGCTATCCAGATGAATCCAAGGCAGCAACAAGCAAATAATAGAAGACAGTTCTCCCCTCTCCCTGGATCTCCATCCTAAGTGTTGGTAATCCTTCGAAAGAAAGGCTTGCTTACAAGTGAGCCAAGGCGGCCTAATCGCGAAAACACTCGTGGTTATGACTCGACAAAGAAGTGTGACTATCACAATGGTGAATTGGGACATTCAACTGATAAATGTTTCACCCTCAAGCACCGGATCCAAAACTTCTTAGATACAAAGGCGTTCTCTTTAAGCAGTAATCAGAAAAATCATCCGCCCAGCCATGACGGAGGCGCAAATGCTGTCACTGAGTGAAGAAGTTATTATCTTCACACTCCTCTACGAATGAGTTTTTTTTTTTTTATGCTCTCTAAGATTTCAAGTTTTTTCTAGGATTTTTTGCTTTCTGGGATTTCAATTATCACTTTCATTTCTAGGGTTTGCTTATTGGCATTTTCCATTCCAATAATGTAATTCATTTTATTTTATTCAATGAAATTGCAATTTTATTTCTAAATTTGAGGGCATGATGGGGTACACCAAACTAGTCCAATGACGATATCCAACCATGAAAAGAAAATATCATCCACGGAGAAATCCTGAGGGCTGGACTTTCTCATGCTTCCTCCCAAAAACTTTTTCGAAAACAAAAGCATTTCACTATTTAAAAAAAAAAACATTTTCCCAAAGCTTGTAGCAGATTAAACTTGTTTGTTTGTCTGACTCATTTACTTCTTATCTCAAAGCATAATTCTATAACTTGTTATGACAAGGGACATCTGAAAATAGCGATCAACAGACTTAGAGCGCACATGCAATGAAAAAAAAGATCAATTTTCCTTGTTCATTGATGAGACAATTGGGGCAAGTAAAAGAGGACCATCATTCTCTAGTGGAAGATCTTGGGGGCTAGTTTGCTCCAAATTACAGCGGCCCATATGTGGTGAAGAAGGTAGTTCCTAAAGGTGCCTTGATCCTAGTGGAAATGGATGGTCGTGAGTTTTCCACTCCAGTTAATTTCGATGCTGTCAAAAGTATTACCCATGAAAGAATTTACCATGTCATGTTTTGAACTGCAAGCATTTTTGTGATGAATATATTACTTTAATGAGTTACAAATTTAATGGTCCAAATTTGTTACAAATCTTACATGTTTCCTTGATGAATTATGTGAGATAAATTGAATGTGTCAAATGGGATACTTTGGAATGATGAAAGGCAAGCCTTATTCCATACATTGTTTTATACACTAATCCCCGGTAATGTTGTGTGGAAAAATTCCATGCTTATGAGGAAAAGGGTGATCTCGTGAAGGGTTGTCAATCGAGGTGATGAGAAACAGTTTCTTCTTCTACCCGAAACACTATAGGTATACTCATTGTTTAGCCCTTTGAGCCCACACACATAAAGAGCTTTTTAAATTATCTCTATCAAGGATCGTCTCATACTGGGACAAAATTTGAAATGAATGATAGAAATTTTCTTACATACACTTGCATCAATCTTCGAGTATTACTTTTGTAGTGTAACTTGTACGATAATTTGAAGTGCCTTAGGACGACGAAGAGCAGTTTTTTCTCTATCATATACACTTTATCCATTGTATAGCTCACTTGAGCCTATGAATTCATTTCATATTAAGCCCAGTTGGTGATCATTCCCCGCACTGGGGCAAAGGAAAAATTCAAATGGCATAGTCTAGAATGATAAAAGATGGAGGCTGTGTGAGTCTAAAGAGAATAAATGCAAAAAATGGGGCATGAAAAGGTAGTGTGCCTAGTAAAAGCAAGACCAATACCCAGAAAAGAAAAAGTCAAACATTGGTTGAAGTCATATCCCCAACAAAGTGGTACTAAAAACTCAAATGCTGAGATGTTACACTCAATGAAGTTTCGATATGGAGAAAATCTTCGACGGTGGAGAAGAAAATTGGTGGAAATGTCAAGATGATCACCAACTTTAACCCTCTAAACACTTTTTGAGCCTAATGATCATTTTATTTCTCAACCCATGAACCAATCCTGCATTACATCCCTTGCAAAGTCTCTTCAGATTATGGCACTTGAATTAACGTAAAAGTTCATATGTTTGAGAGCATCGCTTGAGGAAGTGTGAGTAAGGCAATTTCTACCTCATTTCACATGTTTCTTGACTTGTAAACCCCAAGATGATAGCGAAATATCACTCATTTTTCAATAGCCTCGACTCAAAGAGTCCCCTTTGTTAAGCCGTTGACCAAGCCCATATGACGGTCCTTGTTAAAGACCTCTCAAATTGGTAAGGTCGTACCACTTGCGAGATTGCTTGGACCCCTGTTTGGCATGACAATGGTGAGATAGAGTGATTGTCGAAATCCTACATCAAAGGTCAAATTGAAATGGCCATTTTAATGAGGATGAGTGAAAAGTCCTTTCAGACTGAAAGATCCTTCATTTGACACATCCATAACACTCATGTTTCAGATTAGAATATTATTTTGAAATCTTTCCCAATGAAAATTAGGTGATGCAATATTGATAGAAATCATCAAGGTTCACTTGAATTAATGCATGTCTGTGATTATAAATGCATGTTGCCTCTCCTACAACCATGTTTTGCAGGAGACATATCCCCGGGAGCAAAGATGTTACCAGGTAAGTATATCTCTATCCATACCTTAAATACTTGTCATTGCACAAGTATTCCCTTTTGAGTATACCGACACTCGATTGAGTTGTCCCCCAAAGATTTTTCTCCAGATTCAGTCTGATTAAGGCGACTGAAGAAAGGTTCGGGTCCTAGCTAAGCAAAACTTCAGTTTAGGAGGCCGTAGAATGGTACAGGTCCTAGACAATATTTATTGCTCTAACAGGCGATCGTAGAAAGATACGGGTCCCTGGAAAAGTAATTTTCCCATTCAGGCGACAGTAGAAAGATACGGGTCTTAGAAAATGATTTCTTATTCAGGCGACCGTACTACTAAAAAATCAATTTTTTCGTCAAGGCGACCATAGAAAGGTATGGGTCCTAGACACAGCCAAACACTGCCATACTAGGCGACTGTAGAAAGGTACGGGTCCTAGGAAAGCAGTTTCCTTATAAAGTTTTGTTGCTATTCTGGGCGACCGTAGAAAGGTACGGGTCCTGGACATGTAACACCAATTATCTTGAATCACTCTACCCTCCTTGAAGGTAAGATATTCCAAGTAGGTTCCTCTAACATCTCAGTCTGGATCTGGATGTCTAAATTCTTTTCGTTGAACATTTCACTCTGGATGTGAATGTTCTTCGATCTTCCTCATTATACCTTAGTCTGGATCTAGGTATTTCGAGTTCAAAAATTTTGACATTTCAGTCTGGATCTGGATGTCTTAATTATTTTCGTCTAAATATTTTACTCTAGATGTGAATGTTTTTTCAACATTTCTCGTTATACTTTAGTCTGGATCTAGGTATTTTGAGCACAAAATCTTGACATCTCAATTTTGATCTAGATGCCTTAATTTTTTTCATTAAACATTTCACTTTATATGTGAATGTTTTTCGAGCTTTCTCGTTATACCTTAATTTGGATCTAGGTATTTCGAGTTCAAAAATCTTGACATCTCAGTTTGGATCTGGATGTCTTCTTTTCGATGAACATTTCACTTTGGATGTGAATGTTCTTCTCAGTCTCGATGTCTCAATTTATTTCTTGTTAGACTCTTCAAAGAACCTAAGTTAAAATTGGGTACTTGTGGAGTAAATGGGGATTTATCATACACCTCAAGATGCTCTACCGCATTGATTGGTAAGTAATTATAGGTACGTTCTTTCCTTTCGCATCATGCATTTGCATTAGTATTTTCATGCATCATATAAATTGCATTTTAAAATGGAATTCATTTTCCAACAAAAAAAAAAAAATCATCATCATTCAATGCATATGCATAGTTAAAATTTAGGTCTCAATTTGTCTTTGAAGGCAACCTCTACGAGCTCACCTTCAAAGAGGGGTAGCTGTTGACACTTAAATTTTGGCAACCCGTTTAGTCATTTATTGCATTAAAAAATTAGTGGTTAATTTTATCCCTGAAAAAATGATTAATTGCATAGCATATAATTTTAGGTGCATTTATTTTTAATTTGCATTTTTTGCATTTTATTTATTGGACCGGTGGTGGTTGGGTTCGAATTAGTGGTTTTGAGATTTAACTTGGCAGGCCGGACTAAGCCCATGAAGTGAGCAAATTGGGCCAAGCTTTTTTAATGATCGAAATTTATTTCGTGAAAAATAGGAATTTGAAATTTTTCTAGGATATGATGAATTTTTTGATAGGGCAAATGTGAAAAGCAAATATTGTGTTCGGAAAAGCAAATATTGTGTTTGGAAAAAGAATATTTGTGGATATCGATCTGGAAAATTTTAAAAAACCTAATTGGTAGCCTATAAAAAGGTAAAATGTGTAGGGTTTCGGGGGCTTTTTCTCTCAATTGCTCGGTCAAAAAATTCAAGCCAAAAAGAGAAAAGTTTCCCTTCATTTTTTAGGGATTTGTGGGAATAAGGAAGAAGGGTTTTCTTTTGGGGCCCTTTTTGGAGGAAAAAGAAAAGGCAGCAAAAGACTTTCTTCTGCTGCACTTTCCTCTGCCGACAACGGTGAACAAAAAAGGGGGGCAGGGGAAAACATGCGCAGTGGAGAAGCAAAGGCCAGCAGAAGAAAAAGTGAAAAAAAAAAAAAAAAAAAAAAAGGGAGAGAAAGAGGGGGCAGGGTTCATTGCCTCCCCTGTTGCCTCGATCACGCCCGTCGCCGGAGCTCTGCCACTTCCACGTGTTGTCCCCACTGACCTAACACCGCTTCC
This sequence comes from Eucalyptus curtisii, assembly GCA_017140595.1. NCBI lineage: Eukaryota > Viridiplantae > Streptophyta > Magnoliopsida > Myrtales > Myrtaceae > Eucalyptus > Eucalyptus curtisii. The sequence continues at coordinate 12,996,832 of CM029500.1, forward strand.
ATCGCCATCAACCCCCACCGACCACTGCATCAGCACCACTACTCGACGCATTGCTGCAGCCCCGACATGAATCGCCGCTCTTACGTTGCACTCCGCGACGACGCTGCTTCCTTGCTCTATTTGCGATCTGCCCGCGATGCCGAGCCGCTTTGTTCTACATGAATCGACCCGCATCCTCATGATATGCCCATCCTCTCCGGACCGGCGTCGCACCCGCTACCGAGCCACCCCCGCCCGAGCGATGCGTTGTCGTGATCTCGTCTCGCGCCGCCCCGCCGACCGCCGCTGCTCCTACCTAGGTGCCGCTCCACCGAGCCTCCCCGCTGTTGGGTTTTCCCTTTGCCCAAAAGCACCGCCATGCCTCCCCTGTTTCTGCGGGTCCCGGCTACGCCCGAGCCTCCTCGCTAGAGCTCCGACGGACAACCTCCCACTCCGAACGAGCAACCCATCACCCCCGGTGAACCGCCATCACAGCCACCATCCTTAGCCGCGCCGAGCCTCCATCGTGGTTCACTTGAACCGATTGGATTTTTGGAAAATTCAAATTTAGGTAGAGATTTTATTTATTTTATTAGGTAGATTTATTTTTTATCTTATTTTAGTTTTTGATATTTTGACTCCTTGTTTGAAATATTCATCGATGCATGGTTGAAATTCCCGATGTACCGCTTCGATTCGCAATCGCATACAAATTTTTATTCCATCTATAAGGCTTTAGATGGAATAATTAATCACGCACGAGTAAAATTGATATGGATCTTTAAGGCTTAAGATCAATTTATTGATTTTATTAGCGAAATAATCAAGTTTGAATTTAATTTTGAATGATGGATTACATTTTTGATGATCATGGATGATTTCGTGTTTATCTTTAAATTGTTTCGTTTATCCCGAAAATACAAAAAAAAAATTGCATTTGCATTCCATGTAGATTAGAAATTGATTGCATGATAGGTTAGTTAGATTTTTTGAAAATGCATGTTTAGAATGTATCTAGAATAGATTCTCACTTAAATTAGATTTTTATTTTTAGCAACTTTAATTACGAATTGGGATAAGTTTTGCAGAAGTTCTAAAACTTGTCACGAAAATGCATTTCAGTCCTAAAACTTACAAAAAGTGCATTTAAATCCTAAAACTTGTCAAATTATTTCAAACAAGTCCTAAAATCGACGCCGTTAGCATTATCCATTAAAAATGCTGACGTGGCATTTTAAATAATATTTTATTTTCCACATGTATTTTTTAATTATTTTTTATTCATTTTTAAAAAAAAATTAGATTTAAAAACTAAAAATTAAATTTATTCTTATCTTATTTTCACCAAAAACTAAAAAGAAAAGTTAAAAAATTTAAAAAATTGTTTAAAAAAAAAATCAACGCGGCTCCTCTCCCCCCCCGCCACCGCCGCCCATTGCCGGAGTGGCACAGCGGCGACGGTTCCCGCCCTAGGCCGGGTGGGGCCCCGCCCTCGCTCGGCTAGGGCGAGGGCCTCGCCGGCCCCGGGCAAGGGTCGGCGACGACTCGCCTAGGGCGGGCAACGGCCGCCCGGCCCCGCGAGGGCCGGCGGGCCCAAATCGGGGCACCCTCGCGCAACTATGGCATGGGTGCCCAGATCCGGGCCCCGCCGGCCCTCAAGTGGGGCCGGCGGACCATCACCCCCCGGCGAGGGCCGACGAGGCCTCGCCCGGGCGGGCGACGGTCGCGGCCCTCGCTGGGGCCGGCGAGGCCCGACCACCCCCCCCTGGGCTGAAAATCGTCGCTTGGCCCCTCCGGCGATGCGCGGCGGTGGTGGCGGCGGTGGCGGGCGGGGAGAGGAGCCCTTTTTTTTTTTTTTTTTAATAAATATTTTAACTTTTTTTTAGGTTTTGGTGAAAATAAGATAAAATGAATAAATCTAATTTTTTTAGTTTTTAAATCTAATTTTTTAATAAATGAATAAAAAATAAAATTAAAAATCCACGTGGAAAATAAAAAAATTTATTTAAAATGCCACGTCAGCACTTTTAATGAAAAAGGCTAACGGCGTCAATTTTAGGACTTGTTTGAAACAATTTGATAAGTTTTAGGACTTAAATTCATTTTTTGCAAGTTTTAGGACTGAAATGCATTTTCGTAACAAGTTTTAGGACTTCTGCAGCACTTATCCCTTAGGAATTTTCATAACAAAAAATACAAAAAAAAAAAAAAACTCATGCGCATGTCATGTAGGATTAGGTTCATGAAATGCCCGTTATCTAGTGATTGTTGCTAGGTTCATTTAGTTAGAAATTGCTCTTCATTAGAATTAGGTCATTTGGTTAATTTAGATTACACATTCAACCATTAGATAATTTTAATTTCGAATTTCATGGAAAATACAAAAAATTTTAGAATAAATCAATTTCATGCTTCAGGATAGGTTGCATGCTTATTTATGTCATATAGTTTAGGTCATATTACCATGTCATATCATTTCATATATTAGAAGCATTGCATTGCATATAGATTAGATTCTCATTAAATAAATGAAAATAAAAAAAATTGAGTGATTGCGTGTTAATTAGAAATCATATCTAGGATTGTCGATGTGAATTATGATCTAACACTGCAGATGCTTTCGTTGCTATGAGGTAAGTTTTGCAATTTATTCATTTGCTTTTTGAGTGTTAAATTGGTGGTTTGCGCACCCGCACGCTCGCCTCACATGTTAAGGAAGTAAATTAAAATCAATTCAAGCTGCTTGCCAAACCATTTTTCAAAATAAAATAGAAAGGTACCGAAAGGGCGTTAGAGAAATCTAGCGTAATCAAGTCATTGAACTCACAAATCTCTGGTTCGTAGGAGTAAAATAAATCTCCCGTTACTTTACTTGGGTTTTTAATCGACCCACCAAAAATAGATTAGTGGCGACTCCTAATTTAAAATCAAAACTTGAACCCAAATCGCGAATTGGTATGGGCTTGGGAAAGCCCGAGTTAAGTTTAAGCTTACTAATCCATTAGCCAAACCCTAGGTGGTGCACCCGAAATTTTGGTCGCAACATCCAGGAGCTTCCAAAAGAACTTAATCCTTTTAGGTAGTTTAAATTCACCTAAGGTTAGTGTGGGTTAACATATCTAATTAGGGATTATTAGATCGAAGTTGGCTTGTAATCTAACTTAGGGAAATTTCACCAATACAATTGAAAATTAATTTGTTGCATGACAAGTTGAGAGAATTGATTATGAGTGATCAAGTGAAGTTGGATGCTTTACTGTTTTGTGATCTTAGTTAAAATCTTAAAACTTACGTTATTAATTTTCGGTTTGCTTTAGATTAGGTTTACTTTTCAATTTTAATTGGCTTTTGAATCTTTTAAGTTTCAACTTTTTTTATATTTTAGTCATTTAATTGGTTTAGTTCACTTTTTACTTGCTTTTTCAACTTGATTAGCTAGATCTTTGGATTGATCATTCTCGGTAAGTAATTGGATAATTAGAGACAATCTTAATGGAAATGATACTCACTCATCACTTCATTACTTGTAGATATTATGCACTTGCAATTCACCTGACAATAAAGATATCATCAATATATATATAACAAATAAATTGATAAGGTACCTTTAGTCCATGTGAATAAGGCATAATTATTTCACTCCTACACATCCAAAGAAATTAGGATCGGTAACTTGATTACATTAATCAATCAATTAATACTCTTGTGATACATAATATAGTTTAAACGTCAAAGTTTGATTTTTTGAAAGATTTTTTATGCATTAAAAATGCTTCTAAAGAATTATTTTTGGGCCCATCCCTGATTTCTGAAAGTTTTGAAGGATTTCTCATACATTTTAGGGATAAGTGCTACAGAAGTCCTAAAACTTGTCACGAAAATGCATTTCAGTCCTAAAACTTGCAAAAAGTGCATTTAAGTCCTAAAACTTGTCAAATTGTTTCAAAGCGAGTCCTAAAATCAACGCCGTTAACATTTTACGTTAAAAGTGCTAACGTGGCATTTTAAATAATTTTTTATTTTCCACGTGGATTTTTTATTCATTTTATCATTTTTATTTCATTTTTTTAAAAAAATTAGATTTAAAAACTAAAAAATTAGATTTATTCATTTTATCTTATTTTCACCAAAACCTAAAAAAAAAAATTTTAAAATATTTATTTTTAAAAAAAAAAGTTCAAATATTTATTTAAAAAAAAAAAAAAACAGCAGCTCCTCTCCCCCGTCGTCATCGCCGCCACCGCCGCCCATCGCCGGAGGGGCCACGCGACGATCGCCGGCCCTAGGCGGGGGTGGCCGAGCCTCGCCGCCCGGGCGGGGCGACGAGGCCTCGTGAGGGCGGGCGACGGCCCCCGTGAGGGCCGGCGACGACTTGCCCGGGGGCGACGGCCGCCCGGCCCCCGTGAGGGAGGGCGGCGGTCCAAGATCCGGGCACTCGCGCCAAAGCCGAGCGAGGGTGCCTCGATCTGGGCCCGCCGGCCCTCGTCGGGGGCCGGCGGCCGTCGCCCGCCCTGGGTGAGTCGTCGCCGGCCCTCGCCCGGCCGGGCGAGGGCCCGCCACCCCGCCTAGGGCCGGTGACCGTCGCCCGGCCCCTCCGACGATGGGAGGCGGCGGCGGGGGGGGAGAGGAGCCGCGCTGATTTTTCTTTTTTAACATTTTTAAAAATAAGTTTTTTAACTTTTCTTTTTATTTTTGGTGAAAATAAGATAAGAATAAATTTAATTTTTTAGTTTTTAAATCTAATTTTAAAAAATGAATAAAAAATAATTTAAAAAATACACGTGGAAAATAAAAAATTATTTAAATGCCACGTCAGCAAATTTTTAACGGAAAAAGGCTAACGGCGTCGATTTTAGGACTCGTTTGAAACAATTTGATAAATTTTATGACTTAAATGCACTTTTGCAAGTTTTAGGATGCATTTTAAAATGCAGTTTTTCATGATAATTATCCCTACATTTTAAGAGAAAAATTTTCAAAATCAATTTTAGGCCTTTCCCTGAAAAAGAGATTTCTTTGGTTAAAAATAAAAAAAATATTGACCTAGGTCGGTCAGACCGGTGCCGGCCTAATTTGGATGCAGCAACCACCTTCGAATGGTTAGAGAAGAGCCTCTACTAGAGTTTTTTTTTTTTTTTTGTTAATATCCTGAAAAACCCCAAACTAGTACACTTGTGATAAATTTACTCAAAACTATTTTTTTTATCACAAAAAACCCCAAATTTGTATATCTTTGACAAATTTAGCCCAAACTGATACACTTGTGACAAATTTACCCTCTGTTAGTTTTCGTTGAATTTTACTGTCAAATTATTAAGTTAAATGACACGTGATAGTTGATTGGTATACCAATTGGAGATTTTACGCTCTATTTGTCACAGTTTACAATTTTTGTGATTTTTTTGTGGTATTAATCTAATTTAACGAATGGTATATTTGTCACAAATTTACCAAATTTGGGGTTTTTTGCGGTCGACTAAATTAGTTTGGGATAAATTTGTCATAAATATACTTAGTTTATGGTTTTTATGATCATCAAAGATAAATTTGTCACAAGTGCACTGGGTTTGAAGTTTTTCATTGACAAAAAAGATAGTTTGAGTAAATCACGAGATGTTTCGGTTTGGAGTTTTTCATAATATTAACCTATTTTTTTTTTCTTGTTACTGTTCTTCTCTCTCTTGTCCTTTTCTTATTTTCTTTCCTACTTTTGCTTCTCTCTCTCACGTTGTCTTTTTTTTTTTTTTTTTTTTTTTTTTTGGGTCATCTCCTCTCACGTTGTCAAAGGGAAAGACCCCTCTTTTGCCTTCTCTCTCTCACGTTGTCAGGTTTAAGGATGGGGGAAGACCCCTTTTTTGTCTTCTTTCTCTCACGTTGTCTTTGTTTGTTTGTTTTTTTTTTTTTTTTTTGGGTCATCCCTCACCCACGTTTTCAGGTCTAAGGAAAGGGAAAGACCCTTTTTTGTCTTTTGTCGCTTTTGACTTTTCTGCCTCTTTCTTTTATCCCATTTTCTTTTGTTTGTCTTTCACCCCTTTTTTTTCCCATGCGAGCGCTGCTCTCCGAGCGCCCCCTCCGAGAACACACGCGACCTCCATGTTCCGACGGAGCGAGAAGACCCGTTAGCACAAGCGCCAACGAAATGCAAATCTGTTTAAAAACACGGGTGCCGCTAAAGCCATGTCCAGCCATCACGCGGCCGTAATCCATGGCCACAACACCCTTGTCTTTCCTCCCTGCCAGCCAAGAATCGGCTGCCCGGAAGCACAACGCGCACACAAAGAACGTAGAAACAAGAACGTGCAAAGCGAAGGATAGCAACGAGGATTCATCAAAATTCGTTTGGTAAGCGACAAGCACCCACGACGGACGGAGAACTAAGAATCAAACGCACTAATCTTTACTTGGGCATTTCGTCGAGCATGTGGTATACGCAAACTGGGGGTGAGGAACGGGACGACCGAGCCCGAGTTCGAGCCGGGATTCCGAATAAACGACACATACGACCCCCGAACAGCAGCTCACGCGCAAGGAAGGTCGGAAACTTGCGCGAGCCGGGCAAGAGCAGCCCGGTCCGGCGAACCCGAAACGGGACACGAGGAGAAGGGAATGGGGGCTGTTGGTGGCGTTCCCTACCTGGCTCCGCGGCGTCGCACGCTCGTCCTTTATGGCGTGAGGAAGAAGAGAAGAGAAAGGGGCCCGGCCAAGGGAAATGTGATGGGCGAGATGGGCCCTGGGCCCGCGCCTGTTGATACAAATGCCTTAGTGGGTTCACTGTTCATTAAGGATCAACTTGTAGCACATTTCAAAGACCTTTTTTTGTTTTGTAATTGTTTTTGGGGTTAACTTGGAGGAAATGACAATCTAAGCCAGATGCAAAGAGAGAAGAAATAGAGGTTCAAAACAATAATCGGATGACCAATTGTTTTTCTATCATGCAACACCGATCGACTTGTTGGTAATGTTAAGCATGATAAAGCACATTATATATGTCAGGCCCAAAAGGTAATAGGAGTGAAATATTCCAACCAATTCAATGGTCTCTCACAAGTCCAATCCATGTACACCTGAACAAGCTATTGGTGGCAGTCACATAAAACGCCCATGGTCTTGCTTGCCTGTTTTGTATTCTTGCTGCCCCATGATATTTCATTTGTATGGACAACCTAAACTTTACTAGCCCAACACATAGCCAAATGTTTCTCACTCTTTTTGTACGGTCACATTATGAAATAAATTTCCAAAATAACCTTTTGACTTTTGCTCATAATGTTGACACTATAGTATTCATACAATCCATTGGTGATGATCCCCTTGATATTATTAGTATAAAAAAATATTAGTTATTCAAGAACTTAACCACGCAATCGAGTTTGTGCCATAATGATGGGCATGATGACAGTGCTTGCTTATGCCATGATATCTACATGAAAAACTGAATACATTCAACAGATTTCTCATCTTGGCAAGGAAGCGGAAAAATATTAAAACTGATTTTCTTTCAAGTTACTACATCTAACCAAATTGTTGTACGTCAATGTAAGTGTTTCGAGTCAGAAGGCAAGAGGGAAACTTGCAAATTACCATAATTCCCAGCATCATTTATGATGGATTTGAACTTCTCGAAGGCAAGCTTCAGAATTTGGTTATAATATGAAAATAAAGCTATGGCGGAAGATGATTGCAAATTCAGTAAAAACTGCAGCATCAGAAAATGATCTCAAAAACGAAGGAAGGGAGACGAGAATATAAAACAAGAGTACTGCAACCATTCTACAATTGCCTGGGATGTACATCTCTATATTTACACTACTGGGATCTTTAGTATAAAATGGGAGCACTAAATTTGAGAAGATCAAAATGATGTAATGTCACTCAGTAATTTCAACTTGAAAGGTAGGCATTATGTGAAGGAAATTTAACTTGCTATCATCAGGAATTGATGGCACTACACGAGAGTAAAAATAGTATGGGAAATTTCAATAGCAGTATTACAAATTCAATTTCTCTGATTAGGAACTAATGCTAGTTAGTAAATATAATCTAACTAGAATCAATCATACCAGACCTTAAACTGTCCATTAGTAGGAGAATAGGATTTGGCAACGAGAATCAGTCTCTTCAAGCTTGACAGAAAGCATAATTAACTTCCAGTTTTACCTCCTTTTACATAAATTTAATTGCAACAAATTTAGTACCCCTTCCCAAGGAGTGAGTGGCTGCAGCCTGGAAATGAAGATCTATTTAGACAAAGTAACAAAACTTCAAATAAATAAACTATAAGATATTAAAATATCTGACCTGGATTACTTGATAACCTGCCAGAGGATCAGAACATGGAAAACCCAGATCAAATATTGCTGAACCCCATGAGTCAAGCGCCTTCGAGGCTTGTGCCATGGTTGAAAAGTCAGAATAGGACCTAATACCTCCTTCGCAAAAAACGAAAGAACACATTTGTCATGGAAAGAGCATCCTTCCTATTTTGAAATAATGCCTGCTAGATCCCCATGACATTCGGACTATAATGCCATCTTTTTAGAAAGAAAATGTCAAAGGGTGCCCCCAGGACTTGTTGAGTTCAGATAATGTGCTTTGGAAACGATAAAAGATGAAGTTTACAATTTAATATTCTGGTGATATATGAGATCGGTGTGACTCTACTCATTCTGTACTCCAAATGCAAAAAAATTTCCAGGCAAATGATATACATATTTGTAGATAACAAAAGAAAGTAAGACACAAAACCCTAAATTTTTGTTTATGGGTTAAAATTAATCCCTAAATTTCTATGCAATTAATGAACCCAAAATTCATGTGTAAACACAAGCTTATCCAAGGCCCCGTATGCCACAATGAAGAAGTGCTAATAGTTAAAGATGTTTAGGACAAAGACAGGAATTGGCACCTTGACACAATTTCTTTTGTCTTATCAGAGAATGTCATGCTACTTTTGAACAAACAAACCTAACCCGCTGTCTTCTATGGAAAACTTGATATGTTTGCTGTTTTCAAAACCACACTGCCCGAATTGCATCCTCATACATGCTTAACCTCTCTTTGGAATAGTTCATGGAAATTAGATTGTAGTAACTGAATTAAGCGCTTCCTTTGACTATGGGCTCGTAACTATATCCCATCAAAAGAGAATCTTTTCAAGTATTAACCTTATATTTGTCCAAACTAATATCCACATTTTGCAAGCCGACAGATTACTTCATCAAGTATTCATCCATCCATCACATGTCATCGATTTCTTTAACTCCACTGTCGTAGATTGGATAAATACTAGCATTCTTATCGACAGTAAGTCAAACCATAAAATACCTCGAAACATTCTCGTTGATATGCTGTTTGGATACTTTGGAAAAAGTCTTAATGAACTCATCTTTCATGACAAAAATTTATCACTTCCTTTCCTGCTGCAAAAGGCTAATAGTTTGGTTACTAATTCCACATTTCTAATAACTTATCACAAGGCATTACAAAGTGTAAGATTATCTCAGTCAGTTGCAAACCACATCACAAAAATGGTGTAATTTGACTACAGCTGGGGCTTCCTTAGGCAATCCTGTGAAACACAGGTGGCGGTGGCTTATTGAGGGATTGGTAAGGCAATAGGCTTGTTGGGTTCAGCCGAAAGAGCGTGGTGGCAAGAATTATGAGCACTAATGCTCAAGGGAAAATGATCGCTAAACTTTGGCCCAATCTATAAGATGATTCATGAATTTTAGTTTAATGTGCAATAAGGTTCATAAACTTTTAATTTATTTAATGCGGTCCCTAGACTTTTGTATATAATCAATTTAGTCCCTAAATAATATGAAAATATGCAAATTAAAGTTTATAGATTGCATTGAACAAATTAAAAATTTAGAGATCAAAACATCCAATAACTAATATTTGCGCATTGGATGCTGAAGTTGTTATTTAAATGCATCCCACACAACCCGCAAGCTCACACCCAAGCTTTGAACTCATGAATGATTGCAGAAATACATAATATATCAATTCCCCTCAAAAGAAATTCGGGAGGGTTTCTAAATCTAGCTTGAAAGACTGAACACCAAAGATAAGTGGAGTACTCAGGATTTACACGTGAAACGTGCGAGGCGGAACGAAGTTAACCTTTGCCGGATTTTGCGGAAACCTTTTTTTTTTTTTTTTTTTTTTAATTCATACTTTTAAGTTTCACAAATGGTTCAATGGCAAGAGAAAAATGTTTGGAAGTCATTTGTTTCATGATTACAACGACTTGCTTAGGTTTATGATGGTCCATTCTAACAAATGCCAAAACCGTTGTCAAGTTTAATATATGACAATTTACACTTATTAATTAGGAAAAAGTTGTAAATTTCTTCTCTTTGCAGCACCATAACATAACGAATAGTACCACACCATAAAGATGTGTCCACTTATTTTTTACTTATGAATATTTACACTAAGTATGGGGCAGTATATGATAACAAAAGACAACACCATTGTCTCACCAATAATACCACACCATAAAATTATGGCTTTTTTTTTTCTTTCACTTGGTGAAAAAAGGAGAAAAAAGTCTCATGCATCCAATAGTACCACACATAAAATTGGGTCATTTCTTTTTTTAACTTATAACTATTCACCCAGAGTGTGTGACGGTTGTGGTAGAGGGAGAGGTGGCTGTTGGGCCGAGGCGTCCGATGAAGTGGGGAGCTTGCTGGCACCATTATTTCACTGGAATTTGCGAGTCCAGTCGAGTTTGAGCTTGGCAATGTATTAACTCGAGTCGGCTTAATTTTACACCTCTCGGCTGGACTGGTATTTATGTAAAAGAGAAAGCCTATAATGGACTCGGGATCGCGAATAGTCCTCTAACATGAGTAAGCATTCACCAAAGGGAGCTGAAGCCCAAAAGCTTAAGAAAGTCCATGGACACCTTTGCGCGTCCAAAGTAAAAGCTGCCATATAGAACAATAGCGCAAGCAAGAAGTCATCTTCACGGGTTCCATCATGGTTTTTCTTTTTCATTTTTTTTAACCAAAAACGAAGAGATATCGCCAGATCGAAGGGATAATGTGTCAAATCAGGGATCCGAACAACATGAAACTAGACAAAAACATCGAATTATGAAGGCCTAAATAATTTGGCTGAACCTAAACCAGCCGACAGCCCACCCGATCAAGTCTATGGAGGCTAAAATAATTTATAGCTAAAATATTCTATTATTATAAAATTGAAAAAAATAACTTATTATTTGTTATTTACACAATCATGAAAAAACTAAGAAGCCTATATCAGTATATAGTTCAGATAAAGATTTTATGTAAAAATTATAGCATTAAGTGCAATAACAACATTTTTTTTTTGGTCGAACAATAACAGCATTCAAAATAACACATTTTAGTCAATTGACTTTTTTTTAATTCAAAGTCAATCAATTAGAACTTGTTTTTAAGTGATGTACAATAATACCGTAATAAACCATGTAATGATCCTTTATTAGAAAATCTGAGTTTTCTTTTTTATATTCAAATCTGACATAATTAAAACCACTCAAACGTTCTTGTTAATTATAGGGATGCCATTTTTGTTGAAAGATGTATCCCCACTCTTGTTATAAGAGTTATTTTCTTCTTTATCCCTGCCCCCGATTGGTGGGTTGCAAGGGTGATGTCCATCTTTAACATCCACCGATTAGAGAACAATTGGAGGACATAAGGGTGGAGGAGAGCATGATTCATTGTTTGTTCTTCTGATGACTATCGACTAGAGTCTTTGGACTTTAATTTCCTTTTTTTTTTCCAAGATTAAGCATATAGCATTTTTAATTCCATCTTGCTAACTCAAACAAATGTAATCAAATGGGGAAAAAAAGAGCAAGTTATACTTGAACTTTCCTCGCTTTATCACTTACATAACTATACTTTTGAAATTGCGAGTTCCATGTTCAATTTCACTGAAATGACCAACCGACCTTTCCTTGTGATAAAGCCCCAAAAATTCCTAGCATCAACTGAATCTCTGAACCCAACTCTATCATCCTCCATTTCGCTGGTCACCACCCCACTGTCTTTGACCGCCGAGCAGTTTGCAGCCATGGCGATGGCGACTATATGCTAAATCCTATAATTTCTGTAACAACAATACACGACACCTTTACAAACACCAAGAGAGTTTATTTCTTGCGCACGCAATTGAAGAGCTTCCTGCAAAACTTTTCTCCCTACATACATGTTGTGCATCTTCCCGCAAAGCCACTTCAGACGGTGCTGACCATTTTACTGAGCTAACTACAGGCTGGATGGGAAGTGACGTTTGACACTGAACGATTGAGCTCGGCTGCAATTTCGTCCCCAAGGGCCTCGATTACTTCAGCTTCAGTTCTATCCAAACTGTAAGCACCAAAAGTCATGTCTGGTCATTAGTGCTAGTCAACACGAAGAAAATATCAAGAGGGTCAAAAATTTTCTAGTCGGTGTTCAAAGTTATTTTTGAGAAGAAGAAAAACAAGATGTCTAGGTTTTGCCTCAATGTACAAATAATTTTTCCAAGGTCACATGTTCTGGGTATGGGTGAAGATCATCTAATCCCACACTCGAATCTCTATCACCTCTTCACAGATCCGGTACTGGCACGTGTTCATTTTTATCTTTTCTCTGCCATACACAACAACGACAATGCAATCCCCTCAGAAAGTATTTCATGAACCTAATACATAAATTAAACTGAATCAGAATCCTGGTGGGATTCACATAGGACCGAGCTCAGCATACGTACAACATGTGACAATCTATCCAATCTCTCTCTCTCTCTTTCTCTTCTTGTATCTCTCCACACATGAACTAGCATTAATTGCCTCACATGAAACTTAAAGTTCAGGCATCATGTTCAACTCGAGCATTAATATTAGTATTCTCCTCAAAAACATAATCATAATTGCCCCGCTAATCACATGCTCAAACAGAAAACATTGTTCATCATAGGAGAAATAATTGAACCGCCTACCAATAGCCCAAGATTACAAGGTATAACATCGTAATAGATGCTAATATTACAGGCGATAAACTACACGAGACTTCAAGGATTAGAGATGTGGAACAAGATCAACATGCATAATTTGATCAAACGTTTGCTTTTCTAAAGACCAGAAAATCTAATGACTTTCCTTTTTGTCTCTATACCTTTGAACGACAAATGTAAAATTCTAAAGAAACATCTCCAACCATAGATTTCCAAGAGTATGCTTTAGATGAAGCAAACATAAGTCCACTTCATTAACGTTTTCACTTGTTTGGTGTCTTCAAGTCTTCAGAAAAGTATTAGATTGATGGAAAATCACTGAATATATTGGCTTAAAGCAAGAACCAACATCTTAGTTTTATTTGGATATAGATTAATGCTTTTTACCAACAGAGCACTATTTGAACATAAAGATTTTAATTATAACTGGATGGATAAGGGCTTAACTAATCATCGCATTACTTTGTATCACCAACTCCAATTAGTATGCCAGAGATAGTAGAGTGTGGCAAATGACCATATTACATTGCCTCATGCAGATAAACCGACGCCCAAGGGAAGAGATTCCACATTTTCAATTATTAGTTCCTACTGACTACAACAGGCAGCCTTTCAAAGTAAGTTTTGTGTTCTCGTGCACTAAGTAACTTTATTCAGCAATTCTCAAAAAAAGTATACTTAGAAGAAGACAGAGCTTAGAAAGGAAAGAGTTTAGCACCTGGCATTAACAATAAAGCCAGTGATCCCGCCCACTTCTTCCAAAGCTTCTCTCCACCTCTGGGCCTGGCGTGGATTCTTCCGCTTGAGACCCTCTTTGCTTTGGCCAATATTCTCCACAAAAGAACTGGACGGCACTCGCAGCTCTCTAGCGTCAATGCCCCAGAAAATGGGCAATACAATCAGACCCCGTCTTTCTCCGCACTCAATGATCTTCTCCAGCTCATTGAGGCACCACGCTGAGCAATGGTAATTCTGAGAAACAACCACAACAGCGATATTCGACTGCTTGATCGCTTCTTCAATCGCTGGCCAGATCCTTTTTCCTCGATCCAGTGCATAATCGACAGCTGTTCTCATCCCCCTCCGCTCAAGAGCACCCTTCAGATGGCTCACAGGATGGAGCGTGTCGTCCCGTTTGTAACTAATAAAAATGTCATATTTCGTAGGACGATGTTGACCTGCACAATAAGGAATACATCGTTTGAGATCAGAATAGACGTATGGAGGAGGGATTAAGAATTTGATAAAAAGGCTTATTGAAAAACAGAAACTGTGCTAGTCCTTGTATACGATAATAAAATTTTTTGTTCTTCATCCTCAGCCAAGTCCCAATCACATGCATTTCACATTAAAAAAAAAAAAAAAGAAAAGAAAATGTACTAATCCAACAGACAGAAAAGAAATTAATAAGGAGGAAAATGACCCTCGCTCGGATAACCATACTTAATCAACTTAATAAAATAATTTTCCACTGGAACCACCCAAAAGATGTTCATTATAACACATACCATGTTTTTATACAACACTTCATCAGGAATCTTCTCAAACAACCCTCAATCTCAACAATAATTGAAAGAGAAGAAATGGGGATTCTTAACAATAATTGGTTGACCAATTGATACCATGCAACTAATGGACTTGTCGCTAGAAATGCCTTCATGAGTTACTTGGAGCACAAGCCTAACCCAAAGCCAAGTGGTATCCCACTCTTTTTGCAGGGTCACAAAGGGTAACTTTCGGTAAATTTATGTTCCAAGATAAGTTTCCAAAATAACCTTTTGGCTTTTGCTCATAACGTTGAGACTACAGTATTCATCCAATCCATTGGTGATCATCCCCTTGATAGCTTTTTCAATAATATTTTACTGACAAACTAAATATAAATAAGTTTAAGAACTTAACCATGCCATTGATTGTATCAGCAATGATGGAAATGATGACAATGCTTGCTTATGCCATGATATCTACATGCAAAACTGAATACATCAGCTGATTTCTCATCTTGGCAAGGAAGGGGAAAAATATTAAAACTGATTTTCTTTCAAGTTACTGCATCTAGCCAAAGTGTTGTACGTCAATGTAAGTGTTTCAAGTCAGAAGGCAAGAGGGAAACTTGCAAATTACCATGAATCCCAATGATGGATTTGAACTTCTCAGCTGCAAACTTCAGAATTTGTTTAAATCTTGGGAATAAAGCAGTAGTGGAAGATGATTGTGTAACAACCTATTCAGTAAAAACTGCAGCATCATAAAATGATCTCAAAAACAAATGAAGGGAAACGAAAATATAAATCAGGAGTACTGTAACCATTCTACAATTGCCTGGGATGATTGCACATGTACATCACTATCTCTACACTACGAGGATCTTTAGTATGCTCAGTATGATGTGATGTTACTGAGCAATTTCAACCTAAAAGGTAGCATTATTTGAAGAAAATTTAACTTGCTATCATCAGGAATGGATGGCACTACATGAGAGTAACACATAGTATGGGAACTTGCAACAGCAGTATCACGGATTTACTTTCTCTGATTAGGAAATAATCTAATAACATTAGCAATTTCACAATCTTCCATTTACTCTCAAGCTGGTTAGGATAGGAAATAGGTTGGGCGGGAATACTTTTATGACTTGACCTGCATCTTGGAGTGGAAAAGGAAAAAGTTCATATAAGTGCTTCTACTGTCGTCTGTTGTATAGCTTGCTCTGTTCAGGAGACTTGATGGTTCAATCATTTTAAATTTACCATCCTATGCCAGAATTGCAACAAAATGCCTTGTTTTCTATTGTTGCTATGATTTCAACTCATCCAAGTAAAGGATTGGCCAACTCATGCAGAGGCTGAGCATTGTGTTTCCTTCTTCAATGTTTCAAACTTATTTAAGCTTGGACGATGAGGAAGAGATTGATCCCATCACCATTGAAGGTACTATAACACAAGAAGAGGAAAAATCTTTTGGAGTCTAAGAAAGAGATTATTTGGCTCCTAGAGTGATTATATATGATGATCTTATGCTATAGACATAAAGCGGTTCACACACAAGCATGTGTCATTTGAGAAAAACCCAATGGAACAACATGAGATAACCAACGGATAGTAAGATAATAAAATTAAGTACATCTCCAGTAATAAAAGGAGCATACTAAACATAACATGATGGTATTAAAGAACACATAACTCAGCAATCCACAGAATGATTGATCTCATATCGGCGAGCAAAAACATTTCATCCCAAGCGATGACCAGCCTGGAAAATCAAAAGCATTACCAACTGCTTTTCCCATATACTATCGTACAAGAAAACCAAAGTAGCTAATGATATTCTAGGAAATTGATCGACATATTAATTAGCTAGCTGCACTAGTTTGAACTAGTTGGTGGCAAGAGTTAATCTAAAAGTGGCACAACAATCTCTTAAATACAATTGCTCGACCTTACTTCCTCCAACACTCTGCACAAAAATGCTCAAAAGTTCAACTGAGGTTCAACGAGAAAGCAAAAACGCCATGTCACATGGAGATAAGTGATCAGCCAAAAAACAGACAACAATGAAAAATTTGCAGAAAACAGTCACAAATGATAATCATTGAAAACGTTAACAAGAAAGAAGAAACTCAAATGAAGTTCTCACCACCTTGCCTTCTTTCCTCAAAATAGGAAGAGCCCCAAAGATGCCAAATGTCGATACAGTGCTACGAACAGTCATTGTTGTACTTGTTTTAGTAGGAACGAATTTTAGTTGCCGCAAAGACTGAAAAGCACAACAGCATCTGGGTTTCCTAATCTTGACACAGCAAGCTGATTTAGGAGCTGCTGATGCCATACCCAAAGTTCTGGATATGCAGATTTCTCCACTTCAATCCTATTAATGAATTAATAAAAGAAGAAACAAGTAAAACACTTAATATTAAGTAATAGCAGTTTTCGAAAGAAAATGACTGATAGAAGTAGCATGTTGCCATCTCGAGAAGATGACATCACAGTTATAATCACTAGTCACTGCATATCTCAGTACAATGAACTCTGTACAATCCAGCTAATACTCACGGCTCACAAGTGATTGCTAAGAGGAAACTGAAGAATGAGTAGCTTTAACTGTTAGTACGATAGGATGACACAAAATCTGAAAGGTAAAAAAAAAAAAAAGTCAATCATCCAATCTGGCACATAAATCATCACAGTGAAGCCACTTCCTCGTCCAAGCAAACACACAGCAGTGTCTGGGAAGTTGCTGATCTAACTCACGCAATGTTAACATTGTAAAGGAACTAAGAGAATCAACTAAATTCTGGAATTCAAATTCCTTCCACCATTCTCTGACCAGCAAAAGCGAGAAGACCAGAAGATGAACTGGTAAATGAAACGATTTTTCATTTACCACTTCATGATCTAATTCATGCTAACTTAACATTAGATGTTGACTCGCTCCACCATTCTCCGATCAGCCAAAGACGAACTGGCAAACAAAAGGATTGATAGAAAACACTCGAAGATACCAGCAAGGCTACCAGAGAACGCGGCGGAAAGGGCCGTCTGCCGGCGAGCTGCCGTTACCTGCGAAGGAGATGGTGGCCGGGTCGCGTGCTCGACGGAGGTGATGGCGGTCCGCCGGAGATGGAAGGAGGCGAAGGGACCAGTGATTTCAGTTTTATGGTTTCTAATGCTGCGCCGCTTCCCGTCGCCATGGCTTCAGTCACAAAGCCATTTGGGTGCGAGTCTTGCGGGGTAGTTTTGGTAACCATGGATGAATTTTGGATGCACAATCAACTCAGAGATCTCAACTGAGAGATCTGAGATGAGTTCTGAGGCAGTTCAAGCCATTTTCTGGATTGAATTTCAACTAGCTTTGGCCAATATGAAGTAATGAACCGAAAGGAAATGACTTCAAAAATCATTTTCTGAAGTCATATTTCCATTTCCAAGAAGCCATATTTCTTCTTTTTTTTTGGTCGAATATGAGGGTCCCTTTTTGAAAGACATGTTGACTCAAAAGAAAGATCTGAGATGAGTTCTGAAGCAGTTCAAGCCATTTTCTGGATTGAATTTCAACTAGCTTTGGCCAATATGAGAGTCTGGAAATGGAGCTCAGCCTTGTTGAATATGAAGAAGCCTCCTGGGAAGTGGTTTTATTGTTCTTTTTCTTTGGTCGAATATATATATATATATATATATATATATATATATATTATATATATATAACACTCGTAGCGCTTACTAAAATAAGCCCATGTCAATCAAATTAAACCCAACTCACAAGAGCTCCGCCCAAACTTATTTAAACTAAGTCAAGTCCATTTATTAAACATTCATTCATTCATTCATTCCTCAAAACTATACTGCGATTTTCTCATTATCAAGCCAGCATCAAGATCATTAACTCTTATCAGCGATCACAGACTTCAACCATTCTCCATTCGCTGTACAACTCAATCACCAACTATTGGATCACTACGGAAATGGTCGATCCATGGGTTAGGGGGACAAATCGATGCAAACACCTCACGGAACCTCCGCTCCCGAGATCGAGACGAGTCATTGCCTCGCCATTGACCGCCAACAGAACATCACGGGGACACATACGTGAACACATAGAACAGAACACAAGGAAAACCAGCATTACTTCCGATCACACGTCCGAATCTCAGGACACAAGACAGACATGGATGAATCGAAATTGCCAATCGTGATTTGAACACGTTAATTTGATCATTGTTTTCCAATTTCAAATTCCATCTTCACAAGGGTATCTAACCAAAGTTGTCCCTTGCGAATTTTTTCCATTTAGCTACACGTTGATATGCTGACTACTTGGTTAACTAAACTAAAGTTACACATGCTGTAGTTAAAGTCCAGTTAACCATGCTTAAAAAGCATATAGATATAGGAAAAAGAAGCTGATGAGTCGATTAAGGGTGCGTTTGTTTGTGTTTCCGTTCTTTTTTTTGTTGGGGAACAGAAATAGAAAAAATTATTTCTGTTCCGGGGAATAATTTTTGACCAGAAAAACACGTTTGGTAAACTTGTTCCAAGAAAAAAAAAGAACAGAAACATGTTTGGTAAATTTGTGTTTTTTTTTATTTCTTTTAATTTTTTAATATTTGTCTTATTTTTTTTTTTTCTTCTTTTGGCCGGTCGCCGGCCTCGGCCATGGCCGGCGACCGGCCGACGAGGGCCGGCGGCCTCGCCCAGCCACGGCGAGGCTCGCCGACCCCCGGCGAGGCCGAGCCTCGCCCAACCACGGCGAGGCTCGGCGAGGCCAGTCGGCGTCGCCCGGCGGTGGCCGGCGAGGCGGAGCCTCGCCGGTGGCCGGGCGAGCTCGGCCGGCGCGGGCGAGGCTCGGCGAGCTCGGGCTCGCCCAGATCCGGCGAGGCCGAGCTCGCCCGGCCACCGGCGAGGCTTGGCCTCGCCGGCCACCACCAGCGACGCCGACTAGCCCTGGCCGGCGAGGCCGAGCCTCGCCCAACCACGGCGACGCTCGGCCTTGCCGGGGCCGACGAGCCTCGCCGTGGCCGGGCGAGGTCGCCGGTCCTCGACGGCGTCGCCGGCCCGCGACGGCCGGTCGCCGGCCATGGCCGAGGCCGGCGACCGGCCAAAAACGAGGCCGGCGACCGGCCAAAGAAAAAAGAAGAAGAAAAGAAGAAGAAAAAGAAAAGAAAAGAAAAGAGAGGAGAGAGAAAAGTTGTTCTTAAAAATTGTTCCAGAAACAAGAAACAACTTTTTTTTTATTCTTGTTTCTGTTCTTTTTGTGTTCCCGGGAACAAAAAAACAGATTTGAAACAAAAATGCAAACAAACGCGTTTCTGTTCTTTTTTTGTTCCCGGGAACAAAAAAACAGAAAATCTGTTCAAAAACAGAAATAAAGAACATAAACAAACAGGCCCTAAGTGATTAAGAGCTTGGAGTGGAATTTAGTAAATTCAATATTAAAATCATAGTTTCTCTCATTCAGAGTACCCTTCGGGCCTTAGGCCACCTTCATTGTCTACTGAGCGGACTTAGGGGATACATATGAATTGAACAGTTTGCGTATATCAATGGAGATTAGTCAAGTCGGAAGGTTTAGACATCTTGTAATTTTTTTTTTAATCAAATGATTAATGAGAAATAGAAAAATGAACAATTTTCATGTTTGGTCTAATGAGGTTTTTACACTTTCGAGTGCACTTGTGTCAATCCTACAACTTATAAATGGAAGTTAAAAGAAATGAAGATCCATTTTAGAAATTCAACATTGTTTCATTTATCTTGCTAAAGGGGTTTATATGGCTGTGCTAGCCAAAAATGGGTTATCAACAAAATATCTTCCACCAAAGGCTTGATCTTTGAATTTTCGAAAGAATCGGGTTTTGCAGCGATTCATATAGAAAATTATTTGCATATCAAGAACTGCTAACGATAACTAGGTATGAACTAAAGACAAATTAAAAGGATAATGAGAGAACAATAAATTGATAGACTAAATTATGATTAGTGTTTTTCATTGCGGATCATTTATAACTGATGCTTCCTGGACTTATATAGCCTTGAAAAAAATACAACTGTCATTATGCAGTTATCTTTTGAATTACAACTTGTAACTACTCCCGAGATTCTTGACTTCACGGCGATTGCTCTCAACTACATGTTTTCATCCATAAGCGGTGTTAATCTTCGGGGTATCATCTAGCTTGACTTTTCTCATTTTTTTTCTTACTACCGTAGTAGACCACTTGTGGTCCATCAAAAACCATCCCGGTGTGCTACTCCTCATCAATGACCATAAGTCACGAGGCATCGATCTTACATTGGCTACTGTTCAATTCGTGATCGTGTTACCTAATTGCTTCATCGACAAGTTAACTCTCGACACTTCGCCGGCCCGAGTTATCTTTTGACATAGATATATGCCCCTTTTAAAAGAATTAAAAAGGCATCCGGAATAAGTCATCCCCTTGAAATTTGAGCAGAACGCCGGTTGCGCTACTCCATTATTTTATTTTCGCCTATCATGGTTGAACACGTGGCACAATCAACGGGATTTGCACATCACCTCTGTCGTTTATCGGCCTGCATTACCGGTACTCGAGATTCACCCTTCCTAATCCTTTTAATCAGGTCATACGTTGCGGCCAAGATCGCATTTTTATTTCCGACACCTTGCCTTCATGGTCGACCTTTCGTCACCTTCCTCTCGACTGGATATCTACTTCTTCCGTTGAAGTCACGATGTTGCCCAAGAGTCAATCTCCTCCGTGCTCGCCTTCAACATTCCTGTCTCGCTTCGATCAGCTTCGAGAAAGTGAAGATAGTAACAATTTTCTCCTCTCGCTGCTTGATGATCATGAATCCGCCCTTGAACATATAATCTCAGGGAGTTGCTTCGTTAAGCCTCGAATTCCTCATTCTCTTCAGGGATGCTTTCCTCAATATAGGAAGAGGAACGCCCATTCCGAAAGAAGCGTATTATTGAATTTGTGTGCTTTTCCTTCTTTTGATCCCACAATCTACCAGTGGTATTTAAGGACAATGTCTCAAAAGGAATCAGTTTGGCAACCTGCCAAGATTGACAAGGCTCTCCAATTTTGTTGTTTTGATTAGAACCTTGATCTGGGTCTTCTGAATGGTTTCATAAGTTTTTGGTCCCCATCCACTAACCGTTTATTTCTTCGCTCTGGGCCTATGTTGATTACCTTTCTTGATTTGTACGCTATTACTGGGCTTAGTCCCTGGGAGAGGATACAAGTGCTGCTGACTCAGCCAAATGCTCCTTTTTTGATCACATCGACGACTTTTCCTATGGTTCTTTCTTGAATCGCTATTGCAACGGGTCAGCGCGAAGTCACCCAAAAAGAGCACATGGCATTCCTCTTGTTCTGGCTATTGAAATATGTTTACTTCCATCCAGCGCTAAAAAATTTCAGAGGATTTAGCAAATTTGGCTTTTTACCTTGCCGAAGGCGAAGTTTTGGCACTAGGACACCTTGAATTGGCTGTTCTTTACAAAAGAATGAAACCATGCATCCACGTCAATGTATGAGGATACATCTGGTGCCTTCTATGGCCCCTTCTGGATTCTCCAACAATGGGCAAAACTTTATTTTCCTTCTGTGTTTTATAATATCACACATGCTCTGCCCCGCTCTAGGACTATCAATACTGTACCTTACATTCCAAACGCCAGAGAATGCAGGCTATTTAGTTAAGAGCTCACACCCATCCCTGTTGGTGTTTCCTCTTTTCAACACTTCCTTGGCTGGTTATGTGGATGTACCATTGACACAGCTAAATTTTGCGCTCTTCGTCAGCTGGAATTTGCTGATGTCTTTTGACTTCGTTTATCCCATGAAGACACAGAAATTCTGGCTTTCTGTTCTCACTCCTGTTGATCTTCTCTTGAAGCTATCGACAAAGAGCAAACTCAAACCCAAACTTGAGAAGTACTCTCCACACTACTGTGCACGGCAAGTGGGGCACACTCAGGGCATTCCTATGCCTATTTTGTATTCCATGGAATACCCCTATTGGAAGAGGAACCATTATGCGTCTAACAGCGTCAGCCCATTCAATTGTTGTTACCAGTTCACAGTGGCAATCTTCCATGGACATGTTGTCGCCGACTTCAAACCTAATCCTGGAGTCACAAGCAAATTCATCGATTGGTAGGCTTTCTACCAAGTAGATGAGTTCGAGGAAGATCTCAAGTCTATAATTAAAAGAGTGAAGATCAACAATCCCTTCTTTCTATAAAATCAAGAAAACAGAGGAGCATCCTTCTCTGAACACTCGCAGGATGCCAAAGTTGTTTGCAATGCCCTGCCATTACAACCGGTACTTGTGCATTGAATACTAACGTTGTTATTAGATGCATTCTTGGCTTTACAACCAGTTATTGTGCATTGGATGATGAAGTTTTTATTAAGTGCATTCCTGGGCATTACGAACAGCGTGATGGCAAGAATAATGGGGATGCTGAAGTTGTTATCAAAACGAATTCCTAGGCATTACAGACAGCGTGGCAGCTAGGACATTGCAGCCAGTACTTGCGCATTGGATCAGCTTAGGATCGAGACATCCAACAACCCGTACTTGTGCATTGGATGCGAAAGTTGTTATTAAATGCATTCCTGGGCGTTACAAACAGCATGATGGGGATGCTGATTGCCACCACATGGTATAATTGATGCATTCTTGGGCATTACAAACACCAAGAAGAGATGACAATTGACCAAGCGTTCAAAAATCCAAATTCAAAGAAAGCTTTACATTCTTACACTGTCTTTGGAGAGCATAGAAGTTTGTAATCTATCAAGAAGTGTGGGTGGCATTATAGTTTGTGCTTAAGTGTGAGATAGTGAGGTCTTCAGCTTGAGTATAAGCAGCAGCAGCTTTGAGAAAAAGTACTTAAGTGGCACACTCTAGTATAACTATTCAAGATTGCTAGTGAAATCCAGCCACAAAGTTCTTAGTCAGAAGAGTGCATGCACGCTTATGCTCAGCCGAATCACTATAAAACTCTTGGTGCATTGTTCTCTATCTCTTTGCTTATATTCATTATTGCCCAATAGAAGCACAATACACTACTTGATATAACATGATCCTACTTATATAAATACCCTGTTTTACCTAATTACGCTTATACCAAACTTGATGCTTTTAATTCTGCAATATTTTGTTAAGATTCATGGAATCACCTATCCACTCCCTTATAGGTGATAATGCTAGCCAACATCCGATTGCCCATCTATCGAAATTGTATCATGTGGCATAATTTCTGCAACAACCACCACATGACCAATTTGCAAGCACCAAGAGAGTTTATTTCTCACGCATGCAATGGGAGACCTTCCTGCAAAACTTTTCACCCTTCATACACGTTTTGAATCTTTCTACAAACCCACTTTAGACGGTGTTGATCATTTTACTGACATAAATGCAAGCTTGAACTTGAGATTGAGACTAACCCAGCTGGATGGGAAGCAACGTTCACACCGAACGGTCCACCTTGACTGAGACTCTGTCCGCAAGGTCCTCGATCACTTCAGTTCAGTTTTATCCAGATTGTAATCACCAAAATGCATGTCCGGTCATTAGTGCTAGTCAACAGGTAGAAAATATCAGGGTCTAATATTTTTTAGCCGTTGTTCAAAGTTATTTCCGAGAAGAAGAAAGACAAAAGATGTCTAGGTTTCATCTCAATGTATAGATAAGGTTTGTAAGGTGATATATTTTGATTGTGGGTGAAGATCATCTGATCCGGCACCGAAGCTCTATCACCTCTTCAATGATCCGATATCGGCACATGTCCCCTTCCATCTTTTCTCTGCCGCACACGATAATAACAATGTTATCCTCTCATAAAGCATTTCATGAATCTAATATATATATTAAACTAAATCAAAACTCTGGTGGGATTCACATAAGACCCAATTGAGCATAGGTACAATAATCATGTAATAATATATATATATATATATATATATATATATATATATGTGTGTGTGTGTGTCTCTAGAGAATATATTGGGTGCAATTGTGGTAGCCACCTCAACAATTCACAAGTCCATTCCATGAGCGACACATGTGCTCAGGGTCCCATCTTTTAGAAAATCTATAGCCCCCCCTCTCTCCCTTTTGTTTCTCTCTCTTCTTCACCATTTCTTTGTCTTTTTTTCTTCCACTTTTTTGTTTTTTTTTTCCCTTTGGCTTGTGGCCAACCGATCACAAGTGAGGGCTGGTCATGGCCCTCGCTTGTGTTAGGTCATGGCCCTAGCCTATGGCTGGTGAGGGAGTTTTCATCAAATTCGGTAAGGGCGAGGGTCACCCTCGCTAAATCTAGTGAGAATTTGGGAAGCGATGACATCAACAAGGGTGTCATGGCCCTCACCGGCCACAAGCAATTTTTCTTTTGTTGGATTTGGCAAGGGCTCCACCCTCATGGTCAAGGCGAAAGTCATCCTTATTGAACATGGTGAAGGTTTAGGAGGCAACAACATCAGAGCTGTAGGGGACCTTGAGGATGCAAGGGTAGAGGGAGGGCTTGGGGTCACAGACAATGAGGGGGAAGGAGGGCTTGGGCTTGTTCTTGGACCTAGGGCGAAGGCAGTGGCAGAGGAGAGGTGGCGGCGTGGTTTGTCAAACGGCCGGCTCCATTGTGAGTTGGAACGATTGCATGAATAGGAGAGAGAAAGAGCATAGCATGAGAAAGAGAGAAGCGCGAACACAGAGAGAGAGAGAGAGAGAGAGAGAGAGAGAGAGAGAGAGCATGGAATTGAAATTAAAAGATAGAAGGCTTATGGCTTGTAGTCGGCCTTGTCGCTCAATGAATGGAGTGAGATTTTTACATGTTGGAATTCCAGCTCTACCTAATATTTTCTTGTGTCTCTATTCTTGTATATCTCCATACACGAACTAGCGGTAAAGTACAACAAGGGGCATAGGTTGATACTTTAGTGCCAAAAGTTTCAAAATGTACACTTAAGTATAACTTTTTTTTGAAAAGTTTGACACTTCAGTGCCAAATCTGGCGAGAGTAACTGCAAATCTAACGTTTTATATATATATATATATATATATATATATATATATATATTAATAATATATGTAGTCTACATGGCTCGTCAAAAGCCAACTCAATAATGATCTGGCAAAAACGACGTTGTTTTGCCCAAAAATTGAATTTTAATATAAATATTAATTACAATAAATAAAAAAGAGATATCTGCAGCAAGCTTTGATGAGGGCTTCTATAGCCCTCGTCGCCACCGCCATCACCCCGGCAAAGGGCTGGCAACGATGGGGCGAAAGTCGGCCAAAGTCGTTAGGCCCTAGGCAATTACGGGGTTGCCATAGCCATGACAGCCCTTGGCACCTCTAGACAATGGTCGACAACCCTCGTCGAATCTGAGGAAGGGCCATTACCCTCATCCCAGACCTAAGCAAAGGCCTACAGGCCCTTGTCGGTGATTGGCTAGGGTCGTCGGCCACTGCCTAAGGCCTGATGACCTCGGTCGACCATCACCTCACCTAGCCGACTCTTTCTGGCAACATTAGGGCGGCGGCGGCAAGGGCCGAAGCCCTCACCAAACCAACTCCCTTCTTCTTCTTCTTCTTTTTTTTTTTTTTTTTAAGTTTTTAATTTATTTTAATTAATATTTATATTTAAATTCAAATTTTGACCACATTAGTGTCAAAACAATGTTGTTTTGCACTTTTCTAGCCACATCAACACCAAAAACGACATCGGTTTGCGCTTATCTTGTCGGAAAAATGTCACGTCGGTAATTTGGCCGCAATTTCTCATCGTTAGCACTTAATTGCACTTTTCTAGCCACATCAACACCAAAAACGACATCGGTTTGCGCTTATCTTGTCGGAAAAATGTCACGTCGGTAATTTGGCCGCAATTTCTCATCGTTAGCACTTAAGTGTTCTATTTTTCTCCGATTTTTTTTTATACTTAAGTGTACATTTTGAAGTTTTTGGCCCTAAAATGTCCCCCCATATCAAGTTTTGACACTCTAAATGTCTGCACCTCCACGAACTAGTATTAATTGCCTCACGTGAAACTTAAAGTTCGAGCATCATGTTCAACTCAAGAGCATGAGCACCAGTATTCTCCTAAGAAACGTAAACATAATTGCCCAACTAATCACACGCACCGACGGAAAAACGTTGGTCATCATAGGGGAAATAATTGAACCGTCCACTAACAGCCCAAGGTGACAAGGTAGAACAATCACAATAGACAGTTATATTACAGGCGATGAACTAAAAAAACCTTCAAGCATTAGAGATGTGGAATAAGATCAACGTGCATATTTATTCAAAAGGTTTTCAATTGTGGAAGCACGTACACATAACCAACTCCTAATGAGGAATTTGAAGTTTCCTAGTCTATATCTTATCGAACTTGTAAAACGTATTAGATTGATGGAGAATCACTTAATATATTGGCTAAAGTAAGAACCAATATCATAGGTTTGCTTGGGAATAAAATAATGATTTCTACCAAGAGAGCACTACTTGAACATATAGACTTTATTTATAGGTAGATGGATAAGGGCTTAACCTAATAATCATCACATTACTTTGTGTCATCAACTTGAATTAGTACTCTAGAAATAATTGAGTGTTGCCTCATTTAGAAATGGTTACGTCCTAGTGAAGAGATTCCACATTTCCAATTATTAATTCCTACTAACTAGAACATGTGGCCTTTACAAGTAAGTTTTAGGTTTTCATGCACAAACTAAGAGTGTATTTATTTGAGTGAAAGTCTTTTTTGAAATTAGTTTTTCGAACTTTCACCCGTTTGGTTTACCAAAAATGTCTAGTCAACCAAATACTAGTTAACGAAAATATTCATGCATAAAATTAGGAAAGTGAATTTCTAAATCTAAAAAGAAGAAAAACACTTTTCAAAATTGCTGTTATGGATTTTTTTAAAATATTTTTTAATTTTTTTTTTTCCTTTCTCCTCCCACTGGCCACCAGGCCTTGGGGACGGTTGGTGATTGGTCACAAGTGTGGGTTGGCAAGCTCAATCCTCGCTTGAGGCTGGTGAACTTGCCAAACCCCGGCACCGACAAGGTCAAGCCTTACTTGTGGCCTATAGTTGGCCATCATCAACACTCAACAACCGGCGAAGGAAGAAGGAAAAATAAAAAGTAAAAAATAAAATAAAAAAATATTAAAAATTTCATTTTTTTTGGAGTTTTTTTTTTGGTCGACTATTGGAGTTAAAATCATGAGATTGATATTATTTTCCAATGATATCTAAACACCAAAAAACCTTTTTGGTCACATATCACCAAATAAAGAAAAGTATTTTCCTTTATCATTAAATTTATCCCCAAATAAATGCACTTAAGTAACTTCTTCAATAATTCTTTTTTTTTTTTTTTTAAAGTAAGAAGACAAAGCTTAGAAAACCGAGCATGGGTTTTGATCTATTTTTCTCGTTTACTCTAAGAGAGCTTTTAGAGAGTCGTAAGGGAAATCAAATGAAAGATATTTTCTTAATTAATGCTTATGGAGCTTACTCGAATGTAATCAAGGTCGGAAAACATTTGCGAATGAGTGTAATTGAGGGATTGTAATCTCCTCTTTGCTAATTATCATTTAACTATCTCGTCAATCTTTTCGTGGCACACCCCTGAAGCATGTATGATCACTATATCAGCTTTACTTTTTTTGCATTTATTTCTCACTCAAATTGCTTTATTTTTGTTTGTTCTTTCAACTTTGTATAACAACTAACTGAGACCCTATATTTTTGGTCTTTCTAATCAAGTTCTTCCACTTAACAAAATATCTAATCTCTCGATATTGGCCAAATCCAACTGATGTTGTCGTAAGAGGAAGCCAAAGAGTAAGGTGAATTATATATTACTTACGTGGACACCCATCCAAAGGTCGAAGATAATGAATGGATTAAATGTTTATTCTCCCACCAATTCCCTATCCACAGTGGGTCTTTACCTATGCAATATTTAATTTAGGTCACGTGTTGGCTTTTTTAAACAACCATGTCAGTTGGATTAGGCTAGATTTCATGTTAAAAGGACTTGGATAGAAAAATTGAAAGTATAGAGACTTGATTAGAAAAGTAGTAAAAGTACGAGGATGAAAAGTAAAATAATTTTAAAAGAAAATATGAGAGAGAGAGAGAGAGAGAGAGAGAGAGAGAGAGATGCGGTGGCCTTCATTAAGTAACTGTGCCAAGCCTTTTGACAAGACAATTAAATTGGGCTAATGGGCCAAGGTCCAAGAAACTAAATCTATTGGATCCACATGCATAGACTCAAACTTGGACCCATCCAACCAACCTTCACGCAGAGGTTGAGATGGACCAGTATCAAGATAATAAGATATTATTGTTGTTCCGTACGAAACGTCTCCACAACTTTTCCGATAGATGTCCAGCTGGTCCACAATGAAGGACATGATCAGATATCATGAATAGCCTCAGCTTCTTCATAGTTTTGAACGAGTCTGCATTCAAGATCAAGTCTTGTACATCAATCTTGTCTAGTTTGATACCTTCAACGGCATCTGTTCCCTGTTAGAGCCAAATAAAAATAATTATGCATATTGAAAGCACTTGAAAATAATTAGGCATATTGAAATAGGCTACTAAACTCTTACCGAATTTTGACTAAACAATTGTAGAGCATCCTCATGACACCATATTCTGCTTCGCTTGCTAGGATTTTCTGGGCACTCTCGAATCACAATTCTTCTACCCATTTCTTGAAGCATATCATGCATCCAAATTTTGTTACTTTCATCAATGTATATGAGCGACTTTTGAGCCAAGATCTCAATACCACTATTGGCATGGACACAACATCGATCTAGGGACCTGATTATCTCTTCTTTGTCATGTCCATTAAGAAAACATGCAATGTCGAGAAAAATCATCCTCTCGTTGGCCTCTAAGCCATCAATGGCAATCCTTAGTATTTGATGAACCTTTCCCTGAGGAATTTCTTTCAATCGATCAAAAGCTCCTTGCCATTCTTCGACACTTTTGCCATTCAAGAAAGAACCCATCACGGTGAGTAACAAAGGAAGCCCTTTGGAAAAACTAGTGAAGCAATTTGAGAGCATCTTATAATCAGTTTTGGGATATCTTTCTTGGAATGCATTCCAACTGAAAAGCTCAAGAGCATGATCATCATTTAGTGGTCTTACCTTATAGATTTCCCCGTGGAAACTGATTAAGGTTTCTTCATGTCGAGGGATAAAAATGACTCTACTTCCCAATCCTAAGTTTATTGCCTCGATCAGCTGGCTCAATGACTCCGAGAACCCTTCAACACCATCAAATACTAACAAAATCCTTTTGTTTTGGAGCTTACTCCTCATGAAGTTTACTATAGTAATATCGTTGCCAAGCTCAGAAACTCCACCACCAAGAGTGTCACCAAAAAGGGTCTCCTGCATTTTGACAAGGCCGTCTTGACTCGAGATATCCTTCACGTCCGCAAGGAAGCAACTCCGATCAAATTGATCTGCAATTTGGTGGTACAAAGCTCTCACAATTGTCGTCTTACCTATTCCACTAGTCCCGGAAATTCCCACGATTTGGACCTCCTCAACCTCTAACTTGAGAAAGGAGCACAAGGTTTGTACTTGAGAATCTAACCCGGCTGAATGGAAAGCAAGCAGGTTTGTGCATGAGCGGCTCAATCTTCTTGAGATTTTCTCCACAATGGAATTGATGAATTCAGCTTCAAATCTGCAAATTGTCATAACTGAAGGTGTGACTCTAGTCGGGCTAATAAAAGATGAAGAACAATAAGATTACATTCTAGAATTTAGGAGTATCGTCCATATAATATAATTTAATGTCCCATATCCAATCCACTATAATAGAAATTAGTGGGCATGTGAGAGGTTGACATGTGCTCTCTGATTATGGCACATCTCCCTCTTTTTCATATTTGACTTTCCCTATTTTTCTTGTTTTTATTTTTTACTCTGGATGATGTCTGGACTTGCCTACTTTCTCTTTAATATGAACGAAAATAAAGCATGAAACATCTGAGAACCTCATACATAAAAAGAAGCTCGTACGATTTGGATAAACTAGTTTTTTTGTTTAGTTATGAAATACAAAATATGAAATGAGGGTCAATTCTTTATCTTCCTTCAACGCTTAACAGAAGCTCTTTCACCGTTTTATTTAGCTGAACACTTTGAATTTGCTATACGAGAAGCAAATCAGCATATCAGGAAAGTGATGGAACATAAAAGACGGTATTAAGGAGTGTAACTATAATACCACGTTACAAAAATCCAACTCAAAAGCTTGAATGGATAAGTATTAAAAGACCGCATATATATAAAAAAAAAAAAAGTATATAAATTCTATAATCATGGGATATTTCATCAAAGAGCGAGTTCTATGGTTTCATCCATAAAATAAGTGACTTCCTTTAGGAATCCTCTCAGGAAAACATTCAAGGAAGAGAGAAAGTACCTGTCTCCAAGAGGCCAACCAGTAAGATTGCCAGCTTTGCGGAGAGCGTCTCTCCACCTCCGGACCTTGTCGGCATTCTTCTGCCCGAAACCCTTCTCGCTTTGACCGATCCGCGTGAACTGTCCAGACTGCTCGCGCATCTCTCTAGGGTCAACATCTACAAAAATAAGGAACACCAACTGGCCTTTCTTTTCCTTGCACTCGAGGATCTTATCCAGCTCATCCAGACACCACGGCGAGGAGACAAAGGTCTGAGAGATGACCACTATGGCGCTCCTTGATTGCTCAATTGCTTCATTGATTGCTGGTGCAATCTCTAGTCCTCTTTCCAGACTACAGTCAACAAAGGCCTTTATCTTTTTCCGCTCGAGAGCATCATGGAGATGGCTCACGAAGTTGCGTGTATCAGCCTGTTTATAGCTGATGAATGTGTCGTGAACCCACCGACGGATGAAGGAGAGAGGCAAGTAGAATTGTGGCTTGGCAGTTAGGCTATTTTTGAGAGAAGAGAAGTGGCGTGCAAAGAAAGAGGGCAAAGAGATAGGAGGGGATTGCAATTGGAATTGTGATGTTCTTTTGTTTAAGAGGCTTGGATACAATGGAGGAGGAGAAAAGGGAGGTAAAAGCTTGCTCTTGAGTTGGCCAAATTGGATCATCATCTTTCTAGATTTTGCCATTGAAAGACCCCCAAAATCGAAGTAAAGAAAGAGCTGTACCGAGTTGATCACGAGGCAAGCTCCCTTGACCTATTTATAAAGGAAGTTCGAATTCATCACGATGCGTCCCATCCATCACTCTCCCTAAAAGACCATAATATTTTTCCGTGAGATATCGCCATCTGTATCACCTTTTGTTGGAAGTTTGAACCGCACTTGGGTGCAGCTGCTGATAGAATCGGACGCAAACCAAAGCAGAAACAACATGCCATTGGCGAACACAAGTTATTAAAGTGAAAAAGAGAAGCTATTACATGCAATGTGCAGTCAATATACCTTATAACAAAGTAGCTTTCGGATGGTCCTACGACATCTTTTGTCGCAAATAGACGAAAAAGACAATTCTGGGTAAGTTCCTAACCAAGTTATTGTCGGAATAAATTCCCGAGAACCCCAGAAAAAATCCCAAATGTATTGAGGCTTTCCAGATTCGTCCCAGCCATACCCACTCGTGTACTGCAACTAACCTAAATTCCCAACAAAGTGAAATACTGACCAAATAACTAACAAATTTGAATGGGAAGATACCAATGAGAAAAGAATGTCCACTTTTTTAATTGGGGTTTATTAGCTTTGCTTAAAAAAATATAGGATATCTGAGTCTTAAAAAAACTTAGAAATTGTCCAACACTTGGCAAAACTCCAATGGTGATTTCTCCAAGGGCCTGAAAAGCCATGGTGTTGGCTTTTATAAGCAAAGCACATTTTTCGCCCACGCTTGATTTCTAGCCACAACACTAATAAGAAATCCTTCATTTGGAAGAGTTTTGATAAAGATTCGAACATGCTGCAAAAAGTTACCAATTGGATGATCTCAAATGGAGACTCACACAACCCCATATAAGCTGGCTACACGGTGTAGTCTAAAAAAGCGTTCGACTTTGAGCATAGAAGAGGACAGAAAGGAAAGTCCAATTTTGGACTTTGACCGGCCAATGTGCTTCAGAGAAATAAATAAAATAAAATAAAGAAAAGCTTGGCTGGATTCTGCTTCTTAATCCTAGTCAGCGTGGGTTTCTTTGACTCGGTCAACAAACAACGATGGGTCAGAGAAAGAATTAAATGAGAAGGAATTATTCCCTACAAAAGTCGGTCTGGGTTCTTAAGGCAGCATGCATATTTATTGAAATATTTTTGCTCGCATGCATATATATATTGAAATAATTGCTCGTGGCCATGAGGTTGTTTAGTTGATCGCGAAGAAATATCGAAGTGCCTTTTTCAAGCAAGTGCTTGACGTGGGTTATTTCATAAATATTGTTTGTGAAATTATATCCAAGAAGATTTAGTGCTCAAGCCAATTAAATTTTGTGAGTTTAAGATTTGTTTAATTTCTCCTCGAGATTAAGTGATTATTTCGTGATAAATTGTGGGCTAAACACTGTATGAGTTATCAGGTGTAATTGGGGCTTGGAAATATTAAGAGTATTTGAGTGACTTAAGTGTGGTTGTAATCTCCATTGTATCGCTTGACCTATAATGAAATTCATTACTACTCTTACCGTAGACGTTGATCACTACAAACGAACCACATAAATTTGGTGTCTGATTTATTTTTTTATTCTATTTATTTTATTATTCGATCGCTCGTTTTCTACAACACTTCTATTGCAGATTCAACAAATACTAACATTCGAATCGACAATAAGTCGACCCGAAATATACCTTGGAACATTTGCTTTGATCTACGTGCTGGATACTTTGGAAAAAATCGTAGTGAACTCATCTCTCATGGCAAAAAATTATCACTTCCTTTCCTGTTGCAAAAGGTCAAAATTTAGGCTGCTAAATTCTATTTCTATAAGAATTTATCACAAGGCGGTACAAAATGTAAGATCATTTCAGTCGGGTGGAAACCACCACCACAAGGCTTCATTCCTCCATGCCCCCACTCGCATCCGGTCATCTTGCTCTTCAAGCTCCCCAAAGCCAGAACGTGGAATTTGCTTCAGCAGCGCCTCCCAACACACGAACATATCATTGTTGTTTTGTGCGAAAGGCGTCCGCAGCTTTTCCAAAAGATGTCCGACTAGTCCACGATGGAGGTTGCCAGTGGACATTATTGTTGACACCTAATTTTGGCAAATCTAAAGAAATAAAATATAAAATTGCATCAGAACAAATAAAAGGAAAAAATGGGGAAAATCAATCTGATTGATTATGCATGGAAGTTGGGAATTTCAAATCTTGGTAAATGCGGAAGCAATTCCCGGTCGAGGATCAAGATTTAGGGAATCAGGTAAATAAAGAGCAAGAATTTCGATAAAATGGAAGGAATCGGAGCAAAATCGAGCTCGTTGTGAAATCACGCTCCAATTTGCAGCCATGAATTAATGCAATAGAAGATGGAAACTCGAAAATTGCCATGGCAAACAGCCGTTTGGAATCACTATAAAAGAGAGCCACAATTTTTGTGACCGGGGGGAGAACTCGAAAAAATTGAGAGAAAAAATTCAGAAGCCTTCGTCCATCTTGGTCAAAAGAGAAAATCATTTCTCTTTTTTTTTCTCTCGACAAGAAAAGAAAAAAGAAAGAAAAAGTGAGAGAAAAGACGCGAGTGCAAAAAAAAAATGAGAGAAAAGAATTCTTGCAAGAGAGAGAGTAAAAAACAAAAAAAAAAAGGGAAAAGGAGCCTCTATCTCCTCCGTATGAAGTCAAGGTCAGAAAAGAGAGGGCAGGGGCGCAGAACAGAGAATAGAGAGAGAAGTGACGTGAAAAAAAAAAAGAAAAAAAAAAAGCAGAGAGAAGTCGTCTTCTTCTCCCTCGCGCTCGCCGTTCGGGTCTGCCTTTCCCAAGTCCAGTGCTGGCAGCTGAGCCGCCAACTACCGCCACTCCGCTAGCTTCGCCCGCAACGTGCAGCCCCGTCGCCGACTCACCGCCACTTGTCGTCCCGCCAACTCCCGATGCCTGCTACAGTCGTCGCTGGCCTCCACCCGATGCCTATAGCGCCACTCCCCTGCCGTTACTGCACTAACGCCAACATCTCCGAGCACCACCAGAAGCACCGACGCCAGCAACCTGCGCCCCCAGGCCCATATCAATTCGCAACTTAGGTTCAATTTTTTTAACATGAAAATGAATTTTAACTAGGAGTCGCCACTAATCAGTTTACGATATGTCGATACACCTAAGTAAAATAATAAGAGAATTATTTTATTCCTACGAACCAGAGACTTTGGGTACGGGGATTTGGTTACACTAGATTTCTCTAATGCCCTTTCTATACCACTCTTTTTATTTTCAAAAATGTTTTTGCAGGTAGCTTGGATTTATTTTAAGCTAAATCACTATCATGCAATGGGATGATCACACGGGTACTCAATCATTATTAAACACTCAATAAATCAAACAAATTGCATCAAAAGAATTAAATGCACCAAGCAAACAATTTTTATTTTATTTTTTTATCTCGAAATTAAAACATGCACTCTAACTACATGACCTAATTTTACTAACAAATAAATTCTAATTAAATGAACCTATTATGCAAACTATTTGACATGCACCTAATATTTTTTTTGTATTTTTATTGAAATTCGGAATTAATAAAAACCCTAATTAAACTATCTAAAATGAATAATTTTCTAATTTATTTTAGGGATTAATTTGACTTAAACCCTATCCTATCTTAGAATTTTTTTTAAATGAGATTATCAAAATGTGCAAACATTATTTAAAAGTCTATCTATAAAAAAATTCAATCTTAATCTACTCCAAAATTATCTAAAAATGCAATCCTAAAAATACACTCCGAATTTACTAAACCAACACCCTCCGATGCAAGATTTCATTTTTGATTTTTTTTATTTTTTTTTATTTTTTTAGTATTTTTCAAGACAAGCAGTTATCAGATAAACAATATATCTAAACTAACCAAGATATTCATCAAATAAAGGATTAAAATAATCGATAAAATAATCTGTTGTCTCATAGGTTAAATTAACGATTATTTTAACCCTAAACATCACCACATATAAGAAAGTTCAAAATAATTAAAAATTTGATCCGAAGTCTTACGGGTCATATTAATAATTATAATGATTTAACAATTAAATTACTATCAAAATGCCCAAAAAATTAATATAATTAAAAATTGATCCGACATCTTACGGATCAAATTAATAATTACAATAATTTTGGGCAAAATCCTACGGATAATGCCTACAATATTCATAAAATGAACCTCGAGATCAAATGTTCCAATTTAAATAACTAAACTTAATAAAATAAAATAAACTACCTAAAGAGGCTTGGGAAGATAGTGGTGCGATGGAAGTAGGTGCAGGCGAGGGGACAGCCGCGGGTGGAGGTGCAGCGCTGCTGGTTATTGGGTCGTTGGGCGGACCGGCGTTGGAGCTCAAGCGAAGGCTTGCAGGCGGCGACGGTGAGGCCGGTGGCTGCTTAAGAGCGAGTGAGGGGGCGTGCGATGGCTGGCGCGGCGAACTGCTACAGCTGGTTCGCGGGTGAGGATGCTGGCAACAGCAACAGCAACAGCGACCGGCGTGGAGGTGTTCATGGGATTTGCAGGCCGTGGGCTTCAAAGGCACGACGTCGGGTAGCGGATCCGGAGCTGCAGGGGGATGGGCGAAGCAGAGTGAGGGGCGTCAGATGCTGGTGCAGGCGCGATGGCAGAGCAACAACAGCAGCATGGCAATCAGAGGCTCGAGGACACGGGATGCTAGCGTCGAGGCGTCTAGTGGTGCTCGAGATGTCGGCATCAGTGCAATGACGGCAAGGAGCTGTGCTAGCTATAGGCACCGGGTGGAGGCCAGCGACGACTGCAGCAGGCGTTAGGCGTTGGCGGGGCGACAAGCAGCGGTGAGTTGGCGATGGGGCTGCACATCGCGAGCGAGGCCGGCGGAGTGGCGGTGGCCGGCAGCTCGGTTGCTGGTGCTGGACTTGGGAAAGGCAAACGCGAGCGACGAGCACGAGGGAGAAGAAGACAACTTCTCTCTACTTTTTTTTTTTTTTTTTTTCACCTCACTTGTCTCTCACGTCACTTCTCTCTCTGTTCTCTGTTCTACGCCCCTGCCCTCTCTTTTCTAACCTTGACTTCGTACGGAGGAGATAGAGACTCCTTTTCCCCTCTTTTTTTTTAAGTCTTTCTCTCTTGCACGAATTCATTTCTCTCAATTTTTTTTTTCTGCACTCACGTCTCTTCTCTCTCACTTTTTCTTTCTTTTTTCTTTTCTTGTCAAAGAAAGAAAAGAGAAATGCTTTTCTCTTTTGACCCAGATGGACGAAGACTTCTGAATTTTTTCTCTCAATTTTTTCGAGTTCTCCCCCCGGTCACGAAAATTGTTACTTTCTTTTATAGTGATTCCAGATGGCTGCTTGCCATGGCAATTTTCGAGTTTCCATCTTCTGTTACATTAATTCATGGCTGTAAATCGGAGCGTGATTTCGCGATCAGCTCGATTTTTCTTCGATTCCTTCCATTTTATCAAAATTCTTGCTCTTTATTTACCCGATTCCCTAAATCTTGATCCTCGACCGAGAATTGCTTCTGCGTTTACCAAGATTTGAAATTTCTAACTTCCATGCATAATCAATTAGATTGATTTTTCCCTGTTTTTCCTTCTTCTTTTTTGAGATTTTTATTTTATTAGGGTTGCCAAAATTAGGTGTCAACAGCTGCCTCTCTTTGAAGGTGAGCTCGTAGAGGTTGCTTTCAAAGACAAGTTGAGACCTAAATTTTAATCGTGCACATGCACTGAATGACTTTTTTCTTTTTTGGAAAATGAATCACATTTTGAAATGCAACTTATATGATGCATGGAAATACTAATGCAAATTAATGGTGCGAAAGGAGAGAGCATACTTGTAGTTACTTACCAATCAGTGCGGTATAGCATCTTGGGGTACATGATAAATCTTCATTTACTCCACAAGTACCCGGTCTTCATTCAGGTTCCTTGAAGAGTCTAATGTTTATCAAAATACCTAGATTCAGATTAAGGTATGACGAAAAAGATCGAAAAACATTCATATCCAGAATGAAATGTTTAACAAAAAGAATTATGATATCCGGATCCATACAGAGATGTCAAGATTGAAATACCTAGATCCAAACTAAGGTATAACGAGAAAGATTGAAAAATATTCATATCCAGAATAAAATATTCAACGAAAAGAATTAAAACATCCAGATCCAGACTGAGATGTCAAGATTTTGGAACTCGAAATACCTAGATCCAGACTAAGATATAATGAGAAAGATCGATAAACTTCCATATCCATAATGAAATGTTCAACGAAAAGAATTAAGACATTCAGATCCAGACTAAGATGTCAAGATTTTGGAATTCGAAATACCTAGATCCAAACTAAGATATAACGAGAAATATCGAAAAACGTTCACATCCCGAGTGAAATGTTTAGATGAAAATAATTAAGACATCCAGATCCAGACTGAGATGTCAAGATTTTGAAACTCAAAATACCTAGATCCAAACTAAGGTATAACAAGAAAGATCGAAAAAATATTCACATCCGAAGTGAAATTTTTAAAATGAAAATAATTAAAACATCCAGATCCAAACTAAGATATCAAGATTTTGGGACTCGAAATACCTAGATCCAAACTAAGGTATAACGAGAAAGATCGAAAAGAATTAAGACATCCAGATCGAGATTGAGATGTCAAAATTTTGGGACTCAAAATACCTAGATCCAATCAATCAAACCTTCAGGAAGGGAGCCCCGGGTAAGTATAAAATCTTTCGAAGTACTCGAGGTAAGACTCAGGTAACTCGTCTTCTAATTTAGATCTAAATGCTTAAAAAAGAATTTAAGCATCTCCTCCAATCTTCATAGTCTGTGAATCTCACCAAAATCTTTCAATCCGTTCTTGACATCTTAGTTTGGATCTGGATGTCTTAATTCTTTTCGTTGAACATTTCGTGCTGGTGCGGTGCCGCGTCCGACACCGTCGCCGCACCCTCGCCTCCGCGATCCACTTGCCACCGGCGCCTCCGCGCTCCGCCCGAGCGTCTCTACTCCACCTATCCCTTTTGCCCGGAGCCCGACGCCGTCGCGCCTCTGCAACCAACGCCGCCCTTGCCTTCTCCGGTGGTTTGCCCCTACTCGCCTGACGACTTGCCATCACGACGCCTCTGCCCGAGATCTGCGCTCAACCTCCGTGCCCCTGCCATCGCTGAGCACCACCCTTCCTCTACTCACCCAACGCCTCTGCCCAAGATTCGTCGGTCCCTGCCGCGACCTGCAACCGCCGTCGCTGGCCCGCAACAACTGCCGAAACCCCTCGTCAATGACCTCCACCCGCGATGACCCGGCGTCGCGCCTCTGCAACCCGCAACCCAGCGACCTCCGCACCCTCGCTCGTCGCTCGTCCGCGATCCTCGTCACGACCGCAACCACCGTCGCTCCCGCTCCGCCGTGCAGCAGCCCGCACCAAACGCCACACCTGTCGCTGCCCAACCCTCGCAGGAGCTCCGACGCCGGCCACCCTCCGCCCGGCATCGACCATCCTACCGCTGCCCTTCCCAAGTCCTCCTTAGGTAGTTTAGTTTATTTTTATTTTTATTTTTCCTTTATTTTTATGTTATTTTATTTATTTTTCTTAAGTTTCACTTTTATTGTACAAATTGGAACATTGGAAGTTGATTTTCGTTTTATAAATTTGTAGGCATTATCTGAAGGGTTTTGCCAGAATTATTGTAATTATTAATTTGATTCGTAAGATCTCGAATCATTTTTTTTAATTATATTGATTTTTGGGGCATTTTGATAGTGTTTTGATTAGTAAATTATTATAGAACTTTCGCATATGTTGATGTTTAGGGTTAAAATAATTGTTAATTTAATCTATGAGATGACGGATTATTTTTTCAATTGTTTTAGTCCTTTATTTGATGAATATCTTGATTAGTTTAGATATATTGTTTATCTGATAACTACTTGTCTTGAAAAACACCAAAAAAAAAAAAAAAAAAATCAAAAATCAAATCTTGCATCGGAGTTGTTGGTTTAGTAAATTAGGATTGTATTTTTAGGATTGCACATTTAGATAATTTTGGGAATATATTAGGATTGAATTATATATATATATATATATATATATATATATATATATATAGATAGACTCTTAAATAATGTTTGCACATTTTGATAATCTCATTTTTCTTTAAAAAAATAATCTTCTAAGATAGGATAGGTTTAAGTCAAATTAACCCCTAAAATAAATTAGAAAATTATCCATTTTAGATAGTTTAATCAGGGTTTTTATTAATTCCGAATTTCAATAAAAAATACAAAAATATTATGTGCATGTCAAATAGTTTGCATAATAGGTTCATTTAATTAGAATTTGTTTGTGAATAAAATTAGGTCATGTAGTTAAAGTGCATGTTTTATGATAAAGTTATAATTTCAAGAAAACCCAAAAAAATAATTGATTGCTTTGTGTGTTTAATTCTTTTGATGCAATTTGTTTAAATTATTGAGTGTTGCACCCGTGTTATCACCATTTTACATGATAGTAATTTAGGTTAAATTTAATCCAAACTGCCTGCAAAAATATTTTTGAAAATAAAAGAATGGTACCAAAAGGGCATTAGAGAAATATAGTGTAACCAAGTCCCCGTACCCAAAGTCTCTGGTTCATAGGAGTAAAATAATCCTCCCATTATTTTACTTAGGTGTCTAATCGACCTACCATGAACTGATTAGTGGCGACTCCTAACTAATAATCTTTTGCATGCTAAATATTTGAACCTAAGTCACGAATTGATATGGCTTTGGAGAGCCCGAGCTAAGTTTAAAACTTAGTAGTCCATTAACCTAAACCCTAGGTAGTGCACCAGAAATTTAGATCGCAACAATTATAAATAGCTTAAGTTCCTTCGTATTTTTGAATGAGACTAAATTCAAGATGAAGTCTTCTTCGTCAACCTTTAATGCATTCAACGGCATCCATTCTCTGTTAGACCAAAAAAAAATTAAAAAAAAAAATCCAAATAATGATATGGAGTTCATTTTCTCACAAAATGACCTAAAATAAATATTATTTTAAATAAAGACTTGAAACGACTAAGTTGGTCCCAAATAAGATCCTGAGATCGCCGGTCAACCAAATGCACATCAGCAAGTAAGCACTTGACCGAACCAGATCGAACTTGCAAGTTTTGGTTAGGTCCCAAGGGGTGCCGGTCCGGTTCCCAGTTTCCTAAAATTGAAACTAAAGAAATTGGCCCGGTTCCATTTTTTATACTTGGAATCGCTCAGACCAGACCGATTATTTTCTAAAGCTCTAACTTTATTTCTTTAGAATTATTAAAGAAATAAATTTAACTCTTAATTATTAAGAGTTTTCTAAATGTTGTTGAAATGCAAGCATTTAGACAAAAAGCCAAGAGAGACATGCTTTGGTTGGAGCAAGACTTGGTGGGTTTTATGCACAAATCCTCTCACATTCTTTGTGTGCCCATTCGATGTGGGACTCTTGGCATTCACTAAACACAACAATAGAGAAAAGTCAAAAGTCCTACATTGAGAGCGTTTGCATAGAAGGTTGGATTCCACAAGAGACTATAGAGACAAACTACAAATCAAGAGTCGTGCATTGAATAGAGGAGTTGTGCATAAAAGTCAAGTTATACTCCAACCAAAGCATGCCTTTCTGGCTAAGATTAAGTATAATATTAGTCAAGTGTGTGAAGTTGACACAATTTGAAGCATTTTGATCTTTTGATTAAAGAACAAATGCTTTCTTTTTTTTTTTTAAAGGGAATGGGAAATAGATTTATTATCGATTTCCTTGAGCAATCAGGGAATCGAACCGGACCAACGATCTTGACTAGCCGGATCGATTCCCAGTCCTAGAAATGGGGAACCGGTCCTACCAATCTTATTCATGAACCGAGAACCAATCACCCATACTCGAACTTAGATCTAGGAGTTGTCTCTGAGAAATGTCATGTGCATGGTGGTTTGAGGAAGAACAAGACCGCACCAAGGAGGAAAAAAAAAATGACAAGAGACCATCCCCTTCGTTTGCATCTTCATGTGCAACTTCATCTACCAAATGTTGCCTAACCACTTGTAGAGGGTTTGCCGGGCACTATTTTATCACTATTCATCTACCTATTTCTTGAAGCAAATCATGCATTTATATAATATTATTTTCATCAATGCATAGTGACTTTTAAGCCAAAACCTCAATCCCGCTCTTGGCATGGATACACATCGATTTAGGAACTTGATGATCTTTTCTTTGTCAAATCCATTAAGGAAACACACTATGTTGAGAAAAATTGTCCTCTCGTTGGCCTCTAAGCCATCGGTAACAATCCTTGTTCTTTCATAATCGATTCCCTAAGGGGTTTCTTTCAATTGATCAAAAGTTCCTTGCCATTGTTTAATGCTTTCCCTGTTCAAGAAAGAACCCATCACAGTGAGTCCTAAAGGAAGCCTTTGGAAATATTGGTGAAGCAATTTAAAAGCATCTTATAATCACTTATGGGATATCTTTCTTGGAATGAATTCTAATTGAAAAATTGGAGAGCTTGATCATAATTCAGTGCTCTTACCTTATAAATATCCCTAGATAGATAGATTATGGTTCCTTCCTGTCGAAGGATCAAAATGACTCTACTCCTAAGCCTAAGTTCATTGCCTTGATCAGATGACTTAGAGGCTCCAACAACCCTTCAACATCATCAAGTACCAAAAAAAAAAAAAAAAAAAAAAAACCCCTCTTGTTGTGAAGTTATTGCAAAATGAATATCATCGCCAAACTTTGAAACTCCATCATCGAGAATGTCACCGAAAATGGTCTTCTACATTTTGAGGTGGCCATCTTAGCTCGATATATCCTTCACATTGACTAGAATGCAACCCCGACTAAATTGATTTGCAATTCGGGGCACAAAACTTTCAGAAGTGTATTCCTTCCCATTCTGCTGGCGCCAAAAATTCCCACTATTCGGATATCCTCAACCTCTAATTGGAGTCATGAGTACAAGGCTTGTAACAGAGAATCTAAACCAACATGTTGGAAAGTAAGCAGCTTCGTGCGGAAGCTGCTCAGTCTTTTTGAGATTTTCTGCATATGGGATTGGATGGATTCAGCTTCAAGCCTGCAAATTATCAACAATTAAATGTGTGACTCTAGTTATTCGTGCTAATAAAGATGAAGGAAAGTCAATAAGATTTTCTCCACAATAGATCGGTCGAGTGCAGAGTGAAGAGGCGATGTCGCAATGTAATCGTCACTGTCGAAGAGCCCAACATCTTCTCCATCATATCATATTTTCCTTCGGTAATAAGGAACATCGGATCAGGCCTTGTCCGACCCAAGGGGTAGGTATAGGGGCTTGCATTGACTGTAGCATTTGGTTCAGCCCATCACCTTTTTCTTGTATTATTATTATTACTGTTTCATCAGAATTGCCCTCATAACGTGATATTTCTCACAAAAAATCGTTCTTTAATTTGTAAAAAGAGACAAGGCTTATGTGTTAACTCTGAATAGAAGATATCTTATGCAATAAGAAATTAAACTTCTTTAATCTAAACAATAATGTACAATCTTAGATTAGGTTGGAATTTAATCGATGAAAAAATCCAAAAGTTATACTATCAGTCTCGAACTATGCTAGAATTTAATCAACGACACAAGTTAAAGATAGTGAGATACAGTGTTGGAATTTAATAAACGACAAGGTATTAGGATAGAGAAACATGCTAAAATATAATCGACAATGGGAATCTAAAAGTCATAACTAAGGAAATTTAAAATTTTGTGTGAGGGTCCCTGTTGGATAACCGGTGATATTTATAATGAATGTGTGATGAACCGCTTGCCCAATGATTGTATTTTCTCAAGTACCTTCCACTGGTTATGCCCACACTCCTTTATTCTCGCGAACTCATCTTGCCCATGTTTTAAAGAACCGCCCACATTGTATATTGAGAATTGTTCCCTCTACCACGTGCATCTTCGACATCAACCGTCTTGGCGATTTGAATAATACTTAAAACATTTCTAATGAAAAATTACCACAAATGCTTGTATAGGCGGCCATCAACCGTCTGTCATCATTTTTCAATAGCTGGATACGTGGCATTAAAATATATAACTATCGATTGTCAAGTATCTGTTTTTGTGTTTGTCGACGACTTAATATATGTAAGATGACATCCATCATTACTCACATGATTGGTGCTTATTTCTACTTAAATACTGCATATTTCTTGCCCTCATGCTAAGTACATGTATGTTGATAACCAAATCAACTTTGGGTGTTAATAATTACTAAGCTAATAAAATGAATCCATTAATGAAGTAAACAATAAAGAGATGCTCGAGCTACGTATAGCGTATTATCGTTTTCTTCTGCCCTCCTTTTTGAATCTCGGGGATGCTGTTGCCACACAGTACTTTGCTAAATTGGATCAATTAATTGATGACGGATGAAAATTCTAGGCATAGATTGTTGTTAGTCACAAAATACTGTCGATCGGGACATACGGCTTTAGTCTTCTAAGTTTCAGCATTTCTGCAATTTAGTCCTTTAACATTCAATTTGTGCCATCAAATCCTCTACCTTTGTCAATTTGTGCTATCTGATCTTTGAAATTTTATTTTATGCAATCAAGATAAAGAGTGAACTTAAAATATAATAGCGTTAAGTGCAATATGAGTAATCAAAGTAACACATTTCAGTCAATTGAATTTCTTACTTATAGATATAGTTAACCAAGTAGAATTTGTTTTTCTATGATGAATGGTACTACTGTTATATAACGTGTCATGATCTTTTATTAGATAATACATGTGTTTTTCTCATACTTTGCGATCTTTAGTGACTCATTATCATTGAAGATTGTCCGATATTAGAAGCGAAGTATGGAGGAGATTAAAAAATTTTGAGGTGTTGAGTCTTTACCAGCATAAAATCTCATCAACTTGTGTGGAATAAGTTCATTGATTAACAAGACTAAAGCTACAAAACCAGCTCCACCTTGCAGACAGATTCCAATGGGGTAAATGCTATAAGCAGCCTTTGACCTGCA
Source organism: Eucalyptus curtisii (assembly GCA_017140595.1). Taxonomy (NCBI): domain Eukaryota; kingdom Viridiplantae; phylum Streptophyta; class Magnoliopsida; order Myrtales; family Myrtaceae; genus Eucalyptus; species Eucalyptus curtisii. Next base: position 13,041,534 of record CM029500.1, read on the forward strand.
ACGCTGCTTTGTGGAACAATGCCAGAGTGCAATTTTGACAGATTAAACATCTTAGTTCAAAACTTTCAGATGTAAACAAAAATGTGACCTCTTTGGCAAAGATGAAGACCAGTGAGAAGAGCAAATTGAATAGAGCTAAAATGCCAAAGAACCTAACCCGATGTGACGTGAACTTGTCCATTTCTCCTTCTTTGTTCCAGATGGACGAGGAACATCAACGAGGTGAAAGCCATGTGCTGATGCAATTTAGCTTTTTTATAATGTGAAAATACCTAAAATGTTTCAATGTTGACATTGTCACGTAAAACATTCTTATTATTTTCTTTATTTTCAAGACCTAAAAGTAATGTTGCCATATTTTTATTTTTATTTTGGTCGAAGTAATGTTGCCATATTCAAATAATGAAAAAGGGTTGGATTTGCTTTGAAACTTCAGTTTTTTGTGAATTATTTTCATCATAAAGATATACTCCTTTGAAAATCTACACATAAGGAAGATAGGTGAATTCCGTGGAATATCATGAGTAATGCGTGTGTCTATGTGATCCTGGTTACAGGTGAAACCAAGTCAAGCTAATCGATCGCAGCTCGGCTAAATAAGTATTCGAGATCAACTTGCTGAATCTCAAGTCAATTTCCAATTTGAGCTGCTCAAGTATACTATGGCGCCGAGTTCAAGCTTGTCAATACTTAGTTTGATAGGCTTGTGAATCGAGTTTTCATTACTTTTAAAAATATATTCAATAATTAGAAAAATAGAGACAAGATACTTAAAATGACACGACACTGGAGCTTTATACATAAATCGACTGTAGTTGAGTTGAGCTTGAGAATCTCGATTTTCTAATCGAGTTGAACTTGAGCAGGACAATGAATACTCGATTAAGTCAAACTTGGTGATTTGCACAATAATACCAGGCGTTGTACACGACGAGTATCCATCTTTGCTTATCAGAAGAGAATTGTTGAATTTAACCAGAAAAGAAAACGATAAGCTAGTAAGCTAATAAATATGCAGGCCCAATTTATGTTCTGATGCCAAAAGTAAGGATTATGCATAAAAATATCAATTTTGATAGGAGCTGAAATGCCTAGTTTTGTTCAAATCTGATATAAGGCGTGCAAAACGCAGTCCAACCGGGCTCGTGCTTATATGTTCGTATCGATTCTAACAAAAGATGATTATCCACACCTTATAAGTTAAAGATGGCCATCGCACCAGCACGTAGATGTCACTACCATGCAAGATGTTTTATTGGATGAATAGCAGTACCCGATATGAGTCGCCAAGCGAATTCACAGGGTTTATTGGATTCATTACAATGTGTATATAGTTTAGCTTCGAGATTCTATGGAACCGCTCCAGCTTCAGCCGCTCAAATTCGCACCATTTATTCACTCGGAGGAAGGAAACCCATGATAAGTCGGTGCATCTGGATCGGGTCGGTCCACTCCTTCGACACCCCTGAGCCAGAAAGCCTGAGAGAAAGAAGCTGCGCCCTCCGGAATGTCGTCCACCACCCGCTCGTGACCTCTCGGGAAGTATATCCCCGTTCTCGGGTGCGGCACCCAGAGTGGACCATGCTCGTTGGGTTCATCAGATTGATCACCATCGCTCATCTTTTCTTTGGGTATTTCCAGCTTCTTCATCAGCGCGAATGCACTCAAGGATCGCCTATCTCGCTTTGCATGCCTAGAAAGTTAGATTTTGCTGATATTCAGGTCATTTTGTCAAGGATTTGCTGCTTAACTTTGAATCCAATGAGCGAGGGAGGGGGAGAGAGAGAAAGAGGTTTTGCAAGTGTAACTCACAATTCCACATGCACATGAACGGTGCTCCGGACCCACGAGAAAGTATCTCGCGGAGCGTTTACAGCACGACTAGTATGAGATATTTCGCATACTTAGGCACTGTTTGGTAACCATCCAAACAGTGCATGATTCTGATTTTTTGTTCACAGAATCAGTTTGGGACGAGAATCGCGTTTGGTAAAATTTTTGTTCCCGGGATTAAATTTGTTTCCAGAAACAGATTGGGAAGAAAATCAAGAATAAAAAAAAAAGTTGATTCTTGTTCGGGAACAAAATTGAGAATCAAAACTCTTCTTCTTCTTCATCAACCGCCATCCCGCAACCGCCGCCGCCCGCCACCGCTCACCGCCCGCCGCCGTCCGTCGCCACCCGCCACTGGTCGCCGGAGGCTCGCCAAGCCAGCCAGGGCGAGGTCCAGCGAGATCGCCGGAGGCTCGCCCAGCCACGGCGCGAGGCTCGCCCGGCCCGCCGGTGGCCGGGCGGGCCTCGCCCGCGAGGCCGCGTGGCCACCGGCGAGGCTCGGCCTTGCCGGATCTAGCAAGGCATCGCCCAACTGCCAGCGAGGCTCGGCCGACGAGGGCCGGCCTCGTCAAGGGCCGGCGACCCTCCGGTGAGGTCGCCGGCCCTCATCTGGCCGATCGCTGGTCCAGCGACTGGCCTGAAGAAGAAGAAGAAGAGGAGGAGAAAAAAGAAAAAAAAAATTATTTAAAAATTAAAAGAAATTGATTTAGAACAAAATCAATTAACACGATACCAAACGCAATTCTATTCCAGAATCAGAAATTTTGGACAGTTACCAAACGTATTCTTTTACTTAGAATCAGTTCCCGGGAACAGAATAAAAAATAATCATTTCTTGTCAGAATCTGTTCCCGGGAACAGAATCGTTACCAAATGCGCCTTAGCCGTACTATCAATCACATTCAACAGTAGTTGCAAAGATCTCACCTCATGCTGCCCCCGAAATGAATAAATGCAAGGCGATTGCGCCTTTCGGGAGAAACTGATCGGATCGACTCAAGTATTAAGCTGAGAACACGTATATAAGAAGGGAAAAATTGTAGGATAACTCGCTTTATCATTCCTAGTTCCACATGCCACCCGAGGTAACTTCTTATCTAGTAAATCGCTCGAACGCCGGCTTAATCAAGCATCATAGCTATAACCTATTTAGGCTCTCGTACCTGACCAACAAGTGTTTTGTTTTCACAACAGTCGCCGCCATCGCCGCAAGCTAGTGATTCCAGAGCCGGTATGCAAGGGTGTCTTTCGGGAACAATACTTCGAGAGATCAGGACCAATTCGGTTGAAGAGAGGTGCGACGCTCGAGCCCTTTTTATAATGTGTCCCACGCGTTCCAGAGGTTCCAGGTGCTCCCGCCACGAAAAAGCATCGTCAGTGCAAGTACTATAGTATCTGTTCGATCGTTATGCAACTGGTGCAGGTTTGTGTCAAAAAGCGCACACTCACAAAGCGAAAGGTGCAAAGGTTAAAGCTACTTCTATTTAAGAAACATGAGGTTCTTGCGATCTGTGGTCCTTAACGATTGATCGTCCATTATGGAGCGAACATCTCCCGCAAAAGATTAAATATTTGAGCAGCTGAATTTCGCCTTTTTGCTTTGTTGAACTTCAGAATATTTAACTTTTAATATCATGTGATCGTATCATTGGTTGATTAAAGCATTTCGTGTGCGTACCTTGTGTGTTCGGGTAGTGTGATGTGATTGCCATTACCCGTACATTATCAATGCATACTTAATGAGAAATCATGAATAGCTTAATCGGCGAGAACATGGAAGGGAAGAGGAAAAAGAATCTAACTAGAGGAATACAGGCCAAATAGCTCTTCACAATTTAGGACGCATTTAGTAATCATTTTATTCCCGAGAACAATGTCTTATCAGAAATTATTCTTTTTTATTCTATTCCCAGGAATAATTTTTAAACATTTTAAGCCGTTTGGTAACTGTCCAAAATTTTTATTCCCGAAATAGAATTGCGTTTGGTACCATTTTGAAAATTTCAGACGAGGGCCGACGACCTCGGCGGAGCGTCACCAACCACTGGTGAGGCCGCGACTTGTCGGCCAAGCCTCGCCATCGGTTGGGCGAGCTCGGTTGAGCCCGGCCAAGAGATGCTCACTAGTGGCCAGGGGAGGCCCGAGCAAGGCCCGCCTAGCCTCTAACGAACTCGCCGAACCTCGCCCAACCGATCGCCGGCGACCAACAGCAACGGTTGAAGAGGAAGAGAGAGAAAATAAGAACAAGAAGAAAGAAGAGAAAAGAGAAAAAAAAAATAAGTTTGCTTGATTCTAAAATTATTCTCGGAAACAAAAAATCAACTTTTTTTTACTTCTCGATTATGTTACAAATCTACTTCCAGGAACAAAAAAATAGAACTTTGATCATGGAAATAAAAATTTTACCAAATAGATTTGTATTTCAAATCTATTACCCAGAACAAAAGAATAGAAATTTTTACTATTTAACCGGTTGCTAAATACGTCCCTATTTGCTTTTACATAAACAATGAATAGAAAGATACATTTGATATAAATGCTCGAGGCGTATGTTAGAGTATGATGAAGGTGAACTCCATTCATTGCAAAGTAAAAGCAGCTTAGGAAAATCAGAAACAAGCCGGATGCCGCGCTAGTGACACAAACATATTTGCGCAGTCATCCTTCTTGAGGAGAGGCTCGAGGCAAGTGCGAGCATGAACTTTTCTTTTGAGTATAATCACATTCAAAACCGATAGAGCCCCCAGGGCGGTCGATGATTACATGTTGAGTTGGAATCGAGCTGTAACTAAGGAAACCCTTACCTATTCTATATATAGTCGAATAGTTCATGGGTAACTACATGAAAGACATTACAAGATCCAAGGGGTAATGTGCCAAATCAAGGGCCGTGTAGCGGAGAGGAGCATTTGCTTTGCACAGCAAGAACCCGGTCAAACGCATCGAATTCTCATCCTTCTTCTGCGCCTGAGCTCAAGAAATTCTCTAATGACACTCTGGAATGGACTAGAAACCTGACAAGATGTCTATACCCCTGTAGTTCCTATCAAGCATTTCTGAAATCCTTAGTAAATTACAAATCGAACAACTTAATAGATCTCGGCAGGAGTTCCCAATTTTCGAAAGTAAGTGTACTGTGCTGGAATTTGCCAGAAAACGAACAAAAAAAACCTGCATTATTGCAGGAAGTGGAGCTCTGACATGTCTGTCGGTGAATCTACTTCCCTCGTTGCGTCCCATCTTTCTTTACAGTAGAAACTCCGTTTCATGTGACTGCAAAATTAGATATTATCCATACTAATTAAATAAAGAAAAATTGGTCAAAAGAATAGCTTTGTGGGTTTAGCATCCTCTCTGTCACATCAATGGTGTTTTGGGCGGAGCTCTACGCAACCCATTATACCTTTCCTTGATCAAATCTTCCTCTACAGCTCCACTTCAATCCCATTCACTTCCATCTCTCTCTCTCTCTCTCTCTCTCTCTCTCTGCGCTCTACTCGGTCGTTTCTCTTCCACAGTCTTGCGACTTGTGATTATTGTAATGGGGAAGCTCGCTTTTTGATACCTAAAAGGTCCAATGCTCCTTCAGTAGTTGCCTAATTTCCACCGAATCAAAACCCCGGTTGATTTTTTTCTTTTGCCTGGAGGAAATCCACAGGCAATCGCGGAAGCAGCGGCGCCAACGCCACCAGAGGCACAAGAGCCGGGGCAGCCACCCTCTACCCGAGGCACCGCAGCTGGAGGGCACCTCTAATAAGTATGTCGTGGAGGTGGCAAAATGAGCCTGAAACTCGTATTTTAATCCCTATTTGACAAAATGGGTCATAATAGGTTGCATTAATTTATAATAAAAAAAAAGACTTAACTGGGTAATAAATTGATTGACTAACAAATTAATGAGTTGATAACTAATCAATTTCTAACCCATATGAAAAATAGAAAAACAACCTCATGGAGTTGGACTTAAGAGTGCCAAGCTAATTTTTTTTGGAATATTTATTTATTTATTTCCTTTTATTTCTTCTAAGTCCAATGAGGTCACTAGTCAACTCTCGCCAATCACAAGCAAAGGCCCACCAACCCTTGTCGACCATAAAGGGTCGGCATGGCAACCCTTACTAAAATCTGCTAACCAAAGCTTCACAACCCTCGTTAGATTTGGGCAAGGGCTTGACTCTTGTCCACGGCCAGTAAAGGCCTCACTGTCCTCCTCCAGTGACCAACGAGGGTTGGTCAACCCTCTTTTATGACCGGCGACCCTCGCCAAGCTTAAGAAAAAGCAAAAGAAAATATAAAAATTCAATTTAAAAAAAAATCAAAATTTTCACTAGATTTGTATTGCATGTAAGTATTTTAGTAATATAATTTTTTTTTTTTTAAATCATAAGAAACAATTTTTTTAATTGAATTAAATATGAAAGTGTTTTAGTAATATAATATGGGTCAGGTATAGGTTGGGATGGGTATAAATGCTAGATTTGTATTACATGAAAATATATCAATATAGGTTAAATAGATCAATTTGGATTAGACTATTTTCAATCAAACTTACCCATTTGACAAGTTTAGTAAGTCATCATGGCTGCAATAAGGTACCCTCCTCAATACCCCAACCCTAACCACACCCCCGACCTCCACAATACTACCAGTACCCTGGCCATTACCCTCCACCCCCGCCGGTGATGCCTATGCTTGGATCAAGGCCATCACATCAACCTCCACCGCATCCTCCTTCGCCTTGAAGGTGACGGGGATGGTGAACTTATTTATCAGTTCAATACTTTTAAATGTAACGGAAGAGGAAAAAGAATCTAACTAGAGGAATATAAGCCAAGGAGCTCTTCTCAATTTATTTGCTTTTAAATAGAGGATACAAAGAAAGATACTCTTAGGTTTTTTTTTTTTTTAATCCAGGCAACCCCGTACAGCCGGTAGCCGGCGGGTAAACCTTGAGGTAAAACTAGCAGAGGACCCACCACCGCGACGCCACACTTAAGACACCAAATGTCTCCACTAGGTTTCGAACCCCTCACCTTTGGGGAATAATCAACGAAGTTCTTATCTAGTGGAACCACCACGGCCGGTGGTCAACTCTTAGGCTTTGTTTATTTCATAAAAATGTGGAAAATTTTTCAAGAAATTATTTTCTAGAAAAATAACAATATTTTCCTAAAAGTTATTTTTTGCAAAATGAGAGCAGCCTTAACATGATATATGACGATGAACATGAACTCAATTCCATGCTACCTAAATGCAATTTAGGATAATTGGGAACGGCCAAATGCCACGCTAGTGACGCAAACATGTTTGCACAGTCGTCTTTCTTGAGGAGAGGCTTTCAGGCAAAGCACAAGCTCTTAAACATACTTTCACCCTCACGCTGGCTCACTTGGGTGACCTTACGACCAGCGGTATTATATATATTTTCTTTTGGTCGGAACCAGCGGTATCAAGACAAACGTTTTCTCACGAAAAAGAGCTACTGATCATGCACGAGCTCATTCGAGCACGAACCGATCATCGAGTATAATCACATTCAAAACATACAAAATCCTGGGGCCATCGATCTCACATTGAATCGCAATTGAGCCGTAACTAAGGAAACACTTACCTATTACATATATAGTCAAATATATCTTGGGTAACTACATCAATGACATTACAAGATCAATGTGCCAAATCATGGGTCATGAAACACATCTAATTCTCATCCCTCTGCACCCCAGCTCGAGTAAGTCCTAGACGTAACCAGTTAATCCAGTGATCAAACGCAACCTACCCCACAAGAATCGAGTGTAACACAACCGTTTTATGTGACTGCAAAAGCGATTCTAGAATTAGCAGACAGAAGGTTTGGCAAGTTCAGCTTAGAATTCAGCCTCTAAGAGACAGTGGACCAAGTTTCTTTCAAGAGAATAATTTCAAGTTTCAATCAGGCTCTCTTGGCGTACGAGGATATCCCTGTCGTATGGAATGTAGATTAGAAAAACCGAGACGAAGATACAGAGAAATTTTAAATAATTACTCTGTAGTAGCCAGAACATGCCACTGCTGATGCATTAAAAAGCCTAAACTTTGCAGCCAAAACTCGCAATCCAAAGAAGTTTTAAGCAACTACTGGGAAGATAATCTGCAAAATAACTACAGAGCAAGAACCAGCAATTTTTTCCACCGATATCTTCGACTAAAACAGACGCCTGGCGTGCAAAAGATCGCTCGACAAAATAGCCCCGCTTATCTACTTCACCTATTGGGCATTTAATTCCATCAGAGGAAATGAGGACTGATCAATCCTGCAATCTCAAGGAACCCAACTCGGTCTTTCCCGCCAAATATTTTCTTCAGCTTCTCATCACAAATTATGACCTTCTTGTTCTCGGGGTCCTAAAAAAGGGAAGCAAAACCAATACCATATCAGAGTCTGATTTTCTCCTTCCTACAAGATAAAGATGCGAGCAAGCATCAATAACACCAGTTCAACGTCCTTTCAAGGGATAGCATTCCTTGGACACAAGCAGCATTGCACAGAATATAAAATAGTCGATTATAGCCTAAAACAAACAGAGCTTGAAAAAATAGGCATCTCAGCAGACATGTCAATGCAGAGCACGTTGAACATAGCACCTGACAATCGAAAGAAAAATATCCGCAACATTAACCAGCTAAACATGAGGTATGAAAACATAGTAGTTTCTCAAGAGCTCATAAATGGATATGTCTGCGGATGACAGCAAATGGATTGTGCATTACAAAATGAAGGTCTACGATCGCTATCTTTTAAGGCAAGAAATCCTCATTAAAAACGCAAAATAGAAAAGGCAAACAGTGGACATGTGAAACGTCATTTCTTTCTCTCATCCTTCACACAATTCATGATTTTTCAAAAGTACTAAAACTTACTGCGGTAAGTGCTAAGGAACCCAAAGACGGTGCTATCATGTTGAAATGGCCCTCTGGTAGAAATTGTTACAGAAAAATAGTAAATACGGCATCATCGAACCTTCTTTTAGGATTAGTAAGCATAAACTTCCCTATTCAAGAAACAGAATGCAGCAAGCATAAATCATGTGTTCATTCTCGGCAAGGAAAACCCTGATGCAGCTTATTTAAAAAGCCATCGACAAAAAAGACATATCAGCTTCAGAGAATAACAATGCTTACCCAACTCACAAATAATCCTATAGACACTAGCAAATACAGTATCACCGCATTGTCATATCTAAGCAACAACTCAAAATAAAACCCCACCTTACCCTCACCCAGCACAAGAGCCCTAGCAATGAACAAAACACTACATATAGCTCCAAACCGTCCCACTTAAGACCCTGCTATCTTAACTACACTCAAATGACCAGATCCTGTTACCTTTTCCATAACATCAGAGGTTCATACACATTTCATATGATTGGTAACTTACCAGACCATACTCAAGCATTCAACAACTAACCCGTCGAATGCAAAAGAAAGAATCGTCCAATGTACCACTCTGTTTTCTCACGGGCCATATCAAGAAGACGCCTAACAAGATTCTACCACACAACTTCCAACCAAGTAGCAAATGCGTACTACAAAGCAAACTGCAACCAAGATTTTAGCGCACTACGAAGCCCGTACAGCAAGAAAAATGACCGAACAATCCTTGCACAACAAAACAGAAAACCCAAACCTTATCCACAGAGCAAAACCCTAACAATTAACACCAAACCCATCACCGAAACGCTTAAAAATCCAAACTTTCAGCGAACGATGAAGCGAAAATGAAAGAAAACGACGCTGCAAAAAAACCCGAATGGACCTGAAGATTGTTCTCCTTGATGTAGGCCCAAATCCGCTTGAGCGCCTGGGTGCGGGGAATCTCGGGGACCCCGACGAGGGCCTGCATCTCCGGCGAGACGGGGCGGGGCTTCATGATGCCCCGCGGCTCGCGCTTCCCGGCGGAGGAGGAGGCGGAGGCGGGCGAGGTCACGGCCCGGACGGTGGCCGCATGGGCGGCGCGCGGCGGCAGGGCGAGCCTGGGCGACGGGGAGGGGAGGGCGGCGGCGGCGGCGGCGGCGGAGAGCGGCGGCGTCTCGCGGGCGAGGACGGAGGAGAGGGAGTTGAGGGAGAGCGCCATTGCCGAGGTGGGGAAAGCGAAGAGACTGCAGCAGAGAGAGAAAGAGAGAGTGAAGACCGAAGGAGATAACGCGAGAGAAGATGCAGAGGAGAGAGAGAAAAAATGAGATTTTTAAATCCTGCTTCAAATTCTCTGATATTTTTTTCCTTTTTTAATATTTTGGAATTTATGTTTGTGTTTAAGGAAGAGGAAAGGTTGCTCATAAATATGGAAGTAGGGGATTTAGTGCCTAGATTTTAGCCATTAGAATATGCAGAATGAGGAATAATAAAGGACAATAAAAAAAAATAATACCGATTTTTCGCTCTGGAGACAAAATTGCCCCCTACATTTCAAAAGAGCAAACAACTTTTACTCGAAAATACCCGCTATTACAAATATTCTCTTTAGAAGGACATTTGTTTCCTTATTTCGTTTTAATCATAACTAATCTACTTTCACATTTTGAGAGAAAGGAGACAGGAAGGGTTCCAATCCTTTGTCATTGGCACTCGTGCGGCGGAATGTTCATCCCGAGGGCAGCGGCTAGGGCAAATGTGGAAAGTGAATCTATGCGTGTGTTTAAGGAAGAGGGAAGGTTGCTCGTAAATATGGAAGTAGGGGATTTAGTGCCTAGATTTTAGTCATTAGAATATGCAGAATGAGGGATAATAAAGGACAATAAAAAAAAATACCAATTTTTCACTCTGGTAATGCTTCTTAGATAGGGAATAGTTTCTTTTCATAAATAGTTATTTTTTATTTCTATTCTGAAGAACAATTTTTAAGTAAAATAAGGTATTTGATAACTACACAAAATTTTCACTCTTAAAATAGAAAAATAATATAAATGCATTTGGTATGAAACCGTTTTCTTTTTTTCTATTTATTCGTTTTTTATTCTTGTTCATGAGATCGTCGATTAATTTGGCCGATGTCAATGATAAATATGGCAATGATCATGGCGGTCATAGCAAGGATGGCGGCGGCAAGCCGATAGCTCCGGGTGGTTGGAGGTGGCCGCGGTAAAAGAGAGGAATAAAAGAAAAATAAAAAACAAAATTGGCTTATTTCTAGAAATTGTTTCCAGGAACAAGAAGTTACTTTTTTTTTTGTTTCTTGTTTCTATTATAAATCTACTCCCAGGCTACTTTTTTTAACCGGGGAATAGAAAAACAAGTTGGCGTTACCAAACAAATTTATGTTCTTTTTTTATTCCGGGTAATAAAAGAACAGAAATCGGGAGGAACAGAAATATTACCATGTAGGCCCAAAAATGCCCCCTACATTTCAAAAGAGCGAACAACTTTTACTCAAAGGATGAAAATACCCGTTATTACAAATATTTATTCCCAGCAAGCAAGCTGATGTGGCACTTGATATATTCCACTAAATATCGACGCCGGCATGGACAAAGACATGTCATTATGAACAAAAAAGATTGTGCAGGAACACAATAAAAAGAACAGATAGACCACGTCATTCTCTTTAGAAAGACATTTGTTTCCTTATTTCGTTTTAATCATAACTAATCTACTTTCACATTTTGAGAGAAAAGAGACAGGAAGGGTTCCAATCCTTTGTTATTTGGGCTCTTCTACTCGTGGAGTTTGGTGAATGTATTGTTTCTCGAATAAAAGTTCATAAATCTTTTTCAGATCAATTTAAAAAAGTATGCATTTTTGTCAGGAAAAGTGTTAAAAAAAATACTAAATCTATTACATTCATACTAATTTAACCCTAAAAATTTTAATGGTTGCCAGTTTAGTTCAAACTTTTTAACTTGATATCAATTTACTCATAAACATTTTAATTATGCTACTTTAGTCATAAATCTTTTGAACTAGTGGCAATTTAGTCCTAAACGTTTCGAGTTGATTGTTGTCAATTCAATCATTCTAACTAATTTTAGTTGAATACTGCTAACGTGGATGTCGATTGACTTACGTAGTACCACCAATGCTGATGCAAACAATTTTTAATAAATTTTTTATTTTTTTTTTTTTTATTATTTTAGTATTTTTTTTTGTCATTTCTTTTTCTTCCTTTTGCTAGTGACCGGCTACAGGTGATGGATGGCCATCGGCCATGGCCAGGCGGCTAGCCTCACCTGGCCATGGCAAGGCCAAGCCCTAGCAAGGGCTCCCCTCGCCAAGCATTGCCTTCGCCTTGGCGATGAGTGTTTGAGGCCACCCTAGCTTGGTCAAGGGCCAACCTCACCATGGCCAAGTGAGGCATAGCCGATCACCAACAAAAGGAAGAAGAAGAAAGAAAAGAAAAAATCAGAAAAAATAATCAAAAAAATCGAAAAATTATCAAAATATTATCAAAATTGTCAATGTCAATATCAGCGATGCCACGTAAGCCAACCAACATCCACGTTAGCAATATCCATTTAAAATTAGCCAAAATAACTGAATTAGCACCAAATCAAATATTTAGAACTAAATTGGTACTAGTTCAAAAGGTTTATGACTAAATTAGCACAAGTAAAAAGGTTTACGGCTGAATTAGCACCAAATCAAAAGGTTTTAGACTAAATTGGCACAAATATAATAGATTTATGATTTTTTTAACACTTTTCCCCATTTTTGTCTAATTGGGAGAAGTTGAAGTGATCTTGAACTTTTGCCATGATCATTATTTTGCACCCTGTATTTCTAAATGGAGTCATTGTGCCTTCGATTTTTACTTTAAACACCACTTTGCACCTAGCTAATACTCCGGCTTCTTTTGCGAAGTGGTCACTGTGTTTTCAATGATGCTCCTATTGTAGGTGTTTGTTTCCGGTGACGGACGGGTGAATAACATGTAAGAACCCGTTCTTCAAAGGGAAAAAAAAAAAGTTGGAAACTGAGGCTGCGATGGCCATAGGCGGTGGCCGTGCAACCTCAATTTGAGGTCACTGTGGCCACCTAGAGAGGAGGGGGTGGCAAATTGAGAAGAGTCTCAAGAAAGGGGGAAGAGAGAGAGCGAAGGAGGCGCGACTGTCGAAGGCAGCGACGACGCGAGAACGGGGAGGATGCGGCAGGCAACAGTCGGGGGTATAGATAAACTTGGATTGAGGATTTGGGCGATTAAATTTATTCGTGATTTTTTACTAGGTTGTTTGGGATAATTTTTATATAGGAGAGAGAGTATTCTAATCATTTGAGTTTTGTACAATGGAGTTGCAAATGCAATCCAACATATAGAAAAAAGAAAACAGAAAAATAGAGGGTGCAAAGTGGTCATGGGTCAACTCGAGTATGGTTTCATATTTTTCCTATTTTAATACTTTTGTCAATGCAAAGCCACACAATATTTTCATAATTCAATTATTTGATTTGTTAAATAGAAGTACAATTTTTTTAGGAATTGATATGGGGCATGGCTCTTGTCTATTGACTTTGCCTTGCCATGTTAATCCACTCCAATAAATCTTCAAGGATAAATACCACGAAAAACTCTAAACTTATACATCTATGATAAATTCACATTAAATTAATTTTTTGATCACAAAAAACCTAAACTAGTATACTTATGATGAATTTACATAAAATGACCACAAAAAACCTAAATTGGTATATTTATGATAAATTTACCCAAAACTAATTTTTTTGACCGTCAAAAACCTAAAATTAGTACATTTGTGATAAAGAGACTCTCCATTAAATTGGATTAATACTACAAAAAACAACAAAAATGGTATAATTTTGACAAATAGAGAGTAAAATCTTAAATCAATACACTAGTTAACTTTTTTGTGTCATCCAATTTAACAATTTGATAGTAAATTTAACATAAACTAACATAGGGTAAATTTACCATAAGTATACCAGTTTGAGATTTTTTGTGATCAAAAAAATAGTTTGAGATAAATTTATCATGGTTGTACCAGTTTAGAATTACTAGTAGTATAAACCATAACTTTAAAAATTTATTTATTGTGGTTAGATATATTTATGTTGACTATATATTTATTGCAAACTTAACACAACTTATACTTATGTTACATGATATCATACATACGCTTTTACAAGTTTTCACTGGAATTACAATCCTTATTACTCGATCAAAGTGAGACGAGGTTATTGGATACGCTCCCTCCCAAGTCACAAGGGCTGCTTTTATGAAAGCTACAAACTTCGAAAGCTTCCTAAGTGAAAAAACTCCATAAAAATCCATAGGTGAGATCCAATTCTTGCTTTCAATATAATTAAGGATATTTCATCTTTAGGGCGATGCCCCATGGTGCACCGTTGGTCCGTGGTGGCTGCGTCACACCAGCCCTCACCCCCCTTTATTTTGTAAATACCATTTGCATATCTCTAAGCAGAACTCCAATTTGAAAAAACTAAATTGCCCCTCCTTGCGAACTTATTTTAGCATCTTGCTTAGCGTTTGGGTAGTTTGGTTTTTGTTAGTTTAGAGTGTTCTCATTGGGTTTGGAGAATTAAGATTTGGGATTGACAATTATGAAAGAAAATGACATTTTTGGAAATAGGGGTACAGAGATGATTCATACATAAGTGCAATTTGGTGAGCAAAGGTAAATTTTGAGTGTACATTTATTATTTTTAAGAGTATAGAGATGTAAATGGTCATTTGATAAAATATGACTTATTATTTTCTAAAAGAAATATGATATATTTGAACTCTATGGTAGTTCCAATTTAATAATATTTCAAAACATATTGAGGTGGAAGGATTATCCTAGACATTTGTGCAGCATTTTTCTAATAAATTTTTTATGGAGTAGTGAGTCTGGTGACAAGGTAAAAAGGGTGACCAATTTAAATCTACATTTATAGATTGAAAATGCTGCTGAAAGTAGGGAGATTTAGTGTCTAAATCATAACCATTGATCACCAGCATGCTTTGTGCCCTCAAACTCTCCTCCATCTGTAACTCCCATCTAGATTGAGGGTCAACCTCTCTCTTCGAATTTTCTCATGCATTATTGCTGTTCTTTCACAAGGTTTGTGACAAATGGAGGACATCATGGTGGTCTTCAACTCTGACAAGATGATCAACAATCACAATTACGTCATCCACGAGTTGTGCTTCACAAATATATGGGGAAGCTGCTCACTCCCAAGGTAATTGAAATTCTCATTCAAAGGAAAATTTGGATTTTTTGAATCAACTGATGGTGTTGTGGCTTCCCGGATTTATGAATCATCTAATTTACTTAGATGAGAACATCATTGGCCATGTCATTAGAATCCATCCATAAGGGCCGGCTGAGGTTGCGAATCATCCCAGTTTGCAACACCGCCACAATTTCCAAGGCTATCCAATACCTCCATCTCTTCATAATAGAAGAGGTGGCCGTCTGCGCCTGGTGACGACGAAAATAGTCTTATAAATTTTGACTCCCTACTAATGAGCCTTGCTAATTGTATTTATAAATCTTATTTAATTGTACTAAAACTTGCAATTGATATGTTATCATTTTGCTTAGATATATACATATGTAATAGTATTATTGAAAACTTAATACAACCAATTATATGATAATATAATTATACTATACATTTTAAAAGTTTTCTTTAGAATTGAAAATTAGAAAGAGCTTATCAAATTAAAGAGAAAGCACAGCAAAAGACAGAGAGCCAAGGCAAATTAGCTTACAAATTTATTTGGTATGGTCTCCCTTCGCAAGTGTTGCTGCTTTTATAGGCGGTACAAGCGTGGCGAGCGTGAACAATGCGGCTGTTTTACATTCGTTCATCTTCCAACCGCTCCACCTGGGACAATCCCAGCTCCGCAAAAATCCATAAGGGAGACCAGCTCAGCACCAGCCCTAGCCCCACCCCGACACGGGAATGGGGTGGTGGTGGGGCAGAACTTCCCTCGGCGGGACGGGGATGGGGCACGCAATTCTTATTTCCTTGCACCCCGTGTCCATCCTTAAGATATTTCAGTATCCATATTAATTGGCACGAGCAGTATAAACACGATTTTATTACACTAAAACAAACTGTTAGAATTATAAATTATGCATGAGAAGCTTGTTTAGAGTGGTCCATTTTTTTCCTTTTTTTTTTTTTTTTTAACTTTTTAGCATTTTGAATTTTCTTTTTTTTTTTATACCGAACGTTTAGATAAGATCATTTGAAAGCATCTCAAATTATACTCTAATCTTTAAAGCTAAAATAATTAAATTTTCAGGAGCACATTAATAACAAATTTGTTCGTCTAACTTAAGGTGTTTTTTCTTCCTTCTTCACTTTACTTTTATTCCAAAAATATAATTTATTCCAAAATATATAATTTATGAATTAAAATATATATGACACTACATGTCAATACCTAGGTTTTGAAAATTTACAATATTTTGCACTTGATAAAATTAAATTGCGAGAGTCCCAAAATTTAAAACTCCAACAGTGAATGAACCGTAAATTGTTAACTTCGCAAATTTGGGCATCAAATGGGACAACGGATGAATCACGTTGTACATATCGCAATTTAAAAGTATTTGAATTTCGCAGTAGATATCCTTTTTAGCATCCCACACAATGGCTTCTTAAAAAAGAAAGGGGAAAATATCAAGAACATAATTCATTTGACCCAATGACTATTCATTTACCTCTATTTTGTAAGTTTCATTCACATATAAATCTAAGCCAAATTTCATGCTAAAAAGACTAAATTGCTCCAATTTAGCATCTTGTTTAGGGTTTGTGTGGTTATGTCTTTAGTTCGTTCTGTGTATTTTGAGTGGGTGTGGAATTTAGAATTAGAGATGGACATTTTTTTAAAAGAAAACGGCATTTTCGTATATGAGAATATAAGGATAATTTATGTGTAGGCGCAAAGCGATTTGCAGAGGTAAAAATAAAGAATATATTTGGAAAAAATTTTAGAAGTAGATGCATGTAGATGGTCATTCGGTGAAATATGAGTTATATATTTTGGTATTTTCCAAAAAAAAAATTGATGTATTTCTCTACTTAATCGTAGGGACTAAAGTCAAAGGAAAACTAAAGGCCAGAGAGGCCCCAAGTTACAACATACAAGCCCATCAGACCCCAAACCCATGAAGCCCATGATCTATAACATTAGTTTTCATTCTCATGGAGGAGGAGGTTGCCAAACTTAGAAAGCAGCGATGACTGATTTGACTTTACTTGCCCATCAAACATGTCTTTCACCTCCTCGGCAAAATAGTGATCACATGTATCGAGTTTTAGGAAAAAAATGACATCATAAAAATCAAAACTTCCTCATGGCATTGACTCAACTATCACAAGATTTATTTTGATCACTTGAGTTTCAAAACTTATGTACAGAGCTCATTTAGGTGTCATAAAAAAACTTTCCCATCATTTAAGTATCATACGACTTTTTAATTGATCAGTCAAGTGGCACAAATTTTTTAAATCGCTCATGTCGGATTTTTAGACACTTAGATGAAAGTTATTAAAAAGTTATGACACTCAAGTGATCAATTAAAAGTTATAACACTTAAATGAATGGTTTTTAGAAGTTGCAACATTAAGAAAATCGAAAAATATTATGGCACTCAAGTGAACACCATTACAAAAATTATGACATTTATGGTATACTTATCCCGAATTCAATGAATAAAAATTTGTGGTGACCTTTATAGCCTAGGGACTATTAGAATAGTCATATATTAAACCATACATTCGTCTAAAATAGTTATTTCCTCGTTAAAATAGATTGATCTTTTCTACCCTTGATTCTAATACATTTTAAAAGATGTCAATAAACGAAAGATGCAGTCCTCATCACTGACCCCTTCTAGGAGGGCGAGAGTTCGACTCGCCGCGGAGACACTTGGCATCTTACCCGTTCGGGGTGGTGGGTCCTCCCGTGGGGCTCAAGGGTTTACTTCAGCCGACAGCGGTGTACGAGACTTCCCTGGGTTATCAAAAAAAAAAAAAAAAAAGATGCAGTCCTCATTGATTTTTTTCTCCCTCTCTTTTGAAGATCTTAGAATATCTACATTGTAACAAAGCAAAATATTTTAAGTTCAAATCTTTTTAAACCCTTATTTGCCTTCCCAATTACATATTTCCACGATTTAGGTTGAAACCAAAATCTAACTAACGCATGAGAGAGACTATTATAATAATTATATAATAAAAGGGTTAATATCATGAAAAACCTTAAATTGGTTTACTTGTGACAAATTTACTCATAATTAATTTTTTTTTCACAAAAAACTCCAGATCAGTATACCTCTGACAAATTTACCCTAATTGATTGCAAAAAATCCCAAACTAATATCCCAAACTAAATTTTTGACGAGAAGGGAAGGGAACTGGACTGTGACTCCTCTATTACATTACATTACGGATAAGTCCATTCTCGTCATGATCGATCCACGTGCTACCGTAGTGCCCGGAGAACCAGGCTTGCTTAGCAACCCCAAAAAACCCAAAACTAATAAATATACTCTTTATTAAATTGGAATAATATCACAAAAAACCATAAAAGTGGTATAATTGTGACAAATTGAGAGTAAAATGCCAAACTGGTCCATCAATCAACTGTCACGTGTCATTCAACTCAACAATTTGACAATTAAATATAATGAAAACTAACATAGGGTAAATTTGTCACAAATATATTAGTTTGGGGTAAAATTATCAAATGTATACCAGTTTGGAGTTTTTGGTGGTCAAAAAATTAGTTTTAAGTAAATTTGTCATAAATGTACTAATTTAGGGCTTATTATTAACACAATACTAAATCACACATTCATTTAAGAGTTTAAGTTTTTAGAATAGTTCGTTGTAATCCCAAATAAATCTCACCAAAGACGATGGACCTCGTGAACGTTTTTAGTACTATTATAGTAGATAACGGGAGTGAGACTATGATTTTCTTGAATTTATTATCCCACGTGATTTTTTTAATTGGTTATTGATTGGTGCCGGATGCCCATTGTTATTAAAAAAGCGTAATTGTTAATAGCATATGGAGATTTTCATCTCTTATCAAACTTACAATTTGTATCTCCCCCAACCTAAAAAGACTGACTCAACCCCACGCAACATCAAACGCTACCTCACTCTCTCACTCTCTCTGGAGCTCGCTGCTCGTGACCATTAGAGCTCGAGTTGTAAGCTTGACCTTTTCAAGGCTCGCATCAGCTCTGTTGTAAAGTTCACAGGTCTCCCAATTAGATCAAGATAGGGGTCACTTGACCTCGATTAAGATTAAATTCGAGGTAGCTAGCAATCGTCGCAGGACTCGGATCCAATGTTGGCAACTGTGCCGATGGTGGTGGGCTTAGATGGGAAGCCACGGCAAACAGCGACGGGTAGGGGAGAGACGGGGAAGGAGACGACACCGGGTTAGGTTATGGGTTATTTTTGGGGGTGAGGGAAAAGCTTTGAAAGAAAATGATGAGTTGATATATTAGTGAATTTGATAGGATGTGATTTAAAAGGACGGGACAAAATTAGGGCGCAAGCGGTATATTCTGAAATCTCGGGTTGCCATTTGATATTGGGGTAAAAACCTTAGATTGCTATTTACAGCTATCCATATTACACAAAGAGACTATAAGATAGTACAACAACATATCATGAGTTCCCCCTCTCCTTCTCAAATGTCCATTGCGAGAAATGGAGTCCTCCAAATTTGGCACTTCGACAACATGATTGCTTGCCTACAATCACACAAGGAAAATTGGTCACCAATCGGCCACCACGTAAAGAAAAATTTAAAAGGTATAATTAGGTTTAAAGTGCTAAATAACCTATTATTTATTAAACACTAAATAAGTAATTTTTTTAAATGAAAATTGGGCCGTTCCTTTTCAATTTACAATTGAACAAATGTGGGTATACACTGCCATTCTTCCATGTTCACGAAATGAGACTTTCTTTTTGGGTGATGATGTGCATGCAGGCTAAGTAGCATCGATACTAACACGCGACATGCGACACGCGACACGCGACATGACATGATAAGACACGCCGACACGTCGTTTCTAAAAAAACAGAGAATTCCGACACGTTGGAACACATTATATTAAACATAAATTTTTATATATACATAATAAATTATCATTTTTATGATTATTTCAATCAAATTAATTTGAATCAAATTCATAAATAAATAAATAAGCCTAGAATGAATTTACACTAAAAACATTAATCCGTCATTTATTAATATTATTTATTATTTCAATTTAACAAATTCAATCCTATTTCAATAATTCATAAAACTTGGAGAAAAAACAAGCGATCCATATTTTGGACTCGCATGTTAGATATGTTGAAAGGGGGGAAAAATTAAGGAGTGAATTGTGTATTACGGGAAATGGGAGTAAGAAGAGAAGAGAAGACTGGGTTTTTCTTCTTTCTCGATTTATTATTTTTTTTATTATTGTGTTTTATTTTCACACACACACACACACATATTGACTTCTCATTTATTGAATTTTTAAAATTGACCTCGATATCGGAATCACGTGTCGAAAACTCATATGTCAGAATTTCGACTCGTGTGTCGGGAAAGTTGACCAGGTGTTGCATTTTCTGACACATATTGACCAAATGTCGGAGAGTGTCCGAGAGTGTCGAACACATATCGAAGTGTTCGACATGACACGAAAGCTCTTGAAGAGTGTCAGTGTTTCATAGCATGCAGGTGAAGAAGGTCAGATGCATCCATTAGAATTCTAACTCCTCTCCATACATGATTATATTGGAATTTCACATAAATATTTAAAACTAAATTATGAAAATTGAAATGTTTAAAACTAAATTAACATCCATACAATACGTTCAAGATTAATCTTGAGTGAAAATGGATCTAACTAGATATGTTGACGGGCTCATAATTGGGCTCCTTATTACTGATCTTCCCAAATGAAGATATGGAGTTTTTATTGTACATTCCCAACAAATGGTATTTGAGTCAATGGTTGGTTGGTTGCCCACTCGTAATGTATATCGATATTTGGTGAATATCTCGAGGAAGAAATTTGATGACCAACACAATTTCAAGCGGTGAACATTGTGGTATAGCAACGCAAGTCCAATGGAAAGCTTCATGGTTAGTCTGGAGAACGAGACTTGGGATGAAGTTGAGCAATGAAGATTCAAGTTGAGATAAGTTGATGCAATAAATACTTAGATTAAGGAGAAGTAAACGTAACACCTAGCTCATACATGAGATATATGGGAGACTTTCAGATGTATTAACCCACAATTTATTGGCTTAAGTTTTTTGAGTGAAGATGGATCCACTTGGATTTATTAACATGCTTGGATTTGAGCTATCTCTTGCCAATCTTCTTGGATAAAAGTATCGAGCTTCCAATGTACCCTCCCAAAGGGTGAGTCTATGGTCCTCAAGAAGCAAGGCACCTTTTGATCAAAATTCCAATTTGAAGTCTGTTAAATGGTTGAGATTTATAGCAAGACTTCTCTCTCGAAATGTAGAGTTTTCCTTCTACCTCAATGGTAGTCTGTCTCCTAAACCCTAAAATCACCTATGATTCCCACCCTCTCCCCTTCCATCGTCCTTCAGTTCCCCTGTTTTTTCAATTCCCTTCCATCGTCTCTCAGGTTCTCCTGTTTTCAATTCCCTGGTGTTTTAATAATACAGTTAGGGGTGTCGAACCTTCCCATCTTCCATCCTTTTTTGTCTTCCCTCACTAAGAAATTCCTGCCCACTTCTACGACCCACTACACCTCCCTACCGAGAGACCATTCCATTTACATCTTTCTTTGTTCCACTCCCTCGACTTCTGCATGACTCAATTGACCCGTCGAGACGCCTCTCTCGACTCTATGGATTCAATCTTTTGTTGCCCCAGGCTGATCTACATGTGGAAATCCCTACCCGGTCCGCCTATCCTATGAATTGCCCTGCTGCCTGACCTTCATGGAACACAATGACCAGGAAGGAGATTCACGCCTTGTCGCCCTTTGCAACAAGTTAGGTCGCCTATGGTCAAAAGAAGAAATTGAGGTATGGGATGATGCAGCCTCTAATCCATCAATTAATTTCCAAGCTTTTCAAAATACAATGAAGAGAGCATGGAGAATAGACCAAGTAGAGATATCCCAACGTGAAGCGGGTCTGTATGTTGCTAAGTTTAAATATGAAGGGGAAAAACAGCGGGTCTTGGATAGTGGCCCTTGGCTGTTCTCTAGTCACCTAGTAATCTTCAAGCCTTGGACACCCAATACGCCCCTACATAGTTATAATTTCTCGACCTGCGCTTTCTAGGTACAAGTTTTTGGACTTCCACTGGAATGGTGTACTGAGAGCATGATCTGCAAAGCTGTTAGACATGTTGGTAGAGTGCTGGATATCAAAATTGAAACAAAAGAAGGAACCACGCTTAGAGCGAGGAGAGCAAGAGTAGAAATCAACTTACAAGAGTCGCTTAAAACAGGTCAGCTGATCCGTATAGAAAGGAAAAACCTCTGGCTGGACTTTCGCTATGAATGGCTATCACACTATTGCTACTCATGCGGCAAGCTCGGCCATTATGCTATGTACTGCAAGGATTTCCCTTTTGACGAAGCAAAAATGGAAGGCAAAGATAAGATGTATTATGGCCAATGGCTACATGCAGAAGTACGGGAACATAGCCCGTTTTGGCTAACTTTTTTATGAGCCACAGGAAAAACGGGAAGAGATAGAAGAGGTTATACCGGAAACTCCTCCATGATCAACCCAACTGACCCCTGTGGCACCTCCCAGCAATAGTACAAACAAGGAGTCCATGGAGCAAACAATAGGGCCTCCAGTCATTACCAATACCGCATCGATCCAGCAACATCATCAAGAAGGTATGCTAGCAGGTATTGCAGCTATAAAGGCTATGATAACTACACCTGAAAAGATGAAGGGTATTAAGGAACCAACAGCAGGATCATCCCACACCAAGAAGCTGAAGAACACACGTTTCAATACCAAAGCAAGCCTCATATGCAAGAGGGGCTAGATGAAACTCACCTTATGGATACACTTATTTTTGAGGTTGAAGGATCTGGAAAGTGGGTTGTGGTGGTTAGCCCTAAAAAGCCACCAAGTGACAAATGAAGTTACTAAGTTGGAACTGTCAGGGTCTAGGCACTTCCCTAACAGTTCAAGCACTTAAGGCTCTTGTGGCCAAAGAAAAGCCTAATATAGTTTTTTTGATGGAAACTAAAAATCAGGAAGTAGTGCTTAGACAACTTCAGAAACGTTTGAAATTTCCAAGCTATCATGTCGTTAACCCTATTGGCTTGGCTGGAGGGATGGCGGTGTTCTGGAATGATTAAGTTTCTCTATGTGTGGACCGGCATACTTCGGATTTTATAGATATGATATGCACGGATGTGATGTGTGGCATACCTATGCGCCTCACATGCCTTCATGCACTAGCGATGTATCAACAACACCAAGGTTTATGGGCAGAACTGCAACAAATCAGCTATTCCAATACTTTATCGTGGGTTTGTGCTTGTGATTTCAATGAAATTATCTATCATTGGGAGAAAGTGGAAAAAAAGGTTAGCATTTTGATGTAATGATAGAAGATTATAGGGGTGCGATGCTTCATGAGAATCATAGAATTACTCATGTTCATGCTATTCTTTCCACTTTCGTGGAACAATGATTGGAAATAAGATGATGGTAGATTTTATTTTATTTTTTAATTCTTTCATGGTATGCATAGTATTTTCTTCGTGATGTGGACAATGCTTACATGATTTATGACGTGTGTCTTACTCGAGCCATCTATGCTTATCATTTCCTTTATTAATTGAACTTATGTGAAAGCTATATTAGGGCACCCTTTATGTGCAATAAACCTTGACATTCGAACAAATACCCTCCTTCGTTTCACATGTTTGGGAAAGGTCATTTTCCCTCCAACATGCTCATGTTAATTACTTCATTTCATACTTTCTCAAGTAAAAATTGGAAAAAAAAAAAAAAAAAAAGAGAGATTACTAATTATCTAGCTAGATTTTTTTTTTGTTCGAAATCTGGCTAAGATTAAGTAGGCTATGCATCAAGAAATTATATGGTGGTGTATGCTTAAATTTATTCATGGTGGAGAAACTACACAGCCAAGAGGAAGATAGGACGTCCAAACATATGAAAACTTTTTTCGCCGAAAATGGCCCAATAAATATCTATGAACTTCTTCATATGGTGAAGGTAGGCACGTCCATATATTGCATAAGATCAATGCTAGCAATTAAGCGCATTCACACTTCTTCTGATAACCAATTCATGCTCGGTACGGTAAAAAAGACAGATCTTCGAATCCTTATTCAGAGTACAAGACGGTTGCTTTGTCTGCGCGTTTGCAAGTTTCACTCGCATTTGCAAACTCAATGGTTTGTGTCGCCGCTGCAAGCATTATTAAGTGGGGAAGACGAGCACGCTTTGTCACTTCTTGTAATCTTGTGGAAAGCACAACTTCTTCTTATGAGTTGTAAACCATGTTTGAGCACGAGGGAGGTTGGGAAACTTCTAAAAAGGAACAGGAGGAGCCAGCTCATTGATAAGGGTGGGTTGGAGGGGAGGCTGATGGGCCAGCAGCAAGCATACGCTGCAAAGTTAACATCATGAGAGAAATCACTGACTTGTTAACAAACAACAGTTGTTCCCTCGAATCACTTCTACTCTACGCTGTTTCGGGAGTTGGAAACTCGGTCCCCTTTTGCTTTTTTGTATACGAAGCTAGGAAAAATCAACCCCTAAATTTCCCCCCCCAGAGAGAGAGAGAGAGAGAGAGGGAGCCAATCATATGTAGCATGCTGCATTGAATCTATTATTACTAGATATGATGCAGACGGAACAGGTGATAAAAAAAATGATGAATTGGAAAATAAAAAAAGTCAAATTATATGATGGGTGACGTATATGAGAGAATGGAAGAGAATATGGAAAAAAAAAATTGAGTCCTTGAACCACATGATGAAAATTCTATTTAAGATTTTTATTAGATTTGCTGCTAGTGTAGATTATTTTACACCGTTAGTGAAAACAATAATTATTATTTTTTTATACTTACATGCTTGTCCACTTGAAAACAATAATGGGCATAGAGTATGTTAATAATAAGGATAATGACACAAATGGTTTATGAACTTTGGTCAAATACGCAGTGTGATGCTTGAACTTTAAATTTCAATATGGTTTCTGGCCTTTAACTAAATATGCAATGTTGTCCGTAAACTTTTAATTTGTTTAACGAGGTCCTTCGATTTTTTATACATGTTTAATTTAGTCCATGGACTATATGAAATTGTTTAATATTGTCATTCTATCAATTTAATTTCAGAGACAATATTGAATATTTTCATATAATTTAAAGACTAAATTAAACATATCTGAATGTTCAAGGATAACATTAAACAAATTAAAAGTTCAAAAACAACATTGCGCATCAGGCTAAAGTTTATGAATCATATTTAACAAATTTAAAGTCCAAGCATCATATTATACATTTGGACAAAGTTTATGGACCGCTTGTTATCATTTACCCAAATTAAACGTCCAAATTTTTATTATTTATTTTCTTTTTCTTTACTTTTATTTTTCTAAACTAACGCTAGCTTGATTTGGGTGAGAATGACCAACGACCTCACCGACCTAGAGTTTTTTTTTTTTTACCGACCTAGAGTTAGAAAAGAAAAAAAAAAGAAGGAAAAACAAAACAATTCGATAAATTGTTAAAATATTATAAAAAAAGTTATCCATGTCAGTGTTGGTCATGGTCGGTGTTAACATCAGCAATTTTTTATTAAAATTAACCGAATAGACTCAATTGGCAAAATATAATAAAGTTTATGACTCAATTGACAATGTCGAAAGGTTTTAAGTACAATAAACTTAGAACTTTTTGAACAATTTTGCCTCCTAAGGAAACCACTCAAGCTCGAAAACTATGGAAATTAGAAAATCAATGTGGATTAGGTTTTCTTTACGGATATTCAAACTCAATAAACATTCTCAACACACATCGACGCGACTGTATATAAATGCGCCCCTGTGTGCGTATATTTATTATATATAGTTATTACATGAACATAGTACGTTAGGGCTAGTGAGTGCAGCACATCTTAGCATATTCCTTATCAATATAATTATGCCCCAACGACTTCCTCAAAAGCCATAATAATTTGCATGGAAACGTGGGGGGTGTGATTGATTAAAGAAGTCCACCTACCATGTAATCCCACATGATGATCCATCAATGCAAATTATGGACTCAAGGAGCCCGGGGCCCGCCCTGATGAGGATTGTTGAGGAGAAATTGAAGGAAATCTGAAAAAACAACCCGTTCTCTTTCACATTGAGTGCCCATTGTTGTTATTATTATTATTATTTAGTTGTGTTTTTCTCCAACATTGTTGCAATAAACTTTCTCCAAATCAGGTTTTCATGGCGGGTTTCGAAAAATGTCGGTTGTAATGTCATTTATGATTTGTCAATTGGAATACGTTATCACTATTGAATTATTATATTCTTTATATACATGTGGCATTCCATCACATATCGATTTAAACATTTGAGTTAAACTTTCTAACATTATATCGGGGTTTCGCCTCTTTCTCGTGTATGTCCATCATTGTCAGTCGAATTTCCACACATCACTCCAAATCTAACTTGCAAGTAAGACGAGGTGTCGAAACATCATTACCTATTAGATTTCTAGATTGGACTTTCCAACGAACACTGATAAACTATGTAGGAAAAATGAAAAAAAAAAGATTGTTTTTTTTTCTCTTTTTTTTAATCTTTTTGGCCAGTGCATAGGGTGACAAAAGATGCCAGATGGATGTGGATTGGTTTTCAAGCAAAGGCTTTGAGACGTGGAGCCTTTCTTCATTATCTCGTCTTAGCTGTTGTTGGATTGCACCAACCGCTAATCTTGGTGCCTTTGGCCCTGTCGTTTTTTACCCATAACTTTCTGTTTACAATGTTGGGTGAGATTGGGCACTGTTTGATGTTTACAGGCTCACATAAACCAAAATGAGCTCGCAACGACCGTTAAATCTCGCAAAACTAACGTTGATTATTCTGGAAAAAAAAAAATCTTGAATATACTAGATCGATGCGGGAGAGTGCTTCATTAGAATTGCCGAGAGAGGTGGATTGATCGAGATGTACGAAAGCTAGCTCAAACAGAACCTTATGGTCAAAACCCAAAAAATGAAGAACTTAAATTTGCTAGATGAAGAAATAGTAAATATACTACTTATTGGGCGCACGTGCATTGATGCATCATGATCGTCGGAATGAATGAAATTCTACGTTAGATTTTCCACATCTGTGATTTAAATTGAACTAAGTGACCATGCAACCAATGCATCACAAATGTCAATTGAGGGGTAATATCATTCACGAATAACCTTCTCCTATCTCGCCTTTTGATTCGAGGTTCAAACGCTTTAATCCTTTGAAAAAGAGAAGCATTGATGTCATTGAGAATGTCTACCTTTCTTTTTGGGTAGAGCAATATGAGGCACGGTTTGATAAAATAATTACATGCTTTCCAAAAGTTTCTACAAAATGTTTCGCAATGAATTGCATCGATCTCTGCTGGGTTAATAAGATCTTCCTAATACTTTGTATTTTTGAAAATCACTACAACGTTTCCCATCAAACTACCTTAAATTTGAAGAATGATTGAAAAGTTGAGGTGATTGTAATGTGCTGCTAATGCGACGTCCAAACTTACATAAAAAAACACAAGAAACACAGTTGATTCATTTGGATCGCTCATACTGTTGACATCTAATGTTGATAAGACAAGCTTATAACGATGGATCCCAAATTACCGTGCCCGCCAACTCGGAAACTGAGCAGCTCCTTCACCAGCTCGATCAGTTCCTTCTCCCACAAGCATCATTTTTTTTTTATAAACCCTCAAGAATTGAGATCAAGACAATTAAAGAATTTATAAGAGGAAGAGGAAGCAAGGGCAACCTTCACCAGTGGCGGCGCGACAGCTCAGCCTGGTGGCTGGTCCCTCCGGTGCGCCCTCGTACAAACCAGATCTCCACCACCACCATTCTTGGCGTGCAATCGCAGAAACCATTGTTGCCGATTTTCCCTCTCTAGGCCCCACTCCACAAATTTATAATTCTTTTTCATATTATTTTCTAGAAATCATTACTAGTACTAATGTCACCATTACCGTTACTTAGGTCATAAATCACAATTGGGCGGCGCTCTTATGCCAGAGTTTCGCTAAATAATTACTAATAAAAACCATTTAAACCATCTTAATCAACTGAGAGTTGAGAAATTAAAAAGAAATTAACTTCAAACTTCTTTTTTAGACATTATCTATCTTCAAACAACTCAATCAATCTCACCGGTCCTCACAACGACTCCAATCGACTAGCACGCTATCAATCTTTCACGAAAATTGCTCACAACAATCCATAAGATTTCGATAATCTAGCTTATGTCACGAAGTCACACATTTTAGTATGATTTTCTGTGATATCTTTAAATGGTAATCAAACATTAAAGTTACTTACCTTCTCATAAAAATTATACACAAGATTCCGATAATTTAGCTTATGTTACAAAGTCACACGTATTTTGGTATGATTTTTTGCGGTACCATTAAATGATAATCAGACGTTAAAGTTATTTAGGGCGCGTTTGGTAACGCTTTTGTTTTCGAGAATAATTTCTAATCAGAAATGATTCTTTTTTATTTTGTTCCCGAGAACAATTTCCAAGCATTTGAAGCCGTTTGGTAACTGTCAAAAATTTCAATTCCCGGAATAGAATTGCGTTTGGTACCGTGTTCGAAATTTCTACTCTAAATCATTTTCTTTTAATTTTTAAATAGTTTTATTACTTTTTCCTTCTTTTCTTTTTTCCCTTTCTTTCTCATAATCTTCTTCTTCAAGCCGGTGACCTCACAGGAGCGTCGTCAGCCCTCGGCGAGGCCGACCCTCGTCGGCCGAGTCTCGCCGATAGCTAGGCAAGGCTCGGCCGAGCCATGGCTAGGCGAGCTCAGCCTCGCCAGATCTGGGCGAGGCGGCTCACCTAGCCCCACTGAGGCTCGGTCTCGCCGGACCTCGCCCTGCTCCGGCGAGCTCGCCAAACCGGTTGCCAGTGACCGGCAGCGGTGGGTGGCGGACGGCAACCGCGGCGGTGGCGGTAGATAAAGAAGAAGAAAATGGAAGAATAACAAGAAAAAAGAAAATAAAAAGAGAAAATATGGGCTGATTCTAGAATTGTTCCCAGGAACAAGTTAATCAACTTTTATTTATTTATTTTGTTTCAAATCTACTTCCGAGAACAAAAAAAATAGAAATTTGTTCTCGGAAATAAAATTTTTACAAAACACGATTTTGTTCCAAAATTACTCCCAAGAATAAAAAAATATAAATTTTTACTATTTGGCCAATTACAAAAGGATAGAAATACCACCGCCTACGGTGGCCCAGTTGGATAAGAGCTCCCATAATCCTTTGCGAGAGGAGAGGAGTTCGAATCCCGCTGGCCGTACGGGATCTTAAGTGCGACGTCAAGGTGGTGGGTCCTCCGCTAGCATCGCCCCAGGGTTTACCCCCTCGTTACCCCGGGCCCTGGGTCATAAAAAAAAAAAAAAGAATAGAAATTTTACCCTTAATTTGTCATAAGCGTATTAGTTTATAATTTTCTGTGATGTTAATTCAATTAAATAATTAACGGAAATTAATGAATGGTAAATTTATTATAAATACACAAGTTTTGGTTTTTCATGTAAATATATCATAAATATACAAGTTTTGAGATTTTCATGGTATTAATCTTTCGCACTAACTGTTTTTGTAACGTACCTTATCGATACTTCGAAAATGAAATATTTTTTTTCCTATTCGGTGTAAATGAAAATAATTTTTTTTATAGACCTGCAAATTTTTTAATTGTATTATTATGGTGAAGCGACTGAACTTGCCGCACAGCCCCCCAGCCAAAGCGCCTATTTATCTTGTCCCTTCTCCTCCCCTCTGTCCTCGTGCACTCCCTCTGCTCTGCTCTGCTCTCTGTCCCTGCGTGCGCACGTTAGCCTCGCCGCCGCCGGAGAAGTGCGCACATTAGCCCGACAGGGACGAGACAGAGCGGCCCCCCGCTTTCTTTCCGCAAAGCCGCCGCCGCCGCCATGGATCAGCTCCGCCGCCCGCTGCTGCTGCTCGGGCTCATCTGCATTGCCCTCGCCGGAGCCTCCGCCCAGGGCCCCTCCTCCTCCCCCACCACCACGCCCGCCCCGCCCACGCCCACCACCCCCGCCGCCGCCCCGCCCCCCACCACCACCACCCCGCCGCCGACGAGCTCCCCCCTCCCGCCGTGACGGCCCCGCCCCCTGCCACCGCCCCTCCCCCCGCGACCCCGCCCCCGGTGTCCGCCCCGCCCCCGGCCACCCCGCCGCCCGCCACCCCGCCCCCGGTCAGCGCTCCCCCTCCGGCTACTCCCCCGCCGGCTACTCCCCCTCCGGCCACTCCTCCCCCGCCACCCCTCCCCCGGCGACTCCTCCTCCCGCCACTCCTCCCCCGGCGACTCCGCCTCCGGCCACGCCGCCCCCGGCCGTCCCGCCGCCGGCTCCCCTCGCGTCCCCGCCGGCCCTCGTCCCAGCACCGGCCCCGGCGACGAAGCCGACGTCCCCGGCGCTGTCGCCCTCGTTGAAGAGCCCTCCGGCGCCGCCGACGGAGGCTCCCGCGCCGAGCCTGAGCCTCGGGGCTCCGAGTCCGTTGCAGAGTGATCAGGTAAGCTCCGCTTCCCTTACGAAGTTCAGTGAAGTTTGCGAGCTTCTTGTTGTCGTGCTGCGAAACCGTCCTTGAAGACGGTGAACGTAAGATTGTAGCCGACGGATTTTGCTTAGGTCAAGCGGCACTTAGCCAATGGAGTTTGCCTAGAAAGACGGGAAAAAAATTATTATTATTAGATTCTTTTAGATCCATTATGAATAGTCAGACTATTACAGATTGATAGATCTCATGTGGGATGGGTTCACATTTTGTCAAATTGAACGCTCTCCAGTTGCACTTATAAGGAGAAAAAAAAAAAAATAAAGGGTTTACTAGTCTAAATAGGTCTTCGGGTTAATACGATTAAAAATCTCAAATTGATACCTTAGACCAATTAACATGTATATGTGTTAATACGGGTGACAAACCCTACAAATGGATCTGAGCTAAAGAATGACAAATCCAACATACCGGATGTATTAGTTTGAGATTTTTTCGTAAAAAAAAAAATAGTTTAATATAATTTTGCAAGATAAATTTTTAATGATATTGACCCTAGCCGCCTTTTGTAATTGATGTCTGCAGTCAATACCGTGGTTCTTGGATTGGTGTAGGATTTGGGTTGGGTGTGGGTCTGGACCAAAATTTAATGGGCCTGACTAGCCTGCGGGGGTATGCTGTGCTAGGCCTAAGGGGTTGGGCTATGGAAATGACGTAGCCAAGATTTCTAAATTTGGAATTTTGCAAAGCAAAAGAATTAGAAAATAGAGATGGGAAGTCTAGGCTGAAAGTCCCCTAAAACTTGGGTTTTTCAATTGGATGAATTAGCTAATTTCTTTCTCAATGAGATCTTTATGATCTCGTCACAGAATTAGAATTTGAACTGGTGGGGTAGTTAGGTGGCAGTTCTCTTAATGACGGGGAACGGCATAGTGTAGTATCCACAAGATCTTTTGAAGATGATGTCGCAGCGTCTCCATCTTTAGCTTAGTCTGAAAGAATGACATTCCTTTGAAAAACTCAAGTTCTGTCCTCAGTCGCAAGCATTTGTTCAGGAGTGTTCATTGTTTAGAGCTGCGTGATCTTATTACACTCCTGACTGCAAAGCCCTCTTCTTTTCACTTGCTGCAAAAACTGCTGCAAGCCCTTTCTTTGTTTCTGCTATAAGTCTCTCTGTTAATGATTTCACGAAGATGGGGTTTCACGATTAGACCTCGTGGCGTTAGGTACTGGTAATTGTTCGACAGATTATGACCAACCAACTACACCATTGCGTATGTTAAGTATCCGAACTTGTTCAGCTGTCGTGTTTTCACCCGGCGATAATAGGTAGAGCAATCATGATCTTGATTGATCCAGTACAGTTGCTGAGGGAATCTACTTTCCATAAATTCTGGGAAGATGTTGGCATGAAAAGGTTACTGGGCTAAATCAAGAGCTCATCTGTCATGTCCTTCAGTGCTCCTAAATAATCTGATTAGATCTAATCGGGCTTCATTTTCTTGGGCCATTATCTTGTTATAAACGCTGAGTTTCTTCCTCCTCTATGCAGAGTGAGGCAGAGAAGATCTTGTCGGTCCAGAACATGGTGGGCAGCTTGGCTTTGGGCTGGGCTCTCGTGGGGTTGCTATTCTAGAGCATTATGATATACAGCTTCATGATTTAGTTCTATTTACTCCCGTCTCCATACTATGTTATTTTACCACTATCTTTGATGGGACTACTACATGTATTTTGAGCTCTTTTTGTATTTTTTCTTTTTCCCACACATTTGAGTTGGATTCTTTGGGAGAGATTTTTGAGGAGGGGAGGTTCCTGTTGTTGAGGAGATCTGTTATTTGCATGTGTTTGTTAAACTAGCAAAACCTCTCTCTCTCTCTCTCGCCCTTTTCCATGTTTCAGCCTTGCGTTATAAATCGTATAGTTCAAAAGTCTCTGATGAGCTCAATTTAAGTTCAATACTGCAACTGTAACATATCTATATTTTTATAGGCATAAAAACTAATTAAAATATCACATATTATGAACCTAAACTCGATTCTGACCACGTGCGAGATGCACAAAATATTCAACAAATCTAAATAAATTTTAAATTATATATATTTTTACAATCTTCATAAGCATCAAAAGATCTTTGACATATGTGTGTGTAAGATGATCACAAATGGGATTCCTTGCACTTAACTATAGAGAAAAGAACAAAAGAATTAGCACTTTTTCGGGTTCCATGCTCGAACTTTTATAAATGTTAAAACTTTTTTATATAACTACCTTTATAGCCCGCGCGATGTTCAGTCGATCAAAGAACAATAACTTTTAAATGGAATATACAATATCCAATTGTGTGAACTTTAGAGGACATAGGACCTTATATGACTAACCCTTTTTGCCATCCTATGTTTTTCAATATTTCTGGACTTGCTTATTTGGATTGGGCCATCACTCAACCTCTCTCGCACGGATTCCTCGTTCAAACGACTCCTAGCTCCATGCACCTACGTACCACAAACTAGCAAGTGCCCTCGAGGTGAACTTTATGGGGTGTCAAAATCAAATCGAAAAATCAAATTGAAATCAACCCAAACCGAACCAACATTTCGTGCATTTTTAGTTCGGTTCAAATAATTGAGAAAATAAATGTTCTTTTTTTTTTTCCGATTTGGATTAACCGTAACCAAAATTCTCAACAAAAATTGAAACCTCAACTTAAAAGTCTCTTCTTAGTTCGGTTCACACTCATTTTGGGGCACGAAGGAAAATCAAAAATTGAATCGATCCAAGCCTATCCGAACTAGGTTTTCAAATTAGTTCATACTCAGTTTGGAGTGCAATTCGATTTCGTTCAATTGCTCACTTTATTGGTTCGATTCAAATTTCTTAAAAATTTGAACCGAATTGCCGACACTCCTAATGAACTTTCAGGGACACTTTGATACTGAATTCAAATGCACTTTAGAGAATGTAATGGTAGTTTAATGGCTAATGTGGGCAAAAAATTCTCCTACCTCAAGTGGGTTTATTTTGGAAAATTTATACTTATTTTGATAGCCCGCGACTCTCCAAATTTTGGAGAAGTTGCATCATTGGGCGTTCTTTCTCCAAAATGAGGGTAAAACCGCTAGCAGAGAGGCGGTTGTTCGGGTCCGGATCACTGAATTCGGACTTCCCCTTCGCCCACTTTTCCGGATAGTCCATCTCATTCTTCTTCCTGAACTGAATTGGACCTTTGGTTGATGAACCGGCCTCGCTTCTGGTTCGTCGAAAAAATCAGCTGACTTCTCCCTTCTTCATTGATCTTACAAAAAATCCACTCGTTGCGAGTCTGAGTTTGATCAATATATGACATATAAACATGTCAAATCATGTCAATTCGTGCCAAAAAAAAAAAATTATCAAGATTAGGAGATTGCCCCTTTTTAGGCTGCTTTTGGGAATGGGCCTTGGACACCCAAATCCCTTTTGGCTAAATATTGAGTGTTTGGGAAAATGTTTACAAACCCTCTTAGGGGAAAATTAACCTTATGAAGGCTTAGGTGCCTTGGGCTTTCAACATTTTTGGCATGTAAATATTGACTATTCATCTTCTTCGTTGAGAGCGGCCGCTAAGGTTGCGTAAGGTTGCGATGAGCCGGCGACGGGCTAGAAGGAGGCTGGTGATGGTCACGGCGACCCAGGCGACCGTCATTGGGGGGTCACGGTGACCTCCGAGCCATCTGATTCACGGTCACCTCTGTCACGCCCCGATCCTCGGGCACGCACCCATCCCTCTCCTTGGTCAATTTAATAGCGACGTCCCAGAATGCATTGCCGACCCTTTTCTTTTTAATATACGCATACAGAAGCATATAAACAATCCCCAGACAATAAAACAATGAGATAGGAAAGTAGGATTCCAAAGTTCCACTTTAAAAGCAATCACCCCTATATACATTGCAAATTATAGTGCAATTATATACAAGGCGAATTGTTAAGTCAGGTTTTAAACCACAAGTTCATAAAACAAGATCTGCAAAAAGGGAATCGACGCCTTATGACTAACTAGTCTAATAGGATCGTCAATTCTTCGTCTTCTCCTTCTACACTTAGGGCCTTCGGTGGCGGTCCTTCACCAATGCCAACCAAGGACCCGAAATGTTGGCCTACAACGGGGTGAGACATCGTCTCAGCAAGTTCAACCCCCTAAACCCCTATTAGAAAGAAAATACGCCCAAGGGTGGCCTAGCCACACCACATAGAGAACTTACCTCGTCTCAGTTCCTTCCTGCAGGTTAGCACAATTCAATCACTCAATCACGAGATAGTAATAGGAACTTAAACAATTGGAACGCCAACGATTTCATTTCAAACGACCACAGGAGTCCGGATTATAAGACCAAACCATTATGACATGTCCCATACCATGTCACGCGATTCCGTCTCATAATCCGACCCGTTGATAACACTCAGCATGCGTTCCAATTATTATTCACTGCCACACAAGGGCATAGCCTACTCGCAGTTCGACTATCTACTGGCATTAATGCCAGGCATCGCCTCCCCACCTTGGAGCGCGGTTTCGTCACTACGTCGATGACGTTCCCAAAGGAGTATAGGCCTAGAATCAACTGCGACCCAAGCCCATTGATGTGGGGCCTCCCATATAGGGGCAAGTCCGGCTCAACAGCTTAGGACAATTCCTCTTAATTATCACACAACGAAATCATACTCGACCCCAGGACACTTTGCATTCCACTCAATACTTCCACTTAAAAAAGTGATCCCGGCCATTTTTCTTCGTATTAAAAATATTCCATAAATTATTCATGTGTGTGGGGGCACGTTAATTTCAAACCAAAAAGCCGACAACTCACTTTTCAAACCCCACTATTTAATATAATCATTAAAATCCAATTTTGGTATCAAAACCCGACACTTGGGGTTTTCGAATAAAATCCATATTTTCACAATCAACACTCAATTTGCAATATCCACTCATCAAATTCATAATCTGACTACATAGCAGCAATCGACACGAAATTCTAAAAATTTAGGGTTCCAAAATAATTTTCAGAATTTAATAAATAATTAAATTTATTTAGAAAATTAATTAAATAATAATATCCATATTTTTCACAATCCACACTCAATTTATAATATCCAACCATCAACTTCAAAATCCGAATACACGGCAGCGATCGATCAAATAAATTCCGAGAATTTAGGATCCCGACAAAATTTTCGAAATTTATTAAATAATTAAATTTATTCCGAAAATTAATTAAATAATAATATTTTAATAATTTCGAATAATAATATATTGTTAAATTATTTAGTAATTTCGAAATATTTAAATAAATAAATAAAAATCATTTATGTCAAATCAAGGCTTATTCTAAATAAACCTACTTACCCTTAATTGAACACGCTTTAAATTAAAACACCACATTAATCTAATCTACTGTTAAATAACTTAAACTAACCACCTAATAACACTTAATATAAACTAAACCTCCCTAAGCATAATTAATCCTCTAATCGAGGTTTAGTGAGCTAAACTCACCGAAATCGCGTTCGGATGAGTTCCCGGCGAAGAGGACGGCGAGCCCGACGACAAACATCCTCGGGCAAGGCCAAAGGGGGACCGGA
Organism: Eucalyptus curtisii; assembly: GCA_017140595.1. Classification (NCBI taxonomy): domain Eukaryota; kingdom Viridiplantae; phylum Streptophyta; class Magnoliopsida; order Myrtales; family Myrtaceae; genus Eucalyptus; species Eucalyptus curtisii. The sequence goes on from CM029500.1 coordinate 13,077,771, forward strand.
AGAGCTTGGAAATGGGCTTTGAAGATCGGGGGTGAGCTGGAAATCCGGTGGCTGATCTTGGCCGGACGGAGGCGCACGGCGGTCGGTTGGGCGGAGAAGGACCGACGGGAGCTCGGGCAGCTTGCTCAAACCTCCGGTGAATAAGATGGCGGCTCGGCGACGGCGGCAGCTCGGGACGACGAAGGGTGACGGTGGAGGTTTGGGCGGGGGCGTCGCAACGGCAGAACAGCGAGCGGCAAGGCGCGCGGACGAGCGGTGACCGCGGTGGCGACAGCGACGGCCGCGACAAAACGGGCGGCCTGCGAAGGGGCGGCGTTGGGGCTGGTCTGGTCGCACGGTTCTCTCCTCCCTCCTCTTTCCAAAAATTCCAAGAAGCAAGGTTGAAGATGGAGTTGATTGGTGGAAATGACATCCTCACTTTTCCAAGAGCAAATCTCCACCCTCCATGTGTCAAGATCTCCTTCCCTTGGGCCTCTAACCATGACATCACTTGTGATGTCACAATCCACTATCTCAAAGCTTCCACCACAATCTTTTTAATGGGTGCAATTTCACTTTCCGCCGTGGCATGAAATCTTGTACAACAAATTCTTCAATTCCATTTGATTCTTTTCCAATTGAGTTCAATTGAAGTCCATAAAATTAATCCATGTTTCTCATAAGATATGTGACACCACTGGGCTTCCAATTTCTGAATTCGCTTTCAATTTCACGGTTAATTTCAGTCTGGCACGATATTAGTGTATCCTAACCTATCGGGTAGCTTTTAGAAATTTTCATGCATTTGACCCGTAGTTGATTATTTTCAAGCCACAATGTACATCTTTGACACATTGACGAATCTCGGTTGTCGTGGTAATCTCAAGGTTTCAAATACGGACATATGGGACTTGTGCCGTAATGACCCTTGCAGATTAGCTCGGTCGAAAGGTCGTTTCCTAATCAAATTTTCGAGTCTGATGCATTAAAATCTCTTACGGGCTTCACCGGATAGGCTAGTTTTCACATGAGTGGCCAACTCAAGGAAATGAACTATATGCGTGAAAATGAAACGCCCGTCTCAATTTACTGAAAATAGAAGTGCAAAATCGGGATGTCACAACCTCCGCGAGGGGTTGCGCGATTTGGGTTGCCGCGACCTCGCTAGGGGTTGTGTGACCCCAGGCGGCCCTTGCTGAGGCCACATGACCTCAGGCGAGGAGCGCAGAACCCATTGGCAAGGTCGTGTGACCCTAGGCGGACCTCCCCAAGCGGCCCTCGCCAAGGTTAGGTTGCGCCAAGGTCGCACGGCCTTGGTGAGGACCGCACTTGGGTCGCACAACCTTAGCAAGGGCTACCTAGGTCACGTGACCCTCGTCGAGGGTTGTGCAACCCCGTCGATGGTCGCCCAACCCTAAGCGGCCCTCGCTGGTGGTCTCCAGGGGCCACCTGAGGTCTAGCAACCTCATACGATCGCGCCGGTGATTTGGATGTCTAGCGGTCACTACCCTTCACTGACAAACTATTTTTTTCTTTTTTCCTTTGTAAATTTAAATCCTCTGAACACTATTTTATTCAAAAGTACTTTACAATGGACTTTTATATTACAATTTACTAAACACAATTTATATTTTGAAAAATCCATTTAACTTCATTTCTCTAAAGATTTTTCCCAAAAGTCCAACAAAACGCACCTTTAATCTATCTTGTGGCAAGTTAGACTCGGCCCATTATGGATTGTGTGATTTGACAAAAAGATGCATGACATCCACCGGATCCTACAATAGCCTAGATTGTTCGGTTTTGTTTTGAAAAACCTCCCATAAAACGCATGAAATCTAGTTTAAACACAAATTTTTGTTGTTCAAAATGTTCAAACTCGGTTCCTTCCAGAGATTTTATTCAGGTGTGAAGGCATCCCGGCTTTAGAGAGAAAAAACGGAAGTGTTTGAAAAGGTGTAGGACGTGGAAAATCAAAGTATCAAGAGACGTAAATCGCTGGAGGAAATTAAAGTCGTACAAAATGCAGATAGAGACGAATGCAAATGTAGGATTGAAACCATATATATTCATGAAATGTTTGTAGACTCTTAAACGAGACCACTAGACGAAACACAAAAGTTAATATTTACAAGACGCATCACAAACGGAACACTACTCAAACCCGAAACTGAAGAAGGATCCAAAAGACATCGAAAATGAAAGAGATTTCATGAAAACTAAAGACCAAAGAAGATTCGATAGAGTTATGACATATATCGAGCGTCTCTTCTTCGTTCAATCTTCGTACTTGTACCCCGATTCACAGCGACAAACAGCTAATTCTTCAGTCCATATTGAAGTTCTGTGTTCTTTAGAACAACATGAATGACCAAGGATATTTTGCTTGCAGGCACGAATTCTAGACAGAACATGAGTAGTGCTTGGAACTTAAGACAGAGAATTTTTTTTTTTTTTTTTGATTTATTCCACGATGCAATAGACTTTCATTCCATATTTATTTACATTTATAAAGTAATTTTATAGATTACTTTTTGCATCTATCACCGTGTTTATCAGCAAACAATTACTTGGACAAGAGCCGTGGAAGCTCCCCTTAGCCGACGACTACTTGGATCGCGTGATTCAAGCAGTATAAGTTTTTGAGAGGTAAAATTGCACCCATGTTTTGTACGTCTGAACCGACGTTTAATTCTGTCTTAAGAATTATAAAATCCTTTTAAAGATTGATATAATCGAACCCTTTTAAAGATCACTCATGCAATTTTACTAACGTGACACATCGGGAATTCAACATGGCTTTTCTTAATAATTTTTGCATATGCAACATTGCCGTGACCTTGATGAGGTGTCACATCGTAAAAAAAAGTGAAAAATTCAAAAGAAAATATAAAACAATACCCCCAATACAATGCCCCTCCCTCCTTTTTCTTTGGCGAAAGAAATTTCATTCATTACCAAAATGGTAGAAAATCTCAAAAATCACCATAATAAGAATAGCCCGTAAAGCTCCAAAAAAAATCACGATATATTATTAGAGCATGATTGGCAGAAATAATCACACACTTGTTCTTCGATAAATAGATTAGTAAATTGATATAATCGAACCCTTTTAAAGATCGCTCATGCAATTTTACTAACGTGACACATCGGGAATTCAACATGGCTTTTGTTAATAATTTTTGCATATGCAACATTGCCGTGACCCTGATGAGGCGTCACATCGTAAAAAAAGTGAAAATTTCAAAAGAAAATGTAAAACAATAACCCCAATACAATGCCCCTCCCTCCTCCTTTTTCTTTGGCGAAAGAAATTTCATTCATTACCAAAATGCTACTTGATAGAACTCATAGGAAATTTCAAAAATCACCATAATAAGAATAGCCCGTAAAGCTCCAAAAAAAAATCACGATATATTATCAGAGCATGATTGGCAGAGATAATCACACACTTGTTCTTCGATAAATAGATTAGTGACTACATTCAAGCAAAATGATCAACAACCGAGATCACCGAATCACATATCATCAATAGTGATGGGCACATGCTGAGATCTCCATATGTAATTATGGTTTTGCCTTTCGGTGGTGGGTACCTAGATTCAATGTCCCCAATACCATCACCATTGGGAAATAACAAAAACATGTTGAACAAGCTTAACTTTGACACTTGTGAGAGTCTTTTAATAGGTTGCCAAGGTTTTTAACGAAGATGCATTGAACAAGCATAGATTTGACAATGAAGTTGCTGTGAATATCATTGAAATTAGAGGTAGAGCATTTATTCATTAAAACTCCTAGATCTGGAATTAGATCAGAGAGCAAAACTCCCAAATTTAAAACCAGATTAGGAGAATAAGGAAAGAAATAAGATGGAAATAAAAAGGAAAGTAACTAGGGAGGGGCGGAGAGATTAGGTCAAATCCCTCCCCTTTAAGAGTTGAAAAGATGAAAAAAGACTGAAACTCAAAGAGTCTTTCCTTCTTAGAGTAGTTGATTTATCCTTTTTTTTTTTTTGGTTGGGGGGGGGGGAGGTATTTGTTTTAATTTGTTTTAACCTTTTTTAGAATATTTTGAACTTTTTTTTATTTGACACCACGTCTATGCCATGTATACAACAAAATTATTTGAAAATATCACTTCAAATTTCCAACGGACCAAATCTGTAAATTGGCAAGGTGATTGTTGGATTGATTGCATTGATTCTAAAATGTTCCGGATTTAGTTGTACCTTTTAAATATTTTGGATTTTGAGTGCTTGCACATAGCACCAAATGTTGTGTACTAATGATACGATTTTGCCGTTCTAAAACCATAGGAGATAACTTCTTGAAATGTTGACTACCCAATCAACGTCTCCTAGAATTTCCAACAAAAAAAAAATCCTAGATTCTATATTAAAAAAAAAAAAAGGATTAGCCCTGAAAAACTGGTCAACTTTCCAGGCTGAGTCTATCATGCTGATGGAAAAAAAAGTAAAAATTGAAAAAGAGAGAAAAGATTGGTGCAAAAAAAGAGTGGGTTCTTTTTTGGTTTGTGGAAAAAAAAGAAGAAGGTGAATTCCACTGAGTCAAACTTCGACGCAAATTTCCACAAATTGGTTTCAAAAACTACCCCGCTGTTGAGACTCCGTTGATTTTACGAAAAATAAATAATTTAAAAAATATTTTTTTAAGAAAATGATTATTTGATATAATTATTAATGAAAAATATTGATGAAAATATGTTTCATTCATTAATTTTTATAAATTGTATATATAATCATTTTTAGAAAAATATCTTCCGAATCATTTATTTTCCATAAATTAAATGGAGCCAACGCAGATTACAAATCCCAATCAAAAATTTTCAACCAATTGATAAAAACCCGAAGCATATTTTATTTCTTAACAAAATTAATGGCCTTATTCACGAGGCTACCAAAGTAATATAGAAAACAATATTATAAGTGTCATAACTTTTCAATTGATCATTCGGGCACCATAAATTTTTTAAAAATGTTCATCATAAATACTGAAAATTCAACATGGCATGACACTTGTGATGGACAAGTTATAGTACTCAAATAAATGTTTCTCTTAGACGTTATGATACTTAAATGATAAAAAAAAAAAAAAAAAAAAAAGAGAGAGAGAGAGAAAAAGATATGATTTTTGAGTGAGCATTGTACACGAATTTTGCCACTCGAGTTGTCTTTATTCTTAAGTGATGAACTTAGTTAAACGTACATCAAATGATATATATTTTTATTTTATTTTCATAACTTACTAATATCAAATTTGAGATATTGCAAGGAATTGGATGCGGTTCCATTTGAGCGCTTTGACATTAGACAAGACGCTTGAGATGATTGCCCTAAACGCGTTTGTTCAGCTGCAATTTCATGTATTTAAAGATGAAAAGGAAAATTTATCTTTTCATTTTGATTTGGCCTATATAACCTTTGACTTTGCATGTGTTTGTTCGGGAGATTTGAACATGAAGTCAGCTTTAAGAATCTGACAGACACTGTCGTCTCAGGAAAGGCGAGGGAAGATGAGTTCTATGATTAGTTTCAATAATCAATCTTATCCTGCCCAATAATCAAATCTCAAGCCTTGACTGTAACACCGTACTCGTTACGTCTCTACCAAGCGTTTGACTTGAGAAGAAAACATGAGGAGGCAGAAAAAGGCACATCACAAATATCATACCTTACAATTGAGACTTACTTAAGTGTCATAATTTTTTAAAATTATTTGATGTCATAACTTATGTATGTCACTTAATTAAGTGTAACTTTTCAATCGATCATTTGAATGTCATAATTTTTTTTTTAAATATATTATTTATAAATGTTATACCATGTCAGATTTTGGATAATTAGATGAACATTTTTAAAATGTTATGACACTCAAGTGATCGATTAAAAGTTATGACACTCAGTGAGTGTTTTTTAAAAGTTACAGCACTTAAATAAGTGCCGTACAAAAATTATAGCACTTGTGGTGTCCTTATTCCTAATGACGATTAGGATAGACATAAGTAAAAGGTTTTTGTAGGACTAATCTTTGCACACTTCTGGCAATCAAGGCAGCGCATAATAAAATTTATACTTCTCTATTTCTCTGTTTCTCTGTTCCCCGGAACATGTTTGGAACAGAAATCCGTTTGGTAACGCAATTTGATTTTTCTATTTCTGGAACAGATTTCTATTCCAGAAATTGATTTGAAGAATAAATCAAAAACTAAAATTTTTTTCTCAATTTCTGAAATAGAAATTGAGAAATCAATTTCTGACTAGAAATCAATTTCTATTCCAGAAATTTTGTCAAACGCACAGGCCGACTACCGCCTCAACCTCTTTTGGGTCCGCCATTGCTCGACAACTTTGCTTCACAAGAGTTGCTCCTTTTTGAAAAACTCACATTTTTTCCTTTACACTTTCCACCCCTGGAGTTTAAATGATAAGAAAAAAAAAAGATATGATTTTTAAGTGAGCATTGTACACAAATTTTGCCACTCGAGTTGTCTTTATTCTAAGTGATGAACTTAGTTAGACATACATCAAATGATATATATTTTTATTTTATTTTCATAACTTTATAATATCAAATTTGAGATATTGCAAGGAATTGGATGCGGTTCCATTTGAGCGCTTTGACATTAGACAAGACGCTTGAGATGATTGCCCTAAACGCGTTTGTTCAGCTGCAATTCATGTATTTAAAGATGACAAGGAAAATTTATCTTTTCATTTTGATTTGGCCTATAACCTTTGACTTTGCATGTGTTTGTTCGGGAGATTTGAACATGAAGTCAGCTTTAAGAACCTGACAGACACTGTCGTCTCAGGAAAGGCGAGGGAAGATGAGTTCTCTGATTAGTTTCAATAATCAATCTTATCCTGCCCAATAATCAAATCTCAAGCCTTGACTGTAACACCGTACTTAAGAAGAAAACATGAGGAGGCAGAAAAAGGCACATCACAAATATCATACCTTACAATTGTGACTTACTTAAGTGTCATAATTTTTTTCAATTATTTGATGTCATAACTTATATATGTCACTTATTTAAGTGTATTTTTCAATCGATCATTTGAATGTTATAATTTTTTTTAAATATTAATTATAAATGTTATACCATGTCATATTTTGGATAATTAGATGAACATTTTTAAAATGTTATGACACTTAAGTGATCAATTAAAAATTATGACACTCGGTGAGTGTTTTTTAAAAGTTATAGCACTTAAATAAGTGCCGTACAAAAATTATAGCACTTGTGGTGTCCTTATTCCTAATGACGATTAGGATAGACATAAGTAAAAGGTTTTAGAGGGACTAATCTTCGCACACTTCTGGCAATTAAGGCTGCGCATGATAAAATTTCTACTTCTCTATTTCTCTGTTTCCCGAAACAGGTTTGGAACAGAAATCCGTTTGGTAATGCAATTTGATTTTTCTATTTCTAGAATAGATTTCTATTCCAAAAATTGATTTGAAGAATAAATCAAAAACTAAAATTTTTAACTTCTCAATTTCTGAAATAGAAATTGAAAAATTAATTTCTGACTAGAAATCAATTTCTGTTCCAGAAATTTTGTCATGCGCACCCCAAAGGGCCGACTACCGCCTCAACCTCTTTTGGGTCCGCCATTGCTCGACAACTTTGCTTCACAAGAGTTGCTCCTTTTTGAAAAACTCACATTTTTTCCTTTACACTTTCCACCCCTGGAGTTTAACGCGGAGACAGCAAATTTGGGGGGATCAAGAAGCCACTTCATTAAGCTCGGTTTTAGGGTCGAAATATGAGAGGACGATAAGTTCAATAATTGAAACGAAAATTTCGTTGTCTCTATTAATTAAGAATTACGCCATGAAGAACTCGTATTTATCGAACAATTATGTATCATTTCGTTTGCTCTATTTGAAGGACTCTTAATTCTATACCCCTATCACAATCTTAAGTGAACGTGTTTGTTGGGAAAGATTGGCTAAAGAAATTTGGGAGTATTAAAATCACATTCTAGATCTGGTCTTCCTGAAAATAATTACATAGTAAAGTCAACTTTTGCATCTAACAATGTCGTCTTGAGAAGTTGTCTTTTGAGTACTCTAATTTCACCAGCGCCGCGCATACATATACATATATATTGTCATGATTTTTACTTGCCACAGATCAATCTTGAGTGCGAATGTGTTGGTTGGCGGAAGATTGGTTAAGATATTTCTAAGTACTAAAATCACATCCCAAAGCTGTTTCCCCGAAAAGAAAATTTACATCGCATCCCAAAAGTCAACTTAAGAATCTAACATTTCCATCCAAGGAAAGGAGAGGGAAGATGAAGTGCCTTAATTATAATAGTCTGGCGTAGGTAGCATGAGAGCATGGGGGAATAAACAAATGCTGAGAAGTACATGCCAGATTACAAGAATCAATGTTGTTATTGTTATCCTTATCGTTATTATTGTTGTCATGTTATGGTAACATTGATTCTTGTGAGTTTCAATTGTTCTCATTGGATCCGACAGGTGCGCCGTTTCCCAATACAGATGAGACCAGCTTTCAACTTGCAATTCATATGTTTGACTTTTAGCTGGTTAAGATTCAGCAATAGCAGAGTGGTGAACGTGATTATGGCCAATCACAGACTTGAGTGTGCATCGCTCTTGCTCCAACATGGGAACCGAACTGGATCGGCCAATTTTGGGTGATACTTGCGGGAATCGGTCTAATTTCCTATTACTTCCTAGGAACCGGACCGAATCAGTGAAACTGACTCAGAGTATATTATTTTTTATTCAGCAATTGTCAAAAGGTACATATTATTTGTGTGAGTAATCTATTTTTTTACTAGTAACTTCTTTGTGATTAGTAATTTCGTCGCACATTAAAGTAACTTTGAATATATTAAAGAACTTCTTTGAAAGAAAATAAAAACAAAAAAAAAATTAAAAAATAACACCACCTGTTTTCGAGACTAGTAACTAGACTGGGAGCGGCTGATCCGATTCTAGAGTGAACAAGGTCGATTCCAGATTCCATAGACTCGGAACCACTTTTGTTCAATCTGGTTTCTGATTCAAGAATGAGTTGATTCCTATCCTGGAATTGATTACCCTGAATACCTCAACTATTTTTAAAATAATTATCTACAATTTTCTTTCCCTAGAAAAAAAAAAATGAATTTGAAGAGGATGCACTAGGAGTCAGATTTTCTAATTCAAATAGGGAAATTTTCCCAAGACACCAATTTTTTTTTTTTTTTGAAGCCAAACAAGACTAGGAAGGGTAACAATTGTTTGGTAAGAAATAGGAGAGCTTGTGGCCTCATAGGCTTGGTAGAATCGATGTTCAATCTCTATTATTTCAACTCAATAAATGTTTTTCCGCATATTGAAAACAGACTTACGTAAGAATAGTTATCTTTATAAGCATTTCATTAGACACCCGTTAAGCAACTAATTAAAATTTTTTTACAGTTTCAATGCGTTGGCTATCTTGTGTTATATGAGACCACTATTTTGAAAAATAAATTATTCCCCGCTCAATACTCCATAAATGCAAGAGGGCACTTACTAATAAGGCCTTACAAGTTCTTGATTCGGGAATAAATTGATTGTAATTGGAGAACATTATAATTTTAATTCAAGAATGCGTAAGATGGCCAAGAATTCTCAAAAAATTCAATACCATCATTACCAAACAAATACTGATGTGATAAACGCAACCAATTAAAATATAAGAAAAGCGTAAAAAGGTTGATGGGCTATTAAAGAAATTCTACGTGGGCGTGGGCAGGTTTGATGTGATTGCGAAACTACGATCGATTGGGGCTATCAAAATTCTATGCTCGGTAGGCTCAATAAATATGAAAAGGACTGTGCACAAGAGTCAAATTGCCTGAGTGATAGGCAGCGTAGTGGCTAATGCTGGCAAAATCTACACTGGCCTAGCTCTATAAACACAAGCTGCTAAGATTTGGTGAGACATGAATTCTCTCTAGGCCACATCGTCAATTGGGTAGGTTCCTACAATTACTGACTCCTCGTACTGCCCAGTCACATCCCCCCATCAAGAAATAATGAAGACCAATGCAGAACGACACTGGATGATGTGGGAGACATGGTCCGAAAGTCACTTCACCTCCACCTCTAAAGAAGCAGCAACAACGAGCGAGAGCTCTCATCAATTGGGGAACTTGACCAGTCAGGGCTAAAAATAATGGGGAAGAGTCTTTGGTCCAGCCAGGAGATGGATGTAACATCATGGACCATGCATGGCAAAATACCCAAGTTGTTGCCGACAACAAACGAAACGGAATCGAATGAAGAGCAACTCTAATTAATAGAGGGTTTCTATAATGCATGCAGTCTTTGAACTTTTCTCCTACACAAGCCAACCTACTTTCGTCATCATTGATTGGGTATTAATAGTTTGAAAAATCGACCAACTATCCATATTAATTAAGTTGGGTGACAAGAGGAGTAATCGGACTGTGCATCAAATTTTTCCATTAAAAAATTGAGTAAACAAAACTAAGCACGATCCAGGGTGTTGTGTATTATTAGTAGTCATATATGTTATAATAACCTTTTAATTTTTGAGGTTCGACATCCCATAAGAAGAAGTCAATTAAAGCAAACAAGCAGTTTTTGTTCCGACTGGAACTTTCTGGTTCTTCTAGCACCAGAATTCTCAATATGACCAAAGATTAGATTTCATGGAGTTGGCTCAATGACTATTTGGTGGCCTTATCATTTTGGAAACAGAATGCAGACGTGAGAAAACAAGTTTAATCATTCGAATCCAGGCTTCATTCAAAATCCCACCAGAATAAGAAAACCCCCTTCAAATTACAAAGAGAGCTTTTGCAATTGAATCATCTTACAACGTTCATAAAGAAGAAAAAGATGAAGAAGAAGTTACCATCAAGATAACTCACGTAAGCCATGCCATTCGTAAGACTAATAAAATGTCAAATGGTTCAGCTTTACAAAAGCTTCATCTAATTAAAACCCGACGTCCGTTAAAGTTAGGCAAACCCCAAAAAAAAAAAAAACCTCCATTGGCTCTATTCCTACCGGGTACGCAGAACTCCGACGCCCCGTCAGATTCTACATGGAGGGGGAAAAAAGGTTCACTTGGCCCAGAACTTGACCTGCAATTGATTATCCTATATTTACAAATCGAAAGATGCATACCCAACCGTCTGAATCAATCCCTAACTTGTGAGTCTTCTGTGGTTAGCAACTCAGAGTATGAACAGTTTGCCCTAATCCGGTCCTACTCATTCTCATACTTCCATCTTCCAGATCACACCATCGACGTTGCTGTCATGCGCTTTCTCTAGAGCAGCTACCCTTGCTCGATTTGATGCCTGTGGGATCATACTTTTACCCCCAGTGTCCTGTGTGAGTTCACATGATTCACCAATGGGACCGGATCTCAAATCTGCAGGAGGGATGAAGCAGTCAATTGATAGGCCCGCAATGTTGAATGCAACCTCCTCGATCGTCCAAGTTTCTTCCATCCTAGTTTTTGTATGGCTCATTGCCATCTCCCCAAACCTGAAAACGGTCACTACTGACCGTCCTGCATGTGCAATCATGATTCCTTCGACGGGCCTGTAGTCATCAAGGGATGAAGTGATGGTGGTTTCCCAGTACGCAGCATCACCACCATTCGTTTGGATACGAGTAAGATGGGAATCCTCGATGCGGACGAGGAGTCCCGTTTTCTGGCTGAAATAGCCAAACAGAACGTGTCTTATGATCTCGGCAGGTCCCTCACTCCTCGCCTTTAATGTCTGGGGGTCAGCACATAGCTTCAGGATAAAACAGTCCTCACCATTAAGCTTCTTCTCGCCAATGCACCTTGCGTCAGAAAACAGACTCACTGTGGTTCTTGGGTCAAGACCCTGAAACGCACATGCGTTACAAACTCAGTCAGTCATGCACAGCAGCTAAAGGTAATGTGCAACAAAAAGCAAAGAACAGACGAAAGAAAACAGCTATTACCTGGAGGGCGCGGCGCAGTGGTCTTACGGGCCCCTTGCAGTGTGAGCGCCTAGCCAGGGAGTATGCCTCCAAACGAGTTTCCCGTTACAGCCAGCATGGACCTTACTTCCACCAACTGCGAGCTCCATGTACCACATATCCGGGTTCATCTGCCAGAGCACGAAACCACCTGTATGTGCAGAACTTCGGTTTTTTATCGCCTTCATTGCACTTTCAAACTCCGAACTCACCATCTTCAACTTTCCTAATGCATAGGCATTTCGGATGGAGTTCTGGAGCTTTAGACCACCTGATGCAGCTGTGTACTGTTGCAGTATGTATTGAGCAGATGACGTTTCCTGAAATACGATGAAATTCACCATATGAAATTCGCAATTTCCTCAGTATATTTCCCGAAAAAGAAACAGCAAAAGAAGAAAGAAGAAAACAAGACTCTGCCATAAATCCCAGGGGATCAAACATGGTGCACTGATGTCAATTGACATCGCACGAGATCATGAAAACGAAAACCCCAGAATTGATCCCGAATTACTATTTCGAGTTGTTCTGTCCAACCAAAAAAAAAAGTGAGCTAGCAGCTTGTTTGTTTCCTGCTACTAAAATAGTCAACTACACCAATAAAATAAAATCTAAACTGATCTCCTTACCTACATTAAAGGCAAATCCAAACAGTATTAAAATAGTATCCTGAATCTCCAGTTACCTTAGTTAGCATAAACAAAACAAGAAACCAAATATCACCCACGAGATCTAGACCAACTGGTATCTCGGATTCAAATCTTGCCCAACTGGCAGTACATATGCACTAATTTAGCACCTCTTCTGATTACAGTGAATCAAGCCAGAACCAACTCATTGTCTCAGCTCAAGAACCACACCTGCCCAGCCATCAATAAAGAATGCCAGAACGTTATGAAAACAGACAGCTCGATTTAAGCCAAAGAATCACGCAGAAACTGCCAAATTCCCGGACAGGGCAGTACAAAAACAGCATAATTTCCCCAGAGGCAAGAAAGACATGAACCAGCTCGATTTCGTCATTATTGAGAGAGATTCTTGGGCGCTCCTCCGGGTACCAAAGTACCCATCGACCCATCAACCATGAAGCGCCGTGACATTGCGTTTCGCGATCAGAAGCAAGAAATGTAATTCGAAAACGCTGGAGCGATTCTCGCAAAAAAGAACACTACCCCCTTCTCTGCATTGGAAATGCACGGCATCGCATTCACGCACCATCTTGGGGAGAAAGGAGAGAGAGAGAGAGAGAGAGAGGGGCTCACGATAGGAGTGTCCTTGACGCTGAGGTGAGGCAGAGGGTCGAGGATGCTAACATGCACCGGGGCGAGCGGCGCGCCCATCACCCCAATCAGCATCCTCACGTCGCTCCTCTTCCCCGACGACGACGACGACGACGACGCCGCCGACGACGACGGCGACGACGAGGAGCTCACCGGCGGAGCCCTCCCGAGCTGGCCCTTCACCCACTGCCCCAGGCCCGACCCGCCGTTCCCGCCCCACCTCTTCGGGTCGCCCTCCGGATCCGGGCCCTCCATCAGCGGCGTCAGGCTCCCGGATCTCGGGACGATCGCCAGCTCGGGCGACGACAGCGGCTGCTGCGGCTGCGGCGGAGGCGGCGCCCACCCAGCCGCCGCCGCGGCGTGGCGGCCGCGGCCGCGGCGGAGCAGGGCGGACATGGGGGAGGCGTGGCGGGAGGGGCTGGCGGGGCGGGAAGGGGGCGGCGGCGGGAGGGCGAGAGGCCGCGGACCACCTCGTCCTTGAGGGCCGAGAAGAAGCCTTGCTTTCTCTCCATTGGAGGGCTCCCGAGCTGGGTTTTCAGAGCGAAGAGAGAGAAAGAGGTAAGGAGGATGGCGGGTCTGTCACGGTTCTAGAGAGAGAAAGGCAGGGGAAGGAAGGAAGGAAGGAAGGAGGAGGACGACGACTTGGGAAGGAGTCAATTTCATGGAGGTACAGAGAGATGCTGAAAAGCAGGAGGAGAGCGCGACTGCGTTTCTCCTTCTTCTCCTTCTCCTTCTGCTCCCGCAGCGGTTGGAGTGCGTGACTGGCTGACTGCGTTGGCTTTTATATAGTGCGTGTTGAGAGGGAGAGAGAGCAAATGAGCAAATGAGAAAAAATGGAAAGAGGGAGAAATTGATAAACAAAATAATTCTGGACTGAATTGAATTCCCATCACTAGGGGTGGGAATGGAAGGCTTGCATCTTGTCATAGGATGAGGCAGCATGTGCACCCCACCCATCCTAGTATCCTTACCAGGCCCACGTCGGGTTCATATGATCTAACGGCTCATCTGATTCCGGCTTCGAAGGACGAGGGATTATGGTGATCGCCTGGCAAGCGATTACAGCCATCATGGTTGTTGGATCAAATGTACCCTGTGCGATGGGTGATCATGCTTGAGGCTAGACCCATCAAATGGGTGAGTGAGGTAAGAAATAATCCAATCTAAATTGATCCATTTTTCATGTAATATAAATTTAGTAATTTATACTCGACTCGATCCGTATTGCTACAACATATTCAATCCAAAATTGATGTAAGGGAGTGGAGTGAGCGAGCGCAAAATTAAGTGAGAGCAAGAGAGAGTGAAATGGAAGTCATAAAGATGGGTTGAATCTAAGTAAGTTGTGGAACCAGTTAATATCTATATTATTTTTAGCTTTATCAGTATTGACATATTTTATGATCAATTTATTGAATATAACTAACTCATATAACAACCCAACTCATCAAATATAAGTTAAGAGATATGTCCATGAGCAATTTTGATAGGTTTACTCGAGAGTTAAAATGTGAAATTTGTATCTAATTGGTTCCATAGTTTGCTCGGATTGGTTTGGGATGCTCGCGAGAGCATGAATCATGTGAACTCAACGAGAGTAGTCCGATTATATGAATTGTTTATGCAAATGTCTATATAAGTTGACCATTGAAAGATTGAGTTCACATAGATTGCGTTCACATATTGAGTATACACGAGACATCTACTTTTTGTCATGCAATATTTGTTTAAAAGATCCTTATAACCAACAAGTTATGGCATTAGGAATATTTTAGAAAAATAATTACAATCGTGATAGGTACATATATTGTGAAAAATAATTCTATCTTTATGGATTATTTTGATTAAAGGCTCAAATATATTGCCTAGCTCCAGCTTGACTCGAGCTCGAATGCGTATTAACTTTCCTGATCGAATAGACTAGAAAATCATGATGCACGAGCTAAAATCAACTCGATTACAATCAACTTATAATCGAACTCACGTTTGAGCTCAAGGTTAATAAGTTCAAATATGACGTCATTTTAAGAATTTTACTTCAAGTTTCTGAACTATCAAATATTCCCAATTTTTAATTTTTTAAGTCGAGACAGATATTGATGAATTCGAGCTTGAAATTAGATGAGTTAATATCGAGCAATTATCAAGCCAAACCCTAGCTACTCGCGAGTGACTTGTCTTACCTCACGCCTATCTATGCATGACACCTTCTGTTGATTACGTGTTTCATCCTCATTGGTAGAGCAATTTAAGAATGTCACGGTCAAGGAAGATACACGGAAAATGTCCATAAAAGTTAGGATTATTTTTCTCATTAGTCATAAATAAAAATCCCGCACGTGCAAGTTACACGCATTTGAAACCGTAAAGTCAAAGGAGCCTAACTTTTATATGGTTAACTTTAAATATGAAATATACTTAAATCCACGAAGAGAAGAAAGGAAAAAAGAGAATGGGGTAGTAATAAAATTAGTATTAATTAGGTGTATATCCGATATTAGTTTCTACGAAACTTCTCGATTTGCATTTTGATTTACCCAAATAACGTATTCGAAATGGGAGCGGACGGTGCTCTTGAAAGGAAAAATCGCAAATTATTACCAAAAAAAGTAAGAATCGTGCTTGTATTAGATAGACATTTGAAGAGCGATTGAAGCAGTTGGAGCTTGAGGAGGAAATGTTTGTGTTATTGAGGTTCAAACAAAAAATGTTACATTTTTGAAAAAATGACAATATTTCCATGTATTTAGTTTAAATTTGAAAAAGAATAGGAAAAAGGCTAAGTATGGGACCTCGGTGACTCATATTCGGGCCTAGCCTTGAGAGACTAGGGCAAGGGCATCGGGCGAGGGCACATGGAGAATCCTAGAATAGGCACTGGGGTTCTAGGCTTGGCCTCAATGGACTTGGTCACGGGCATCGAGGACTGAGCTAGAGCACTAGAACCCAAGCTCAAGTGTCGAGACTAGGGCATTAGGGTTATTAGTATCGAAACTAGAATTGAATCGAATTTTCGTGTATTTATGGTTCGACTCGGGTTTCAGTTCAAATAATGAAAAAATAATTGTATTTTATTTTGATTCAGATAGTTTCAATTCAATTCGATTAACGGAATGGAATGAAAATCATCCTTCTTTTTAATACTACAATTTACACAATTTCTCTTTTTTTGTTACTAAACCTCTTCTTCATATTACAAAAAGGAAAATTAAAAAAATGAACCAAGTTGTGATTCAATTCGAAGCTAATGCACACCCAAATGGTTTGGTTCCCTTTGAGTTTTTTGAAAACCCAAATTAAACCGAACTGTTAACACTCCGACCACGCATGACATTTGTGGACTAGAGCCCAAGTGTTGAAGATTTAGGCACAAGCATTGTGGGTCCCATGTTTGGCCTTTGTGGACTTGAGCCCGGGTGTGGGGACATCAAGCATGGGAGCTGGAGCCTCAATAGACCTAGGTGCCAGCAAGGGGGCCTACCATTGGCAAAAAAGGGCCTAGGGTGGCCTCAATGGACCTAGGCGCGAGCACTGGGTCACGAGGCTAGCCTCGACGGACCTCGACCCAAGCGTTGAGAACCCAATCTTGGACGCTGATACTTGAGAATGAGCATTAAGTTTTGTGTCAAAGCATAGAATTTTTTGTCCAGGTGTAATATCTAATTATATTTTGGAAAATGATTCCTAATTTTAAATAGGGAATTATTTTCCTAAATTGAAGTATGGATTTTCAATTGATTAGGAAAATAAGTTCTAAAGCTAAAAGGTACTGAGGTGGTCCACCTTTTTTTATGTTTAATTTAGTTTAGTACATACATTACGCTTATGTATTAATTTCTCAGAGACATGACCAAGCAATTCTATTTCTTCACTCAGAAAGGCTTCACTTGAGAAACAAGTGGGTTGTTTCTTTTGCAAGATTATGCTGAATTTCGTATTTTTGGAAGAAATTTTTGAAGTTAGGGAAAAAAAATAAAGTTTCATTAGTATAATCGAAGCTTTTTGTTAACTTCATTACTGGGCAACGATATTTTCTGTGTCTTCCCAGACCGGGCCCAATACAGAAGATAGATGGAAAAACATCCATCATGGCGTTATGCAGGAAAAGGGCCTCAACTTTATGTACATGATTACTTGATTAAATCAATGTTTTGGGCAATTAGACCTTGACAACTCATTGGCCATGGCGTTGTCTGACATGCCGATGCTTTTCGGATGGCAAAGCATAGCCAAGGGAGGAAAAGATGCATGTTGTTGCTTAATCTGCAAGAATGTTCTTATTATGGAGAGAGAACTTTGGAGTACAATCATTGGTGCCATTTTGCATCATCTTCAATGATCATCCTCACTAATGACTCCTCACTCAGTCAACACATGATGATTTTAACTCATTTTACTAAACCTGAAATTAGGCTTGTTGACATGTGATTTTTCAGAAGAAAAAATCAAAAAAGTAAATTATCTGATGCAACACGAATTTCAATTGGTTAATTGTTGATTCGCAATTAAATTGATTTGATCGGCCGATAATTACTTGATTGGACATTTTCCATAACTTGTGACACCTGTCTAAAATTTAATTAGACAATGATGCTAAGTGTATATGATGTGACCCTTTTATAATCAGTCTTATTTTTTCGCTTTTTACAAATGCCCCCTCAAGACGCTTTCATTTTATATTTTCATCAAGTGAACTTGTCTCAAATTTTTTTTTTTTTGTAATGCCAGCTGTAGAAGCGATTATTAGATTTGCTAAAGACGGAACTTTGGCTCTAGTGGCAATTTTTTTTTTTTTTTTTTTGCTTATTAAAATGTTTAGATGTACAGAAATCAAGAGCATTAAGACACTTGAGAAATTCAAAACCAACTGAACTTTCATAAGAAACAATAGACCTTCATCCCAATTCAAGTGGGAACTTGAATCAAGATGAACAAGTGAAGCATCCACAAGATCGCTATAAAGAGATATGGAATATCATCATTGTCTGATCAGACATGCAACTGTGCAATCCTACAGAAATTCCGCCGACGGTTCACCTACCATGCCTAGACATCCTTCAATTCTCAATGTCGTCGTCTTCCGGCCATGCAGTTAATTTTGTTTATGATGCGAAAGCAACCCTTGCTCGTGCTGCCGTTTTCGCACAGGATTCCTCGAATTGCATCACCGATTGGTAGGTTGCAAGTTATGAGGATGACCCACATGCAAACTTATAGAATATAGATATAGGTGAGTTTGTGTTTGTAGTGCACTGATCATCTCTTGCAGAAGATGATCTGCATCCATACTTGTATTATAACTTCCGTACGGCGCTCATATGAGGGCCATAAATTTAAAAAAAAAAAATATTCATTTGACTATCATAACTTTCAATTGATCACTTAAATACCAGAATATTTTTAAAATGTTTACCCAAGTGCTAGAAATCTAACATTTTAAAAAAATTATGACACTTAAGTAATGAAATAAAAAGTCATATGGCACTCAAATAATCAGAAAAAAAAATTTGTGGCACTCAAGTGAGTACCTTATATAAGTTATGGTGCAATAAGCGTTATACAAAAATTATGACATTGATGGTGTCTTTATCTTGGCATTTTTTCGATTGAATTCTGCTAGAAACGGAGCTTTATCATGAAGTGCGTTTTCACGTGTGATCGGAAACAAGCTCCTTCATGAAGATTTGCAGCTGAATATCAGCAGCAGTCGGTCACAATACTCCAGACTTCTCTCGGATCACATCAAACTCTCTTGAAATGCAACTCCACAAAGACGCGGTACATCAAAAGCGGTCTCCACTGCCTTCGGCGTGTTATCGAATTCGATCGTGGTGCTGCGACTTGTGAGTCGGTCGGAAGGACATCGGCGACGACGGATCCAGGGTCGGCCAAAAGCCGAGGCATGACGCCATGTGGGAGTTGAAGCATCGAACAGCAAAGTTATTTTGCGATCTTTGATTGCGACTATGTCAATATACATCGAGCAACTCACGTGCCCAAGGAGGAGTGATCTTGGGAAATGATCCCTCGTCGTCTTTTATGGCATGCAGGCACTTTTTAAAGCCTTTGCTTTTCCTGAACAAAGAGGCTATGCTTGAACAGTTTGGAAAGTGTCTTCTTCTTTCTTCTTCCTCTCATCAGACCATGTTTTACTAGATCTAGAGATGGCAAAATGGGTCTTAGACCCATATATGACCCATTTAAATCATAAATTAGTCATATATGGGTCACTTATTTTTTGAAAAAAACTAGTTAAATGGATTTAACAATTAAAGGTTTAAGATATGTGGGTTTTAAGTGGGTCTTAAATGGGTTGGATTTAGAACCTATTTTCAATCAAAACCTCACAATCTCTCTTCCATATTTAACTTTACATATATATATATTATAAAATTGAAATTATAATAATTTTTTTATTTTAATTTCCTTTTCTTTTTTCTTTCTTCTTCCTCCTTCGATCCGGCACGATGAACCGGCTAGGCGAGCCTTGAGCTCGCCGAATCTGGCAAGGCGAAGGCCTCGCTGACGTCTGGCGAGGCTCGAGCTCACCGGTGTCAGGCAAGGCTTGAGCCTCGCTAAATTTGGCGAGGGGTGAGCTCAAGCTCGTTGGATCTCGGCGAGGCGGAGGCCTACCGACGTCCGGCGAGGCTCGAGCCTCGCCGATCTTGCGAGCCTTGAGCTCGCCGGGTGTTGGCGAGCTAGGCTCGCTGAGGCTCGCTTGTGGCCGTGTGCCGGTTTTTTTGTAGTGATAATGAACAAATTAGAAAATGAAAATTAAAAACTATATTCTTAAAAAATAAAAATAAAAAATAATTAATTTTTTAATTTTTTACAAAATAAAAAATAATTAAAATTCGATTTTTTTTAAAATAATTATTTAAAAAATTATAAAAATTGTCCATTAAATTTGTGTTGTATAAAACTATTTTAGCAATACCATTTTTTAAAAATATATATAAAATTAAGCTTTTTTAGGTTTAGTTAAATATTGGACAATAAATCGGGAAATTAATGGGCAAAAAATACAATAAATTGGATAAACGGGTTAAATTGATATTTAGAATAATAAAATATATTAAAACATAACTAAATCTAATAAATCTCTGCTTCAACAAAGGTATACAATAATCAGGCATGGTGGAGCGAGATCAGGGCCCCGAGCAGCCCCACGTCCCTGATGTTTTCCTCCATCTCTGGGTCGAGCCTAAAGCGAGGCACCGTTTTCCTGGCCAAGATGCCGGCTTCTCATCCTAACCCCTATTTCATCTATGAAAATTTAACTAGTGAATTAGATTAAATGATCGCCATTGGAATCAATCATCAAGGAATAATTGAGGGATTGGTTTCTTAATTTGTATCAAGCAGTAAAAACTGAATAAAGGAACAAAATGAATACTATACAAGATTTAAAAACATAGTATGTGATATAGGAGACTTGTCTGAGTGAAATAGATGGTTTCGGATTCCTCGGTAGAGGGTTTCGAATGCAAACAATTTCATATTTGAACCGATAACTAAAACCGTCTCATTTTTTTTATATGGTTCATGAAATTTAGGGAGTACTTCATAAGTTGTATTATCTATCCAAACAATTTATGTTCAATGGACCGTGTCTCACACACATGACGTTGGTTGGATTTTTTATATTACCTCCTATTAATTAGCGCTACTACTTTTTCTATTACGATTGGAATTAAAATGTAGTATATTAAATTGGATAAAATGGCACAAATAGTTCCTCGAATTTAGCCAATGCGTATTGTCGTTTTGAATTTTTAAGTTAGTCAATGTGCTCCATGAATTTTTGGTACATGTTTAATTTAGTCCATGAATTATTTAGAGACCAAATCAAATCCATGTATATAATACTCAATGACTAGATTGAATATTTACGAAAAGTTCAAATATCTCATTGAACATATTAAAAGTTTAGGCACGGCATTACATATTGAGTTAAAGTTCAGAAACCATATCAAACAAATTGAAATTTCAAGGATAATATTATATCAAAGTTCATGGACCATTTGTATAATTATTCATTTTAAATTGCTATCCACAATAGCAAATTAGATAAGTTTACTTACCAAATTACAATATTTCCATATAAAAAAGTTACCAAATCCAAGGCTTACTAAATGACCCACATCTCTACCACCGTGATGGTTGGTCGAGTAGTTCAAGACTTGATTAGCAAGTTGAAAGCCACGGGTCTAATTCCCGAGTCCATTCTTTTTCTCAGGAACTTCGGCTAGTCTGCGAAGGGTGAGCTTAGATTTCGGTTTCGCATTATGTTGGGGCTATGATGATGGGTTTGCCCGGTCGACAGGTGGTGCCATATTGGTATTTTAGATCAAACATTGCAGCAGTGACCAAGGCGAGTCTTTATTCAGTTCAAACCCTTTTAATTAGGGATGACCCGTGTGCGTGTGTATGTGTTTGCTTTTTCACTCATTCCCATTAATTCCCCATCATTTCCACCACCGCCCATTTTATTGGAAGGGCAGCAATGCAACATGTTTCGTTACCAATTTTCATTTTCAATTCGCCTCTAAGAAAGCGGTGTCGAGAAAGGGAATGCCACTTATATATCACGTATGGTGGTTCCAACTTCAATGACCATACTCGCCCTCTATGCCATGCATAATGAGGAGATCTACATGAATCAGATTGTCGTGACTCGTGACAGACTAGTTAAGGTAAAATTTTCTAAAAAATCTTAAACTTATTACACATTTTTAATTCAGCTCTAAACTTTTTAATTGTACTAATTAGATCTTAAATGTTTTTATATTTTATCAATTAAGTCTATCTAGCCAATTTTGGCTAGTAATCGTTGACGTGGATACCAACCATTTAGTGTGGCATAGACGATGTTGACATGAAATTTTTTTAATAATATTTTAATAAAAATATTAATAGAAGAAAAAAGGAAAAATAAAAGAAAAATTAGTAATAATAAAAATTCAAAAAAAAATTTTCACGTTCACGTCAGCCATATCACAATAGACGGTTAGTGTCCATATGAGTGATTTTTAGCCAACATTGATCGGGTGGATTCAATTGCCAAAATATGAAAAATGTTTGGGATTCAATTAATACAACTAAAAGATTAGAACTGAATTGACAAAAGCACGATTGGTTTAGGTTTTTTTCAACTTTTTTTAAGAGACACTATTTGGGTATCTCTTACTTATAAACCACTTTAACAAAGCATCTCCTCTTGGGTGTAAGCTTTGCGTGCTACACCACGTCTATTGACCTTATGCAATGTAATGATTAAAATTATTGTACAGACATATCAAGCACCACTTTATATATATTGTTATAAATTTGGATCCAAACGCAACTTACTCATGATAATTTGATTGTCGAGCACATTTAAATTAAATAACAAATCCTGAGTTGATGGGAAGTGATGAAAGCTGGACGACTAAAGAAAGCCGGTTGAATAGAGCACAAGAGTTCTGCTATAATTATTTCGAGGAGGTAATTTTTAAAATAAAAATTTCATTAAGTGAAAATCTTTCTTTTCAAGAACCAAAAGGTGGAAGGTGGCTTCTTGCCACAAAAATCAATGTGTGTTCCAAGAAAGGAAGAAAACAATTCTTCTGGAAAATATCGTAATGAGATTTTTTCAAACCATTAAACGTGTCACTAAAGTTTAATTGCCCTACCTCGCCGGTCGGCATAAGTTGAGGTTGGCAGTTTGTGGAGAGAGATAAGAAAAATATCTTTCAAAAGTAGGAGCGCATCTTCCCATTAATTATACAATAGGTGAATAATTATGAAGAAAAGCATCCCACATTAAATTTTGATTTTCGCGAAATACTCATTTTATTGCATTAACTTAATTCATATTAGCGTATTGCATGTTGCTCTCTTAGCTTTTTTTTTTTGGGGGGGGGGAATTAATAATTTGAAAAACAATTTCTTAATTTTCATTATCTATAATAATTTATGCTTAAACACCTTTGTGAATGATAGAATTTTTTTCGTTCTTTGATTTTTGTTGGTGATATAAACAACCGTTTTTAGGAAAATGTTCCGTAGAATATGAATGATTTTGAAAACATTTTCCAAAAAATGATCTTTTGTATTGCCTGAAATAATTAGTCAATAAATATGTTTTCGTTATCAATAATAATTTACATTTAAACATTTTTTTTGTAGATATGATGAAAACATTTTTATTTTATTTATTTTTTAAGTAATATGAAAGATTATGAAAGATTATTTTTAGGAAAAATATTTTCTAAATTATTTGTTTTTCTCAAAACTAACGAAGCCTTAGAGTAAGATAGATTTCACGTTGATCTCTCTTATCTGACGGGTTAAATGTATTGTGCTCAGATTAATCGGGTTTATACAATAATCAGACTCTTTTTTTTTTTTTTTTTTTTTTTTTTTTTTGGTGTATTTTGTATCTTATCTAATTATCCACCAAAGTTGACCATTGACCATTTCAATGTTACCATAGACCGATTCCAAGCCATGCAACATGCTCGCATAGCGCTTTCTTTCTTCTTTTTTCAAGAGGTCGGCGTTCCCCTAACTCTTTATTTATATCAGAGATATTAGTAAATAAAACTAGTAATTCCGTATCAAAGCTTTTTCGTCGAGCGCTTTAAAAAGGACTTTCATTCTAAAAATGGATAGTCACCCGTTTGAATCCCATCTGACAGAACCCTTTAAATTATTCTATTGTACCTATCTTGTCACCTGATACGTATAAATAAATAAGAAATGAAATGAATTATCTTATTTGCAGGAATCCGAGTATATCCCCGAATCACTTTCATCAATCACACAGCTGTATAATTAAGAAAAAAGCGAAACGAATAAGATAACTGTGTAGATCTACGTTAGCCGTGACATGCCGGGGCGTTACACCCGACCCGAAAATCTCATCACGCGAGATTTGTTAAGTATCTAAAGAGAGAAAGATTATTATTTTTGGAGAACACAAAGTGAAAATCATATTTGGACCGGACATCGTTGTCCATTATTTCTTCCATCTGGGCCTGTCGCTTTCGCGGGGGTTAGCGGAGGGAGTTGGTGGCCCTCTCTCTCTCTGTAGCTGAAGATGATGATGTCGAGGCCAGCGAGCGGCAACGCGTCGACCCACCAACCGCGACGCCAAACGCCTCGCGAGAGCGCAACGTAAACTGAAGAAAACCGCAACTCCAAACCCATCTCTCTCTCACGGTTGCACGTTCTCGAATGCCATCTGGGTCGTCGGCGATGGCGCCGGAGCTGATTCCGTCTGATCGTGTCACCGCCGCAATCGCCATGGACATTCAAACTCTAGAACAGAGGTGCGCCTTCTTGTCTCCCGGCCTCGTTTTCATTTCTGGTTGCCTGTTCTGAACCGGTACGTTGAGCTTCGTTGCTTACGCCGGTAAATTTTCGTTTTTTTGCCCCTGTGGACGTTCTTTCGTGGGAATTCGTCTGATTGAGCTGCGACCCAGTTTTTGTTTTTGCGCCTTCTTGGGTGCTGCTTGGTTGTTGAACGTTTCTATGGGTGAAAGAAGGCTCCTTGTTAGTTTGTGTTTTTGGAACAATGTTAATTCGACCGAGGGAGGTGAAAGATTCTGCTGAATTTGATCCGCCTTTCTTGGTTCGTCTACTTGTTTTGGCCACTTTACTTACTGATGTAATTGAGATTGTTATCGTCGTCTAAATTGCTCGTGTTCTTCATTGGTCGATCGTCCCCGGAAAAGGCGAATGCCGGTGGCGGATACATATTTTGGACAGGGAAAGAGTATAGACGCGTGGGAATGTGTGTGGGACCCTGTAGTTTGCTATGTTTTGAGTAATTGGGCAAGTCTGGGTTCTTATGATAATCACCGGATGTTATTATTTTGTCTGGCCTCGTACCCTTTATCTATTGAGTGAACAAGGAGTGTTATGCAAAACCTTATTTTGAATGTGAAGATATCATTTTTCACAAATGTTTTAGATTTGGGGTTCATTGTTTTGGTTCATTTGTGCCGATCATTTTCCCTTGTGAAGTGTGTTGACTTGCGTCACTGTCACACTATAGTTCGTTCAATGCAAGGAGTGGCCTCAGGAAGCTGCTTGTTAATCTCTAGGATGATCGTGGCTTCTAAGAAATCTGATCACTTTAGCCTTGTGACCACATCTTTTTGGTTGATATAATCATATAATACTGCTCATAGTTTTCTATCTCTTTTTTTATTTAGAATGATAGAGTGAGGTGCAGTGAAGAAGTGAGAGGATGCTTTCTGGTTAGATGTAGTGATATAGGTTCCTTTTTGCAGTGGTTCTTTGAATCATGCTTGTTAGAAGCCTAGGTCGCAGATCTTTTTCAGTTTCACTGGTAATAGGAGACCTGGAAATTTGGTGTTGGGAACCTTTTGGGTCAGGGGGATGTTGCTAGAAGGATGAGTTTCGTGCATCTTTAATGAGCTCCAAATATGAGTCAGTGTCGGTTGTTGCACTCTCTACATATCCAGGAACTGGGAATCTAGAAATGTTGGATAAACTTTTAGGTATAGTCAGATGAATTAAGTGCTGAGAGATGATATTTTCAGTGATTGGAAGGAAGGGTAGTTGAATAAGGAAACTATTATCACTTGGAAGCAATCACTGAAGGCATCATAGAAAAGATACATAAATACAATAGATAACTGGTGGAATTTGATGAGAGTATCAGTCTAGAACAAATAATTATGGGTTTGGTAGCTTTTTTATTCACAGTTATGGATTTTGTCATCTGCTGAGACTGTTTAAGGGTTTAAAAGAGGGCAAATAATTTGATGATATTAGTTGGTCATTTCACCAAGTAATCTAGCAATATAATTTTTCTTCAGGATCCTGATTCCAGTGGCTGATTGATCTTTCGAAATTATTAATAACATTCTTTTTTGGTTCAGATATATTACTCGGTGTGAAGACCATGATGTCCATCCTAATCCTACAATATTGTCTGGCTTCTCCAAGGTTGGTGTTAAATATGGTAATTTCTTTATTAGAAATCTGTGTATTAAACCTTCTCCTGTTTTTCACCCCTCGTCAGATGTGGAAACTGTAGAAGGTAGCTTTTGGATCATTTTCCCCTGAAGAGATAATTCTTGGATAATGGGAACTTGGACTAGTGACATCTTTGTTGTATGCTTGTAATCTGGAAGTTGTCACTTGTCAGTGCTTAGATATACTAAACAATACAGATATAAGCTATTCTGGAAGTGGAAGTTAGGGAATCAAATCCCTTATTTTCAACCTCTCTTGCAGTTTCTTCTAGTACTAATGGAAGAGTTCTCAATGGGGAAATTTGTCTCTACAAGCAGCTATACTTTAATCATTTTGTTGAACACTAATATGGATTTTGCAGAATGTGTTTATGAAAGATAGTTTCACAACAATGTTTGGGCAAAGAAATATTGGCTTTGTATTTAAGTCATTGTACTAAACTAAATGGGATATTGGGATATTGAGGCCGAAGAGAAATACTTTTACAATTACAATCAACAACTTTCATGTCTTATGAAATGATTCTGGTCATTACATGCAGTCAGAATGCCCAGTTCTCTAGTTTGCGCATTCTTTCGTGAATTTGGATTCACATGATCTTTTTCTTTACTAGAATTCTCACCACAGTCTCCTTATAGGATCATGTTATATTCAGTGAACTTATGTTAGCATCTTGAGGATATGCCCAACTTAACTGAACTCACAATATCTTGGAGATAATAAGTTGTGTTGACTTTCCGTTTATGCCGCCTAAATTCTAGGTCAAAGGAACAATACATTCTTTTCTAGTGCTTATCTTAGTTTTTTGGGAACTCGTTTTTACCTTCTTCCTACCTTGTTCAACAATACATTATACTTAAAATATTTGTCTTGTCGCCTAAACTTAAAAATCCTCCATTGTGTATTCACCTTCTCATGAGAAGTAATTATTTGTCCAGAGTAAAACTCATTCTTTATTGTAGGTTTCTGGGCACTTTATTTTATCATATATCTGCATCTTTGCCCAAATTTATTCAATTATTTCTTCTCTTTCATTCTGTTGCCTGCCTTGTTCTGCAGCCTGCCTGCTATGTCCCCATTCTCTGACTCTGCTACCATAATTTTCTCTGATCCTTTGTCCTCTTGTTCTTTTATTTGTTTACTATGCGAATGTCAATTTATGGTGATGAAAATCAAATTTTCTCAGAAGTTGAATATCTCTCTCTTGTACTACTGTTGGGACTAGTACACTCCAGGTGCTTTCGCCCTCTCTTGTTTTCTCCCTTGGGGGGGGGAATCTCCAAGGGTCCTCCTTTTCATGTGATTATTCTGGATTGAGTCTCACCTCATTTCTGCTCACTTGTTTGCTCATCTAAGATATCTGATATGAGTCCCGCTCTAGTTTTTGGCTTGGCCTTTTGGGTGGTAAATTTGCTCAAGTTAGTGAAAAAGGTTCTTCTATCTTTTTTTCTTCTATTCATCAAATTCACCATCTCTTCCGTAGTCAATAATAATAGCTGAAGCCCCCTTTATCAACTTGTACTGCTTTGATAATGCCATTGTGCTAATCAGTTAGTGGAAAGAAACTTTGTTAGTTCAAGTCATTGGAACCCTACTTAGTGACTTTGCCCGCATGCTTGTTTCTTGGTCTATCTATCGTGTGTTTTGGATTTGCATGTGCACATGATGGAGCACGGTGCACGTGCATGTTCATATCATGTTATTTTCTTTTAAGTGGTAATACTGGTCAAATCAGATTTTGATTTTTAGCACTTTTTAGCACCACGCATCTTGGTAATATCTATCGTACAATTGTGTTAGGATGTTCAGTTAACTTACTTTCTATAATGGACTTTATTATAATTTTCTTTGTTCAATTGAATCTCTTTAAGCATGTTTTCTTTGTTTATTTTCTGCTCTAGAGTGGTGCTTCCTAAAGCTCATTCTTCCTTTTTCTTTTATGTGCAGGCTGAGGTAAAAAAAACTCGCCATGAGTTATGTATACTAGAGATCATGCTAGACCATCTCAAGGACATGGATCTCCATCCACTGCTTGATGTAGTGGTCGACATTGAGGCATCTGAAATTGAAGCAGTTGACATATATAATAAATCATCAGGTGAATTAAAGGGAGAGTATGCGTTATTGCTGATGCGTGCCCTGAATAAAAAACTCCGTGCGGTTGATCTCCAGGATATCTCCTTGGGAAAGGACTTTTGCCGGTACATCCTAATCTCCTTTTGATCTCAGGAAGTTATGGAAATTTGACAACATCACATGCATGGTCTATTATGATTTTAAGTCCAAAGTTTTTCTTATAAGGATT
This sequence comes from Eucalyptus curtisii, assembly GCA_017140595.1. NCBI lineage: Eukaryota > Viridiplantae > Streptophyta > Magnoliopsida > Myrtales > Myrtaceae > Eucalyptus > Eucalyptus curtisii. Next base: position 13,106,351 of record CM029500.1, read on the forward strand.
GTGCACTTGATAAACAAGTTTTGAGCAGTTTGGAAGAGCGGTAACTGAGAAACAGATTACTTGATATCTTTGGCTGTGAGGGCTTCGGATCAGATTCTGGAGAGTTGATCTTGGTTTTCTTTTAGGTTTTGCATTCGATATGCTGCTTTAAACCTGAGTAGGTAGGTGTCACTGAAATAGGGAAAAAAATGCAAACTGGAGGCACTGGAGAAAGCCATTTTATGTTTTCAGGCTATTTTTGCTTCCATTCAAGTGTCCATAGCTTTGTTAAAAGATCTTATTAGAGGAAGATTGCAATTTTATTTGAATTAAGGGTCATTTATATTTATCATTTTTGTTATATCCATTGGCCATTTATGATGTGGTAAATGTAGTACATAGGTAACCCAACTTATCTCTTGTTTTTAACTGGTAAAGAGGAAGAAATGTGGATAACTTATATCGAAATACAATTAGATATCAAATTATGCATAATTTGAAAGAGTGAAAGAAGTAGAAAGCTGGGCTTTTGGATATTTTACACGTTTGAAAGAAACTTATGTAGTCTAATATCTGAGAGCCATAAGATTATGTCTGCTTCCCTCAGATAAATACCCTTGTTGACCCACTTGTTTAATAAGGAAAAACTCTGAAAAGAAGAGTTTTGACTTGTTTAAGGAGCCTCTTGTTCAATTGTGGCTTCAAAATAGGTTGTGTTTGGTGGAGAGTGGAAGATCCATCTTGCTCTTACTGTGCTTTTTCTGTTTCTAAAATCTAGCTGGAGGAGTTAATCTTTAGTTGGGGGTGTGGTGGGTGGATCAGGTGTTGGGAAGGGGGAGGGAGAGGAGAGGAGGTGAGAAAGAGAAGAGAGGACAGGGTGGGGGAGGAGGGTCATCCTGCCTCCTTCCCTGGGTTCTTTCTGAAAATGGTAGAATTTTTCTAGTAAAAATATAAATGGGTGCAGAACTGGAGTGAAGTTGTAGGAGTATTAGAGATAATGAGAGTAACTAGGTCGTACTTGCATTTAAATGTTACCGTGGTGAATTAGTCATCAACGTTCTCTTATAAGGCAAGAACTGATTTTTAACTATTTGCTTTATCAAAATAATAATGTTCTTTTGGCGGTTCTATGAATTAGGGATCTTTCAAGTAGAGGCTTGATGTGCGAAGTGTTAAATATGAGGTCTTCCCATTTTCGCAAGCTCAGTATGGTGGGGAAGTTTAGTCGAATGCACACTTTGAATTTGGATTACAGCACTTCGCTAACTAGCTTCCAGAAAGATTGTTTCGCTTGCATGCCGAATCTAAAGTTCCTGTCAATGTGTGAGACAAGAGTTGCTAATCTCTGGACAACTACTGCTGCACTTTCCAAACTCCCTTCTTTGGTGGAGCTAAGATTCCAAAGACGGTTATATTATGAGGATGTAGAATCTTGTATTACGTCATCAAGTGGCAATGAGGATGGCAGAGATAATCCTTTTCCAGAAGAATCAAATATTGATATTGCGACACTAGTAGATCAGAATTTAATCTCAGAGACTATGCTTCACAATCTAATGACAATCACTAATGCGATTGGCAATCCTGAACTACAAAGGGAAGGTGAGGAGTCATCAGACGATAGTGAGGTTGATTTCTCAAGTCAGAGACAAGAATATGGTTTCATGCATGAATTAACTAATGCAATCAGCGACTGGAGTGGGAGGGCCAATGCAAATGATGAGGTAATGATCGAATTGACCTTTACATGCTTGGCATTTACATCATATGAGCAACATGTCATGGTTGATAAATGGAATCTTAGTCAACAGTCCAATATTGTACTTGAATAGGAAACAGAATTGAGTCTTAACATCAGGTTAGTTACTTGAATAACTTCTAGATTTTGTGGATTTGTGTGAAGAGAACAAACTCCCAATTAGACGAGTAACACTTTGGAATGTCCAAGAAAGCCATCATATAGTTGAAGCCGAAAGCCATATTTAAAGTAAACTAGTAATATATACATAAAAAAATTTATACCTAGAATAGGCTCTAAAAATGGTAAGGAGGATATGTATGCTTTAAATATGGCTTTTGGCTTTAACAATATTTAGGCTTTCTCGAATTGTACGGAAAGTGAATAGAAAAGATGTCCCGAGTCATATAGAGAATGACATCATCTATATAAGATGTTCAGAACACCTTCGGTTCCTTTGCTTGTTAATAAATAAATATATATGTGATGTATTTAGCTGCAATGAAAATGCAGGTAGAAATGACTGTGTTAGCATCATAAAAATCATCATCAATGTCATGGAGGACAACAAGCTGCAGTGAATGGAAGAGAAATAATCTTTTCATTGTTTGATGTGATTTTGTCTGCAGGTCAGAAAAATCTCATTTTCTTTTCCAACTGTTGTCTGTTCTATAGGTTGAGTCTCTCAGCCACAGCGAAGAAGAATCTATTGGTGCTTCAGGCACATATTCTTCTACAAATATTGCATCGAAATACATTCCCTGTAGCTCTTCACCTATATGCTTCAAGAAACACTACAGAGAGTTCATGATAGCTTCTTTACCCCATTTGAAAATGCTTGATGAGTTACCCATTAGAAAGAATGAGAGGGAACAGGCTGCTGCTACTTTTTCACAATACTTTGAGTACCTCCCATACAGAAGGAAAGCTAAAGAGAGCATTCTCAGTATCTTGCGAAACCGTGAAATCAAAGAAAGTCGAAACCTGGCTCGTGCAAATAAAAGAAAGAATACATATCCATCTGGAAAGTCTCAATATTTCTACACCAGGTCACTTTGTGCTGCCAGAGTAGGATCTTGTCCTTGGCCTTCATTGCAACCGCTTTCTTGTTCTAGTTCAGGAGACGAAGCTCTAAACTTTCGCCCTAGACAATTTGAGTATCATCCTTCAGATTCTTCTCTTATGGTTTTTGGAACATTGGATGGAGAGGTGATCATTATCAACCATGAGAATGGTAAAATTGTCAGCTGCATCCCATCTTATGGAGTGATGAGTAGTGTATTGGGACTCTGTTGGCTCAAGAAGTACCCCTCTTTGGTAAGTTATGATTATGTCAATATACTTTAAGACAACTACATAGGAGTGAGTGCTACTTATTTAGGCACGTTGCTGCAAATTTGATCGCAACTTATCACAATTTTGTAGCATGCATGTACCATTTTGAAGCTTTTGATGAGTGATATTAAACATTGAGAATTTTGGCTGCTGTGGGTCTTCAGTCTAATTATATCCACTTTTTATTAGACTAAAAATTGCTTTAATTATAGGATTACGTTCAGTTCCGAGCATAAGAAAATGGGTAATTTTGTAATGTTTGTACAGAAGTTGTAAAATCAGTGGAGATTTTTCAATTTCATCTATATTTTGTCATAAAACTTGATCTTCTTTGAGACTTTCTGGTGAGTTTGGTGTTTGTGGTGGCTGCAGCTTTTACTCATGACTAGTTTTTAGCTTGCTGTAGTTTTTGCTTTGAACATTATTGTTCAAACTTCTATGTTATTGACTGCAACTCCTTGTGAATGTTATAAATATTGATCATTCCAAATCTTTAAGGCGCATAAATATATACATTTAGATTCGGATTTTTCTCCTAATATATACACATTGTTTTTTTAACAAAAGCAAAAGGCCACCTTTTGGCTTTTCTGCTGAAAGCAGTAAGTGTTGTCCAAAAGAATCCCCACCCCCCTCCCCAGAAAAAATGAAAATGCATGAAGCTATAAGTTGTCATTAAGAGGATAATTAGGATTAGACTACTTATCCATGTTTCTTTCACCAAGATCTTCTTCATCACTTTTGCTAGGATTTGAAATTCCAGAAATCCAACAAGGGGCGAGGGATGAATTGGTTGAAAATCAGAGTTTTGAAACTCTTTTAGAAAACTATAGTATCAAAAGAAATTATGCCGAGACTAAGTGGATGATGCCATGTTAGGCCAACAGTGATGCTCTAAATAAATTGTATTAAGGGATAAGGGGTAAGAAAATTTGAGCCAAGTACTTATAAAGGTTCAGTTATCTATGCCTAGTTGTCTTTTTGCAGTCTTATAACCTCAGAAGGCTGAACTCAACTATTAAGCCAAGTAGATCGCGAGTTACTAAATCTCTTTGCCATAGCAACAGTTGGAAGACAGAGAATTGCACCTATGCTGATAATTACATTGTGTGATAGTTGTCCTTTTAACTCACTGTTTCCCTCTGTTTCAATCTCAGCTCATTGCTGGTTCTGACAATGGTTCACTAAAGCTATATAATATCCAGCAACTACCTCCAAACAATTCAGGAGCATATTCAGGTGCTGGTTCTGTCACTTTTGATGACTTTGATCAGTTGACTTCAGTTCACGTGAATTCTGCGGACGAGTTGCTTCTTGCTAGTGGATACTCCAAAAATGTTGCACTGTATGATATCAACAGTGGAAGACGTCTTCAAGTATTCACAAATATGCATCAGGAGCATATAAATGTTGTAAAGTTTGCTAACCATTCCCCATCCCTTTTTGCTACTTCATCTTTTGACCATGATGTCAAACTGTGGGATTTGAGACAAAAACCTTTTCTTCCTTGCTACACTGCGACCAGTTCCAAAGGGAATGTTATGGTTTGCTTTTCTCCAGATGATCATTATCTTCTCGCATCAGCTGTTGACAATGAGGTATTTGTTGGTACTTGTAAAAACCACCTGTAAAATCCTGAATTATGCACTTATTTTGTTTAATTGTAGATATTGAACTGAGTAACGTTTTGCTTTTAGATTCTCAATAAGCAAGAGATCCAGTCTCATACGTGTCAACATTGATTTTAAGAATCTTTTGAGATTTCATATGTAGTCCAAGCAGGTAAGTGTATAACATGAAGCCAAATATGTTAACAAATGCATACTAGAAGATAATGCTCAATACATGATCTATATAAGTTACACAAATGTCTTTATTCAAACAGCCAATGTAAAATCTATTAGCCCATAGTATTTTATGATCAAGGCTACGTACACTATATCAGTTGTGTCGGCAACAATTCCTCCCCTCTTTAGTAAAACCTGTTGCAAGGGCAAATGTGGTGACCTGTGTCTCAATTCTGGATGGAAATAAATGTACCACTTCGTTTTGCGTACTCCCTTTCCTTTTAGAATGCTCCCCGTATTGAATGTTCCAAGCCTTCCGATTTTGAGACTTTTTTATTTTAGCTAAATCGGGATGTCCTCATAACATTTCTTTAGTTTTGTCAATCCTGAGAACACCTCCAGAAGAACTCATCAAAGTATTATTTACATTTGTTGGAAGTACTTGGTACCATCCACTGGATTAAGTTTTCGTATAGTAAGGTCTCAATTTTTGTGATGCAAAACTTCCTCCTAGTTTCATCTGTTTAAGCATTTACATCTTTGCTGCTATTGTTTGAGATCCTTCTTCACCCATTTCTTAGGCCATGCTATTTAATATGTGACAGGTTAAACAATTTCGGGCTGCTGATGGAAAGCTTCTTTTGGATTTTGGAATCAATCCAACGGGAAGCTCCCAGAATTATACACGGTCGTACTACATGAACGGCAGGGATTATATTATCAGCGGGAGCTGCGACGAGCATGTTGTCCGTATTTGCTGTGCGCAAACTGGAAGGCGTCTTAGAGACGTTTCCTTGGAGGTAAATCTATGACATTTGCATGATATGGAAATTTTATGGATTCAGCAAGTTGCTAGCAATTTAGGCTAACTTTAGAATGCTGTGAGTTTGAAATATAATGTATCTTGCTTTCCTGCAGAAGCATCTTCTGTTTATAAACTTAATGGTGTCTAACTCCTGTCTGTTAATCTCCATTTATCATTTTACTAGAGCTAGAAAAACACATCAGACTTCATGATTTGATACTTGTACAGCAGAAAGATGTGTTGTTATGGTGGGTTAATCATGATTTAGCCTGATTGGAAATGCTGTTCGGGATATTGGTGGCTTGAAATCTTACTTTCACGTTGTTAAATGATAGATATCAATTATGAGCTTCAGTTATAAGAATTATGATCCTTGACAATCAAATAAATGGATATCAATGATGTCAAATGGGAGGTTGAAGTTACAATATTATGCTCTTGATCATTCAGTAAGGCACTTGAAAGTACCAGAATGCGACCTTATATAAAGGCATGTCTCCATGTCTCTCTATCTAAACTTAGTCAATATGCCTCTGCTGTGGAACACAGGATATTTCTTTTTGTATCCTCATATGAGGCTAAGTCACAGTTGGTTAAGATCTTGATTGTTTGAGAACATGTGCCAAATGATCTTGCTCAAATTGCGTCAAAATCTTCAAGAAAAATATTTAGGCATTTATGAAATAAGCAAGGTGGAAAACCTTGGGTACCATTTCTAATAAATAGCTCACATAAGTGATTACAGTTTGAGTGGGAAAATATATATCTCTTCTATGTGAGGAATTTTTTTTGCCACCAGTGAAAGTTCTCAACCTGAAAAGCAAGAATAAGGCTAACAATGTATTTCCTTATTAAGTAGAATGGCTGCACAAATTCCTGTGTTGTTTCACTTAATAAAGAGCTATACCTTCAGTGAAACCCAATTGTTGACATGCTTTAAATAAGATGATTTTAACCTCCTGGAGTCATATTCTAATTTGAGAATTTGAAGCCATCTCCTCACGTGACATTGCAAACGAGTTTCAATATTACATATAAATCCTACGTAGGATGAAAATCAGAATCGTGAAATGGACGTATCATTTTTGAATTGTGAAAAGAATTGAATCAAGCTGTGAATTAAAAGATTCGGCAACAAAGTTCCCGAATAAGTTGGACATGAAGTGTAGCTCGCTAAAACTAGGTAAGAATTAAAGAATAAAATTAATGAATAGGTGATTTCAATCATAACAAAAAATCACTGCCTCATGAATGATGTAATTTCTCAAAATTTGATTCCATAATTATACCCCCCCCCCCTCTCTCTCTCTCTCTCTCCTTGTGCAAGATGTTTTTGTGGAGTGTTAAGTTAGCATAGCCATGCCGTGCTTTTTCATACTACTGTGGACAAGATGGAGATTAATCTTCCTTATATTAGGAAGCTTAAAGATCGCATTTTGTTTGCTAAATAATTTTATTTATCAAGAAATTGTTCGAGTACATCAGTTATATGCAAAACTTGCCAGTCATTTATAGTAAGTATGGAGCATGAAATACATAGGTGCAAATCCATAAAAGCGGAATGAGATGAAGATTCAGATACCTTGACTCTCACTTCATTTCTCTTTTTAAATGCTGTACACTGGAAATTGCAAAGCTACACTCCAAGCCTTTGGAAAGGTGTTTTATCTTTAAAATAAGCATAGAACTGGCTTTGGCACAACCCAACAAATGCTATAATTGAAAATTGAATTGCTAAGCAAAAGTGTAGGAAAAAGCAAATGATGTGTAGATTTCTTGGACGCTTCATGCAAGTTGAACCAATTAGAATGGAAGAGTGCTTTAGAAGATTCTTGAAGGTGAGGCCTCTTTTCCAAGAAGCTGCCTGAACAAAATGATGTTGGGTGGGACATTAGGAAGCCAGATGGCTTTGGGAGGAGAATGACCAGAATCATTCTAGTTAAAATTGCTTATAGCTCTATGGTAGGAGTTAAATGAGAGGACTTTGCTTTTAGAGACACATGGAAGCTTGTCTTCCTGTGAATCACCAGGATTGCTACTGAAAGGGCAAAGCGGAAGGAAGAGACATGATCATGCTCCAATCAGTAAAGTTCTTGATAAAAATGGGATTCATACAATAGATGCAATAATTAACACACCGAAATTCAGAAATCATATCATTCTGATCATTGATTAGAAGAGGAATGAAATCAATCTAGACTTAAGGGGAGGACCGTAGCACCAAGCATCGTGCCTGAAATGTACTGTACATCTGTCAATCATCACTGATCTCAAATCAAACAGAGGTTTTGTTTTGCTTGCCTATCTATTTAAAATTGATTGCAACATCGGAACATTTATTTGCTGAACATGTCCTGAATATGCCCAAGCAGTCGTAGTCCTAAATTCAAATGCAGTTGTAAATTCAAATGCAGTTGCTAAGAATCATAAAATCAAATAGATGGCTGATTTAAATCCATATTACTATTATTCATCAATGTTATGGCCATCTAAGTTGATCAAGTAGGCTAATTATGGGTTATGCATGATCTGAGACCAACCAGTATTCATTTATTAGCGAGAGTTATATAGGTTGACTGGACGGTGACAAGATGTAATTAACCCTTAAAATAGCTAATTTCTTGTATTGTTGACTGGTGTCCAGGTTTTGTAAGTTTGAAACTGAAAATGTCCACCCTATTTATGGAATGCCTTAGTGGGATTGGTACGTGCATAGCAGGATATGCCAATTAAAATATAGCGGTGCAATAACTCATTGTAGTGTCCTGTTGTTGTCTATGTAATTTTATAAATCAATTGAGCTTCTGCTGAAAAGGATGTCCTTATTCCATGCAAACCCACCAAAAGGATAAAAAAAAAAAAAAACGGTTCATACTTGTGCATGCAGATGAAGAGAAAAGAACGAAAGAGATTCAAATGGAATAAAGATTGACAAACAGAATTTCCTCTGACATGCATTGTAATTAAAATACAGTAGAGAACAACTCATTTCCTGGAAAGCAGATAATTAACGATCAAAAGGTATTTGCAAGATGCTAATTACTGAAACTTTAATGGTTGTGTCATCAACTGAAACTGTAATCTTCTGAAACTAATGAGGTTGAAAGGAATTATCTGTGAGCATATATAAATTGAGCTTAATTCCTTTTGTTATAAAATCCTTTGGACCTGTGATGCGAACTTGATTTATCTAATAATAAATGTTTTTTTTTTGTAGGGAAGAGGTTCAGGATCTTCCATGTTTGTGCAATCTTTGAGGGGTGATCCTCATAGAGTGAGTTATGCTCTATTTCGCTATTAGGCTTTGCAATTTAGACCTAATATATCATCTCAAACTGATTCCTTGTGTTACTATCAGACTGATGTCTCCATAGAATTCTGAGAAACATGTCCACACAACTTCTGTCCATTTTTTGTTTCTGTTGACATGCTTTTACATATTTAGCCAGAGGATTTTTATATTCAAAGAAATCTATGGTGAATATAATAGTGATTGAGGTAGCACTTAAAGTATGGATTTGGTCCATCAACTGTACACTTTCTCTATGCAGCCTCTTGCTAAACTATTTGCAATAACGTCTACTTTTACGTTTCTATTTACTTCCATCTGTTACATGTGCCACTGGATGATGGTAGGGGTGCGTTATAGAATGTCCACGTGTTCAAAGGAGGACGTGCAGGAAATGATTATTGATATACTGATCTACAAATTTCCGTGAAAATGTGAGAGAGAAACTAATATCATTAAATTGTTAAATGTGTGGATATCTTTGCACAAAATTTTATGACTAGGCTGGTAAAACGTCATAGAAAATTTTACTAGGATTATGCTGGTAAAATGTCATAGCAAATCAATGACTATTCCTAAATGAAATTATTCCTGCCGTCTCTTGTTCGTTATCGACATTTAGAATGGTCGAGAGCCTCTCTATGCCCTTTTTGCTAGCACGGTCCAAAACATTTCACACAGTATTATTATATAAGAATTGAATAATTAAGGAGCTTCATGCACATCACTTCTAGATGTGGTCTGGTTTTCCTTCTATCTTTAGTCTTGTCCAGGATGGGAAAGTTTATGTAGGGCTGCGTCAATTGATGGAAGAAAGGCAAATGCATTTTAAACAATGAATGTTTCTGCCAATTAAATTTTAGATATCAAATTTTAGGTACCTTTTACTCATCATTGCTCAGGCATCTTTTTCTAGTTGACTTGTTTTTTATTCTGCATAACTTTTCAAGAGGATTCTCCTGGTGGATACAAAATTACTAGAAAATAAAAGAAACCAAGCTATTAGAATGTGTCTTCTGTTATTTTTCCGGTTGCAAGAAGCTTGAGATTGCAAAACTTTGGGAGAGAATACCTCACCTAAGAATACGAATCCTGCTTATATAGTAGTTATAATGTTAACTTGCAGACTAATTTATACCTCTGTTGCTTTTGTTGCTTCCTGAAATTCATGCATTTATTTGCTTGCTACATGTCGGAAAGATGTTACTTATTGGATTGGTTACCATCCAACTGTTAAGAAGTCTGGCATGATCAGCTTTTTATTGCTTCTCTCCTGTCTCAAATATCATTTATAAGCAGAAAAAGCTCACTCTTTGAGTGATTGCTTCCTAAGTGACACTAATAGCTGTTTGATGTCTATCCTGCACTTTCGTTCACTGTTATATCATCCCATGCTGTTTCCATCCTCATTCACTTAAACTACTGTGATCAGGATTTCAACATGAGCATTTTAGCTGCCTATATGCGTCCAAGTTCAAAATCAGAGATTGTCAAGGTATGATCTGCCGACTATTTGTTATTTCATTTGCTCTCAAAACCATGTGTTATATATCCTTGGGTTATGAGTTAAATCGAGCCATAATTGTCAGGTCAATCTGCTAGCATCAAGTGATGATACAAAGGAGTACTCTAATGGCCAGAATCTTCCCAAATCCAACAGCCTGGGAGGTTGATGATTCTTGGTTCTAGTTGTATATTCTCCTACCTTCAATATGTGTAAATATGGATTTGCTAGGTTAACATTGAATGACGAACTCGTTAAGTGAGTCCGTCGTGCTGGAAGCAATTCACAGCAGGGTGAAGAAACTATGTTTATAGTGAAAGCCTTGGTGAGGGTTGTACAAAGTTGCTGTGCTAAACATTGAATGATGAACTTGTTAAGTGCGTCTGTCCTGTTGTAAACAATTCACAGTATGGCAAAGAAACTATATTTTAGTGAAAGGCATGGCGCGGGTATCTTGTGAGTATATCTGCTACCCAATTGCCAGTTGTGTTGTTATGTTGGGATTTCCCAAAATTATCTCTTTAGTAAGCTAGATATTTAATTTGTTCTGTTGTTAGCATCTGCTATAGTAATCATTCCCATGTAAGCATCTCAAGTTTACTGTTAAGCTTAGTAGGTCATTGTGTTTTTGGGGACTGTTGCATCTGTTTCCAGGGGAAGAATGGAAGGACAAATTAGACTTAAAAGTGTGTGAATGCTTGTGCAAAATCTCTCTGAATCTTTCTGGGTTCAGCTGGATGTTTTTCCTTCTGTTGCCGTCTCATCTTGCCATGGAGGTTAGTGATACTTCAACAAGGCAATGAGATGAAACTTGCTTCACCAACAGATGAATGGGAAAAATGGAAAGTTTTGTGTAAGGGCCTGTGTATGCAAGTGTAGCACTCGCTTAACATCAACAAGGGGTGTGCGTGATTCGGATGGACGGTTCTCGGCCTAGAACCGAGAACCGCCCACTAAGGACCGGTTCCAATTTTTTGGAACTGGGAACCATCCATTAGTTGCATGGATCCACCCAAAAATCGAACCACTAGTCCGGTCCGGTTCCCGGGTGGATCCATGGAACCGGTCTCACCAATAATAATATCATTTTATAAATTCCACTGTGAGTACTTTTTATATCGAGTAATATTTTTCTTTAAATCAAACGGGCTTAATTAAGGGTACTATTTTTCTTTAGTTTATTGGAAAACACTACCAACGAAGAGAAATAGATTTTTTTTTTCTTTTTTTGAATCATTTCAGTTGAAATCTAAAATATTCTTTTAAGTTCAAGATTTTGGATGATTGTCTATGTAGATCGTCTTTTCCTTTATCCCCTAACAGTGCTGAATCTCTTACAACCTTTACTTTACGAATTCTTTCTGTAGAAACAATTTCATCAGTACTACACATATTCTTGAACACAATATTCTATGTGAGTCCCAGAAGTATCATTTGAAGGAGCCATTTGTTAAGTTACTGAAAGGCAGTTTACACACTTTACTAAATTTTTATAAAAACATGGAAACCGTGAGAGGAGATGAAGCCCTAAAATTTAAGTATGCTAATTAGTAATTTTGAAATTTATTTTAATATTAAAAATTGATATATTATTATAATATAATCGGTTCGGTCTGGGTGGGTGGATCTTTCCATGGAACCGGGAATCGGACTGGTACCCATCGGTTCCCATAAATTGAAATCGGAACCGGACCGGTTCCCTTAAGAATCATTGGTTTCGGGCGGTTCCGATCCGGTTCGAGTGGTCCGGGCAGATCTCAGTTCTTTTGCACACTCCTAACATCAACTGTGTATATGAAAGGAGCCTTTAGGGATGGACATGTATCCTTTACTCCATTCTTTCATTATTTTCTTCATTTAATATTAACAATTCACTTAAACTTTCTCTTTTAACTTATTTTTTATCCAGACTAACAACTCAAATAATTTCTCAACGAAATTGCAAGTTACTTTATACAGTTCATGTCTATATTTATTTTTATCTTTGTAGTATATTCACTTTTCTTTTTCCTTAATAATTGAGTTTTCGTTAAAAAAAAAAAAGTTGAGTGCTGACACTTATGCTTAGGTTGATGCATTTTTGCTAATTGATTTACTTTAAATTTTCTGAAATTGATTCATGAAAGCAATAAATAGTGTTTAATAAAATGTTTTTTTTTTGGGTTGTTGTACTGATATCCAAATTTTTATTTTTAGATATCGATTTTCAAGGAAATTATCATATGATATTAGTGCATTGAACAATCTGTCATATCATTTACTATAAAGTAATTAAATAAGAATATTTCATTTCAAAGCATTTTCTACTGGAATTAGATTTATTGAGATGATGATTGCACGTGGAATTACCTTAACCATACTTTTGTAGAATTGAATAGTCATCATTTGTGTTCTAGATACCTTTATACATATATTCTCCAGAAAATTGTCGAAGGTTCTAAACATATAACACTTCTATCTATTCGGTTATAAATATTTTAATTTACCAATTGTTATAAATATTTTAATTTACCAATTGAGTCCTAAGCTATTTCATATTTGGTCAAATTGAGTCGATCCGGTTAATTTTGATCGAAAATTATTGATGTAGACAAAAAAAAGTTTTAATAATATTTTCAATTTTTTTTAAATTTAATTTAAATTTTTATTATGGCCGACGAAGGTTGCTGAGCCCTCATTGGCCACTAGGCAAGGCCATCACAACCACGAGTGAGGTTGCTTTGCTCGCAAGTAAGGTGTTGTCCATGGCCATAGAAGTGAGCTTCAAACTCATGCCATTGTTGCCGGTCTAGAGCTCGAAGCTTAAGCGTCCAAGAGCTTAGAGATTAAGCTTGAGTAACCATGGTGATCTTAAGCTCGAAGCTTGAGCTTCCATGGCAAACGCGAGCTCGAAGCTTGAGCAGTCATGGCTTCAAGCAACGACCAATCATGATGGCCTCGTCTAGATTTGGGTGAGGCCGAGTAAGGGCGGCGACCCTCGCCGCCGATCGATAAAAGCTGTGACCCTCACTAGCGGCCGATGAGGGGCTTTGTGACCCTTTCTAGTGACCGCTGAGAGTTCAGCGGTTCTTGCCGGTTGTAGAAAAAAAATGAAGAACGGAAAGAGAAGCAAAGGAAAAAGAAAAGAAAATAAATATAGAATTCAAAAAAATATTAAAATATTATTAAAAATTATTTGCGTTAGTACTAATCATGTCATATAAGACAATCGGTATCCACATGAGCTATTTCCAATTAAAATTGGTCAGATGAACTCAATTGATTAAGATTTAATTGACAAAATTAAAAAGTTTAGAATTAAATTGACAAAAGTGTAATGAATATATATGACATTTTAAAATTTTTTCTCATTCTCAAACTATCACCTCATACTTGAGGATCAAAATAAAATTTGTGACATTTTTCTTTTTTAATGCATTGATTTAGCTTGTATAGTTCCATGTCGTTTAAAATATCTATCTACAATTACAAGTACTCGTGTTCTTAGGACTAATACCCTAAAAATTCCCCAACTTTACTAAATCTCAGCTCTTCCCTCAATTTTTTTTTTTCGTTAAAAAAAGAATCAATTTTTACTTTAACCTCAAATCTGCCAAAATCATCATCGATTTCTTTAACATTATTGATATTAAGAAGTTATTGTCCCATATAAATGCGAGAGTGTTGATAAAAATGAATGTTATAATAATGAATCTCTAACTAATCCAGAAGCTAGTGGTAATTTTGGGATGTGTGGGCAGCTTCGAGATTAGAACGAAAGTTGTAGATCCTTTTCAGACGAAAAAATCGAGAATGGAATTAGGCTTGGAGTAGGGTTTAGGGAATTAGACCCATGTATTATGGCTAATCTTTCATGTACATATCTGCAGCATTTTCACAAGCTGCAACAGTTTATGACAGCACCTAGGAATTTGTCACGTCAGGTTTATTAAGGTGGTGTCAGTCGAGTCTGCACCATCTACCGACACCTCCGCCTTCATCGCACCGACCGCCATCCCCACCAGAATCCACCCGCCATCCTTCTCTGCCACCTTCACGTGTGACCGACAATGTTCGGACAACGCTTGCCATCACCACACAACAGTAAGCCCCAGCACTTGCGACAGGACAAGACACGACAAGAACCGAAGAAGAAGATGGAATCACTCCTCATCCGTCGTTCAAGACAGAGTAAGTCATCGTTTGATACACATGTGCAACATAAACACTAAGCTGGATCTGGACCGTTAAAAAGTGGCGGATCTTACGTAGAATTTGTGCGGATCCGATGACGGTGGACGGTTTCGATTGAGCTCCGTCTCTCTTTTCATTTCCAGGTGTAGCTCTCTATATAAGAGCTACATCTGAACAGAACGAGACCTCCACCGTTAGCGAGAACCGAAGATAAAGAGAAGCTAGAAGAAAAGCCATGAAGCTGCTGGCTCCGACTCTTCTGCTCTGCTCGCTCCTCCTGAGCTTCGCTCTCTCGGAGCCTTCATCCGCAACGGCGCGTGAGTATAAGCAAGCATACCCTCTTCTTGAAATGACCCTCTTCTTGAAATGATAGATTTTAAGTCATGTCAATGCTTGCAACTTTCTTCTGACGCTCCATCGTTTTAACTAACATACAAGAATCGATTTTGCGAAATGTTTCTTGGATTATGGTCTTGTGCTTCCGATTGAGCAACTCCATTTCAGCCTGACTTTGGTTGTCTCTCTCCATAATGTTTTTTTCGTATTTAGCCATGTTTTCCTCCGATCACGCCTCTAATTAGTGAGTTACAAACATCGGGATTTACCCATTTTTTTAGTTAGGTTTACATGTAAGTGATGTCCATGAACGTACATTGATGCTAGCGATAATGGTACATAGATGAAATACTGCAGCATTCTGTGGGAACAAGTGCAAGGGGAGGTGCGCGAAGGCGGGGGTGATGGACCGGTGCGTCAAGTACTGCAACATCTGCTGCCAGGAGTGCGGGTGCGTCCCGTCTGGGACCTATGGCAACAAGCACGAGTGCCCCTGCTACCGTGACAAGCGCAGCTCCAAGGGCAAGCCGAAATGCCCTTGATCACCATATGCATTCTCCATTGAATCTAGAGACTCTAAAGTTTGAGCTTGAGTTCATGGCCCTGATGATCAATAAGAGATTGTAGTGTTCAGACTAGGGTTTAATAGCATGTGGACATCTCTGCTTGATTTTGTGTTTGGAAGGTGTCTGTGTTTCTGTCTTCCTGGTGGGGGTAGTCCTGATGAGGACATGTCATCCAGTAGTTGCTGTCGCTGTCCTTTGCCGCTTTCCCATGAATTATATTGCCTGTATTTGGTGTTACTGAAAAGAGCATCATTTTATCTCTTTTGCGTCAATCGGAAGGAAGATATCAGACTGAACATCATTTTGAAAACTAGGGGAGAGAGCTGGATTCGGGTCATAATTCGAACCAGACCTAACTAGTTCAATTCCCAGCTCTACGAACCTAGAGCCAGCCTAGAATTGGTTTGGTCTCTGGTTCCAAAGCTGGAGTCTTACTTGGGAACCGATTCAACCAATCCGATACCCAACTAAACTTGTATTGAAGCCTTTGGAAAAAGAAAATATTTTTGCACCCGTTAAGAATTGATCCATGGTATTCAACATGAAAAAATAATAATACAATAATTCAAAATGACACAATTATTATATTTTACTAAAAGAATTTTGTTTCTGACCCAATATAAAAACGGCTGGTCATCGGAACCAGCCAGTCCATAGAATTGGGTCGGTTTGATTTTCGGTTAGCTCTCAATTTTAAGCCGGGTAACCCATCCTAATACCTATCACCCCTATCGAACACCGATCTCCTTTTGGATGAATAGGCAGAGGCCCATAGGCCCATATAAAAAATGGGCTCCAACTCATCGGAAAAAAGCCCATGGACCCTCAAAACGACGCCGTCGCTCCCTCCTCCTCTCTATTTCTCCCTCCCCTTCCATCCAAGATTTTGGCAGATTTTGAACTCTCTCTCTCTGCGCATCGCCAAATCGCCATTTCCAGTTGCTTCCTCAGACCGCCCGACCTCCAATGGCGAACCCCATCGTTCAAGAGGTTACTCCCACATCGCATCATCGATCCCTTCCACTTCGATCTTTCATGGGTCTCCGCGATTTCACCTAATTTTGGCCTTTTTCTCTCTCTCTGTGTCTCTCAGATCATCGAGAAGCAAGTGCTGACGGTGGCGAAGGCCGTGGAGGACAAGATCGACGAGCAGATCGCGGCCCTCGACCGCCTCGACGACGACGACCTGGAGGCGCTGCGGGAGCGGCGGCTGGCGCAGATGAAGCGGATGGCCGAGAAGCGGAGCCGCTGGATCTCCCTCGGCCACGGCGACTACTCCGAGATCCCCGCCGAGAAGGACTTCTTCTCCGTCGTCAAGGCCAGCGACCGCGTCGTCTGCCACTTCTACCGCGAGAATTGGCCCTGCAAGGTGAGTCCCGCGTCTTCCTAGTTCTTGAATTGACGAAGGTTTTTGAATCTTCCCTTTTGTTTTTTGTTTTTTTGTTTTTTTTGAGTTTTTGTCGATTTTGAGGTGTCTTTGGGGGATTGGGTAGGTGAAATCGTCAGTGCCTTTGATTGCCATTGCTCTGAAATGTTGGAATTTCGTGTTGATGTTCAGCTCAAGATTCAGTATTTGTAATTCATGCCGCGAGTAAAGCTAGAACAGATGTTATGACGGTATTGCAATTTGGCAAACGCTACCGTGAGGTTGTTTAAGTTCGCGGGCTCATTTTAGCATTCGACCAAGTTACGGAACTTTGCCCCAATTCTTTGCAAAACAAATGAGCATGCCGATCTTACCATTTTTTGCGTTTTCTTTGTATTTGGTGGATTAGTATGTGCTTACAATAGGTTCTGCAAATGTGGTCAGCATAAAGAAGATTTTTTGCTTTCACTAGTCCATGGGAACTAAAGATGGGACGGAGTTATCTTTACGGTTAGATGATGTAGCTGCTATCTCTATGGTGAGGTGAAGGTGATGTCGACACGGCTTGGCGGAATTAAGATACTTAAAGCAGTTGTTTGAATTTTGAAGAGTGATGGGTTTACTTTACTGATTTGATTTCCAAATCATCTTTTTGTTTGGGATTTCGATATTTTTGACCATGGTATTAGAACATATGTTGTGGAAGGGAAGGATTCAACCCTCTGAGTAGGGGGTGGTGTGCTGAACTCTAGAAGGATCGATATTTGATCACAGGTGATTTGCAGGTGATGGACAAGCACATGAGTATTTTGGCAAAGCAACATATAGAGACCCGCTTTGTGAAAATCCACGCGGAGAAAAGCCCTTTTCTTGCTGAAAAGCTTAAGATCGTTGTTCTCCCTACTCTTGCTCTCATAAAGAATGCAAAAGTGGAGGATTATGTGGTATGAGACATGACTTTGCAGGATAATCTTTAGAATGATGGATGTCCTTTTTGAAACCCACAGTCTCTTGTTTCTTATATTGCTATGTTCAATTTGTAATTAGGTGGGATTTGATGAGCTTGGTGGGACTGATGAATTTAGCACAGAAGATTTGGAGGAAAGATTGGCCAAATCTCAAGTTATCTTTCTCGAAGGTGAATCCTCATTAAATTCAAGGGCTGGTGCGCAAACTAGGAGGAGTGTCCGGCAAAGCTCAAATGCTGATTCTTCTGATTCAGAGTGAACATACTAAATCGATTCCTAAAATGTGATGTTATCCTTCCAAGTTATACATCGAGTGTTGTGCTTGAGTTAAATTAGTTGTATCTCTGCATGTTGTTCTATTCGCTAGTGAGTCTTTGATGCTCCTCATCTTGGAGTAAGATCATCAGTGCTGTAAAAGCTGTTTTGTCCTTTCTTTTCTCAATTGAGAGAAGTATACCGAGAAATTGAGTTTAGGCCCTCTTTGAACTACAAGGGATGAAGCTGGAAATGGAATACTATGCCTCAGGGTGATGGTTTTCAAAGTCTTGTCTATCCTTTAATTACCTATTCTTTTCTTATCTATTGATGGCAATGGAACTTAAGAGTTATATGTAGATGCTGGGGATTGTTATTAATCTGCTCTATTCATGTAGGCCGGGTTTCATAATCTTCTGTTTGTCAATACATAGTTGCTGGCGTTTGGGTGACCTTGAGTTGGAATATGCTTAGTAGGAGGTTTCTTAATCGCATCTTGGTCCCATAGATTTTGAAGAAATAACTGAGGTCAAAATCTTTAATTCAAATTGTAATTCCTCCTAGTGGTTGGAGCCACGTATCCTCTTCAAGCGATTCAGACAACACATTCGAAGAACTGCTCGCATTTTTTCTAAAGACAGACAAAATGAAATCTTGTCTTGCAATTGATAAGATAATCTTTTCAATTTTGTGGTCAAGTCAATCCGATCAAATGAACTGTGAGTAATAATAAGCTGGGGAGTGATTGAAAAATCATGATAGAAGCGGACAAAGAAATCACTGATCGATGTGTATAAATAGTAGATCTGCAGATACAAGAAACTGGAAAGAGAGCTCCCTATTAAATAACATGAACAACAGATAGGTGCCCCCTTTACTTAACACAGACAACACAGAATCACAAAACACAATCTCGCAAAACGACAAATGCACGACAATGATTCTACAAACAAAAGGAGCGACTCGCACAAGTTAAAAGTACACTGAGATAGCCTTATATGGAACCAAAATCTTCAGGGGCTGGTGGCTGGAGGAGGAGCGAGGAAAGGAACGGAAGGAATCTTGGGGAGAGACGTAGGGATGCTCGGCACCGGGGGCAAGGCAGT
Source organism: Eucalyptus curtisii (assembly GCA_017140595.1). Classification (NCBI taxonomy): domain Eukaryota; kingdom Viridiplantae; phylum Streptophyta; class Magnoliopsida; order Myrtales; family Myrtaceae; genus Eucalyptus; species Eucalyptus curtisii. The sequence continues at coordinate 13,125,558 of CM029500.1, forward strand.
TGGCACGGTTGGCACGCTTGGAAGTGGCGGCAGAGCAGTGGTGGGCAATGTTGGCTGGGTGGTGGGCAGTGTTGGGGTCGTAGGGATGGTAGGCAATGTGGGAATGGACGACAATGGTGGCAGCGATGTTGGTATTGATATTGTTGGCATTGTGGGGAGGGACGGTATGGATGGCATAGTTGTTGGTATCGATATTGTTGGCATCGTGGGGAGGGACGGTATGGATGGCATAGTTGTTGGTATCGGTAGTGTTGGTATTGTGGGAAGGGACGGTATGGATGGCATAGTTGTTGGTATCGGTAGTGTTGGTATTGTGGGAAGGGACGGTATGGATGGCATAGTTGTTGGTATCGGTAGTGTTGGTATTGTGGGAAGGGATGGTATGGATGGCATAGTTGTTTGCAGCAGATGACGAGCTCCGAAGCTCATATTGGCGGTTGAGAGAACTAGGGCGATGAAGAGAACAAAGCTCTTCGAGGAAGCAGCCATGTCGGTAACTGGAGTGTGGAATTTATGTTGTGAAAGACTCAAGGACTTGAAATTAATGAGCTGAGAGGAATGGATTGCTACTTGTGTGAGTAAATGGAGGAAGGAGATGGGAGTTTATATAGCAAGAGGGGGTTCAAAAAGAAATTTGCGTTGTGATAATAAGTTGGTGACTGGCTTTTGGGTATGGTTAGGAAAAAGAACAATAAACAGAACATCTCTTTTATTGGTTCTTTGTTTTCTCACCTCCTGAGCTCAAATCTCCTGACAGATGGCCAATGCTTTCGTTGAAGTCAAGCTTCGCATCTCTGTCTTTGTGGAAGGCAACTGAATAACATGGTTCCCAACTTGCTATTATCTTAGGTTGATTGTTAACTTGCTTCTTGATTTTAACATATAATTCTAGGTTGGTTAGTGTTGCATTGACCAATCTCCCCGAAATTTGAACTTCATTAATGATCCTGTCTACTGTTAAGTGATGGGCTTTAGCCATTAGGTACTCCCTTTTTTTTTTTGTCGTTTCACAAATGGTAACCAAAAAAGGTCACTACCATTAGGAACCCTAATTTAGTATATCTGTACAACATTTAGTCCAAATTAATTTTCATGTAAAAAAAATCTTAAATTGATACAATCGTGCCACATTTACCTCTAAATTAATTTTTATGTTATAAAAAAAATTCTCGATTGGTGCACTCATGCTACATTTACTCCAACATTCCGAGCATAAACTCTTAACTATGTTAAAAGCTAATGATTTGAGCTTGAGATTTGAGACTGAGATATGAGAAGTGAAGCGGATAGGCACGAGTTATCCAAGAGTTTTCTGAAATTGTAGTAATCAACGAATTCCATTTCTAATAGAATAATTGGCTTATACACATGTTGATAAGTCGGATTTTGGAATAAAATACTTTTATGGATATTGAAATGACAAGAAATAGGTTGATGAGGCCGATTTTAAGATTTTTTTTGTAATACAAAAATAAGTTCATGGTTTTGTGATGTAAAAATTAGTTTGAGATAAATATGGTACGGGTGTATTAGTTAGAAGTTTTTGTGAGACAAAAATTAATTTAAGGTAAATGTGGGACGGGTGTATCAATTTGTGATTTTTTGTGCTATTGACGATAAAAAGAATGAAAACTGGACACAAACATTCCACAGAAAAATAGTTCTTGTCTTAGTTCCTTTGAGATTGGTGTCAAGTGTTAACAAATAAGTTATGTTCATGGGATCGTTTCTATCATATATATATAGACAAAGCCAGAGTTGAGAGTGTTCGTTCCTATAATCATCATGCAAAACTTCTCTTTGTCTCTATGCTTGTCACGTGGAATTACACTTGGCATTGTGTTGTCATGTGGCCTAGTGTTACTTATTGATAATCTACTTGTAAACCGGCACTCTGATATGTTCTTTTCATATGTTAATAATAGATAAATTTAGCATTTAAATATCTACGAATGCTAAACAAATCTAGAGTATACATAGTCAAAACAATTAATGTTAACTTAGAAAAAATAATTGATTTAAATTAAGAATAGGACATAGATGTGTGTTTTCTGTGTTTTAAAATTGTAAGAGCAAATTGAAAATCTGTAATTGATTCTGAAGGATGCGACACAAGTGCAGGAAATATCCGCCTCATAATTCTATTATTATTTAGATTTTTTTATTCCCTTTTTCTGTCTTAGTAAAATTTCTTCAAACATTAATGATTGGCAGGAAGCCAATTGTTCGTCCAAATCGGCCCCTCCCTCGAGGTTTGTGAATATAGTATTGATATTGTCGTTTCTTGGTTATTATCTACCTTTTCTTTGTATTTTAGATTGATAGATTAGGAAATTCCTTAAAATAGAATTTAAAAAAAATGTTGAATAAAATTAATGATAGAAAATATAATCTTAATCATTTTAATTACTCAAGCCTAAGATAAAAAATTAGTAACACGATTTAAATTACAAAAATACTTAAATTAGTTTGTTGAAATATCACATGACTTGACAATGGGTCTTTTTATATATATATATATATATATATATATGTATGTATATGTATATGTGTATGTATATGTGTATGTGTATATATGTATATATGTATGTTGGAAATATTTCACTCTTTCTTTATAAATAGCTCATCCCATTTTCATTTCTTCCTCCTGTCGCTGGTGTTGGAAATACTTCAAATCACCTACTTCCCGAGTTTCGCACTTTTACGTCTCATCTTACCTAACATGTTAAACTTTTGAATCGAATAATTTTAGGCAAAGATGATTCAAGCACTACGAAATTTAATCCTTTAGTCTAGAAAATCTTTCTTGTCCTCATATCCTTAGTCATGAAATTTTGTGTAGCCAAAGCTACAATAGCCCACGTAAATTTCGTTGCAAAAGGTTGGCCCTTTAGCCACGAAATGAAAATTGTTGCTATTCACTGTCTATTTTACGCCTTTTGCCATGAAATATCCCATGGTGAAGAGTATACATTCTACTACAAAGTTACTCGATTTCGTTTCCAAAGTCTATTGCCACAGGCCTTTGGCCATGACATCTCTGCCATGAAGATTTTCGTGGTAAGAAGCCTTAGCCATGAAATTCTTCGCTTCTTAGCCAAGAATTCTGCCTCGGTGAAAGGTCGATTTTCTTAGAGTGCCGATTCTCTACTAACAATGAAAAAAAGGTGGATAAGGCCGTATGTGGAGGACACATTTTTATACTGATGGGGTATGTTATGGTTACTAACAAGATCGGAACCGGTGGAAAAAGACATGGATGAAAGATGCCAAGTCACTGATCAATACATATGACAGAAGGTACATACAGGATACTGGAAAAACATTTATTCGCACCAAAAGAGCTCACTAGAAAACAAAGCGAATGATGAATATAATTCCGAAATATATCAAATGATACAACACACATGTATGCGAACAATCTTTACAAAGAAAGGGCGGATCCCATCAGCTTAAAGATTCACTGAGATAACTAGACATGGTACTAAAATCTTCAGGGGCTGGTGGCTGGAGGAGGAGTGAGGAAAGGAATGGAAGGAATCTTAGGGAGAGAGGTAGGGATGCCCGGCACCGGGGGCAAGGCAGTTGGCACGGTTGGCATGCTTGGAAGTGGCTGCAGAGCAGCGGTGGGCAATGTTGGCTGGGTGGTGGGCAGCGTCGGCAATGTGGGCTGAGGCATGGTCGTAGGGATGGTAGGCAATGTGGGAATGGACGGCAATGGTGGCAGTGAAGTCGGTATCGATATTTTTGGCATTGTGGAAAGGGATGGTATGGATGGTATAGTTGTCGGTATTGGTAGTGTTGGTATTGTGGGAAGGGACGGTATGGATGGCGTAGTTGTTTGCAGCAGATGACGAGCTCCGAAGCTCATGTTGGCAGTTGAGAGAACTAGGGCGATGAAGAGAACAAAGCTCTTTGAGGAAGTAGCCATGTCAGCAACTGGAGTGTGGATCTTAAGTTGTGAAAGGCTCAAGGACTTGAAATTAATGAGCTCAGAGGAATGGATTGCTACTGGTGTGAGTAAATGGAGGAAGGAGATGGGAGTTCATATAGCAAGAGGTAGTTCAAATAGAAATTTGGGTTGTGATAATAAGTTGGTGACTGGCTTTTGGGTATGGTTAGGAAAAAGAACAAAAAACAGAACATCTCTTTTATTTGCTCTTTGTTAGCTCACCTCTTCGGCTCAAATCTCCTGACAGATGGCCAATGCTTTCGTTGAAGTCAAGCTTCGCATCTATGTTTGTGGAAGGCAACTGAATAACTTGCTATTTTCTTAGGTTTATTGTTAACTTGCTTTTGATTTTAAATATATAATTCTAAGGTTGGTATGTATTGCATTGACCGATCTCCGCGAAATTTTGACTTCGTCAAAGATCCGGTCTACTGTTAAGTGGTTGGGCTTTAGCCATTAAGTATTTGTTTTTTTTTTCTTTACACGAATGATAAAAAGAAGGATTGATATCACTAAAAATTCTAAACTGATATACCCATACTACATTTACTCCAAATTAGTTTTTGTGTAAAAAAACTAATCCCAAATTGATAGAACAATGCCATATTTATCCCAAACTAATTTTTTATGTTATAAAAAATTCTAGACCATTACATTTGTACCACATTTATTCTTACATTTGTACCACATTTATTCTAACTTTTTTGTGTTACAAAAAATTCCAAATAGAAACTCTTAACTATGTTTAAGGCTAATGATTTGAACTTGAGATCTAAGAAGTGAAGCGGATAGTCAAGAAAATGAGGCATTTACGAGCTATCTGGAGTTTTTTGAAATTGGAGTAATCAATGAATTCCGTTTCTAATAGAATAATTGGCTTAAACACATGTTGATAAGGTTGGATTTTTGAATAGATTGCTTTTACGGATATTGAAATGACAAGAAACAGGTTAAGAAGGCTGATCTTGAGATTTTTTTTTTTTTTTGTGATACAAAAATAAGTTCTGGGCAATTGTTGTATGATTGTACAAATTTGGGATTTTTTGTGACATGAAAAATTAGTTCGGGGCAAATTGAAATGACAAGAAACAGGTTAAGAAGGCTGATCTTGAGATTTTTTTTTTTTTTTGTGATACAAAAATAAGTTCTGGGCAATTGTTGTATGATTGTACCAATTTGGGATTTTTTGTGACATGAAAAATTAGTTCGGGGCAAATGTGGTATAGGTAATATGGTTTGGGATTTTTTGTGGCACAAAAATTAGTTTAGGCTAAATGTGGTGGTGCTATTAACTCTAAAATGAGTGAAAACTGGATACAAACATTCCATTAAAAATAGTTCAAGTCTTATCTCCTTTGAGATTGGTGTCTAGTGTTGACAAACAAATTATGTTCATGGGATAGTTCCTATCATATATTGATAAAGCCAGAGTTGAGAGTGTTCATTCTAGTGCTCGTCATGCGACACTTCTCTTTAATTCTGTATTTGTCTCGTGGCTCAGTGTTATTTATTTATTATTTACGTGTTATCCTGCACTGTTATATGTTATTTTCAAATGTTAATAATATATAAAGTCAATATTTAAACATCTTTAAATGCTAAAAAATCTAGTGGAAAACTTAGTCGAAACAATTAATTCAAAGTTATAAAAAATGATTGGTTTAAAATAAGAAAGGATATAGATGTGTGTTTTCTATGCCTTAAAATTGTAAGAGCACATAGAAAACCTTCGATTGATGCCAAAAGATGTTCAGAACTCCGAAATGTGGCGTTGACTCTAAAGGACGCAACACAAGGTTCATGAATATAGTATTGGTATCATTGTTTCTTGTTTATTATCTACCTTTTCTCTCCTTGTATTTTAGATTGATGGATTTAGAAAACAGCTTGAAATACAATTTAAAGAATATATGTCAGCTTGAATATATTAATGCTGTAAAAATCATCCTAATCAATTTAAATTACTTAAGCCTAAGAAAATAGAATTACATACGATTTAAATTACAAAAAAGTATGTAAATTAGATTTTTGAAATATCACGTGACTTAATAATGGATTTTATATACTTTTGGGTTAATATCCTGAAAAACCTCAAACTGGTACACTTGTGCCAAATTTACCCAAAACTAATTTTTTAATCATGAAAAACTTCAAACTGATACACATGTAACAAATGTACCCCAAATGATCACAAAAAACCTAAAACTGATATATTTATGACAAATTTACCCGAAAGTAATTTGTTCGATCACAAAAAATCCCAAAATTGTATTTTTGTGACAAATATACCATTCGTTAAATTAAATTATTGCCATAAAAAACCGCAAAAATTGTACGACTGTCATATACAAAGAGTAAAATCCCAAACAGATATAATAGTCAACTGTCACATGTCATAAAATTTAGCAAGTTGATAATAAAGTTTAACGGAATCTAACAGAGGGTAAATTTATTACAAGTGTATTAGTTTTGGGTTTTTGGTGGTAAAAAAATTAGTTCCGAGTAACTTTGTTACATATGTACTAGTGTGAGATTTTTCAGGATATTAACCTTGAAAAGCTCATACTTCACTCTTTCATTATAAATAGCTCATCCCATTTTGCATTTCTTCCTCCTTTCGTTGGTTTTGGAAATACTTCAATTCACGTGTTTAATGATTTTCGCACTTTTATGTCTCATCTGACCTATCGGGTTAAACTTTTGACTCGAATAATTGTGGGCAAAGATGATTCAAGCGCTTGAAATTTGACGCTTGAGTGAGAAAGTCTTTCTTCGCTTCATATCATTAGTCACAGGATTTTGTGTTGCCGAAGCTATAACGACCCACATAATCTTGTTGCAAAAAGGTTGGCCCTTAAGCCACGAAATAAAAATTTGTTACTATCGAGTCTCTATTTATGCTTTTTGTCATGAAATATTTCGCGGTGAAAAGTATATTATTCTGCTACAAAATTACTCAAATTTGTTTCCAAGGTCTATTTCCACAGGCCTTTAGCCATGACATCTCCGCCACCAAGATTTTCGTGGCAAGAAGCCCTACACACGAAATTCCAGGCTTCTTAGCCAATAATTCCACCGTGGCGAATGGTCGATTTTCTTTTAGTGCCGATTCTCCACTAACAATGAAAAAAAGGTCGATAAGGCCGTACACGGAGAACACATTTTTGTACTGATAATGTATGTTATAGTTACTAACAAGCTTGAAACAGTGGAAAGGACATGGAAGAATGGAAGCCAAGTCACTGATCAATACATTTGATAGAAGGTACATACAAGATGCTGGAAAAACATTTATTCGCACCAAAAGAGTTCACTAGAAAACAATGTGATTGAAAAATATAATTCCAAAAGACATCAAATGACACACCACACATATATGCGACCAATCTTTACAAAGAAAGGGCGGACCCCAACATATTAAAGATACACTGAGATAATCTTATATGGTACTAAAATCTTCAGGGGCTGGTGGCTGGAGGAGGAGTGAGGAAAGGAATGGAAGGAATCTTAGGGAGAGAGGTAGGGATGCCCGGCACCGGGGGCAAGGCAGTTGGCACGGTTGGCATGCTTGGAAGTGGCGGCAGAGCAGTGGTGGGCAATGTTGGCTGGGTGGTGGGCAGCGTTGGCAATGTGGGCTGAGGCAGGGTCGTAGGGATGGTAGGCAATGTGGGAATGGACGGCAATGGTGGTAGTGAAGTCGGTATCGATATTTTTGGCATTGTGGGAAGGGACGGTATGGATGGTATAGTTGTTGGTATTGGTAGTGTTGGTATCGTGGGAAGGGATGGTATGGATGGCGTAGTTGTTTGCAGCAGATGACGAGTTCCGAAGCTCATATTGGCGGTTGAGAGAACTAGGGTGATGAAGAGAACAAAGCTCTCTGAGGAAGTAGCCATGTCAGCAATTGGAGTGTGGATCTTAAGTTGTGAAAGGCTCAAGGACTTGAAATCAATGAGCTGGGAGGAAGGGATTGTTACACGTGTGAGTAAATGGAGGAAGGAGATGGGAGTTTATATAGCAAGATAGATAGTTCAATTAGAATTTTGGGTTGTGATAATAAGTTGGTGACTGGCTTTTGGGTATGGTTGGGAAAAAGAATAAAAAACAGAATATCTCTTTTATTGGTTCTTTGTTGGCTCACCTCCTCAGCTCATATATCCTGACAGATGACCAATGCTTTCGTTGAAGTCAATCTTCGCATCTGTCTTTGTGGGAGGCAACTGAATAACTTGCTATTTTCTTAGGTTGATTGTCAATACACATAATTCTAAGGTTGGTTTGTGCTGCATTGACCGATCTCCCCGAAATTTGGGCTTCATCAATGATCTAGTCTACTTTTAATTGTTTGGGCTTTAGCCATTAGTTTTTTTTTTTTTCGTTATACGAATGATAAAAAGAAGGGTTAATACCACTAAAAATTCTAAACTGATATTCCCGTACTATATTTACTCCAAATTAATTTTTATATAAAAATCCTAAAACAATACAATCATGCGGCATTTATCCCAAGCTAATTTTTATGTTATTTCTAGACCATTACATTTGCACTGCATTTACTTTAACTTTTTTCTGTTACAAAAAATTCTGAACAAAAACTCTTAATTATGTTAAAAGCTAATGATTTCAGCTTGAGATTAAGAAGTGAAGCGGATAGGCAAGAAAATGAGGCATTCATGGGCTATTGGAGAGTTTTCTGAAATTAAAGTAATCAATGAATTTCATTTCTAACCGAATAATTGGCTTAAACACATGTTTTTTTTTTTTTTTGGTCGGTGCTTAAACACATGTCGATAAGGTAGAATTTTTGAATAGATTACTTTTACGGACGTTGAAATGACAAGAAATGGGTTAAGAAGGCTGATATTGAGATTTTTTGTGATAGAAAAATAAATTTGGGGTAATTGTGGCACAATTACCCCAAATTAGGATGTTAATTGAGATTTTTTGGGCTGACATTGAGGATGATTCTGAAGGACGCGACACAAGGTTTGTGAATATAGTATTGGTATTGTTGTTTCTTGTTTATTATCTACCTTTTTCTCTCCTTGTATTTTAGATTAATAGATTTAGAAAACAGCTTGAAATACAATTTAAAAAATATATGTCAGCTTGAATATATTAAAGGTGGAAAAATCATCCTAATCAATTTAAATTACTTAAGCCTAAGAAAATAGTATTACTAGTATGATTTAAATTACAAAAGGTATCTAAATTATATTTTTGAAATATCACGTGACTTGACAATGGGTCTTATATACTTTTTATATACATGTGATGTTGGACATACTTCACTCTCCATTATAAATAGTTCATCCCATTTTGCATTTCTTCCTCCGTTCGCTAGTGTTGGGAATACTTCAATTCTCATGCTTTATGAGTTTCGCACTTTTGTGTCTCATCTTATCTTTCAGGATAAACTTTTGACTCGAATAATTTTGGGCGAAGATGATTCAAGCGCTATGAAATTCGACGCTTTGGTCAGAAAATCTTTCTTTGCCTCATATCATTACTCACCGAACTTTGAGTCGCCAAGTCCCCAAAGCGACAACAACCCACATAATTTTCGTTGCAAAAGTTTAGCCCTTTAGCCGCGAAATAAAATCTGTTGCTATTGAGCGTCTACGCATTTTGTCATGAAATATCCCGTGTTGAAATATATACATTTTGCTACAAAATTTGTCGATTTCATTTCCAAGGTCTATTGCCACGGGCCTTTAGCAATGACATTTTGGCCACCAAGATTTTCGAGGCAAGAAGCCTTAGCCATGAAATTCCAGGCTTTTTAGCCAAGAATTCCGCCGTAGTGAAAGGTCGATTTTCTTGTAGCACCGATTCACTAACAACAATTAAAAAAAGGTGGATAAGGCCGTATGGGAAGAACACATTTTTATACTGATGGGGTGTGTGTGTGTTATAGTTACTAACAAGCTTGGAAGAGGCGGAAAAGATATGGATGAATAGAAGCCAACTCACCGATCAATACATATGATAGACTGTCATACAAGATACTACCAAAGACATTTATTCGCACCAAAAGAGATCACTACAAAACAATATGATTTAAAAATATAATTCCGAAAGACATCAAATGACACACCACACATATAAGCGAACAATCTTTACAAAGAAAGGGCGGACCCCAACAGCTTAAAGATACAGTGAGATAAACTTATATGGTACTAAAATCTGAAAGGAAATGCAGAACAATGGAGAAAATAATGTTCTGTGTATTTCTATATTGCAAAATGTACAAGAAGTGTCGGTATTTGTAATACAAGAGAGAAGAAAAAGAATATATGCACAATATTGTTTTTCCTAAAATATTCTATGTCTATGATCTGCCATATCAATTGTAATCTCAATGGATAAAAACAAATTCTCCTTCCAACACTCCCCCTCAAGCTGGCGGCCTATAAATGTCAAAGGCGCCAAGCTTATTCAACAAATATCTATGTTGTCTTCGGCATAACGGCTTAGTGAAAATGTCTGCTGGCTGTTCTATAGTTCCAATTCCTCGAGTTGTAATGATACATTCTTGAATTTTTTCTCGAGTAAAATGACAATCAACCTCAATATGCTTCGTTCTCTCGTGGAAAACTGGATTCGTTGCTAATTTTAGCGCAACATCATTATCACAAAACAATTCACTTGCTCCGATGACTTGCACTCCAAGATTTGAAAGTAATCCTCGTATCCAAACTATCTCGCAAACAGTCTTTGCCATGGCTCGATATTTTGATTCTGCTGATGACAATGAAACTGTTGACTGTTTCTTTGTTTTCCATGAAATCAAAGATTTTCCTAGCTTGATGCAAAAGCCAGTAATGGATCTTCTTGTCATGGGACAAGTAGCATAATCCGTGTCACAATATGCTGTCATCTTCATGTTGCAATCTCGAGATAGTAGAATTCCAAGTCCTGGGCATCCCTTCAAGTACTTTACAACTTTCAGCGCTGCATTCATATGTGATTGCTTCGGGTTGTGCATAAATTGACTAAGTATTTGTACTGCATAGCATATATCAAAACCTGGTCATGGTAAGATAGATTAATTTGCCAACAAGTCGTTGATATCCCGATGGATCCTTGAGCAGTGAATCTTCATTTGGAGAGGAAGAACTTACATCATATTCATATGTTGTCAACTTGATATTCTGCTCAATAGGTACAGCAGCTGGTTTGCACCCCGATAATCTAGCATCTGATATGATTTTCAGGACGAATTTTCGTTGATTGAGACAAATTCCTTCACTGGATCGAGCTATTTCGATACCAAGAAAATATTTTGGAGGACCCAAATCTTTAATATGGAAAGCCGAATGCAAGTATTCTTTGAACTTTTGAATTGCAACATCATCATTTCCCATGATAAGTATATCATCAACATAAATCAATAGGTAGATCGATGAAGTACCTTTGGTCCATGTGAACAATGCATAATCATGCTTCGAGTGTTGAAAACCTGCAGTTATAAGTGCCGCGGTGAATTTTGCATACCACTGTCTAGAGGCTTGTTTAAGCCCGTACAGGGATTTGCGGAGACGACACACTTGAGACTCCCCCTGTCGACGTAATCCCTGTGGAACCTCCATGTAAATTTCTTCATCAAGGTCTCCATGAAGAAAAGCATTGTTGACATCCATTTGATGTAACTCTCAATTATGTAGTGCAACAATCGCCAAAAAGGAGCGAACAGTTACCTCTTTAGCAACCGGGGAAAAAGTCTCATGATAGTCAAATCCTTCACGCTGCGTGAATCCCTTTGCGACAAGCCGAGCTTTGTATCGCTCAATTGAACCATTTGCCTTATATTTTATTTTATAAACCCATTTGCAACCAATGGGCCTTCTGTGGGCAGGCAAAGGGACGATGTCCCAAGTGTTATTCTCTTGGAGAGCAGCAATCTCTTCTTTCATGGCCCTTTGCCAATGGATATCACGCAGGCTTCCTCATAAGAAGACGGTTCTTGTTCTTCGGATATCCGACTGATGCAACACATGTGTTCCTGAGATAAACCAAAAGATACATAGGAGGATACCGGGTATTGCGTACCTAAAGTTCTCAAGGTAGAGCAAATATAATCCTTTGTCCATGTCAGGGGACGAACTAGTCGTCCTGAGCGTCTAGGCCTGTCAACTGCTAGGGATGATTGTTCAATATGTTGTTGTGGTGACAAAGGAAGCCCATTACATGTTGCTGGAGATTCATTACTAGTTTGTCTTGTTGGAGAATCAGAAGACCCAGTGGCAAGAGCAGGAGATCGAGGACATGTCGTTGCAGAACATGGGTCGGGAAACGACTGATTTGGTCCAATCAAGATGTATTGTGGCTGCATAGAAATATCTTCCATTGATAAAAATTGTCGATGGCTTGATTCTGTCATGGACGCCTCCTCTGAAGAACCCGTTTCTTGAAAGGGAAATATATTCTCGTGAAATATAACATCACAACTAACAAAGAAACGACCTGTAGATATCTCCATAACCCGATAACCTTTTTGCAGGGTGGTGTATCCCATAAAGACACATCAAAGAGCATGAGGGTCCAATTTATGTTGATATCGAACTTTCGTCATGTAGCAAAGATAGCCAAACATGCAAAGATGACTAATGTCCGGTTGTTTATCAAAGAGAATTTCAAAAGGAGTGCAACCTTTTAATATTCTAGTTGGCATGCGATTAATTAAGTAGGCCGCAGTGATCACACAATCTCCCCAAAAAGATTCAGGAATGGAGGCTTGATATTTTAGTGCACGAGCAACTTCTAGGAGATGTCGATGTTTTCGTTCGACAATTCCATTCTGTTGCGGAGTGTAAGCACAAGAACTCTCATGGAGAATTCCTTGTGATGACAGAAAAGATTGATACTCAATTGAAAAGAATTCACTTCCATTGTCTGTACGAATCCTCTTAACATGCTTATCAAACTGATTTTTAACCATGGATAAGAATTTCGATAGACATGAGAAAGCTTGAATTTTGGACTGTATGAGAAATACCCAAGTGGCATGAGAATAATCATCCACAATAGTAAGAAAGAATCGAGATCCATCACGATGTGGTGTATGATAAGGACCCCAAATGTCCATATGTACTAATGAGAAAATACTAGTGGCTCGAGATACACTAGTTGGGAATGGATGTCTCGTTTGTTTTGCCAAGGGGCATACTTTACAATAGAACAAGGAAAACAAGCACTATGACCTAAATGTTTATGGAAAAGTGAAATTTTATTTGCAGCAACAACATTACAAGAAATGCCTTTATTCAAAGATGAAAGATAAAAATCTTTGGGGAAATTGATCTAGAAATACAGCCCTTGTTCCATTCTACCCAAGCCCATCAGTTTTCCAGTCGAAAGGTCTTGAAAGGAACAATTTTCGTAATTGAAATTGGCTCGACAATTATTGTCCTCATAGACTTTGGAAACATCTATAAGATTAAATTCAAATTCTGGGATATAGAGAACGTTTTTAAGGATAATGTTTGGGCTAAGGTGAACAGTACTAATCTTTCTGACATCAGTAATATTTTCATTCGGAAGCCGAACATATATGGAATCAGGCTTTGTAGAGGTACTAGAGAATAAATATTCATGACAAATTATGTGATCACTGGCGCCTGAATCAATAATCCATGCATCAACTGAAATATTATTAGTCTTGTTTGATGAAGTACCGAGAAATTTGCACTTTGCCAACCGTACGTAGATGATTTAGCGCCTTCATGATGTTCGATATTGATCCTAGGATATAGGTTGATGAGCTTTGTCATATCCCTTGTGACGACACTCCGGTAAGCAGAAAATTCTTTTCCTTTCTTTTCTTTGTCAGTGGGTTTACCATGTAATTTCCATCATGTCTCAATGGTATGATGAGGACGCCGACAATATTCACAATATTTATCTTTAAATTTGTAATTTTGGCTTCCTCCCTTCTGTGATAATGTGGCATTATAGTGACCATCGGATTCGACCCATGCGAAATAAAATGAGAACCGTTAGATCCGTGACCTCGCCTTTGATCTACACCGTCCGGTCGGATGAAATTTGGGCCTTCATATCTGTGCCCCTGTTTATCTTGACTGTCAGTTCTGCCAAAGGAATAGGGGCCGTCGGATCCAAACTTCTGATCTTGGCCGTCCATTCGGTAAGCCCTAAAATTAGGGTTCCCTTCGTCATCTTCATTTTCCTCGAAAGAGCGAGGGTTTCCTCCTGAAGTTGGGACTCGCTGCGGCGCGCGGAGGCCGCCGTGAGAATGGCCGGAAACCCTTGCCAGCGCAATGAGGGCCATGCTTTCTCCTCCTTTTTCAGTTCCGGCGGCAACCATTCGTTGATTCTCCTCCTAGACAGCGAGCTGGAAGATGCGGCCAAGCGGCGGACGATCTCCATGGCTAGAATTTGCGTACGAAAAGGTATGTAGCTTCGTTTAATGCTAATAGGAATCTGGTCACCTTCTCGCGGTCTTTGATCTCTCTATACTGCTTGAGCGTGGACTCCGGTCCTTCAAGCTGCTCCTTGGCCGACTCAAGCTCGTTCCAGAGTGCTGAGAGCCGGTTGAAACAGGCGGTAACCGAGAGGTTCCCCTGTTTCAACTCGGCGAGGGCTTGAGTTAGCGAGAAAACCTTCACCCTGTCGAGCTTCCCGTACATTTCCTTTATGTTATTCCACATTAATCTCGCGTCTTCAGTCGGAGGAAGCCCAGCTACGACCTCCGATGACACACAATTTCCGATCCATGTACATACTAATTGGTTGCATTTGCGTCAATGGTGCTGCAGGCGTTCATCAATCAGAAAGGGACGGATCCGTCAAGGAATTCGTCCTTATCTTTGGTTACAAGAGCCCGCCGAAAATCCCTCGCCCATGTTGAGTAGTGATCTAGTCCGGTGAATTGAAGGGTGATGAGTCGTAGCTCCGGGCCGTTGGTTGATGATGTGTACAGTGCATCTCCGGGTTCTGGACGGCCGGCGATGGGCGGAAGGACCAGCGGCGCAAACCCGGGTGGGAAACTCGGGTAGGGATTCATTCCCGACCCACCCGGATTGGATTCGGGTTCTCCATTTGGGCTATAATTGGGCCACTGTTGATTTGGCCTAGTGGTCCATGGTCCTTGAATTGGAAACCATGGCGCATACGGCCATGAAGTTGGAGCAGGAAATTGCCCGGTTGTTGGAGTAGGAAGTTGTCCGGTTGTTGGAGTAGGAAGTTGCCCAGCGAATGCAGATTGGTCGGACGACTCCTTTGTTGTGTTTCTGGGTTGATTCGGATTTTGGATTTATGAGTTGCTAGGGTTCTGCATATTGAATTCCTCTTTTCAATGTGCTGTCTTTGTTCTGTAGGTAGTGATTTGTAGCAACAAAAAAACATAAGACAATTGGAGGCAATTCGGAAAAAATGGTGCGGAAGGTGGATCGGAAAAGACGCTTTGATACCATGAAAGGAAATGCAGAACAATGGAGAAAATAATGTTATGTGTATTTCTATATTGCAAAATGTACAAGAAGTGTTGGTATTTGTAATACAAGAGAGAAGAAAAAAGAATATATGCACAATATTGTTTTTCCTAAAATGTTCTATGTCTATGATCTGCCATATCAATTGTAATCTCAATGGATAAAAACAAATTCTCCTTCCACCAAAATCTTCAGGGGCTGGTGGCTGGAGGAGGAGTGAGTAAAGGAATGGAAGGAATCTTAGGGAGAGACATAGAGATGCCCGACACCGGGGGCAAGGCAGTTGGCATGGTTGGCACGCTTGGAAGTGGTGGGAGAGCAGTGGTGGGCAATGTTGGCTGGGTAGTGGTCAGTGTTGGCAATGTGGGGTTAGGCAGGGTCGCAGGGAAGGCGGGCAAAGTGGGAATGGACAGCAATGGTGGCAGCGAAGTTGGTATTGATGTTGTTGGTATTGTGGGAGGGGATGGTATGGATGGTATGGATGGTATAGTTGTTGGTATCGGTAGTGTTGGTATTGTGGGAAGCGACGGTATGAATGGCATGGTTGTTTGCAGTAGATGGCGAACTCCGAAGATCATATTGGCGGTTGAGAGAACTAGGGTGATGAAGAGAACAAAGCTCTTTGAGGAAGCAGCCATATTGGTAACTAGAGCGTGGATATTATGTTGTGAAAGGCTCAAGGACTTGAAATCAATGACCAGAGAGGGATGGATTGCTAATTGTAGGCAATGGAGGAAGAAAATGGGAGTTCATATAGCAAGAGATGGATGTGTGAAGTTTAGTATTGTGCCAATAGGTTGGTGACTGGCCTTTGGGTATGGCTAGGAAAAGAAAAACCGAACATCTCTTTATAGTTTCCTTGTTAGCTTTCCACCTCAGCTCAATCTTCCACTTGCCAAAAGAAAAGACAAAGGTCAAATCTGCTGCTTTTGTTCTGAGAGATGGTCATGCTGTCATGAAGTCAAGCTTCACAAATATGTCTTTGTGGAAGGTAACCGAACAACTTGCTTCATAACATACCAATATCTAGGTTGGGTGTTAACTTGTTCCTGGATTTTAACATGTCAATCTAGGTTTCTTTGTGTTGGCTTGACTGATCTCTCCGACCTTCGGACTTCAACCATTACATGTTGGTCTACCGTTAGAGCGATGGTGGATTTAGCCTTAAGGTACTATTTTTTTTTTTCTCTTGATTGCACAAAAGATAAGATGGATTACTTTACTAGCCACAGACTTTGCACAAAAAATAGTTCCAGTCTTATCTCCTCTGACTGTTAGATGCTAGCAAATGAGTTATCTTCACATGATTATATCTATTATATATAATTAAATGTAGAGTTGAGAGAGCATTTGCTCTTATACTTGCCAAGTGGCACTTCTCTTTAGGTTTATGCTTACCACGTGGCATCACACTCGGCATTGTATTGCCACGTGCTCCAATAATCTTACCGATTACTTACATGTCATTGCACACTCTTGTATGTTATTTTCAAAATGTAGATAAAGTCAGCGTTTGAATATCTTTGGATGTTAAAAAAATTTAGAGTATATTTAGCCAAAACACATAATGTAAACTTAGAGAAAATAATTGAAATAAACTAAGAAAAGGATAGCGATGTGTGTTTTGTATATTATAAATGGATATTACATTCTGCATTAATAGTCTGCCTCCTCCTCCTCCTTTGATACATTTTCACATAGGTTAATAGACATTTCTTTTGCATGGCTCTAACATGTGCTTATAGTGTTTTTTTTGCTGTTCTTTTTAATTTGCCCTTAGCTTTTGTATTGAACATACTTTGTTATTTTGGTTTTATTTTTATTATTTGAAAATTATGCACACTTTAGAGAAATTAGTAAATGATAAGAATTCAATTAGAAAAATAGTAGTTTAAGGAGCTAGATTTAGGAGAAAAGAAATGGGCAGTGGGTTGACGAGTGAATCGGGCAGAGTTATCTATGATGCCCAGATCATTCCGGCGAAAATCTGCGCCCTTTCGGCATTCGATCGATCCATCTGTTGCGGATGGAGGCTATGCATCTGTGCTTCATATTACATCATTTTTATGGAAAAATTGTTCAATCAATTATAAACATATTATATGGATATTAATTGAGTCTTTAATTTTTGTGTAAAATTTTAATATAGTCCTCTTGGTCATTTTTCGTTGGAAATCGTTGACGTGACTATGTGCCATGTAGGATAACCGGCGATGACAGGAACGCCACATTAGCAATTTTCCTCGAAAATTAACTGAATAATTAATTAAAATTTCGTGCAAATATTTTGAATTCAATTGACATTCGCACAATAAATTTGGGGCTGGTTGGGAAGTTTTCCTATAATTTTATTGACTGAGCAATTCTATTTTTTGAGGTGCTGATGCTCTTTTGACTTTTTGGTTGATTGTCGAGGAGGCTGGACAGCTATTTATATGATAATTTGATTTATAATTTTTTTTTTCTTTTGGATTGATCATCAAGGATGTTAGACCACCTTTAGGTAATGATATGATCTTGGTTTTTTTGGTTGATCAGATAGGAGACTGGACTACTATGTCATGTATTGCTAGATTATAAATAAATTGTTTAGTTTTATATTTGCTCATTTGCTTAATTTATGATGTGTCAATAGCTGCAAAAACAGAAATAAAAATACCCAGAATTGCAAAAGCAACCTAAAATATAAATTCGAAATTTGCAAAGGACTTTTAGCAACAAACTTCGTCTCAAATTTGCACCCTTTTAGCCACAAAAAAAGATGTACTTAATAATAATATCAACGACCAAATTTTGTGTTGAAAACTACACATAGATTCTCATTCACTTTTAGTCATGAAAACTTCCTCGGTTATATTTGACAATTCGTTATGTGGTGAAAAACATATGGATTGCTAGTCACGAAATGTTTTGTCGCCTCGAAATTTTCGCATAGTTAAAAGTAGGGATTTATCTCACAACGTCTTCGCCACAGGATATTTATGAGCCAAGATGATTTGACCGCTATGAAATTTGACACTTTGATTACAAATATTTTACCCGGCCTCATATCATTAGCCACTAAAATTTGTGCCGTAAAAGCTAATAAAACCCTATGAAATTTTCGTCGCAAAAGGTTAGCCCTTTAATCGCAGCAAAAGAGCTCCCTAGGAAACAGCGTGAATGATAAAAAGAATACCAAAATCCATTTCATGATACCTCACACATATATGCGAACAAGCTTACAGACATAAGGGGCGACGCCAAACAATTTAAAAGTACCCTGAAGTGACCTCAAGTGATCCTAAAATCTTCAAGAGCTGGTGGCTGGAGATGTAGTGAGGAAAGGAACAGAGAGAATCTTAGAGAGAGAAGTAGGGATGCTTGGCATCCACGGTAAGGTGGTCGGCACGGTTGGCAAGCTCGAAAGTGGCGGCAGAGTAGTCGTAGGCAGCGCTGGTTGTGTGGTGGGCGGCGTCGGCAGTCTGGGCCGAGCCGGGAACGTTCGGACGAAAGGCATAGGCAGCTTGGTGACCTTTGGCGATTTGGGCATGGACGGCAAAGGCGGCAGGGTCGTTGGTATTTGTGTTGGTTGTGTGGTGGGCAGCGTCGTCAGCCTGGGCTGAGCCAGGGTCGTTGGGATGGCAACCATAGGCAGATCGGTGACCTTTGGCAATGTGGGCTTGGACGGGAAAGGCGGCATTGTAATCGGTATTGATAGTGTTGGTTTTGTGGGAAAAGACGGCATAGCTGCCATTGTCGTGTCCAGCAAATGACGAGCTCCGAAACTCATATTGATGGTTGAAAAAATTAGGGTGATGAAGAGAACAAAGCTCTTTGACAAAGAAATCATATCCGCAAAATGTAGCATGGGTTTTATGTTGAGATAGGCTCAAGGGATTGAAATCGATAAGCTGAGGGGAATGGGTTGCTAATTGCGTTCGAGGCAATGGAGGAAGGGGATGGGAATTTATATAGTAAGAGATAGTTACATAGAATTTAGGGTTGTTATGATGAGTTGGTAACTGGCCTTTGGGTATGGTTAGGAAGAAAAACAGAACATCTCTTTACAGGTTTTCTTGTTAGCTCACCACCTCACCGTAATCTTTGTGGAAGGTAACTGAACAACTTGCTTCGTAACAGATCATTATCTAGAATACTTGTTAACTTGTTTCTTGATTTTAACATGTCAATCTAGAATTCTTTGTGTTGCCTTGATTGATCTCTCCTAACTTTGGATCTCATCACTTACATGATGTTCTACTGTTAGAGTGATGGGATTTAGCCTTTAGGTACTTTTTTTTTTCTATCTTGATTACAACAATTGTAAGATGTCACGCCCCGAACTTCGAGCGCGTCAACATCCCACCATGGTCATTCAAATGCGACGTTCCCAGGTTAAGTTGCCGACCCAATCAGTTCTTTAATGCACATGCAGAAGCGTGTTATAAAACCCTTGACAATAAAATACGGGATGGAAAAGCAGGAAGCAATTTTACCACAATACACTTTCATAAACCAACAGACTTTACAAACAGAGGTCTACAGCCAAAAGTCTACAAAAGATCGGCTCTTAAAAAGAAACTGTCCTACGGCCTACAAGTCGGACACGATCTCCAATCCAACAGACTTCACCTCTGCAACTCCATAAGGCCAACCATAACGAACTGGTTGCTCCGTCCACTAAGGACCTGAAAATGTAAGCCCACGATGGGGTGAGACATTGTCTTAGCAAGTTCAACCCCCTAACCCCCTATTAGAAAGAAAATACGCCCAAGGGTGGCTTAGCCACATCACACAGAAGACTTACCTCGCCTCAATTCCTTCCTGCAGATTAGCACAATTCAAATCACTCAATCATAGATTTCATTTCAAACGACCACAGGAGTTCGAATGATAAGACCAAACCATTATGACACGTCCCATACCATTCCACACGATTTCGTCCCATAATCCGACCCATAAATAACACTCAGCATGCAATCCAATTGTTATTCACTACCACACAAGGGCATAGCCTACTCGCTGTTCGGCTATCTACTAACATTAATATCAGGCATCGCCTCCCCACCTTGGAGCGCGGCTTCGTCACTATATCGACGGCATTCCCGAAGGAGCATGGGCCCAGAATCTACTGCGACCCACATCCGTTGTAAGGGGCATCCCATATAGGGGCAAGTCCGGCTCAACAGCCTAGGATGATCTCTTCTTAATTATCACACAATAATTCATATTCGGCCCGAGACACTTTGCATTTCACTCAATGCTTCCACTTAAAATGGTGATCCCGGCCATTTTTCTTCATATTAAAAATATTCCAAAAATTATTCATGTGTGTGGAGGCACGTTAATTTCGAATCAGAAAGCCAATATCTTACTTTTTCAAACCCCACTATTTAATATAATCTTTAAAATCCAAGTTTGGTATCAAAACGTGACACTTGAGATTTTCTGAATAAAATCCATATTTTTCACAATCAACACTCAATTTGCAATATCCAATCATCAAATTGAAAATCTGAATACACAGCAACGATCAACATGAAATTATGAGAAAATAAGGTCTCCAAATAATTTTCGAAACTTATTAAATAATTAATTTTATTCCCAAATTAATTAAATAATAATATTTTAATAATTTAGAATAATAATATATTATTAAATTATTTAATAATTTTGAAATATTTAAATTAATCAAAAATAAATTCCTTTAAGTCACATCAAGACTTATATTAATATAAACCTTCACTTAGCCTTAAATTAAACACACTTTAAATTAATTAAACACCTTAATCTAATCCACAACTAAATAAACTAATCTAACCACCTAAACTTAACTTAAACTAAGAACACCATAAGCATAATTAACTCGTTAATCAAGGTTTAGTGAGCTAAACTCACCCGATTAACGAACCGATCGGACCAAAACGACGGGGACGTCATGGGATCGACTTTCCTCGAGGCGGGCCAAGCATCTGGGGCTGGGAAGCCGGCCAAAACGGGCCAAACGTTTGTTGCCATACCCATTTTTCCAGCTGCTAGTTGAGGCCGAGAAGGGGCGGATTTGGTGCTGGTTTGGGTCGAAAATGGGCGGAGGAGTTGCAGCGGTGCCGTGCGGCCATCGGCGGGGTCTTACGGGTGGCCGGAGGTGGGCTGGACAGCTCCGGATGAACTTCACCAGATCTGAAATGGCTGTTGGAACAGGGGAGCCGGCGAGACGGAGGCGGAGACGGTCGGAGTAGCGACGAGGCGACAGTGTGCAGCAGTGGCGAGCGGCGACGAGCGGTGCTGCTGGCTGCTTGTTGCGACAGTGAGAGAGCTGCTGGCCGGTCTTCATACAGCAAGAAGAGATGGAGGAGAGGTAGCGACGGGAGAGGGAGAGGGAAACGGAGGCGTGCGGAGCAGGGACGAGCAGCGACGGCCTTGAGCGGGGACGAACGGCGACGGTGGCAGCGTGCGACTGCTCCTGGCGACGCACAGCTTCTCCTCTGCAATTTCTGGGCGTCGAACATAAAGAAGAGGGAGGAGAGAAGCTGCGAGAGAGAGAGAGAGAGAGAGAGAGAGAGAGAGAGAGAGAGAGAGAGAAGGAAGAGGGGGAACCGGTTTCTCCTTCTTAGGTCACTCAAACGTGGGCCACCACCCAGCTGTCATCCACCCACATTTTCAAGACTAAAGTGCCCCTTCTAGAAGTCCTTAGGTAGTCCAAAATGTTGGGTATATGTGGCATACGAATTTGTTACATTTCCCACTTCAATCTCAATCAATTTCATTCAATTCTTAACCAAACAAATCCAATTGAAACCCAATTAAATCCATCAAGGTGTCCTCATCCATCTCATGGCTTTTCCTTGTTAACTGATCCAACTTGACGGCCAAAGATGTGATCAAAAGCGGCCCTCTTACTTTCCAGATCAAAAACGACCTTACTTTGCTTTTCTGCCAAAAATCTCGGTTTGTAGAACTAAGACTGAGTTGACGCTCCTAAAATGAATTGTGACTTGGTAGAACTTTCAATTTCTGAATTCGGGTTCGATTTCACGATTAATTTCAATTCGGCGTGAATTTAGCGCGTCCTAATCTATCGGGTAGCTTTTAGGAAATTTTCGTGCATTTGACCTATGGTTGATTATTTTCAAACCACAAAGTACATCTTCGACACATTGGCGACTCTCGGTTGTCGTAAAAATCTCAAGATTTCAAATATGGACATAGGGTACCCAAACGACAGAAGAATCAGTCTAGTGCCGATCGACAAGAATTGTGTAATTAGGTGGAATCATCCACACTTAATCACATACCTTTGTCGAGTTGACCTATCTCCGATTTCTAATCGATCTTACTGTGTCGTAATGATCTTTTGTAGATTTGCACGGTCGAACAGTCGTTTCCTGGTCGAATTCTCAAGTCTGATGCGTTAAAATCCCTTAACGGCTTCACCTGATAGACTAGTTATCCCATGAGTGATCAGTTCAGGGAAAAGAATTATAAGCGCGTCAATAAAATGCCCAACTATTTCGATCGAAATCAGAACCTGAAATTCAGAATGTCACATAAGAAGAATGAAAAGTAGCCACAAACGTCCCACACAAAGAAGATAGTTCTGGTCTTATTTCCTTTGAGTGTTAAGTGTTAGCAAAAACAAATTATCTTCACATGATCCATCATACTCGGCATTGTATTGCCACATGCCCCAATAACCTTACTGGTTACTTACATGTCATCACGCATTTTATGTATTATTTTCAAAATGCAAATAAAGTCAATGTTTGCATATCTTCGGATGTTAAAACAATATAGAGTATATTTAGCCAAAACACCTTTAAACTTAGCCAAAATAATGGAATTAAACTACGAATAAGATAGTGATGTGTGTTTTATGTATTATAAATGGATAGTTACATTCTGCATAAATTGTCTTCCTCCTCCTCCTTTGATATATTTTCACGCGTTAATTGCCATTTCTCTTTTGCATGGCTCTAGCATGTGCTTAGATTGTTATTTTCACATTTTTTTTTTATTTGCTCTTAGCTTTTGTATTGATTTTTGAACATATTTTTTTTTTCTTTTTATGATTTGGAAATTACGCACACTTTGGAGAAAATAGTAAATGATGAAAATTCAATTAGAAAAATAGTAGACGAAGAATCTAGATTTAGGAGAAAAGGAATGGGGGAGTGGGATGATGAGTAAAGTAAGGCAGAATTACCTATGATGCCTAAATCATTACGAGTACCGAATGATTTTTCGACATTCGATCGGAGCATCTGTTGCGGATGGAGGCTATGCATATGAGCTGGTATTACACCATTTTTACGGGGAATTATTCAATCAATTCTAAATCAATTGTATGGATGTCAACTGAGTCTTAAACTTTTCAATCTTATCGGTCCTAAATTTTTACTTGAAATTCTAATCTGAAACATTTTTTCTAATTTTTGCCAAAAATAATTGACGTGACGATATGTCATGCAGGATAGCCGGCAATGATGAGACCACCAAGTTAGCGATTTTCAACAAAAATTGACCATAAGAACTATATTAAAATTTCGTCGCAAATGTTTTGAACTCAATTGACATCCGTATAATATATTTATGAGTGATTGAACAATTTTTTTCGTATTTTTATTGACTGGGCAAGTCTGTTTTTTGCAGGTGCTGATGCTTTTATTTTTTATTTTTATGTTTTTGTTTGATTGTCGAAGAGGCTGGACTACTATGCCATGTATTGCTACATTATGAATACATTGTTTAATTTTATAGGGAAAATACCACAATAAAATTCCAAATTATTCTCATTGTGGCACAAATACTTCAAACTTTTTTTATGCACAAAAAATCCTAAACTTACTCACCATAACACAAATATCCCAAACTTTTTTTGTCTTAGGAAAATACCCAAACTTATACATATATAACGTATATACTCTATATTTTAGTTCCATGTAGGATATATTTGTTATATAGGTATAATTTAGGGCGTTTTTATGACACAAAAAATAATTTGATGTATAGTTCAAGGTATTTGTATCACGATGGGCATAGTTTAAAGTTTTTCTTTTTTTGTGATATTAATCTAATTTGAAATTTGCTCATTTTCTTAATTTATAATATATCAATAGCTGGAAAATCAGAATTAAAAATACCAAGATTTGCAAATCTAAAATATAAATTCAAAATTCGCAAAGGACTTTTAACAACAAACTTGGTATCAAATTTGCACCCTTTTAGCCACGAAGTATCAAATTTGCACCCTTTTGGCCACGAAAAAAATGATGTACAAAATAATACTATTAGGGACAAAATTTTGTGTTGAAACCTACAAATAAATTCACATGCACTTTTAACCTTGAAAACTTCGTTGGTCAGATGCGACGATTTGTTATGTGTAGAAGAAAATATTGACTTTTAGTCAAGAAATATTATCCCCCCGAAATTTCAACTATGAAAATTTCGTGGCTTAAAGTGGTGATTTTTCCCATGACGTCTTCGCCATGAAATATTTCGTGAGCCAAAATGATTCGATCAAAATTTGACGCCGGTTATGAATTTTTTCCTGACCTCATACCATTCCTTACGAAATTTTCGTCCCCAAAGGCAAGCCCTTTAACTACAAAAGAAATTTCTGTCTCTATTGAATGTCTATTTTGCGCCTTTGCCATGAAATATTTTTCAGGGTGGGGTGAAAAATATACTTTGGGCCACGAAAATTACTCGATTTCGTCGCCAAGGACTACCGGCCAAAGGCCTTTAGCCACGACTTCTCCGCCACGAAATTCCAGGCTTCTAGCGACGAAATTCCACTGTAGCGGAAAGATTTTCTTATAGGGTCCGCTCTCGTGCTAGCAATGAAAAAAGGCGGATAAAGCCGTACGTGGAGAACTCTTAATACTTTTCAGTGTTTGTTATAACTACGAATAAGCTTGGAAGCAGGGGAAGGACATAACACAAGAATGGGAGCCGAGTCACCGATCGATACGTAACATAGTAGGTAGGTATAAGATACTGGCAAAACACTTATTCGCAGCAAAAGAGCTCACTAGGTACAATGTGAATGATGAACAGAATCATAAAAAATACATCTCTGACACAACACACGTATACACGAACATTCTTACAGATATAAGGGGGGACGCCAACAATTTGAGAATACTCTCAGGTCATCTCACATGATGCTAAAAATCTTCAAGGGGTGGTGGCTGGAGGTGGAGTGAGAAAAGGAATAGAGGGAATCTTAGGGAGAGAAGTAGGGATGCTCGGCATCGGTGGCAAGGTGGTTGGCATGGTTGGCAAATTCGGAAGTGGTGGCAGAGTAGTTGTGGGTAGTGTTGGTTGTGTGGTTGGCAGCGCCGGCAATGTGGGCTGAGGTAAGGTCGTTGGGATGGCAGGCAAAGGCGGCATTGCGACCTTTGGCAATGTGGGCATGGATGGCAATGGCGGCAACATTGCCGGTATTGGTAGTGTTGGTATTGTGGGAAGAGATGGTATAGATGGCATAGTTGTTTGCAGCAAATGACGAGCTCCGAAGCTCATATTGATGATTGAGAAAATTAGGGCGATGAAGAGAACAAAGCTTTTTGAGGCAGCAGCCATATCGGTAAATGAAGTCTAGATCTTTTGTTGTGATAGGCTCAAGGACTTGAAATCAATGAGCTGAGAGGAAAGGATTGCTAGTTGTGTCTGGGTAGATGGAGGAAGTGATTGGGGGGTTTTTATAGCAAGAGACAGTCGTATAGAATTTTGGGTTCTGATGACAAGTTGGTGACTGGCCTTTGGGTATCGTTAGGAAAAAAAGAAAAAAAGAAGAAGAAATAGAACATCTCTTTACAGGTTCTTTGGTAGCTGACTTTCTCAGCTCAATCTTACACCGGCAAGCCTGTTCTTTTTCTGACAAGTGGCCATGCTTTCATGAAGTCAAAGCGTCGCATCTATGTCTTTGGGGAAGGTAACTGAACAATTTGCTTCGTAACATACCAATATCTAGGTTGGTTGTTAACTTGCTTCTTGATTTTAACATTTCAATCTGGGTTTCTTTGTGTCGGCTTGACTAATCTCTCCTAACTTTGAACTTCTCCTAACTTTGGACTTCATCAATCACATGGTCTTCTGTTCGAGGGATGGCTTTTAGCCTTCAGGTACTCCTTTTACTTTTTGTTACGCAAACGTTAAAAAGAATGAAAACTAGGCACCAACATTCCACCAAAAAATAGTTCCGGTCTTATCACCTTTGAGATTGGGGTAAAGTAGAGCTGGCAATATGGGTCAAAAACCCATATTATGACCCATTTTTAGTTAAATGGATCATATATGGATAAAGTAAAAGTTAAATATAGGTCAGAAATGGGTCAAGTGAAGATTAAATATGAGTCAGAAATAGGTCAAGTGAAAGTTAAATATATTATATGGGTTAGAAATGGATTAGTGAATATAAAACACAAAAAGAAATAGTCTAAATGGGTTATGAGGAAATTCATTTTAAAGTTTAAACCCTTGGCCTTTTTTTAATTTATAAAAATATTTTTTAATAAAAAAATCGAAATTATAATTATTTTTCATATTTCAATTTTTTCTTTTTTTCATTTTTATTTTTCTTCATTCCTCACCGGCGGCCGGCGACAAGCCTCGCTAGTCGTCGGCGAGGTTCGAGCTTGCCGGCATCGGGCGGGGCCTCGGCCTCGCCGTCGGGCGAGATCGAGCCTCGCCCGACGTCGGCGAGCTCGAGCCTCGCCGGTCGTTGGCGAGGCCGAGACTCGCTGGATCCGGCGAGGCTCGAGCTCGCCGTTGTCGGGGAGGCTTGGCCTTGCCGGATCGGCGAGATCGAGCCCCGCTCGATGCCGGCGGGCTCGATCTCACCGTGGATGGTCGCCGCCGAAGGAGAAGAAAAAAAAATTAATAAAAAATAAAAATTATATTTTAAAAATAAAAATGATTAAAATTATATTTTTAAAAAATAAAAAATAAAAAATATATTTTTAAAAAAATTAAAAATTAAAAATTATATTTAAAAAAATTAAAAATTCGATTTTTAAAAAAATATTTTTAAAAGAATTATAAAAATTTTCCATTAAATTTGTATTGCATAAAAATTATTAAAAAATTTGTATTATATAAAAATGATTTAACAATAAATAGGTTTTAGCAGTACGGGTCGGGTTAGGTATGGGTCGGATACGGGTCGGGTCGGGTATGAGTCATTAGATTTACACTACAAGAATATGGGTTAAAACGGGTTAAATAGGTCAAATATGGGTCGACCCATTTTCGACCCGACCCATACCCAACCCGACCCACCCATTTGTCACCTCTAGGATAAAGTGTCAACAAACAAGTTATCTTCCCAACATCATACCTAATATATGTAGTTCATGCCAGAGTTGAGAGAAAGTTCGCTTCTTTGCTCACCACGGGGCACTCCTCTTTTGCTTTACCCTTGTGACGTGGCATGACACTTGGCATTGTGTTGCCACAAAATCCACTAACCTTGCCGATTATAGACAATCTTGCATTCTTATATATTATTCTCAAATCCTAATATAAATATCTTCAAATGCTGAAAAAAATCTAGTGTAAATTTAGTTTGCACAATTAATTCAAACTTATTCAACATAATTGAATTAAATGAATGATGTAAGAGAGATGTGTGTTTACAATGGGTGACTGGTTAAAGAGCAGGTTTGAATGCATTAGGGATGCTTATCAGTTTTTGGAATAGGGAACTGAACCTGTTGATCTTGGAACTCAATCAAGGTCAACACAAGAATGAGCCGCTTTTCTTTTTTTCCAGTTTCATTTTATAATATATGTAATATATATGTGTCAAACATGAATACAGTTCCTTTGTTGAGGATAATATATCAAACATGTTCAATTTCAACATATATTTTCTATTATAAAAAAAGTTAAAAAGCTTTATTTAGGGTTATAGGTTTACTAATTCCTAAAGGTTTAATTCCAGTTTCGGGTTTCCAAGTAAATTGGCAAGTTTAAGGTATAGAAGTGGTCAAGATTGATTCTTAGTTTTTGAATTACCAACCGAGCTGGTTGGCATAGGTTGCTTTCCGAATTGAATCGATCCAATTGCTCACCCCTATATTTTATGTGTTATAAATGGATAGTACGTATTGCATTAATCATCTTCCTACTCCTCCTTTGATACATTTTTACATAGGTCTGTAGCCTTTTCTTTGTTTCATATCTCTAACATGTGCTTGCAATGTTATTTTGGCATTTCTTTTTAATTTGCTTTTAGCTTCTGTAATGATATTTGGACATATTTTGTTGTTTAGTGCTTTTTTTTTTTTCTAAATTTGGAAATCATATGGAGAAAATAGTAAATGATGAAAATTCAATTAGAAAAATAGTGGCCGGAGGAACAAGGTAGAATTATGTAAGTGCAATATCCTTGATTGATTCTCTTAATGCAGCATTTAATGGTTCTAATTTTTTTCTAACTTTAATTGTATGACCCGGAAAAGATATGAGAGATGCGCGCGAAGACCATTTTGAGTTTGACAATAGGGATCGACGGCGAGGTAACATGAATTTTAAGTGCTGCCTTTGTGGCGATTTGTTTCGTAGTGAAAAACTCATGATGTCAGCTATAAAAATTTCTTAGCTAAAATTATGGATTTTTCTCATAGTATTTTTGCCATGGAATATTTTGCGGACAAAGATGATTCAACCGCTTCGAAATTTGACGCTTCGGTCACAATTTTTTTTTTCCTGGCCTTACGTCATTAGCCACAAAATTTTGTGCCACCAAAGCTACAACAATCCATGAAATTTTCGTCGCTAAAGGTTGACCTTTAGCCACAAGTAGAAGTCGTCCCTATCGAGGATCTTTTTGCGCCTTTGCCGTGAATATTCTTGTGAGGAAAAGTATACTTAAGGCTATGAAATTATCCGACTTCGTCTCCTAGGTCTACCGCCATAGGCTAAAGCTGTACGTGGAATACACTTTTTTATACTGACGGTATACATTATAACTGCTGACGAGCTTCGTAAGCGGTGGAAATGGACATAAAATGAATGTGAACCAGAATCACTGATCAATTCATATCATAATAGGTTGATACAACGTACTGGAAAAGCATTTAATCGGAGCAAAAGAGCTCACTAAGAAACAATGTGAATGATAAATAGAATCCCAAAATACATCTCATGAAACCACACACGTATACTCGAACAATCTTACAGACATATGGGGGGACGCCAACAATTTAAAAATACTCTGAAGTGACCTGACATCATGCTATAATCTTCAAGGGCTGGATGCTGGAGGTGGGGTCAGGAAAGGAATAGAGGGAATCTTAGGGAGAGAATTCGGGATGCTTGGCATTGGCGGCAAGGTGGTCGGCACAGTTGGCAAGCTTGGGAACGGCGGCAGAGTAGTCTTGGGCAGTGTTGGTTGTGTGGAGGGCAGCGTCGGTAGTGTGGGCTGAGGCAGGGTCGTTGGGATGGCAGGCATTGGTGGCACAGCAACCTTTGGCAATGTTGGCATGGCTGGCAGTGGAGGCAACGAAGTTGGTAAAGTTGGTATGGTGGGAAGAGACGGTATTGATGGCATAGTTGTTTGAAGCAGATGACGAGCTCCAAAACTCATATTGATGATTGAGAAAATTAGGGCGACGATGAGAACAAAGCTCTTTGAGTAAGAAGCCATAACAGTAAATGGAAGGTGGATTTTATGTTGAGGTAGGTTAAAGGACTTGAAATGAAGGAACTGACTGGAATGTATTGCTAATTGTGTCTATGATGAAGGGGATGAGAGTTTATATAGCAAGACACAGTTAGATACAATTATGGGTTGTGTAATAAGTTGGTGACCGACCTTTGGTTATGGGTAGGAAAAGACTAGAACGTCATCTTATTGGCACTTAGTTAGCTCACCTCCTCAGCTCAATCTTCCACCCGGAAAAAAAGCAAGAAGTGGTCAAATCTGTCGTTCTTGTTCTGCCACATGGCCATGCTTTCATGTCGTCAAGCTTCGCATCTCTGTCTTTGAGAGAGGTAACTAAACACCTTGCTCCATAACATACTATTATCTAGGTTGATTGTATTGCCTGCTTCTTGAGTTTAACATATTAATCCAGGTTTCCTTGTGTTGATTGATCTCTCCAAACTATGGACTCAATTAGGCCCTGTTTGGTAAAAAGTGTTTCTGTTCTCGGGAACAAAAACTTTTGTTTTTTTGTTCCGGGGAGCCAAAAAAGAACAGAAACGTGTTTTGTAAAACTTTTGTTTCCAGGAACAGATTTGGAACATAAATAGAAAGTAGAAGAAAGTTATTTTTTGTTCCCGGGAACAATTTCGAGAAACAAAATTTCTCCCTCTTCTCTTTTCTTCTTTTCTTTCTTTTCTTCTTTTTCTTTTTTCTTTTGGCTGGTTGCCGGCCTTGGCCATGGCCGGTGCTGGCGACTCGCGGAGACGCCTCGCCACGTCGAGAGGTCGGCCTTGTGCTCGCCCAGCCTAGGCGAGGCCAAGCCTCGCTGGTCGGAGCGAGGCTCGGCCTCGCTGGTAGCTTGGTGAGGCTCGCCTGGCCACCGAGGCCACCTCGCAGTCTCGCCGGTGGTCAGGCGAGGCTTCGACTAGCTCGCCGGCCCTCGCCCTGGCTTGGCGAGGCTCTGACGAGCTTACCGGACCTCGCCTAGCCGGTCGCCGGCCACTGGCGACCGGCCACAAAGAGGAAGAATGAGAGAAAAGAAAAAAGAAAAAAAAAGAAGGAAGAAAAAAAGGAAAATATAAAAAAATATATTAAAAAACTAAAAGAAACAACAAAATTATACAATTTTACCAAACACATTTTTTTTCCCGGGAGTAGAAATTTTGTGCAGTTACCAAGCGCGTTTTATACTAAGAAATTATTCCAGGGAATAGAAACAAAAAAAACTATTTTCGTTAAAAAATTATTTTCCGAAACAAAAACGTTACCAAACGTGCCCTTAATTAGATAGTCTACTGTTAGAATGATGGGCTTTAGCCTTTAGGTACTCAGCTTTCTTTTTATTTTTCTTCTTTTTGTGGTTCAAAAGATATAAGGAATAAAAACTGGACACTCCTAAAAAAAATAGTTCCGGTCTTATATCGTTTAAGAATGGTGTTTAGTGTTACCAAACAAGTTATCTTAATAGGGTTGTACCTGTTGTACATAGCTAAAATTGCAGTTGAGAGAGTGTTCACTCTTGTACTCACCGTCGCGTGGCACTTCTCTCTAGCTCTATGCTTGCCATGTGGCATGACATTTGGCATTTTGTTGCCACGTGACCCAATAACCTTACCAATTATCTACATGTCATCCTGTACTTTTCTAGATAGAGTCAATATTTAAGCATCTTTAAATGATAAAAAAATCTAGAGTAAGCATAGTCAAAACTATTAACTTAAGCTTAAAAATGTAATTGAATTAAGCTAAGAATAGGATTAATCATCTTCTTCTCCTCTGATATACTTTCACATACGTTAATAACCTTTTTCTTTTCTGCATAGCTCTTAACATGTGCCTACACAATTATTTTGGCATTTCTCTTTAATTTGCTACAGCTTCTGTAACGATTTTTCAACATATTTTATTCTTTCGCCCTTTTATGATTGGGAAATTATGCATAGTGTGAAGAAAATAGTAACTGATGAAAAAATTCAATCAGAAAAACAGTAGTTGAAGAAATCAGATTTAGGAGAAAGTAGTGGGGAGTGGTTTGATGAGCGAACAAGGCAGAATCGAAGAAGTGTAATATCCTCGATCAATTCTCTTAATGCAGTATTTGATGCTCTCATTTTTCCTAACTTTGATCGTTTGACCAAGAGAAGATGTTAGAAATACACACAAAAACTATTTCGCCTTTGACTCTAGAGGCCGGAGGCGAGGTACCGTGGTTTCGAGAAGAAGTGATCATGGAGGCCGTGCCGGCTGAGTCTGGATATCCTCGCGAGGCTCGGTACGCTGTTGAGCTTCCAAAAAAGTCTACAGTTCGCCTTTCGGCTGGATGTTCCGGGTAGCATGGCCTCACCCCAAGAGAGAAGATGTGTCACGCCCCGAACCCCGAGACACGTGAACAACCCGCTATGGTCATGCATATGCGACATTCTCAGGTGGTGTCGTCGACCCAATTAATTTATTTTGCGCATGCGGAACGTGTTATAAAATCCCTGACAAAAACTCATGGGATAGGATAGCAGGAAAAACAAATCAATAAACAAACCAACATACTTTCATATATAATCATCCAGAGTTTACATACATCCAAAAATGGGTCAGAGTCTATGTGCATAAAAAAGGGTCAGTCTGCACAACAGGGATTAGTCCACCAAAAAGAGGAACAGTCCTATGACTACTAGTCGGACTCGTTCATCGATCCCACATCTTCCACGTCTGACTGCACGGGGTCCGGAGACGATGGATTATCCACTCCACCATCAGGAAGGTCAACTACCCCTTCACCCAAAATGGCATCCACCACAGCAAGTGGAATGTCAAAACTATCTAGTGGACCAAACCTAAAGCCATCGGCCCCAAAACGGAACCATGCCTTAAACCTATGTGGCTCCCTGACATCCACTGACACCTGAATCTAGACGGTGGACTTGATTAGCTCGTACACCTAATGACTTCCAGGGTCAGGGGAACTATGCACCTGCTCAACAATGTGCACTGGAATGCCATTCTTCTCCGGAGGTCTTGCCATCTATGGCCCTGTAATAATTTCCCACACAACGGGGTGAGACATTGTCTCAGCAAGTTCACTCCTCCTAAACCCCTATTAGAAAGATAATACACCCCGAGGTGGCCTAGCCACACAATACAGAAGACTTACCTCGAATTATTTCCTTCATGCAGGTTAGTACATTTCAAATCACTCAATTACAGGTAGTATTAGGAATATGAACAAATGAAACGCAATCAATTTCACATAATCACAACCACAACATGCGATCTCATTTTATTCAATTCCACACATGGACATAGCCTACTCGTAGTTCGGCTATCTACTGGCATATAACCAGGCATCGTCTCCCCACCTTGGAGCACGGCTTCGTCAGTACCTCGACGGCGTTCCCCAAGGAGCATGGGCCCATAATCAACTGTGACCCGCAACCACTACGTGGGCATCCCATATAGGGGCAAGTCCGACTCAACAGCCCATGACGAATTCCTCTTAATTATCACACGATCAAATCATACTCGGCCCGAGAAACTTTGATTTTCAATCAGTACTTTCAATTAAAATAGTGATCCCGGCCTCTTTTCTTCATATTAAAAATATTCCAGAAATTAATCACGTGCATGGGGACACGTCAATTTCGAACCAGAAAGACTAATTTCTTATTTTCTCAAGCCCCACTATTTAATATAATCTTTAAAAATCCAATTTTGTATCAAAACTTGACACCGGGGATTTTCTGAATAAAATCCATATTTTTCACAATTAACACTCAATTTATAATTTCCATTCATCAAATTCAAATTCTAAATGCACAGCAGCGATTAGCACGAAATTCTGAGCAATTGAGGTCATAAATAATTTTTTTGATTATATATTTTTAGATTAGATATATATATATAAATAATTTTCGGAATATAATAAATTATTAAAAATTCCAGAATTTGGAAACATTTAAATAAATAAAAAATAAAACCTATTATGTCACATCAAGGCTTATGTTAATTTAAACCTTCACTTAACCCTAAATTAAACACACCTTAAGTTAATTAAACATCTTAATCTAATCTACACTTAAATAAATTAAACTAACCACTTAAGCTCAATTAACCTAAGCTAAGCACACTTAAATCATAATTAACCCTCTAATCGAGGTTTAGTGAGCTAAACTCACCGGA
Organism: Eucalyptus curtisii; assembly: GCA_017140595.1. Lineage (NCBI taxonomy): Eukaryota > Viridiplantae > Streptophyta > Magnoliopsida > Myrtales > Myrtaceae > Eucalyptus > Eucalyptus curtisii. The sequence goes on from CM029500.1 coordinate 13,159,774, forward strand.
ATCGCGTTCCGATGAGTTCTCGGCGAAGAGGACGGCGAGCCTGACAACAAACCTTCTCGGGGCAAGGCCAAAGGGGAACCGGAAGAGCTCGGAAACGGGTCTTGAAGGTTCGGGGGTGGGCTAGAAATCCGGTGGCTGATCTTGGCCGGACGGAGGGTGCACATCGGTCGGTTGGGCATAGGATCGGCGGAAAGGGGCGGCAGCTACTCGTGCGGGCGAGGCAGCGGCTCCGGTGACCCTCCGGCGACGGCGGCAGCAGCTGGACAACGCCTTGGAGTCCCGGGTCACGCGATCGAGGCCGAGCGGCGCGCGAGCTAGTCGGCGAGCGGCGAGAGGAGGTGCGGCACCGGCGGCGTGCGTGTGTCGAGCGGTGGCGACGGCGACGGCGACGTCGACAAGCGGCGGCGTCGAGCGGGCGAAGGATCGGCCGGTAGCAGCTGGTTCGGTCGAGCTCCCCTCCTTTCTCTTTCAAAAATTCCAAGAGGCAAGGTTGAAGATGGAGTTGATTGGTGGAAGTGACGCCCCCACTTTTTGAGAGTCAATCCCAACCCTCCACTTGTCAAGATCTCCTTCCCTCGGACCTCCAACCATGACATCACTTGTGATGTCACAACCCACTATCTCAAAGATTCCACCACAATCTTCCCAATGGATGCAATTTCACTTTCCGCCGTGGCATGAAATCTTGTACAACAAATTCATCAATTCCATTTGATTCTCTTCCAATTGAGTTCAATTGAAGTCCATAAAATTAATCCATGTTCCTCATAAGATACGTGACACCACCGGACTTCCAATTTCTGAATTTACTTTCAATTTCATGGTTAATTTCACTTTGGCACGATACTAGCGCGTCTTAGCCTACCGGGTAGCTTTTAGAATTTTTCATGCAATTGACCTATGGTTGATTATTTTCAAGTCACGATGTACATCTCTGACACATTGGCGACTCTCGGTTGTCGGGGTAACCTCAAGGTTTCAAATACGGGCACAGAGTACCCAATTGACAGAAAAGCCGCTCTAGTGCCGACCGACAAGAATAGTGCGATCTGGTGGAATCACCCACACTCGATCACATGGCTCTGTCGAGTCGACCTATCTCCGATCTCTAATCAATTTTTAGTTGTGCCGTAATGACCCTTGTAGATTAGCTCGATCGAGAGGTTGCTTCTTGGTCAAATTCTCTAGTCTGATGCATTAGAATTTCTTAACGGCTTCACCTGATAGAATAGTTTTCACATGAGTGGCCGACTCATGGAAATGAACTATATGTGCAAAGATGAAATGCCCATCTAAATTCACTGAAAATAAAAATTGGGAAATCAGGATATCACAAGATGTTAGAGGAGTAGCTTAATGACGCATTCTTGCGGTGGAAGAGATGAAGGTGGGGATGTCTTTGCTGCTTGACATTGTGAAGGACAAACTAGCCTCCTGCTTCTATGGTGCCTAGATCGTTACGAGTACAGAATGATTCACGATCTACGCCCTTTGGACATCCCCGGTGGACCATCTATTGGAGAGGGAGGCTCTGTGATAAAATATTAGGTACAACGGACTTAAGATAAATCATTCAAAAAGTGACACGTGTCAACATTGGGCCCGCTTGTTAGAAATTTTGAAATTCTCTCTCCCCTCTTCCCTGGCCCCAGCGAGAGCATGACACAGATTGGAGTCATTTCTCAGGACACAGAGAGAGACAGAGAACGAGAGAGTAAGGCCCTGTTTGTTTAATTGTGTTTCTGTTCCCTAGAACAAAAATTTCTGTTCTTTTGTTCCGGGGAACAAAAAAAGAACAGAAACGTGTTTCTTTACACTTTTGTTCCCGGGAACAAATTTGGAACAAAAACAAGAAACAAGTTTTTCCCGGAAACACTTTTTGAACAAACAAAAGAACAAAAACACAAAACTTGTTTCTTTTTTTTTTCTCCTTTTTCTTCTTCTTCTTCTTTTTCCTTTGGCTGGTCGCCGGCCTCAGCCATGGTCGGCGATCTGCCGTAGAGGGCCGGCGACCTCGCCGGCCTTCGACAAGGCTAAGCTCGCCCAGTCACTGGCAAGACTCAGCCTCATTGGGCACCGCCAGGTCGGCGTCACCTAGCGGTGGCCTGGCGAGGTCGAGCCTCGCCGGATCTAGGTGAGCTCGAGCCTGCCTAGCCAAGGTGAGGCTGACCTCGAGCCAGCCGGTGAGGCCACCGACCCTCGTCGGCCGGTCGTTGGCCATGGCCGAGGCTGACAACCAGCCAAAAAAAAAAAAAAAAAAAAAAAAAAAAAAAAAAAAGGAAAATTAAAATTAAAATATTAAAAAATTAAAAGAAACAAAAAAATTACACAAGTTTACCAAATGTGTTTCTGTTCCTTTTCTATTCCAGGAACATAAATTTTGTGCGTTACCAAACACGTTCTTCTGGTCACAAATTGTTTTTTGGAATAGAAATAGTTTTTTCTATTTCTATTCCCAAGAACAATTTTTGAATAGAAATATTACCAATCGTAACATAATAGAGAGAATTTCAAAATCTCTAATATGTGGGCCCAATGTTGACATGCGATGTTTTCTGAATGAGTCATCCTAAATCTGACGTGGCAAAATGATTTTTCTTTTTTGTTGATCATCATGGAGGTTGGTCCACCTTTAGGTATTGATATGACATTGGTTTTTCTTTTTTATTTGTATATCATTGAGGAGTTAGACCACGCTATATTATGAATCTAGAGCTAACCTTATATCCGCGCATTGGGTTTAAGTCATGATATGCATAAACAACTGCAAAAATAACAATTGACAGTACCTAGATTTGCAAATGGTACCCCTAGTATAAACTCAAAATTTGCAAAGGACTTTTAGCAACAAGCAAATTTGCACCTTTTTAACCAGGCAAAAAATGATGTACAAATGAATTTAGGGATGAAATTTTTATGTTGGAAAATTCGAAGTAAATTCACACGAACTTTTGGTCACGAAAAGTTTATCAGACTGATGCGACGATTCGTCTCGTGACGAAAAGCATATGGACTTTTAATAAAGAAATGCGGTGGTGCCACAAAATTTCAGCTACGAAAATTTCATCGTTAAAAGTATAGGTTTTTCCCGGGACGTCGTTGCCAAGAAATATTTTTTGGGCAAATATAATTCAACTGGTACGAAATTTGACGCTTCAGTCACGAATTTTCCTTGCCTAATATCATTTAACCATGAAATTTTCTCGTGCCAAAGCTACAAAAACCCACGGAATTTTCGTCACAAAAGGTTGCCCCTTTACGTTGAGCATCTATTTTACGCCTTTTAACGTGGATTATTTTCATGGCTAACGATGGGGAAAAAGTAGATAAAGTCGTACGCGGAAGACAGTCTTTTTTATACTGACGGTATGTAATTATTAGTAACAAGCTTGGAAACAGTGGAAATGACATAACAAGAATAACAGCCAAGTCACTGATCAATGGATATCATGGTGGTAGATACAAGATATTAGATAACAATCACTCGCACTAAAAGAGCTCACTAGAAAACAATGTGAATGATGAATAGAATCCAGAGAAGACATCTCATGACGACACATATATATGCGACCAATCTTACAAACAAAAGGGGGAACGCCAACAATTTTAAAATACTCTCAGGGGACCTCACATGATGCTAATAACTTCAAGGGCTGGTGGCTGGAGGTGGAGTGAGGAAAGGAATAGAGGGAATCTTAGGAAGCGAAGTAGGGATGCTTGGCATTGGTGGCAAGATGGTCGGCATGGTTGGCAAGCTCGGAAGCGGCGGCAAGGTGGTCGGCATGGTTGGCAAGCTTGGAAGTGGCGGCAGAGTAGTCTTGGGCAATGCTGGTTGTGTTGTGGGCAGCGTTGGCAGTGTGGGTTGAGGCAGAGTCGTGGGGATGGCAGGCATTGGTGGCACAGCGACCTTTGGCAATGTTGGCATGGCTGGTAATGGAGGCAGCGATGTTGGTAAAGTTGGTATGGTGGGAAGAGACGGAATAGATGGCATAGTTGTTTGCAACAGATGACGAGCTCCAAAACTCATGTTGATGGTTGAGAAAATTAGGGCGACGAAGAGAATCAAGTTCTTAGAGGAAGAGGCCATATTGGTATATGGAGTCAGGATATTGTGCTGTGATAGGCTCAAGGACTCGAAATCAATGAGCCGAGAGGAATGGATTGCTGATTATGTCCGAGTAAATGGAGGAAATATGGGAGATTATATAACAAGAGATGGTCTTATAAAATCTAGGGCTGTGATAATAAGTTGGTGACTGGCCTTTGGGTATGGTTAGGAAAGAAACACGGTACATCTCTTCATTGGTTCTTTGTTAGCTCACCTCCTCAGCTCAATCTTCCACCGGCAAAAAGGAAACAAAAGGTCAACTCTGCTGTTCTTGTTTTGACAGATGGCGTGCTCTCATGAAATGAAGCTTCGGATCTGTCTTTGTGGACGGTAACCAATAGCTTGTTTCATAACCACCACGGACTAGAGAGATTGCCAACTTGCTTCTGGACTTCCGACGTATCAATCTAGGGTCGTATGTTTTATTGAAACATGTGACAATGCAACTGCATAAGTCTAACAAGTTTGACGTCATTCGTCATATGGGAACAATGATAAATATATGGGAAATTTTCATTTTACTCCTCTCAACTTTAGTTTTTTTTTTTTTTTTTTTGGTAATCGAGGATCCGCCTAAGCCCCCTTTTGCTTACGCTAGTCGGGGTTACACGGCCCTCCGGTGCCTGGTGGCACCGGCGGACCTCGCCGAAGCTATTTGGACCACTAGACCTCGGGGGAAGCTGACACAACAAACCATCGCCAGGGCTTCCTACTTAAATCACGATAGCAACGCGGGGATTTGAACTCTCGATCGCATCAAAGCAGGAGAGAACGAATACCAACGCGGTTGCCCACTGGTGGGTCCCTCAACTTTAGTTTTGATGCACATTAAACCCTAAACCTCAAAAAGTTGCATTTTACCCCTTTGAACTTGCACTTTCTTTCGAGGAGTAAAGTGCAAATTTTCTTATTACCTTTGTATAAAATTCTTCTCTAATTTACATAAGCGATATCTAAAATACATTTGGAAATATGTTGAGCCACAAAAATAAATTTCAATTGTTTTATTCTAGAAAAACTAACAAATATAAGAAAAGCTAACAAAACAAAAGATAAAAAACATTGAATACGAGATTAAGAAAAAATAGGGATAATAACACTAGGATGCCAAAACTTTTATACAGCGCTCATTTGAGTGCTAAAACTTTTTTTTTCGCTCACTTAGTGCCACATTGAAGTAAAATCGATTACTTGAGTGCCACTTTCGGTAAATCATCCTACATGGAAATTTTGTTTCTTTGAATTTTTTGTTTTTATTTTTATTTGCTCTTTTCTTTAATAGGGCCGGCCAGGGTCACTAGCGACCCTCGCCGGTTGAAGGCCCTAGACGAGGCCGCAAGGAACCTCACGAGCTTTGGGTAGCCACATGCTTGCCGCCTAGAGTGAGCAAAGGTCTTTGCAACCTCACCCGCGGTTGGTGAGGTTGTGATGCCCTTGCCAGCTCTAGGCGACATTGCTTGTGACCAAGGAGGCCGCAACACCCTCACCTAGGGCTTTCACGGTGAGGGCAAGGTAGCCCTCGCCTAGATCTAGCCATGAAGGCCATGGGCGAGGGCATCACTACCTTGTCGGCCTAGGGCGAGGTTGCATCACCCGCGATCACCCAAAGCTGGCGAGGACCTTTGTGCCTCGCCAACAACCGACAAGGGCTCGACGGCCTAGCCGAGGGCAAGGTTTTGTGGCCGGTGAGGGTTGTCGGTGTCCCTCACCAACCTTAAAGGAAAAAAAGCAAAACAAAAATAAAAATTCAAAAATTCAAAAAATAATAAAAAATATTTAAAATATTAAAATAATATTAAAAAATTTTTCCACATCATGCTGGCGAAGCCACGTTGGACGACCAGTGTCTACGTCAGATTTTCTGACAAGGCAAATTGAAATTGGCATTCAAGTGATCGATTTTTCAAATTTGTGGCATTTAAATTAGAAAAAAAAAAAGTTTTGGCACTCAAGTCAATATCATAGGAAAGTTTTGGCACTCCTAGTTTTCTTATCCCGAAAAAATAATACTTACATTAAAAGTTGAGTAAAATGGAAAATTTTAAAAGATACGCAAAATCAATACTCTCTCTCTCTCTACACCTTAGAGTGCCTCTCTCAAGTATTTCCATTTTTTCAAGACTTTCCTAGTCTTTAAAGTTTTCTTAGATTTAGCACATTACACTAGTAAAGTTTAGGTTTAGCGGTTTTTACAAGTTAAATCATACAATTGACATAAAATGGTTGAAAAAATATTGCAGCTTCTTATAATGAATAGTCACTAATTTTTTTCATCTTTTTACATTTTATGTTATCCGCTTTAAATATCTCATAGGTATTTCCTAATTTAAATATGAATTTGGTAGTCTTAAGGGTTAGTGGTGTCAATTATCCCTTTTCGTATTTTATTCATTATTTATTGGAATTGAGATAAAAAAAAAAAAAAAAAGACCATTTGATAAGTCACCACCATTGTCCGCAACACATGATAACAGAAAAAAGGTCAACAGCTTTAACAAGTGTAAGAAAATGCACGCTCAGAGAATAAACTGTATCTTTTCAAAGTTCGGAATGTATTACACACTAATCTTAATTCTTAACGTTGAGGGGTAAAATGAAATATTTTTCCAAATATACAAAAATATACCTAAAAATAGATGAGTGGCCATCCGTACTAATAACCATACTAAGGGGTAAAATTTCATGCAGGATAAGCTAATTATGCTTTTGTCTACTTCCCCTTTCAAGTGGCATTGGTTGTGTCACGCCCAAACCCCGAGACACGTGAACAACCCATCATGGTCATGCAAATGCGACATTCCCAGATAGTGTCGCCGACCCCATTCATTTATTATGCGCATGCGGAACGTAATATACAACCCCTGACAAAGACTCATGGGATATGAAAGCAGGAAATCAACTCATTTATAAACAAACATGCTTTCATAGATAAATAACAAACCAGAGTTTACATAAGCCAAAAAGGGTTAGCTTACAAAAAGGGATCAGTCCACCAAAAAGAAGGAACGATCCTAAGACTACTAGTCGGACTCGCTCTTCGATCCCACTTCAGACTGAATAGCCTCTGGAGACGATGGGTCCTTCAGCCTACCATCGGGAGGGTCGGCTATGCCCTCACCTAGAATGACCTCCATCACAGCAGGTGGAATATCAAAACTACTAAGCGGACCAATCCTGAAACCATTGGCTCCAGAGCGGAACCATGCCCTATATCTATGAGGCACCCTGACAAACAAGGCCTCCTGGACCCAGACCGTGGTCTTGACAAGCTCATAGATCCAATGACTATCAGGATCGGGACAACTGAACTTTTGCTCCACACTATGCATGGGAATACCATAACGCTCCAGGGGTTCTGCCATCTACGGTTCTGAAATTTTGGCCCATAACGGGGTGAGACATTGTCTCAGCAAGTTCAACCCCCTAAACCCCTATTAGAAAGAAAATACGCCCAAGGGTAGCCTAGCCACATCACACAGAAGACTTACCTCGCTTTATTTCCTTCCTGTAGGTTAGTACAGCTCAAATCACTAAATCACAGGTAGTCATAAGAACTTAAAACAACTGGAACGCAATCACTTTCATATAATCGGTAACCACACTCAGCACACGTTCCAATTTTCATTTATCACCACACGAGAACATAGCCTACTCACAGTTCAGCTATCTACTAGCATATAGCTAGGCATCATCTCCCCACCATGGAGCACGACTTTGTCACTACGTCGACAGCGTTTCCGAAGGAGCATGGGCCCATACTGCGACTTGCATCTGTTGTAAGGGGCATCCCATATAGGGGCAAGTCCAGCTCAACAGCCTAGGACGATCTCCTCTTAATTATCACACAAAAATTCATACTTGGCCTAGGACACTTTGCATTTCACTCAATGCTTCAATTTAAAATAGTGATCCCGATCATTTTTCTTCATATTAAGAATATTCCAGAAATTATTCACGTGTGTGGGGGCACATTGATTTCGAACCAGAAAGCCAATATCTCACTTTTTCAAACCCCACTATTTAATATAATCCTTAAAATCCAATTTTTGTATCAAAACCCGATACTTGTGATTTTCTGAATAAAATCCATATTTTTCACAATCAACACTCAATTTGCAATATATAAATCATCAAATTAAAAATCTAATTACACAGCAATGATCGCGCGAAATTCGAGAAAATAAGGTCAGAAATAATTTTTCGATTTTTTTTTTTTAAATAATAATATTTTAATAATTTCGTAATATAATATATTATTAGATAATCCAATGATTTCGAAACATTTATTTAAATCAGAAATAAATTCCTTTAAGTCACATCAAGGTTATATTAAAATAAACCTACTTAGCTTTAAACTAAACACACTTTAACTTAATTAAACACCTTAATCTAATCCACCACTAAATAAACTAATCTAACCACCTAAACTTACTTAACTTAACTAAGAACACCCTAAACATCATTAACCCTCTAATCAAGGTTTAGTGAGCTAAACTAATCGGAATCGCTCTTCGACGAGTCTCCAGCGAAGAGGACGGTGAGCCGTCGACAAATCTCCTCGGGGCGACACCAAAGGAGGCCAAGAAGAGCCCGGAAACGCTCTCGAAGCCTCATGAGCTTGCTGGTCGAAGGTTGCTGTCCAAGCTTTGAGAGGGTTGCACGGCGACCGGTGGTGCGCGAAACTGGCGGCAGCTTGGGCGGTGACTGGCGGGGACGTGTGGCGGCAATGGAGACTTTGGCAACAGCTGGCAGTGGCTAAGACGGTCGGACGACGGCTGCTAGGCGGCGGACGAAGGCTGGAGGCGGCGCGACGGTGGAATGTCAAGCGGGCGAGGTGCGTGGGCGACGCGCACGGATGACGGCAGCGGCGAGCGTCTCCGGCGAAGCTGGCGGTGTCGAGCAGCGAAGGGGGCGGTCGGCGTGCGGGCTGGCTTAGTTCCGTTCGGTCTCCCTCTCTCTCCCTCTTCCCAAGTTCAAATGAAGAAGATGATGGAGATGGGTGAAGTGATGTCCCATCTTTCCAAGAGCCAATATCCACCCTCCACTTGTCAAGATCCTAGCCACACAAGCCCCACCATGACATCAATTGATGATGTCACACCCCACTATCTTCAATCTCTCACAACCTTACTCCAATGGGTGCAATTTCTTTTTCCGCCGTGGCATAAAATCTTGTACACTAATTTCTTCAATTCCTTTCAATTCTCTTCCAATTGAGTCCAATTGAAGTCCATAAATTAATCCAATGTTCCTAATAAGATTTGTGACATAACATGACTTCTAATTTTTGAATTCGCTTTCAATTTTACGGTTAATTTCACTCTAGCACGATATTAGTGCGTCCTAACCTACCGGTTAGCTTTTATAAATTTTTGTGCATTTGACCTGTGGTTGATCATTTCAAGCCACAATGTACATCTCTGATATATTGGCGACTCTCGGTTGTCGTGATAATCTCAAGGTTTCAAATACGGACACAGAGTACCCAATCGACAAAAAAACTGGTCCATTGCCGACCGACAAGAATAGTGCGATCTGGTGAAATCACCCACACTCGATCACATGCCTCTATCAAGTCGACTTATCTCCGATCTCTAATCGATTTTTAACTGTGCCGTAATGACCCTTGCATATTAGCTCGGTCGAAAAGTCGCTTCCTGGTCAAATTTTCGAGTCTGATGCATTAGAATTTCTTAACGGCTTCACTTGATAGACTAGTTTTCACATGAGTGGCCGACTCAAGGAAAAGAACTATATGTGCAAGGATGAAATGCCCATATCAATTTACTGAAAATAGAATTGGAAAATCGGGATGTCACAGGTTGCATCATGATATGACGGGAATGTTGGGAAACTTGGCGCTAGAGTGGGAAACTTCTTTTTAAATGTCCATGCAAAATTCGTATAATCATGGACTATAATGTATATGTTGATGTTTCCGTAGTGATTTCTGTTAACTTAGTTGCTAGACGAATATAAGTTAAATTGGTGTTTAATTAACGAGTTATACAAATATATCGAAGGTTTATTGACTTTCTTTTCCCCTTCAGTTTTTTGATGGCATCTTTCAATTTCCTTTTTGTGCGATCGGTCGGGACGGCTTTTGAGGGTTGCACCGTGTTGCCGTGCACAGATGACGTTGTAAACTCTGCCACATTAGCTAGGGTGAGGGCGGCAACCCTTGCCATTTTGAGTGGCTAAGGTGCACGGCCCTCGGCGACCAGTGAGCGTGTGATGACGCACCAGGGTTGGCGGCATCATTGCCTTACCCCAACGAGGGTTCAGCCATTTTACCCAATGACCGGCCGTGGCTTAGCCTTTCCTTTTACATATGTCAGTGACATTTCATTAAAGGTTCTTTTCTCCTACATTTTCAATATTTTGAGTATATAACTACCACATTTTATACAAGCATTGCGGAACATTTTCCTTAGTTTATTTGAATGACTTTATTTAGAATGACCTCCGTAAACCAAATATATTGTGCGAGGACTCAATTTCACATGAAAAATCCTTAGTGTTCTCCTTAAGCAATTGAAAAAGTCAAAGAACAAATGATGTCTTCACCCCAACTAGACTTGCCATCAAAATCTGGGCGGAAGATCCCCTAATCCATATGATACTCGTGTCTCGATACATTTCAGTTGATGTTGATCAAAACCTCAATTTTATAAATTCACAATTTGTTGAATTACAGAAAGGGCTCCATTCCATACCGGATAGAGGATCCATGCCCCAAATTTGTGTACTGCAAATTCGTCCGAGATGATGTGGAATGACATTTCGGAGATCTTTAACAAATCAACTCACTAAAAAAAAAAAAAAATCAAACGGGGAGAAAGCATACTGCTCTCAATAAATTCTAACAAATCGTATCCATCTTTTAACTCCATAAAAATGCTGCTAACGGTAATGGAATTCCAATTAGAAAATAAACTAACTCCATTTAATTATCTAGTTAAAGCAACTATCATAAAATGTTTGATAGGGCACAAACGAATGCGAGTAATACGCCAATTAATGTGAATGTGGAAGATAGAGGTTGAGGAACGATGTCGATTCAGTATAGATGTAGCACTTTTTGGTTGAGTTGCTTTTCTATCTGAATCTTTTCCTCCTCATAAATCCAAAACCGCGTAACAATGATAATGGAAGCGATGGAAAAAACATAATAAAATGGGAGTCTAGTCACTGATCAATACATATATATCATAAATACAAAGGTACCTGGCAATGGAAAATACTTTTAATTCACACCCAATGACCTTTGTAGAAAACAATTTAAATGACCCACAGAATCCGAAAAGACATCATAACACAATACGCGTGTATTCGGACAATGCTACAAACAAAAGGACGTACTCCAACATATCAAAAATACTCTCGTGTAACCTCGTATGGTACTAAAATCTTCAAGGGCTGGTGGCTGGAGGAGGAGTAAGAAAAGGAATAGAAGGGATTTTAGGGAGAGAAGTAGGGATGCTCGGCATTGGCGGCAAGGTGGTTGGCATGGTTGGCAAGCTTGGAAGTGGTGGCAGAGTAGTCTTGGGCAGGGCTGGTTGTGTGGTGGGCAGCGTTGGCAGCGTTGGCTGAGGCAAGGTTGTAGGGATGGCAGGCATTGGTGGCACGGCGACCTTAGGCAATGTTGGCATGGCTGGTAGTGGCGGAAGCGACGTCGGGTTTGGTAGAGTTGGTATTGTGGGAAGAGACGGTATGGATGGCATAGTTGTTTGCAGTAGATGACGAGCTCCAAAGCTCATATTGATGATTGAGAAAATTAGAGCAATGAAGAGTACAAAGCTTTTTGAGAAAGAAGCCATATTGGTATATGGAGTCAGGCTATTGTGCTGTGATAGGCTCAAGGACTCGAAATCAGTGAGCGGAGAGGAATGGATTGCTGATTATGTCCGAGTAAATGGAGGAAGGATATGGGAGTTTATATAACAACAGATGATCATATAAAATCTAGGGCTGTGATGATAAGTTGGTGACTGGCCTTTCGGTACGGTTAGGAAAGAAACACAGAACGTCTCTTCATTGGTTCTCTGTTAGCTCACCCCCTCAGCTCAATCTTCCACCAGCAAAAGGAAAACAAAAAGGTCAAATATGCTGTTCTTGTCTCGAAAGATGGCATGTTTTCATGAAGTGAAGCTTCGGATCAGTCTTTGTGGACGGTAACTAATAGCTTGTTTCATAACTACCACGAACTAGAGAGATTGCCAACTTGCTTCTACACTTTGACGTATCAATCTAGGGTTTCCATATATTTTCATGTCATTTTTGGTGAACTCCTAGTATTTGAAGAAGTCAAAACTTGTGGGGCTTTAACATCTGGATCAAGCCTAAATACGTATGTTTTATTGAAACATGTGACGATGCAACTGCATTAGTCTAACAAGTTTGACGTCATAGGGGAACAATGATAAACATATGGGAAATTTTCATTTTACTCCCCTCAACTTTAGTGTTGATGCACATTAAACCCTAAACCTCAAAAAGTTGCATTTTACCTCTTCGAACTTGCACTTTCTTTCGAGAAGTAAACTGCAACTTTTCTTATTACTTCTGTATTAAATTCTTCGCTAATTTACATAAGCGATATCTAAAATACATTTGGAAATATGTTGAGCCGCAAAACTAAATTTCACATGTTTCATTCTATTTAATTAAGAAAAACTAACAAATATAAGAAAAGTTAACAAAATGAAAGATAAAAAAACATTGAATATGAGATTATGAAAAAATAGGGATAATAAAACTAGGAGTGCTGAAATTTTTATATGGCACTCACTTGAATGCTAAAACTTATTTTTTTGCTAAGTGCTACATCAAAGTAAAATCGATTATTTGAGCGATAATTCTGGCAAATCGTCTTACATGGACTTTTTAAAATTTTTTAAAATTTTTGTTTTTATTTTTATTTACTTACTTTTTTTTTTTTTTTTTTTGCTTTAGAGTTGGGAAGGGTCATTGGTGACCCTCGTTGGTCGAAGGTCCTAAGTGAGGCCGCAAGGAACCTCGCGAACTTTGGGCAGCCACGGGCAACGCCACCTAGAGCGAGCAAGGGCCCTTGCAAGCTCACCTGGATCCAACAAAGTCGCAATGCCCCCCCCCCCCCCCCCCAAGCTCTAGGCAACATCGCTCGCAACCAGCAAGGTCGTAACACCTTCACCTAGGGCTTTCGCAGTGAGGCAAGGCGGCCCTCGCCTGGATCTACTCATGAAGGCCATGGGTGAAGGCATCGCTACCTTGCCGACCCAAGGCGAGACGGCATCGGCTATGGCCGCCCAAAGCTAGCAAGGACCCTTGCAGCCTCGCGAACGAATGAGGAAGCCCGATGGCCTCGCCTAGGGCCTTCGCGAGGGTTTCGCGGTTGGCGAGTGTTGCCGGTGTCCCTTGCCAACCTTTAAAAAAAAAGCCAAAAAAAAAAATTCAAAAATTCAAAAAATAATAAAAAGTATTTAAAATATTAAAATAACTTAAAAAAATTGTCCACGTCACGTCGGCGAAGCCACGTTGGATAACTAGCGTCTACGTGGAATTTTCTGACAAGGCAAATCGAAATTGATATTCAAGTAATCGATTTTTCAAATTTGTGATATTTAAGTGAGAGAAAAAAAGTTTTGGCACTCTTGTGAATATTGTACGGAAGTTTTGGCACTTCTAGAGTTCTGTCGAGATCATCTGAGTAGATCAATCTCCATAGGGAATTTTGATTCAAAATGAATAATCCACGAAACGAGAAAACAATTTTGAGACAAAAATGATGTTCAAAAAGCTTGTAGAAAATTTTTATATTCTCAATTATTCATTTTTTTTTCTCTAGGAAAGCGCCAAAGGTTCTCTTTTGTAATGGAAATCCTCTTCCTTTTTTTTTTCTTTTTTTTTCTTAAAAAAAAATTGAGAAGAAAGGTACTTACCTGCGGCATGGTGACCGAATAACCCTGTAAAGAATGTAAAAGAATATGTTAGTGCAAAAATCCTTAGGGATTGAAATGTTGGAAATGATGCATTATTACCCTTCATTCGTTTTCATCCTTTGGGTGCTAATATCTCTTGGATTCACCTTCGTGGTTATTTGATAACTCGACAATACCCTTCCATTGCTTTCGCCTTTAAACGTTTGATGTTTTCCTAATTCCTTGGTAAAAGGCACCGCTTCTACGGTCAATGTGCAACTTTTTTTCCATTTGTCACCTTGTAAGAAGGGGAGATGAAACAAGATATCTCTAGTTAGGTTCAACTGAGGAATGATACATCCTTCTTAATGAATTTGACAATGTTGTTCCAGCACACTTCTTTGGTGGTAAGATGAGAGGCTTTTTTTTTTTTCTAAATCAAACATTGTTCTCCCACTCTTTATTTGACAAACATTTGTTCTATTTGAATCCGTCATGTACCAAAGAAAAGGATATGTCATTTTTCATGCTGAAGAGAATGAAGTTTAGGAATGAGATACGTCATTTTCAAAATTGGACGATCAATATCCCAAGGTATTGCTCATAGAGGAAGGGATAATATTGCCCATCTGTTTTATTTGAATATTTCTTTGTTTAAGATGAATATGACTTAATAACGCTCCATTGCATTTGTTGGAACATTACAAAACTTGGTACTCTTGATATCTCCCTGACACTGAAAAGAAAGTCATGTTAGAAACGGTATCAGAAATGAATAATTGGAATCGATACAATTTACTCTTCCTTAGAATTCGCCTTTTTGGATGCTTGGCAACTCCCCTCATTTGTCTCATCATGCAAAGTGAACAAGATTGATGGGCTATTTTGGCACCTAAGGCATCTCGAAATAAAGAAACTTCCCAGAACGGAATTCAATTTCATTTTGCCTCTATTGGAAGATTGGCGCCAACGAAGCTTCAACGCGTGCTTGCCCCTGGAGTTCAATGAGCCTACACTTTTATCTTTTATAAGGGGCAGATGCCGGTCCCAAATAAACTCCTCATTCTACCCAAGAAAGCGACCACGTGAAGAGAGGGCCTTAAGCAAATTTTTCTTGAAAATTCATTTTCAAGGTAGAGGTAAAGGTTCGCTTGAAACACTTCTGAATTTGTTTTTTTTTTTCCTTTTTAGGATGATTTTCACGAAATTGAATTCCATCATTAAAAAAATGAGTCGCATGATTTACAAAAGCATTAATTGGATTCGCAATCAAAACCCAAAATGAAAAACATGGTTCTTAACAAGAATAAAGACAATGATAAAATACAAGAAACTCTTGCACAGATGAAAGTAAAAATCAATTCTGGTCCTAGCTCCAGAATTCACTTCTTTATGTGGTCACCGCAAGAATGTCAAGGAGCATCGCGCATAACCTACAAAAAGACGACAATATCAGTACGTGAATGAGAGAAAATGACATCTCAATGAGGTTGCTTGTTATAATAAAATCGAAACGACGGTACATGCCCCGTAGTCCTTATTACGAGTCTTAATATTTCGCCAATATTTTATCATAAGAGAAGACATTATTAAAATAATCAATCCACGGCCATCAACCGAATGTCCACTTTTATTCCAAAAGTTTCGTATGCAAAAGTGTCATTCATTTTTGAAAAATTGATTTGTGATTTTATTCCTAGAAAAATGAAGTGACTTTTATTTTGAGAAATTTGTACATAAAATGATTTGCATTTTAGTCCCAAAATGTGAGAATGAGAGAGTTTGATAAAAAATGCAATTTCAATTTTTGTGCCCCAATATAAAATCACAACTTGAAAGTTTTTTTTTTTTTAAAATGATTTTGAGCAACTAGAAATTTAAACAAAACCATATGTTTAACAGGGCCAAATTAAAGTATTTAGAACTTGCATTCAATTTTCACTTGTCAAAAGTGATTGCCAATTTTTTCAATTATAAGCCTATAGCACCGAGGGCACTTGATTGATGTTCGCGAATTTCAAGATGGAAGTTCAATACAATATGAGCAAAAAAAAAAAAAAGGAAAATGATACTTACAATGGGTACCGACCTTTGTCTCAGTTTTTTTTTCTTTTATTTTTTTAAATTACATAGACATGCACATAGGATGTGGTTCGATTTCTACTCTATCCGGCTCAAATGGAGCCATGGGATCACAGGACTGAACCAACAAGCTTGTGGCTATGTCGTGTTACCCATGACTCGGCTTCGTCAAAGAATCGACCCGTGTCGCATGCTCGCAGGAGACCAGGGTGGGGACCTCTGACATCAAGAGATAAATTTCGAGGTTGAGATGGGCGACTCGTACTACATGGTTGTAGTCATAGTGGTATCTACCTCAATACCATCCTAAGTGATCCTATGTGGCCCAGGTCCGGCGGCAGGTTGTGCGTGCTAAGGTGTAGTAAAATGCAAATGATACATGCACAACAATTTATAAGCAAACAATACCCCGTACATAAAAATGAACCATACATTCCAACACCTCCCTGCAAGACAAAGGTGAGCAAACACTTCCCCTTCTACCTCCCATTATGTAAAAAAATTTAACACCTTTAATGTTAGGGGCGTACCTAGAATCCTCGCTGTCAAATAAAAATATTTTTGAACAAGATTAATTTTGGCCTAAGTCCTCTAATGTCTAAAACCAATTCCCCAGTGGAGTGGCCAAGCTGTCGCGACCTACCCTCGGGGGGAGGGAATAGGTTTAGGGGTATTGCCTAAGGATGAGCTTAAAGCCCATGATTAGGCGTGGGCTCTCCCAAGCCCATACCCCGCGTGACATTGGGATATTTTTTAGGAATTTTGCACAAAAGGAGTCGCCACTAAGCTATTGGGGTCGGCTAGAAATCAAGTGAGGCATGGGAGTGTACCTCACTTCCTATGCAACCAGAGAAATCTAGGGTCGGTGACTTGATTACACTAATTGACCAATTAGTGCCCTTTCGGTACCTAATCTTGTTCATTTTAACAAAATGGAATTTTTGTCAGGCAGTTTGGATTGATTTTATACCTATCCGCTAACATATGAAGTGATCATACATGTGCGCAAATCATTATAATAACAATTATAGCTACCAAGATCCTAATTGCAATAAAATTCAATACGTGCAATTAAACATAATTAGACATGCAAACTAAACATACGATATAAGAAAAATACGAGCAAATAAAAACCTAATTACACTAAAAAGGCACATGGCAATTCCTAACCAAACCCCATCATTTTTGGATTTTCGAAATTTTTTTTAATTTTTTTAATAATAATAATTTTTTAATTTTTTTGAAAAAAATATTAAAAAATATGCCGGGCAGTCGAGTCCGGTCGGACCCGACCCGGACTTGACCTAGTTGGGCGAGTCGGTTAGACCCGCCGAGTCCGGACTAGACCGGGGGCCGCGCAGCCCAGGCGGGCCGAAAGCCTAGCCGCGCTCGGGCCCGCCTAGTCTAAATTTCTTTTAAAAAAAAAACAAAGGCCCACAAGCTCAACGTACTAAAACGGCCCAAAACAAACCAGGCTCGATCCGGATTCATCCAAAACCCTACCCGTTTCTTTGACCCAACTCGTACCTCTCTCCAGGACTTCTTAGCGGCGGTGCACGGTGAGGCACGACGACACCGTGGTAGAGGTCGATCACGGCGGCACGGCGGGCGGCGAGGTGGCGAGCGGTCGATGACGGAAGCAATCGGGTGTCGCAGCGATGGTGCTCGGAGGCGGCGAGCGGAAGCTCGGTGGCTACGGTCGCGGCGAGACCGGAGGACGAGCGAGCGGCGAGGGTGAGTGAAACGGCGACGGTGGTCATCGGGGAGGATGCAGACGAACGGCTGCAGGTCGCGCAGCAAGAATGACGGTGGCAAGTGTCGGCGTTCCGGCTAGGCGAAGGGCTGGCGCGGGTTGTACGTGAGGCGGGGCCGGCGGTGGCGGAACGGACAGCCGGGTTGAGGCGGCGGGCGTCCTCTCTCATCGGCCGCTGCGTTGCTTCTTCACACCGGCACCTCTACTCCCATTTGGGTTTCGGGGGACAGCGGTGGTCGTGGTTGGTCGGGCGGCGTCGGGTTAAGGCGGCGAGGAGGACAGCGGCTCGGATGGCATCGGGCGGCGCCGCCGCTGCCCTCCTCCCTCCATTTCTTCAGATCGGGTTCCGAGGAAGGCGGCGGCGAATGACGTCGATTGGGTGGCGGCACGGCTCCCTCTTCTCGAGATCTCTCCGTCGAGCTCCCTCTCTCCCCGTGCTCTGTGTTGCTGTTCTTCCCTTTCTGCCCTCTTCCGGTCCTCTCTGCGTTTCTCTACCCAGTGTTCTTGTTCTCCCTAGGGTTTTTTTTTTTTTTTTTTTTTTTTTTTTTTTTTTTGCGTGAAGATCAACCGAGGAGGAATAAGCTCGACACGGGCCGGGACGAGGAAAGGAGGAGAGGAGGAGGGCCGGGTTGGGCCAAGGCCAGATTCGGCCCAACCCAGCTCCTCTCACGTCTTTTGTCTTCTTCTTTTTTTCTCCTTTTTTTTTTGTTGTTTTGTGGTTTCTTTTTTTTTTCTTTCTCTCTTTTTTTCCCTTTTTTTAGCTACTAATTCCTAATTTTGTACATAATTAAATCCTAAATAAAAATGTAAAATTTAGGTGTCAACGCCCAGTCTTTAAAGTTTTCTCAGATTTGGAATATTACACTAGTAAAGTTCATGTTTAGCAGTTTTTACAAGTTAAATCATACAATTGACATAAAATGGTTGAAAAAATATTGCAGCTTCTTATAATGAATAGTCACTAATTTTTTTCATCTATTTATATTTTATCATCCGCTTTAAATATCTCATAGGTATTTCCTAATTTAAATATGAATTTGGTAGTTCTAAGGGTTAGTGGTGTAAATTATCCCTTTTCATAGTTTATTCATTATTTATTGGAATTGAAAGCAAAAAGACCATTCGATAATTCACCCCCATTGTCCGCTATACATGATAACAAAAAAAGGTCAACAGCTTTAACAAGTGTAAGGAAATGCAAGCTCAGAGAATAAACTGTATCTTTTCGAAGTTCGGAATGTATTACCCACTAATCTTAATTCTTAACGTTTGGGGGTAACATGAAACATTTTTCCAAATATATGAACATATACCTAAAAATAGATGAGTGGCCATCCGTACCAATGACCGTACTAAGGGGTAAAATGTCATGCAGGATAAGGTAATTATGTTTTTGTCTACTTCCCCTTTCAAGTGGCATTGGTTGCATCATGATAAGATGGGAATGTTGGCAAACTTGAGAGTGGGAAACTTCTCTTTAAAAGTCCATGCAAAATTCGTATAATCAAGGACTGATGTATATGTTGATGTTTTCATAGTGATTTATGTTAACTTAGTTGCTAGACGAATAAAAGTTAAATTGGTGTTTAATTAAGGAGTTATATAAAGATATCAGAATTTCATTGACTTTCTTTTCCCCTTCAGTTTTTTGATGGCATCTTTCGATTTCCTTTTGTGCAATCGGGTGGGACGGCTTTTGAGGGTTGCACCTTGTTGCCGTGCGCAGACGACGTTGTAAACTTTGCCACATTAGCTAGGGTGAGGGCGGCGACCCTTGCCATTCTGAGTGGCTAAGGTGTGTGGCCCTCAGCGACCAGTGAGCGTGTGATGATGCACCAGGGTTGGCGGCATCATTGCCTTACCCCAACGAGGGTTCGGCCATTTTAGCCAATGACCGGCCGTGGCTTAGCCTTTACTTTTACATATGTCAGTGACATTTCATTAAAGGTTGTTTTTCCTACTTTTTCAATATTTTGAGTATATAACTACCACATTTTATGCAAGCATTGCGGAAAATTTTCCTTAGTTTATTTGGTAGAATGACTTTATTTGGTAGAATGACCTCCGTAAACCAAATATATTGTGCGAGGACTCAATTTCACATGAAAAGTCCTTAGTGTTCTCCTTAAGCAATTAGAAAAAGTCAAAGAACAAATGATGTCGTCACCCCAACTAGAGTTGCCATCAAAATCTAGGCGGAAGATCCTCTAATCCATATGATACTTGTGTCTCGATAGATTTCAGTTGCCGTTGATCAAAACCTCAATTTTATAAATTCACAATTTGTTAAATTTCTGAAAAGGGTTCCATTCCATACCGGATAGAGGATCCATGCCCGAAATTTGTGTACTGCAAATTCGTCCGAGATGATGTGGAATGACATTTCGGAGATCTTTAACAAATCAACCCACTAAAAAAAAAAAAAAAAATCAAACGGGGAGAAAGCATACTGCTCTCAATAAAT
The DNA here is from genome assembly GCA_017140595.1 of Eucalyptus curtisii. NCBI lineage: Eukaryota > Viridiplantae > Streptophyta > Magnoliopsida > Myrtales > Myrtaceae > Eucalyptus > Eucalyptus curtisii. The sequence continues at coordinate 13,180,080 of CM029500.1, forward strand.
TCTAACAAATCGTATCCATCTTTTAACTCCATAAAAATGCTGCTAACGGTAATGGAATTCCAATTAGAAAAGAAATTAACTCCATTTAATTATCTAGCTAAAAGCAACTATCATAAAATTTTTGATAGGGCACAAACGCATGCGAGTAATACACCAATTTATGTGAATGTGGAAGATCGAGGTTGAGGAACGATTTCAATTCAGTATAGATGTAGCACTTTTCGGTTGAGTTGCTTTTCTATCTGAATCTTTTCCTCCTCATAAATCCAATTGATTGTACCACCCGTAACAATGAGCATGGAAGCGATGGAAAAAACATAATAAAATGTGAGTCTAGTCACTGATCAATACATATATATATATATATCATAAATACATAGGTACCTCACAATGGAAAAGACTTTTAATTCACACCCAAAGACCTCTCTAGAAAACAATATGAATGACCCATAGAATCCGAAAAGACATCATAACACAACACACGTGTACTCGGACAATGCTACAAACAAATGGACTCACTCCAACATATCAAATACTCTCAGGTAACCTCGTATGGTACTAAAATCTTCAAGGGCTGGTGGCTGGAGGGGGAGTAAGGAAAGGAATAGAAGGGATTTTAGGGAGAGAAGTAGGGATGCTGGGCATTGGCGGCAAGGTGGTCGGCATGGTTGGCAAGCTTGGAAGTGGTGGCAGAGTAGTCTTGGGCAGGGCTGGTTGTGTGGTGGGCAGCGTCGGCAGTGTGGGCTGAGGCAGGGTAGTAGGGATGGCAGGCATTGGTGGCACGGTGACCTTAGGCAATGTTGGCATGGCTGGTAGTGGCGGAAGGGACGTCGGGTTTGGTAAAGTTGGTATTGTGGGAAGTGACGGTATGGATGGCATAGTTGTTTGCAGGAGATGACGAGCTCCGAAGCTCATATTGATGATTGAGAAAATTAGAGCGATGAAGAGTACAAAACTTTTTGAGAAAGAAGCCATATTGGTATATGGAGTCAGGATATTGTGCTGTGATAGGCTCAAGGACTTGAAGCCAATGAGCTGAGAGGAATGGATTGCTGATTGTGTTGGAGTAAATGGAGGAAGGAGACGGCAGTTTATATAGCAAGAGATAGTGATATAAAAATTGAGGGTTGTGATTGTAAGTTGGTGACTGGCCTGTGGGTATGGTTAGGAATAAACAGAACATTTGGTTCTTTGTTAGCTCACCTTCTCAGCTCAATCTTCCACAGGAATAAATAATAAAGAAGGGGTCAAACTTTGTCTACTGTTCCGTTCGGTCGAATGGTCGTCATCTCACGAAAGTCAATCTTCTGATCTGTGTCCTTGTCAATGGTAACTAGATAACTTGTTCCATAACTATTGCAAACTAGGTTTATCGATAACTTGCTTCAGGATTTTAATGTACTAATCTAGGGTTTCTATGTGTCGCCTTGACAAATACCTCGTTACTCCGGACATGTCAATGCTTTTAACTGTGATCATCTTTGGTTTACTCCTCTAACTTGAAGAAGTAAAAACTTGTGGGACTTTAGTTACTTTCGAGTCTAGCCTTTTTACGAAGAAAAGTTTATGATCATGGAAGGGAGAATTACCAAAAAAGTCTTAAACATATTGCAAATATGCCAATTCAGTCATAAACTTTTTTTTTTTTTGCCAATTTAGTCCAAAACCTTTTATAATTGTGCTAGTTTAGTCCATCCAGCCAAAACGAGCTTGCCGGCACTGGCAAGGTCGACCCTCGCCAGTGGCCGGCGAGGCTCAAACCATGGTTGGGCGAGGCCAAGCCTCACCAGATCTAGCAATAGCGGCCTAGCTGGCCATCAACAAGGTCAACCGTTGCCTTGGCTGGGCAAGGCCAAGCCTCGCTAGGTCTAGTGGGGACTTGCCCATCTAAGGCGAGGGTCAACCTCGCCATGGTTGGGAGAGGCTCGCCTTCACCAATGGCTGGCGGGGACGAGCCTTGCCACTGGTCGGCGAGGCTAACCTCATTGGCCCTCACCTCTTGTCGGCGCCAGCCGGCCAGAGGAAGGAGAAGGTGGAAAAAAAATTAAAAAAAAATTTAAAAAAATTGAAAATAAATTAAAAAATTGCCATGTCAGCTTTCGCCGGCCACGTCAGCTCCGGCTGGCCAATTTTGGCTAGATAGACTAAATTGGCACAATTGTAAAAGGTTTAGAACTAAATTGGCCAAAAAAAAGTTTATGACTGAATTGGCACAATTACAATAGGTTTATGACTTTTTTGGTAATTCTCCCAATCATGGAAACATATGACATTGCGAAGTCATCTCTGTCCGTTTCTGTCTCTATCTTTGTCTCTCTCTCTCTCTCTCTCTCTCTCTCTCTCTCTCTCTCTCAAACTTGGAGGTCCATAAGTGCCTATCACAAATATTTTTTCATTTTTCTAAAAATTTCCTAGTTTATAAAGTTTTTCTAAAGCACATTAGATTAGTAAAGTATATGTTTAGTTGTAATAACAAGTAAAATCATGCATTGACATTAAGGTACCCTTTGTTTCGTAGAAAATGAATGATTTGGAAAACCATTTTTTTTATTTTAAAAATGATCACTTATAACAATTACAAAAATGAATAAATATAAATTATTTTTATTATCCATTAAAATACTTACGCATAAATTGTTGTTGATAATAAAAATATATTTCATTGATTAATTATTCTATTCTGGTTCATGGTTTCTCTTGGCTATATGGTTCATCCGGGGGAGAGATCGAGCTTTTCAATCGATATAAGCGATTATTTTTAAGAAAATGTTTTTCAAATAATTTATTTCCGTTAAAAAAAGAAGAGCCTAAATGGTTGAAAAGGTGACATCTTAATCCAATAGCTAATATTTTTGTCTTCAATTTACTTTTTGTGGTATCCGTTCTAATATATCTGGTTTTTTCATAACCAAATATATTTACGTGGCAAGTTCAGGGTTGTTTTTGTTGGAATTGATACCAACAAGGACCATTCGATGCAAAATTAAAGAAAAAATTACAAAAGAGTAAAAGGTCATGCAGGACAACCCAGAACATGATTTTGTCTTCTTCCCCTTTCACGCAGAATTAATTGCCGCCATGACAACGATAGGTATTTGGTAAAAGTTGGCACTAACGGGGAGAAATTTACTATTAGTTTCTTCCTTAGAAAGGGAAGAAATAACAAAATCTCATGGTTTACAATCAATTCATTTCATATTTCTTCCTTTAGATGACAAATTTTCACATTTAGATGATATGTCGGATGTACTAATACCTTAATTCATTCATCTAGAAATCCCGGCATTTTTCAATGGCGATGGAGTTCCACAACGTAGAAGAAATTAACTCCAATTACTTATGTTGCTAAAAGCAGTAATTATAAATGATCTGATTGGGCATACACACGCACGAGTAATATGCCCTTTTATTGGAATGCAAAATATAAGGATTGCTGTGAGGTGTCAATTCAATATAGTTGTAGCGCTTTTCATTTCAGTTGCTTTTCTATCTGAATCTTTTTCTCATCATAAATCCAGTTGATTGTATTGCACGAAACAATGAGCTGGAATCGATGGAAAGAATACAATAATCTGAGCCACGTCACCGGTTAATACATATATATGAATGACACATAAAAAGCAACATGAATGGTACATAGAATCCCAAAAGACATCGTAACACACGACTCTGTATTTGAACAATCCTACGAAGAAAGGGAGGCACTCCAACAAATTGAAAATACTCTAAGGTGACCTCGTATGGTACTAAAATCTTCAGGTGCTGGTGGCTGGAGGAGGGGCAAGAAAAGGAATAGAAGGGATTTTAGGGAGAGAAGTAGGGATGCTAGGCAACGGAGGCAAGGTGGCGGGCATGGTTGGCAAGCTCGGAAGTGGTGGCAAAGTAGTCTTGGGCAGTGCTGGTTGTGTGGTGGGCAGCGTTGGCAATGTGGGCTGAGGCAGAGTTGTTGGGATGGCAGGCATTGGTGGCAAGGCGACCTTTGGTAATGTCGGCATGGCTGGCAATGGAGGCAGTGATGTTGGTAAAGTTGGTACGGTGGGAAGAGATGGAATAGATGGCATAGTTGTTTGTAGCAGATGACGAGCTCCAAAACTCATGTTGATGGTTGAGAAAATTAGGGTAATGAAGAGAACAAAGCTTTTTGAGGAAGAAGCCATATTGGTATATGGAGTCAGGATATTGTGCTGTGATAGGCTCGAGGACTCGAAATCAATGAGCGGAGAGGAATGGATTGCTGATTATGTCCGAGTAAATGGAGGAAGGATATGGGAGTTTATATAACAAGAGATGGTCATATAAAATCTAGGGCTGTGATGATAAGTTGGTGACTGGCCTTTCGGTACGGTTAGGAAAGAAACACAGAACGTCTCTTCATTGGTTCTCTGTTAGCTCACCTCCTCAGCTCAATCTTCCACCGGCAAAAGGAAAACAAAAAGGTCAAATCTGCTGTTCTTGTTTCGACAGATGGCATGTTTTCATGAAGTGAAGCTTCGGATCTGTCTTTGTGGACGTTAACTAATAGCTTGTTTCATAACTACCACGAACTAGAGAGATTGCCAACTTCCTTCTGGACTTTGACGTATCAATCTAGGGTTTCCATTTATTTTCATGTCATTTTTGGTGAACTCCTAGTATTTGAAGAAGTCAAAACTTGTGGGGCTTTAACATCTGGATCGAGCCTAAATACGTATGTTTTATTGAAACATGCGACGATGCAACTGCATAAGTCTAACAAGTTTGACGTCATATGGGAACAATGATAAAAATATGGGAAATTTTCATTTTACCCCCTTCAACTTTAGTGTTGATGCACATTAAACCCTAAACCTTTAAAAAGTTGCATTTTACCTCTTTGAACTTGCACTTTCTTTCGAGAAGTAAACTGCAACTTTTCTTATTACTTCTCTATTAAATTCTTCGCTAATTTACATTAGCGATATCTAAAATACATTTGGAAATATGTTGAGCCGCACAACTAAATTTCACTTGTTTCATTCTATTTAATTAAGAAAAACTAACAAATATAAGAAAAGCTAACAAAACAAAAGATAAAAAAAACATTGAATATGAGATTAAGAAAAAATAGGGATAATAAAACTAGGAGCGCCGAAATTTTTATATGGCACTCACTTAAATGCTTAAACTTAGTTTTTTGCTAAGTGCTACATCAAAGTAAAATCGATTACTTGAGCGTCAATTGCGGCAAATCATCGTACATGAAATTTTTTAATTTTAATTTGCTTATTTTTTGACATTTTTTTTTTCTTTAGGGTCGGCAAGGGTCATTGGTGACCCTCGTTGGTCGAAGGCCCTAAGTGAGGCCGCAAGGAACCTCGCGAGCTTTGAGCAGCCACGGGCGACGCCACCTAGGGCGAGCAAGGGCCATCGCAACCTCATGTGGAGCCAACAAGGTCGCGATGCGCCTCACCCCTCCCCCAGCTCTAGGCAACATTGCTCGTGACCGGCAAGGTCGTGACACCTTCACCTAGGGCTTTCGCAGCAAGGCAAGGCGGTCCTCGCCTAGATCTACTCATGAAGGCCATGGGTGGAGGCATTGCTACCTTGCCGACCCAAGGCGAGACGGCATCACCTATGGCCGCCCAAAGCTAGCAAGGACCCTTGCGGCCTCGCCAACAACTGAGGAAGCCCCAACGGCCTTGCCTAGGGCCTTCGCAAGGGTTTCGTGGTTGGCAAGGGTTGCCGGTGTCCCTTGCCAGCCTTAGAAAAAAAAAAAAGCCAAATAAACAAAAATAAAAAATTCAAAAATAACATAAATAATAAAAAATATTTAAAATATTAAAATAACTTTAAAAATTGTTCATGTCACGTTGGCGAAGCCATGTTGGATAACCAGCGTCTATGTCGAATTTTCTAACAAGTCAAATCAAAATTGACATTCAAATAATCGATTTTTCAAATTTGTGATATTTAAGTGAGAGAAAAAAAGTTTTGGCACTCGTGTGCATATTCTGTGGAAGTTTTCGCACTTCTAGAGTTCTTATCCCGAAAAAAATAATACTTACGTTTAAAGCTGAGGAAAATGGAAAATTATAAAAGATACGCAAAATCAATAATCTCTCTCCCTCTCTCTACACCTTAGAGTGCCTCTCCCAAGTATTTCCATTTTTTCAAGACTTTCCTAGTCTTTAAAGTTTCCTCAGATTTGGAATATTACACTAGTAAAGTTCATGTTTAGCAGTTTTTACAAGTTAAATCATACGATTGACATAAAATGGTTGAAAAAATATTGCAGCTTCTTATAATGAATAGTCACTAATTTTTTTCGTCTATTTATATTTTATGTTATCCGCTTTAAATATCTCATAGGTATTTCCTAATTTAAATATGAATTTGGTAGTTCTAAGGGTTAGTGGTGTCAATTAACACTTTTCATAGTTTATTCATTATTTATTGGAATCCAAAGCAAAAAGACCATTCGATAATTCACCCCCATTGTCCGCTATACATGATTACAAAAAAAGGTCAACAGCTCTAACAAGTGTAAGGAAATGCAAGCTCAGAGAATGAACTGTATCTTTTCAAAGTTCGGAATGTAATACACTAATCTTAATTCTTAACGTTTGGGGGTAAAATGAAACATTTTTCCAAATATATGAACATATACCTAAAAATAGATGAGTGGCCATCCGTACCAATGACCATACTAAGGGGTAAAATGTCATGCAGGATAAGGTAATTATGTTTTTGTCTACTTCCCCTTTCAAGTGGCATTGGTTGCATCATGATATGACGAGAATGTTGGGAAACTTCGTGCTAGAGTGGGAAACTTCTTTTTAAAAGTCCATACAAAATTCGTATAATCAAGGACAGATGTATATGTTGATGTTTTCATAGTGATGTTTGTTAACTTAGTTGCTAGACGAATAAAAGTTAAATTGGTGTTTAATTAAGGAGTTATATAAAGATATCAGAATTCCATTAACTTTCTTTTCCCCTTCAGTTTTTTGATGGCATCTTTCGATTTCCTTTTGTGCGATCGGGTGGGACGGCTTTTGAGGGTTGCACCTTGTTGCCGTGCGCAGACGATGTTGTAAACTTTGCCACATTAGCTAGGGTGAGGACGGCGACACTTGCCATTCTGAGTGGCTAAGGTGCGGGCCCCTCGACGACCAGTGAGTGAGTGTGTGATGATGCACCAGGGTTGGCGGCATCATTGCCTTACCCCAACGAGGGCTCGGCCATTTTAGCCAATGACCAGGCCGTGGCTTAGCCTTTCCTTTTACATTCGTCAGTGACATTTCATTAAAGGTTTTTTTTTTTCTTACTTTTTCAATATTTTGAGTATATAACTACCACATTTTATGCAATTATTGTGGAACATTTTCCTTAGTTTATTTGGCAGAATAACCTCCGTAAACCAAATATATTGTGCAAGGACTCAATTTCACATGAAAAATCCTTAGTGTTCTCCTTAAGCAATTAGAAAAAGTCGAAGAACAAATGATGTCTTCACCCCAACTAGACTTGCCATCAAAATCTGGGCGGAAGATCCTCTAATCCATATGATACTTGTGTCTCGATAGATTTCAGTTGCCGTTGATCAAAACCTCAATTTTATAAATTCACAATTTGTTGAATTACAGAAAGGCCTCCATTGCATACTGGATAGAGGATCCATGCCCAAAATTTCCATGCCCAAAATTTGTCTACTGCAAATTCGTTCGAGATGATGTGGAATGACTCACGACCCGATCTTGCCGCCTCTCGATGTCAAAGGAGGGAAAGGTCGGATTTAGGAATACTTGATCATAAGATCACGAGCTCTCCCAAGCTCGTACCCCGCGTGACAGCGAATTTATTTATTCGATCTAATTGTTTATAACAACCTAACAATAGACGGGAGTCACCACTAGCCTCTTTTTGGGGGTTGGCTAGAAAACCCAATCGAGAGTCGGGAGTATTCCATCGATTCCTACGCAACCAAATATCTAGGTTCGGGGACTTGGGTTACGCTAATATTTCTATTAATGTCATTTCGGTACCTAAACAGTATATTGTGTTTTTCCTAACACGTCCATGCGTTTCTTTTTACATTTTCAGGGTTATTTATCCTAAACTAAGTGATCATGCGTGGTTGATCATTTTCATTCTATTCTATTTCTAAAAAGAGAACAAGAAAGAAAAACAATCAATGAAATTGAAATTGCAAGATATTAAGTAAGCAATCAAGGAAAGTAGTAAATCTATCATACAATCCTAAAAGAAAGTATAAAAGAGAAACACAATTAAAATAAAAAAGATAAGAGAAACAAAGAAAACCCGCAATTCGTCTGGTTTTATACAATAGATGGAACCCGAGACATATGTCGGGAAAAACGAATGGTATATGATAATGATTGGAATGGACATCGACCTCTATCATCTTCACGCTTTATCTATCTTCGGGGTCCTAATCTAATCCTAGCTTAGGAAACTTCTAACTAAAGGCATACAATGGAAAGAGACAAGCAAACATATCAAAACAACCAAACAAAACAAGACATCTTTTATGCTCACAAATGGTGACTAAAGTCATGAAGTTTAAACTAGAATACTTCTCCATTTCACAAGTATTCAAATCGAATACATCACAATTGCCAACTTTAATACAGTGAGAGCTAATCATCCAAGGCCTCTTGACAAATTTCCAACTATGCAAACTTTGTCATGGGAGAAAATAACAGGTACATGAATTATCAGCATAATAGGTTACATGTCTACCACACATGTCGCCATCAGAGACAAGACCAGAACCCGAAGTATTGCAAGTTTCTTCTAGTCTAAAATTCTGACAATGAAGTTCAGCATATCCCAAACAAATCTCATAGAGACAATATCATCATATCAACACATAGATTTCCAAAAATACTAGAACATGAACTAGTCAGTCTATAATAGAACATGGCAATATGTAACACAGGTATTCTACAACATATTGAAAGTAACTGGACACATTTACTATTTCATTTCAAAACTAACAGCAACTAGCCACAGAAAAGACAGCATATCACTGATCAAATCAACTCCAAAAAAAAAATCTGAAAAAAATATAGCATGTCCAGCAATCACAATAGCAGTATCCCAAATCAAGAAATCAATGTAACATTTGGATCAAAAGTCATGTGATCCTGTCTATCTTTCCCTTCTTGAACAAACATTTACAAAATGCATGTCATCGATAACCTTGCTATCTCTACCTATGAAAAAGTAATAGTCTCGTGCTGGCACTATTCACTTCATTCAATGTCAAGAAAACAATTACAGCAAGGCTTAACTAATATATTTGAAGTATTCTATGGGACATAGATCGCAAAACCAGCAAGCAAATGCATCTCAAAACAAAACCCTTAGGCGAGTCAGTCAAGCAAGTATCAGAAGAGAGTAATCATATCAAGACATGAAACTTGCAGCTATTATAGTCTGCTCGGTGGAACATTTCTTAAACTCCACAGGATGTGGTGGGGTCATTCATGCCATAGTATCTTACACAGATACAGGATGATAAAACACATGCAGCGAACTGACCGGCAACATTTTTTATAATGCGTTTGCAATTGGGCACAGTAAACAAAACGACATATAGTGAAGTATAAGAAGTGAAGATGCATGGATCAATTCATTTTCGTTTAAGGGGCCCTCAGTCAAGTTTTGGAGTAGTCAGCATCAGATTCATCTTGCGCACACACTGGGTATGCGTCTAATCCGAGAATTCCAAGAACAAATCCCCAAACGTATAGCTACTAAATTTGAAATGAAAAGAAACAACAAAAGTAAATTTTATACGACATATAAAATGAATTGATTAAGCAATGGAAAGCCCTATGTCAGAATCTGAATCAAAACACACACTGATCTAGTTCAGGAATTTTATCGAACATGTGGTAGACACTTCGGCCAAAGGATCTAGATGCAGAAATAAGAGAGAAGTCATATCCAGACTTATCACAGAGGCTCGAACGTCACTGGATTTCATGCAGGAGTAATCGAGCACTCGGTCTCTACCTTCAGCAGAAACAGAGCATGCGAATTAGGGACGAACATAGCGCTTACTGTGACTGCGAAGCTGGTGGTGCTGGGGAAGTGGCCTCGGTTGAATCTGCAACTTCAGTGGATGAATAGGGGAGTCCGAATCGAATTTCGTCGCTCAACGAGAAATCACCGGAGAAACGGAAGCCACCGCCGCCACCGTCATCGTTATCACCACTGCTGATCGGCTTCAGATCTCTACCCTCGGAGCCGAGTCGAGACCGTCAAACTCGGCACGGATCTGAGCTTCACGCTTCGAGCTCCTGATCGTGTGACACTGATCCTCGAGAGCGATCGAGAAGAAGAGATCAAATCCGGCGGAGAGCCGAATCGAGCCATAGAGCGGGAATTGCTGTCACCGCCGCGGCCGATGTCACCGACGTCGCCGATCTTCGCCGCGATTGCCGTCGGCTTCGGATCGAGTCAGATCCGGCAATCAGAGGACTAGATCCAGGGAGCAGACAAACGCTGGTGTCGTCGCTGTTGCTGTAACCGCCACCGTCTTCATCGATGTCGCCGCGATCAAGCGAAACAGGGAGAGAATCCGAGAGAGCGAGAGAAGAGAGAAAGCTTGACGATGGAGGATGCTCGATCTAGGGTTTCTGGTGCAGTGGAGGAGAAGTGAGAGAGATCGAGATCGAAAGAGAAAAAAACGGAAGCCCCCTCCAGCGTCCGAGAGATCCTCAGAGAGAGAATCCCAGAGAGAGTGCGAGAGTTTTCGAGCGAGCGCGGGAAGGAGAGAGAAAATGAATGTAAAAAGCCCCCTCCTCCGTTGAATGGCCCCTATTTATATTTTTTTTTTCAGCGTTTTCCCCCTTTTTCTTTTTGTTTTCTCTTTTTTTTTAATGTTTTCATTCTTTTTTATTCTTTTTTTTGCTCTTTATTTTTTCATTTTTTTTATTTTTCTTGCAAAATGAATGTTTAAAACGTCGACAAAAATTTCGGGTGTCAACAATGATATTTTGGAGATCTTTAATAAATCAACCCACTAAAAAAAAAAAATCAAACGGGGAGAAAGCATACTCGTCTCAATAAATTCTAACAAATCGTATCCATCTTTTAACTCCATAAAAATGCTGCTAACGGTAATGGAATTCCAATTAGGAAAGAAATTAACTCCATTTAATTATCTAGTTAAAAGCAACTATCATAAAATGTTTGATAGGGCACAAACGAATGCGAGTAATACGCCAATTTATGTGAATGTGGAAGATAGAGGTTGAGGAACGATGTCAATTCAGTATAGATGTAGCACTTTTTGGTTGAGTTGCTTTTCTATCTGAATCTTTTCCTCCTCATAAATCCAATTGATTGTACTGCGCGTAACAATGAGCATGGAAGCGATGGAAAAAACATAATAAAAGGGAGTCTAGTCACTGATCAATACATATACACACACACATATATATATATATATATATCATAAATACAAAGGTACCTGGCAATGGAAAATACTTTTAATTCACACCCAAAGACCTCTGTAGAAAACAATTTAAATGACCCATAGAATCCGAAAAGACATCATAACACAATACACGTGTATTCGGACAATGCTACAAACAAAAGGATGTACTCCAACATATCAAAAATACTCTCGTGTAACCTCGTATGGTACTAAAATCTTCAAGGGCTGGTGGCTGGAGGAGGAGTAAGGAAAGGAATAGAAGGGATTTTAGGGAGAGAAGTAGGGATGCTGGGCATTGGCGGCAAGGTGGTCGGCATGGTCGGCAAGCTTGGAAGTGGTGGCAGAGTAGTCTTGGGCAGGGCTGGTTGTGTGGTGGGCAGCGTCGGCAGTGTGGGCTGAGGCAGGGTCGTAGGGATTGCAGGCATTGGTGGCACGGCAACCTTAGGCAATGTCGGCATGGCTGGTTGTGTGGTGGGCAGCGTCGGCAGTGTGGGCTGAGGCAGGGTCGTAGGGATGGCAGGCATTGGTGGCATGGCGACCTTAGGCAATGTCGGCATGGCGGGTAGTGGCGGAAGCGACGTCGGGTTTGGTAGAGTCGGTATTGTGGGAAGAGACGGTATGGATGGCATAGTTGTTTGCAGCAGATGACGAGCTCCGAAGCTCATATTGATGATTGAGAAAATTAGAGCGATGAAGAGTACAAAGCTTTTTGAGAAAGAAGCCATATTGGTATATGGAGTCAGGATATTGTGCTGTGATAGGCTCAAGGACTTGAAGCCAATGAGCTGAGAGGAATGGATTGCTAATTGTGTTGGAGTAAATGGAGGAAGGAGATTGCAGTTTATATAGCAAGAGATAGTTGTATAAAAATTTAGCGTTGTGATTATAAGTTGGTGACTGGCCTGTGGGTATGGTTGGGAATAAACAGAACATTCCTCATTGGTTCTTTGTTAGCTCACCTTCTCAGCTCAATCTTCCACAGGAATAAATAATAAAGAAGGGGTCAAACTTTGTCTTCTGTTCCGTTCAGTCGAATGGTCGTCATCTCATGAAAGTCAAGCTTCTGATCTGTGTCCTTGTGGATGGTAACTAGATAACTTGTTCCATAACTATTGCTAACTGGGGTTATCGATTACTTGCTTCAGGATTTTAACGTACTAAGCTAGCGTTTCTATGTGTTGCCTTGACAAATACCTCGTTACTTCAGACATGTCAATGCTTTTAACTGTGACCATCTTTGGTTTACTCCTCGGACTTGAAGAAGTAAAAACTTGTGGGACTTTATTTACTTCCAAGTCTAGCTTTTGTACGAAGATAAGTTTATGATCATGGAAACATATGGCATTGCGAAGTCATCTCTCTCTCTCTCTCTCTCTCAAACTTGGAGGTCTATAAGTGCCTATCACAAACATTTTTTCATTTTTCTAAAAATTTCCTAGTTTATAAAGTTTTTCTAAAGCACATTAGATTAGTAAAGTATATGTTTAGTTGTAATAACAAGTAAAATCATGCATTGACATTAAGGTACCCTTTGTTTCGCAGAAAATGAATAATTTTGAAAACCATTTTTTTTAAATGATCACTTATAACAATTACGAAAATAAATAAATAAAAATTATGTTTATTATCCATGAAAATACTTAGGCATAAATTGTTGTCGATAATAAAAATATATTTCATTGATTAATTATTTCAAACGATATAAGCAATCATTTTTAAGAAAATATTTTTCAAATAATATATTTCCGTAAAAAAAAAAAATAGAGCCTAAATGGTTGAAAAATATGGTGACATCTTAATCAATAGCTAATATTTTTGTCTTCACTTTACTTTTTGTGGTATCCGTTCTAATATATCTGGTTTTTTCATAACCAAATATATTTAAGTGGCAAGTTCAAGGTTATTGGATATATATATATATATATATAATTTTGTTGGAATTGATACCAACAAGGACCATTCGATACAAAATTAAAGAAAAAATTACACTTTGCACCCAAAAGGCATGTGCACAACATATGATAGCGGAAGAAGTTCACGGCATTAACAAGTGTAAGAAAATGAAACCTTTTAAAGTTCGGAATTTAACGTTCAATAACCCTAAAGCTGTGGGATCAAATGAAATTGTGTTCCAAATCTGTGAACATATATCTAAAAATACATTGGCAACAGCCTGCACTAATAACCATACTAAAGAGTAAAAGGTCATGCAGGACAACCCAGATCATGATTTTGTGTCTTCCCCTTTCACGTAGAATTAATTGCCGCCATGACAACGATAGGTATTTGGTAAAAGTTGCCGCTAACAGGGGGAAATTTACTATTAGTTTCTTCCTTAGAAAGGGAAGAAGTAACAAAATCTCATGGTTTACTATCAATTCATTTCATATTTCTTCCTTTAGATGACAAATTTTCACATTTAGATGATATGTCAGATGTACTAATACCCTAATTCATTCATCTAGAAATCCCGGCATTTTTCAATGGCAATGGAGTTCCACAACGTAGAAGAAATTAACTCCAATTACTTATGTTGCTAAACGCAATGATTATAAATTATCCGATTGGGCATGCGCACGCACGAGTAATACGCCATTTTATTGGAATGCAAAATATACGGTTTGCTTTAAGGTGTCAATTCAATAGTTGTAGCGCTTTTCATTTCAGTTACTTTTCTATCTGAATCTTTTTCTCATCATAAATCCAGTTGATTGTATTGCACGAAACAATGAGTTGGAACCGATGGAAAGAATACAATAATCTGAGCCAAGTCACCGGTCAATACATATTTATGAATGATATATAAAAAGCAACATGAATGATACACAGAATCCTAGAAGACATCGTAACACACGACTCTGTATTCAAACAATTCTACAAAGAAAAGGAGGCACTCCAACAAATTGAAAATACTCTCAGGTGACCTCGTATGGTACTAAAATCTTCAGGTGCTGGTGGCTGGAGGAGGAGCAAGAAAAGGAATAGAAGGGATTTTAGGGAGAGAAGTAGGGATGCTAGGCATCGGAGGCAAGGTGGCGGGCATGGTTGGCAAGCTCGGAAGTGGTGGCAAAGTAGTCTTGGGCAGTGCTGGTTGTGTGGTGGGCAGCGTTGGCAATGTGGGCTGAGGCAGAGTTGTTGGGATGGCAGGCATTGGTGGCAAGGCGACCTTTGGTAATGTCGGCATGGCTGGCAATGGAGGCAGTGATGTTGGTAAAGTTGGTATGGTGGGAAGAGACGGAATAGATGGCATAGTTGTTTGTAGCAGATGACGAGCTCCCAAACTCATGTTGATGGTTGAGAAAATTAGGGTAATGAAGAGAACCAAGCTTTTTGAGGAAGAAGCCATACTGGTATATGGAGTCAGGATATTGTGCTGTGATAGGCTCGAGGACTCGAAATCAATGAGCGGAGAGGAATGGATTGCTGATTATGTCCGAGTAAATGGAGGAAGGATATGGGAGTTTATATAACAAGAGATGGTCACATAAAATCTAGGGCTGTGATGATAAGTTGGTGACTGGCCTTTCGGTACGGTTAGGAAAGAAACACAGAACGTCTCTTCATTGGTTCTCTGTTAGCTCACCTCCTCAGCTTAATCTTCCACCGGCAAAAGGAAAACAAAAAGGTCAAATATGCTGTTCTTGTTTCGACGGATGGCATGTTTTCATGAAGTGAAGCTTCGGATCTGTCTTTGTGGACGGTTACCAATAGCTTGTTTCATAACTACCACGAACTAGAGAGATTGCCAACTTGCTTCTGGACTTTGACGTATCAATCTAGGGTTTCCATATATTTTAATGTCATTTTTGGTGAACTCCTAGAAGTTGAAGAAGTCAAAACTTGTGGGGCTTTAACATCTGGATCGAGCCTAAATACGTATGGTTTATTGAAACATGTGACAATGCAACTGCATAAGTCTTAACAAGTTTGACGTCATATGGGAACAATGATAAACATATGGGAAATTTTCATTTTACTCCCCTCAACTTTAGTGTTGATGCACATTAAACCCTAAACCTTTAAAAAGTTGCATTTTACCTCTTTGAACTTGCACTTTCTTTCGAGAAGTAAACTGCAACTTTTCTTATTACTTCTATATTAAATTCTTCGCTAATTTACATAAGCGATATCTAAAATACATTTGGAAATATGTTGAGCGGCAAAACTAAATTTCACTTGTTTCATTCTATTTAATTAAGAAAAACTAACAAATATAAGAGAAGTTAACAAAATAAAAGATAAAAAAATATTGAATATGAGATTAAGAATAATAGGGATAATAAAACTAGGAGTGCCAAAATTTTTATATGGCACTCACTTGAATGCTAAAACTTATTTTTTTGCTAAGTGCTACATCAAAGTAAAATCGATTACTTGAGGTTAATTCCAGCAAATCATCTTACATGAAATTTTTTAATTTTTTTTAATTTTTTGTTTTTATTTTTATTTGCTTATTTTTTGACTTTTTTTTTTCTTTAGGGTCGGCAAGGGTCATTGGTGACCCTCGTTGGTCGAAGGCCCTAAGTGAGGCCGCAAGGAACCTCGCGAGCTTTGGGCAGCCACGGGCGACGCCACCTAGAGCAAACAAGGGCCCTCGCAACCTCATCCTGGAGCCAACAAGGTCGTGATTCCCCCCCGCCCCCCCGCTCTAGGCAACATTGCTTGCGACCGGCAAGGTCATGACATCTTCACCTAGGGCTTTTGCAGCGAGGCAAGGCGGCCCTCGCCTTGATCTACTCATGAAGGCCATGGGTGAAGGCATCGCTACCTTGCCAACCCAAGGCGAGACGGCATCGCCTATGGCCGCCCAAAGCTAGCAAGGACCCTTGCAGCCTCGCGAACGATCGAGGAAGCCCCGACAGCCTCACCTAGGGCCTTCGCGAGGGTTTTGTGGTTGGTGAGGGTTGTCGATGTCCCTTGCCAGCCTTGAAAAAAAAAAAAAGCCAAAAACAAAAATTCAAAAAATTAAAAAAATAAAAAAAAAAAATTTAAAATATTAAAATAACTTTAAAAAATTGTCCACGTCACGTCGGCGAAGCCACGTTGGATAACCAGCATCTACGTCGAATTTTCTGACAAGGCAAATCGAAATTGACATTCAAGTAATCAATTTTTCAAATTTGTGATATTTAAGTGAGAGAAAAAAAAAGTTTTGGCACTCTTGTGAATATTGTATGGAAGTTTTGGCACTTCTAGAGTTCTTATCCCGAAAAAAAACAATACTTACGTTAAAAGCTGAGGAAAATGGAAAATTATAAAAGATACGCAAAATCAATACTCTCTCTCCCTCTCTCTACACCTTAGAGTGCCTCTCCCAAGTATTTCCATTTTTTCAAGACTTTCCCAGTCTTTAAAGTTTTCTCAGATTTGGAATATTACACTAGTAAAGTTCATGTTTAGCAGTTTTTACAAGTTAAATCATACAATTGACATAAAATGGTTGAAAAAATATTGCAGCTTCTTATAATGAATAGTCACTAATGTTTTCCGTCTATTTATATTTTATGTTATCCGCTTTAAATATCTCATAGGTATTTCCTAATTTAAATATGAATTTGGTAGTTCTAAGGGTTAGTGGTGTCAATTATCCCTTTCATATTTTATTCATTATTTATTGGAATTCAAAGCAAAAAGACCATTCCATAATTCACCCCCACTGTCCGCTATACATGATAACAAAAAAAGGTCAACAGCTTTAACAAGTGTAAGGAAATGCAAGCTCAGAGAATAAACTGTATCTTTTCGAAGTTCGGAATGTATTACACACTAATCTTAATTCTTAACGTTTGGGGGTAAAATGAAACATTTTTCCAAATATATGAACATATACCTAAAAATAGATGAGTGGCCATCCGTACCAATGACCGTACTAAGGGGTAAAATGCCATGCAGGATAAGGTAATTATGTTTTTGTCTACTTCCCCTTTCAAGTGGCATTGGTTGCATCATGATATGACGGGAATGTTGGGAAACTTGGTGCTAGAGTGAAAAACTTCTTTTTAAAAGTCCATGCAAAATTCGTATAATCAAGGACTGATGTATATGTTGATGTTTTCATAGTGATTTATGTTAACTTAGTTGCTAGACGAATAAAAGTTAAATTGGTGTTTAATTAAGGAGTTATATAAAGATATCAGAATTTCATTGACTTTCTTTTCCCCTTCAGTTTTTGATGGCATCTTTCAATTTCCTTTTGTGCGATTGGGTGTGATGACTTTTGAGGGTTGCACCTTGTTGCCGTGCGCAGACGACCTTGTAAACTTTGCCACATTAGCTAGGGTGAGGGTGGCGACCCTTGCCATTCTGAGTGGCTAAGGTGCGTGGCCCTTAGCGACCAGTGAGCGTGTGATGATGCACCAGGGTTGGCGGCATCATTGCCTTACCCCAATGAGGCTTCGGCCATTTTACCCAATGACCAGGCCGTGGCTTAGCCTTTCCTTTTACATATGTCAGTGACATTTCATTAAAGTTTTTTTTTCCTACTTTTTCAATATTTTGAGTATATAACTACCACATTTTATGCAAGCATTGCGGAACATTTTCCTTAGTTTATTTGGTAGAATGACCTCTGTAAACCAAATATATTGTGCGAGGACTCAATTTCACATGAAAAATCCTTAGTGTTCTCCTTAAGCAATTAGAAAAAGTCGAAGAACAAATGATGTCTTCACCCCAACTAGACCTGCCATCAAAATCTGGGCGGAAGATCCTCTAATCCATATGATACTTGTGTCTCGATAGATTTCAGTTGCCGTTGATCAAAACCTCAATTTTATAAATTCACAATTTGTTGAATTACCGAAAGGGCTCCATTCCATGCCGGATAGAGGATCCATGCCCGAAATTTTTGTACTGCAAATTCGTCCGAGATGATGTGGAATGACATTTCGGAGATCTTTAACAAATCAACCCACTAAAAAAGAAAAAATCAAACATGGAGAAAGCATATTCCTCTCAATAAATTCTAACAAATCGCATCCATCTTTTAACTCCATAAAAATGCTACTGACGGTAATGGAATTCCAATTAGAAAAGAAATTAACTCCATTTAATTATCTAGCTAAAAGCAACTATCATAAAAATTTTGATAGGGCACAAACGCATGCGAGTAATACACCAATTTATGCGAATGTGGAAGATAGAGGTTGAGGAACGATGTCAATTCAGTATAACACTTTTTGGTTGAGTTGCTTTTCTATCTGAATCTTTTCCTCCTCATAAATCCAATTGATCGTACCGCGCGTAACAATGAGCATGGAAGCGATGGAAAAAACATAATAAAATGTGTGTCTAGTCACTGATCAATACAAATATATCATAAATACAAAGGTACCTGGCAATGGAAAAGACTTTTAATTCACACCCGAAGACCTCTCTAGAAAACAATATGAATGACCCATAGAATCCGAAAAGACATCATAACACAAGACACGTGTATTAGGACAATGCTCCAAACAAAAGGACTCACTCAAACATATCAAAGATACTCTCAGGTAACCTCGTATGGTACTAAAATCTTCAAGGGCTGGTGGCTGGAGGAGGAGTAAGGAAAGGAATAGAAGGGATTTTAGGGAGAGAAGTAGGGATGCTGGGCATTGGCGGCAAGGTGGTCGGCATGGTCGGCAAGCTTGGAAGTGGTGGCAGAGTAGTCTTGGGCAGGGCTGGTTGTGTGGTGGGCAGCGTCGGCAGTGTGGGCTGAGGCAGGGTCGTAGGGATTGCAGGCATTGGTGGCACGGCAACCTTAGGCAATGTCGGCATGGCTGGTTGTGTGGTGGGCAGCGTCGGCAGTGTGGGCTGAGGCAGGGTCGTAGGGATGGCAGGCATTGGTGGCATGGCGACCTTAGGCAATGTCGGCATGGCTGGTAGTGGCGGAAGCGACGTCGGGTTTGGTAGAGTCGGTATTGTGGGAAGAGACGGTATGGATGGCATAGTTGTTTGCAGCAGATGACGAGCTCCGAAGCTCATATTGATGATTGAGAAAATTAGAGCGATGAAGAGTACAAAGCTTTTTGAGAAAGAAGCCATATTGGTATATGGAGTCAGGATATTGTGCTGTGATAGGCTCAAGGACTTGAAGCCAATGAGCTGAGAGGAATGGATTGCTAATTGTGTTGGAGTAAATGGAGGAAGGAGATTGCAGTTTATATAGCAAGAGATAGTTGTATAAAAATTTAGGGTTGTGATTATAAGTTGGTCACTGGCCTGTGGGTATGGTTGGGAATAAACAGAACATTCCTCATTGGTTCTTTGTTAGCTCACCTTCTCAGCTCAATCTTCCACAGGAATAAATAATAAAGAAGGGGTCAAACTTTGTCTTCTGTTCCGTTCAGTCCAATGGTCGTCATCTCATGAAAGTCAAGCTTCTGATCTGTGTCCTTGTGGATGGTAACTAGATAACTTGTTCCATAACTATTGCTAACTGGGGTTATCGATAACTTGCTTCAGGATTTTAACGTACTAAGCTAGCGTTTCTATGTATTGCCTTGACAAATACCTCGTTACTTCAGACATGTCAATGCTTTTAACTGTGACCATCTTTGGTTTACTCCTCGGACTTGAAGAAGTAAAAACTTGTGGGACTTTATTTACTTCCGAGTCTAGCTTTTGTACGAAGATAAGTTTATGATCATGGAAACATATGGCATTGCGAAGTCATCTCTCTCTCTCTCTCTCAAACGAAGATAAGTTAATGATCATGGAAACATATGGCATTGCGAACTCATCTCTCTCTCTCTCTCAAACTTGGAGGTCTATAAGTGCCTATCACAAACATTTTTTCATTTTTCTAAAAAATTCCTAGTTTATAAAGTTTTTCTAAAGCACATTAGATTAGTAAAGTATATGTTTAGTTGTGATAACAAGTAAAATCATGCACTGACATTAAGGTTCCCTTTGTTTCACAAAAAATGAATGATTTGGAAAACCATCTTTTTATTTTAAAAATGATCACTTATAACAATTACGAAAATGAATAAATAGAAATTATTTTAATTGTCCATGAAAATACTTAGGCATAAATTGTTGTCAATAATAAAAAAAATATATTTCATTGATTAATTATTTCAAACATTATAAGCAATCATTTTTAAAAAATATTTTTCAAAATAATTTATTTCCGTAAAAAAAAAAAAATAGAGCCTAAATTGTTGAAAATATGGTGACATCTTAATCAAATAGATAATATTTTTGTCTTCAATTTACTTTTTGTGGTTTTTTCATGACCAAGTATATTTACGTGGCAAGTTCAGGGTTATTGGATATATATATATAATTTTGTTGGAATTGATACCAACAAGGACCATTCGATACAAAATTAAAAAAAAAAAAATATACACTTTGCACCCAAAAGGCATGTGCACAACATATGATAGCGGGAGAAGTTCGCGGTATTAACAAGTGTAAGAAAATGAAACCTTTTAAAGTTCGGAATTTAACGTTCAATAACTGTGACATCCCGATTTTCCAATTATATTTTCAATAAATTGAGATGGGCATTTCATCTTCGCACATATAGTTCTTTTCCTTGAGTCGGCCACTCATGTGAAAACTAGTTTATGAGGTGAAGCTGTTAAGAAATTCTAATGCATCGAAAACTTGACACCGAGTTAACCGAGTTAATGCAAGGGTCATTACGGCACAATTAAAAATCGATTAGAAGCCGGAGATAGGTTGACTCGACAGAGGCATGTGATCAAGTGTGGGTGATTCCATCAGATCGCACAATTCTTGTCGGTCGGCACTGGACCGGCTTTTCTGTCGTTTGGGTACCCTATGTCCGTATTTGAAACCTTGAGATTACCACGACAACTGAGAGTTGCCAATGTGTCAGAGAGGTGCATTGTGGCTTGAAAATAATCAACCACAAGTCAAATGCATGAAAATTTCTAAAAGCTACCCGGTAGGTTAGGACGCGCTAATATTGTGCCAGAGTGAAATTAATCGTGAAATTGAAAGCAAATTCAGAAATTGGAAGTCCGGGTGTGTCACAAATTATTTTAGGAATATTGAGTCATCTTCGGAAGATTTTTTTATGCAAGCCGAGTTTTTCAGCAAAATAATCAAAGTATGGTTAATTTGGCTCGAGAAATTAGTAGGCCCGCTTTTGGTCATACTTTTGGGATCTAAGATGGTTCTATGGTCAAGTGATTATGTGAATTGAAGTGTGGTGACATTGGATTAATTTTATGGACTTCAATTTGGTTCAATTAGAAGAGAATTGAATGAAATTGCAAAATTTGAATTTCATGCCTCAACGGAAAAAGAAATTGAACCTATTGGAAGATGTTGTGGAGGCTTTGGGTTAGTGGAAGATGGCATCACCTAATGTCATGGTGGTTGGGGCCAAAGGGAAGGAGATTGTGACAAGTGGAGGGTTGGGATTGACTCTCAAAAAGTGGGGTTGTCTCTCTCACCAATCACCATCATCTTCTTCATTTGAACCTGGGGAGAGAGAGGAGAGAGAAGGAATTGCACCGACCGGACTAGCCAGCCTTGATGCCGCCCTTTCACCCACTCGATGCCGCCGCACGTCGCTGACGCCGCCGCGGCTCGTCTGCGCGCGGGGCTCCGCTCACCGGCCAGCTCGCTGCTCTGCCTTCGTCCACCGTCCAACATTGTCGTCCACTCATCCAGGCCGTTCTTCAACCACCGGAGTTGCCGTCGAAGCCAGCTCACCACCGTTCGGTCCCCGGAGCAACCGAGGTCGCCGTTGCTCGCCGTAGCACGCTCGTTCGCGCGAGTCGTCCCAGCCGTGAGCTCCTGTCGTTCCTCCTTTGTCCCAACCTTCCAGCACCGCTGTCCGTCGTCCCGAGCTGCCAACCATTGTCGAAGATCCCGCCGAGCTGCCGTGGGCCACCGCCCGAGCTACCGTCGCCTCTCTCCGCCGCCCCCGCGCCTGAACCGCCGTCGGACAACCCTCCTTCGAGCTTGGACAGCAGCTTGTTTTAGTGCGTATACCAGCTCGGTTTTAGCCCATTTTGGCCGGCTTCCCAACCGCGGAAGTTAGGTCCGCCTTTGGGAAAGTTGGTCCCCGTCGTTTGGAACCACTCAGCTTGCTAATCGGGTGAGTTTAGCTCACTAAACCTTGATTAGACGGTTAATTATACTTAGGGTGTTTTTGGTTTAAGTTAAGTGAGTTTAGGTGGTTAGATTAGTTTAATTAAATGTGGTTTAGATTAAGAAATTTAATTAGTTTAAAGCATGTTTAATTAGGGTTAAGAATGTTTATTTTATAATAAGCCTTGATGTGACTTAAAGGAATTTATTTTTGATTTAAATAATTTTTTCGAAATTATTGGATTATTTAATAATATATTATATTACGAAAATTATTAAAATATTATTATTTAATTAATTTTCGGAATAAATTTTATTATTTAATTAATTCCAAAAATTTTGTCGGGACCCTAAATTCTCGAATTTCGCGCTAATCGCTGCTTTGTGTACTCAGATTTTGAATTTGATGAATGGATATTGCAAATTGAGTGTTGATTGTGAAAAAATATGGATTTTATTTAGAAAATCTCAAGTGTCGGGTTTTAATACCAAAATTGGATTTTAATGATTATATTAAATAGTGGGGTTTGAAAAAGTGAGAGATTGGCTTTCTAGTTCAAGTGAACGTGTACCCACGCACGATTATTTTCACAGAGTGTTTTTAATACGAAGAAAACAGGCCAATGTCGTTATCTTAATTGAGGCATGTGAGTGCAAAGCACAATGCTCTTGGTCGAAATTGAATGATCGTGTGCTGGTTATGAGAACCCATCCCCGGTGTGTGTTGGTGGATGTTAGCTGTCCCTGGTGTGTGTCAGTGGACTCGGGTCACAGTAGATTCTGGACCTATACTCATTCGGGAACGCCGTCGATGTAGTGATGAAACCGTGTTCCAAGGTGGGGAGGCGATGCCTGGCATTAATGTCAGTAGATAGCCGAACTACGAGTAGGCCATGCCCTTGTGTGGCCGTGAATAACAATTGAAACGCATGCTGAGTGTTTTTTATGCGCCGGATTATGGGACAAAATTGTGTGGCATGGAATGGGACGTGTCATAATAATTTGGCCCTATAATCAGGACCCTCCTTTTTGATTGAATTGATAGACCGATGTGTGTCGGTAGGTTATGCTTGTGTGAGCAATATTGCGATTGACAGAGACATTCCAATTGATATGTGGAATTGCTATACGACTATGGTTGTGATATGAACTGTGCTAACCTGCAGGGAGGAACTGAGGCGAGGTAAGTCCTCTGTGTGGTGTGGCTAGGCTATCCTTGAGTGTATTTTCGTTCTAATAGGGGTTAGGGTTGAACTTGCTGAGACAATGTCTCACCCCGTTGTGGGCCAAAATTTCAGGACCGTAGATGGCAGAACCCTCGAAGCGTTATGGTCTTCCCGTACGTAGTATGAAGCAGAAGTTCAGTTGTCCCGATCCCGATGGCCATTGGATCTATGAGCTTGTTAGGATCACGGTTTGGATCCAGGAGGGCTTGACTATTAGGGTGCCTCATAGATATAGGGCTTGGTTCCGTTTTGGGCCCAATGGTTTCAGGATTGGTCCCCTTAGTAGTTTTGATATTCTATCTGCTATAATGGAAGCCATCCTAGGAGAAGGAGTAGATGACCCTCCTGATGGTAGAATGGAGGACCCATCGTCTCCGGAGGCTGTTAAGTCTAAAGTGGATCGAAGAGCGAGTCTGACTAATAGTCTTAGGACTGTTCCTTCTTTTTTGTGGACTGATCCCTTTTTGTAAGCTGACCCTTTTGGTATGTATATAAACTTTGGAATGTTATTTATTTATGAACGTACGTTGTTTATGAATGTATTAATTTCCTGCTTCCCTATCCTGTGAGTTTTTGTCAAGGGTTTTATATTACGCTTCCGCATGTGCATAAATAAATGAACGGGGTCGGCGACACTACCTAGGAATGTCGCATTTGCATGACCATGGTGGGTTGTTCACGTGTCTCGGGGTTCAGGGCGTGACAATAACCCTAAAGCTGAGGGGTCAAATGAAGGTCAAATGAAATTGTGTTTCAAATCTGTGAACATATATATAAAAATACATGAGCAACAGCCTGCACTAATAACCATATTAAAGAGTAAAAGGTCATGCAGGACAACCCAGATCATGATGTTGTCTTCTTCCCCTTTCACGTAGAATTAATTGCCGCCATGGCAACGATAGGTATTTGGTAAAAGTTGGCACTAACAGGGGGAAATTTACTATTAGTTTCTTCCTTAGAAAGGGAAGAAATAACAAAATCTCATGGTTTACAATCAATTCATTTCATATTTCTTATTTTAGATGACAAATTTTCACATTTAGATGATATGTCGGATGTACTAATACCCTATTACATTTATCTAGAAATCCCGACATTTTTCAACGGCAATGGATTTCCACAACGTAGAAGAAATTAACTCCAATTACTTATGTTGCTAAAAGCAACGATTATAAATTATCTGATTGGGCATGCGCACGCACGAGTAATACGCCATTTTATTGGAATGCAAAATATACGAATTGCTGTAAGGTGTCAATTCAATATAGTTGTAGCGCTTTTCCTTTCAGTTGCTTTTCTATCTGAATCTTTTTCTCATCATAAATCCAGTTGATTGTATTACACGAAACATTGAGCTGGAATCGATGGAAAGAATACAATAATCTGAGCCAAGTCGCCGGTCAATAAATATATATGAATGATATATAAAAAGCAACACGAATGATACATAGAATCCCAGAGGACATCGTAACACACGACTCTGTATTCGAACAATTCTACAAAGAAAAGGAGGCACTCCAACAAATTGAAAATACTCTCAGGTGACCTCGTATGGTACTAAAATCTTCAGGTGCTGGTGGCTGGAGGAGGAGCAAGAAAAGGAATAGAAGGGATTTTAGGGAGAGAAGTAGGGATGCTAGGCATTGGAGGCAAGGTGGCGGGCATGGTTGGCAAGCTCGGAAGTGGTGGCAAAGTAGTCTTGGGCAGTGCTGGTTGTGTGGTGGGCAGCGTTGGCAATGTGGGCTGAGGCAGAGTTGTTGGTGGGATGGCAGGCATTGGTGGCACGGCGACCTTTGGTAATGTCGGCATGGCTGGCAATGGAGGCAGTGATGTTGGTAAAGTTGGCATGGTGGGAAGAGATGGAATGGATGGCATAGTTGTTTGAAGCAGATTGCGAGCTCCCAAACTCATGTTGACGGTTGAGAAAATTAGGGTGATGAAGAGAATGAAGCTCTTTGAGGAAGTAGCCATATTGGTAAATGGAGAATGAGTTATGTGTTGTGTATAGGCTCAAGTGAAGAAAGATTTCTACTTGGGATGCCAGTATGGGGAGAATGATTGGAGTTAATATGGCAAGAGATGGTGTCGAAATTGGGGTTGAGATGATGAGTTGGTGACTAGTCTTTTGGTGCGGGTAGGAAAGAAATGGAAGATGACAAGTTCATTGGTTCTTAGTTAGCTCACCTCCTCATTTCCATCTCCCACCGGCAACAGAGAAAGGTCATATAGTTGTTCTCTTCTGCCAGATGGCAATGTGTTCATGAAGTCAAAGCTTCAATCGGATCTTATCGTCTACAAGGAATGTAACTAATAACATGCTCCATAATTGACAAAATTATCTAAAAAATCCTAAATTTTATTGCACTTTTACTAATTTAATCATAAATCTTTCAAATTTATTAATTAAGTTCCAAATCTTTTTGAATATATTCAAATAATTTTGGGTAAAAATTACTAATGTGACTGCCTCCCATTTTATATGGCATGATCAATGCTCGCTCAAATCAGACTTCTTCATGGAGGTGGATTCTTCATCAACATATCTACATCCCACGATACTAATTTTTTATTTCATTTCCAGGATTCACTCACGTTGGCCACGTACAGAACACGCTCAGAAGTTGGAGAACACGAAGGAAGAAAACTCACGTACGTGCCCAAAGGGAAAGAACATCCGTGAAGGCTATTTTTGGTCCGGAGTAGCTGTGCTCCGCCAATCAACCGTGAGTCATTCCAGCATCCACCACCACCTAGTGGGCTCCTGCCGCATCCCCCGATGCTCTTCGGTCGCTTTCCGACGACCACCAGCTAGCGCTTTGGAGCCGCTGCAGCACTTTTGGCGAGGCCAGCAGCAACTGCGAACTCCGGCGAGCCGCCGACTACACCTTCACCGATTCCTGCAGCAAAACCAGTAGTCCGACAAGCTCCAATACTTGCTGTGCTTCGCTCAATCCAGTCCAAGTTCTCTGGCGTCTCATTGATGCCCACCAAAGCCGCCTAAAAATTCTTTCGTAGTCCAAGTTCCCCGCTGAGTCCCTCGAGTTTCAGTCGTGCCGGTTCACATCGTGTTGCTCGCTCTCTTGCCGGTGACTCTGTGAGCCTCTGCGCCGCCGGTCTATATGATCGTCCCTCATCGTCGGCCTTGTTGGAATCGCAGCCCGATTTAGATAATTCTGTAAGCCATACTCAATTTAAATATTTAATTTCCTACATTGGGTTTATTGAGCTTCTAACATGATTTTTTTTTTTTTTTGGATATTTTTAGGCATATCCCAATTAGGAAAATTCTCGTATTTAAAATCTCAATAATCAAGAATTCAAGCTGTGAGATGTCATAACGGATTTTTGGTTATTTTGATTTCTTGTGTTGGGTCGTGGTAAATATATTGATTATGTGAGTTTATTATATTGCATGAGTTTATTTTAAGATATTTTCCTATTTTGGAAAAAATACAAAAAAAAAAATTCATTGCATATAGGATAGGTTAGTTTCTTAGTTTTAGAATTGCATGTTTAAGAGTAATGTAGTAATTTAGGAAATTAGGAAATTTCCTAATTTAGAATAGGATTTAATCAACATTATTTCCTAATTTAGATTAGGTAATTTCCTACTTTAGCTTTAAAAAAATCACAGAAATAACATGCATATATCATATAGAATTAGTTGTATCTATTCCATCTCATTACATTGCCATATCATTAACTGTCACATCATCGTTGCCACATCATCATTGTTACCATGTCATAATTTCTGCATCATTAGTGATTACATGTTTAGGGTAATGTCAGAATAGCTCATATTAATTTAACTTGTCATTAAAATTAGGTCATATAAATTGCATGTCACATGTCATTAATCATTCATGCACGATAAACTTAGATTTTAATTGCACATAATTTAGTTTTTATTAATAGGAACAAGCCCAAACAAATTAATTAAAATTGCTCAATCATTTAGAAATCATGTTTAGGCTAGGCATGCATTTTTAATTAACATCTTGCAAATACTGGGAAATTAATTAGTAGGGTTGTGCTTCTTTTTGCATTGAGGTTAGCCCAATTTATAGCAATATATTTATTTAATACTTTGGTTTATTGAGCGTTAAATTATCTAATTGTGTACCTACATGAACACCTCTCACATATTATTAGTTTAGGTTTTAAGGTTGATCAAGATTGCTTGCAAAAATATTTTTGAAAATAAAGAGAAAATATACGAGAATGCATTAGATTAATCTAGCGTAATCAAGTCCCTATACCCATGAATCGAGAGTAGGACACTATAAGTGCCAAAAGTTGTCTACAATGATGCCAAAATTTTTCTTCAACTCACTTAAGTTTCAAATCAGAGAAAAAACGATTACTTAAGTGCTTCTAGCGAGAAATTCTGACCAGAGAAATTGCATGATTTTATAATTAAAAATTTTATCTAATGTGGCATTTTTTTGGTGCCACAATGGTCACTTTTTCATTTAGATTGTCATTAAAATGATCATTTTTTAATGATGGCTTTGAAGTAGTCATTTTTTAACAACGATTGGCAAATGATCACTTTTTAACCTGCTATATGTCATCGTTTAAGGGTTATATACCGACTAGGCATTGCCGGCAAGCCATAGATTGGAATTCACACTAAAGTGACCGTTTAAAAAAAAAATGATACTTAAGGGACTTGAAAAAAAAAAAAAAAAAAAAAAAAAAAAAAAAAAAAAAAAAAAAAAAAAAAAAAACTTTTGGCATTAAAATGAGCACTGTCCATAACTTTTGGCACATCTAGTATCTTTCTTCCTCCATGAATTTCTAGTTCACAAAAATAAAGTGTTCTCCCATATTGCACTTGGGTTTCTAATTAACCTATAATAGATTAACGATGAGTTCTATTTGAATTGATTTGCATATTTAATTGAGTAAATTAAAAACCCATGTTGTGGTTGATATGGAAGTAGGAGAGTTTGCATAAATTATTGGCTTGGTAATCCATTAATTTTCCATTTAGTGGTTCACCTCTTACAAGGATGCAATAGTGCATGCAAGGACTAATTTTGCAACTACCACGTGGCAATCGTGAGTAGGTCAACTGCCATGATTTTTTTTTTGTATTTGTAATTTATTTTAAGACAAATTCAATCATACTTTGACCAAATATAACTTTTCCATCATATGCTCGATTCACTCGATTTTTACCTCGACGTAATGCTCACAACCTAAACTCTTCCTAAATACAATTCAATCTTAAAAAAGTGTCGAAATCGTGAATATCGAGGAATCAGGCAAATCAAACTAGCTTGGTGAAAAAAGTTACGAGGCAAGTCCCATGTAGTGAAGAAGAGACGTCCTCAATTGAATGGAATATCTAAAATTATATTCTTTTTAAAATCCGATGAACACATCTAAAATCCTCTCTCAAATACGTGCACGAAATCTGCCCTGCCTCTCTCCGCATTGGATCCGAGAAGCCTAGACATGAACGAACATTACAATGAAGTGGAGCCTAATAACAGAAGCGAAAATGACAACTTATGGCAGATGCAATGAGAAATATTTCAAGATGTTTAGGATTGGATTCGAATTTTGGGAATAAGGTTAGTGATATGGGGCTGTATCGATTATGGATTTCTCGAGTGTCAAAGTCTTAGAGAAAATCAAGAAAGGGCAAAACAGGACCATGATTTTCGAGTGTTGTTATCAGGGAAATTTTGTTGTCTTGAAAAGATTCCCTGTGTCACTTCGCTGTCGATAAAAACATTCTCAATTTCTTATCTAGACATCCACATCCAAATGTGGTACATAATCGCAAAGTAACCTACTATAAGAAATTTGGGTCTGTTATTGTAGAGCTATGTGCTTGTATAAGAAATTTGGGTCTGTTATTATAGAGCTATGTGCTTGTAGTTTGCAAGATCTAATTAAAACACTATTGCCTTCCTCCGATTTCATTATCTTCTATAACGATGCACCATCAATGATTGGTAATTTAATTTTAGACAAATTTGGTCGTACTTTGACCTGAGATAACTTGTCCATCTTATATTCAATTCACTTATTTTTTACCTCAACAGAAAGTTTGTGACTATCACAAAACTACCATTCGAGAGAAGGGAATAGGTTTAGGGGAATTGCCTAAAAAACAAGCTTACTGCTCATGATCAGGCAGGGACTCTCCCAAGCCTATACATTGCACGATTTTAGGGTATTCATAAGAATTTTGTAATAAGAAGTCGCCACTAATCTATTGTGATCAATTAGAAACCAAGCAAAATATGAGAGTATACATCACTTTCTACGCAACTAGAAAATTTAGAGTCGGGGATTTAATTATACTAATTATCCAATTAGTGTCCTTTCAATATCTAATCATGTTTATTTTAAAAAAAAATTTTTTTTTTCAGGCAGTTTGGATTAATTTTAAATTAATCCACTAACATGTGAGGTGGTCATAAGGGTGCGTAATCACTAAAATAACAATCAACAACCAAAGAAAGCGTTAAATAAAATACATGGGAGAGTAAAGATTTAACATTATCAAATAGGAAGCATGTCACCTCTTCTTCTCTAGTCTTCTTCTTTACGTGTCCCCTGCATGCTTGAAGACTCCTGAATTGGGCTCCCTTCCCGAACGACAACTAGACCAACCTCAACTTCTGGTGAGGTCTCGCCAACACTTAGACCATCGCTGGGCTACCAACCTCTGCCGTTCATCTGCCCTAGCCACTGTCGACCATCACTGGCCGTAAGGTCTGGCGACCATTAACTCACTTACTAGAACCAAGAAAACTCTCTCCAACTTGATGATACACAACTGTTTCACGAAAATCATATGGAACACCATGAAAATAATAAAAGCAAACATGATTCAGTGAGCACAGAAACGAAGGCACGTCAATCATTGAGTTCAAACAAGAACTAACTCTTGGTTTTCTTTGAGGCATTTTGTCAAACACATGGTACACAATAATTGAAAGGGGAACCTAGCCTGTTTTTAAGGCTTGGGTTCGAGCTAGTGTCAATGCACAATATATAAGCAACACTAAAAAAACAACACAAAGACCGATTGCTAACACTTAACCTAAGTTTAACTAAGATATAGCAAGGCTCGACTAAAACAAATCAAGAAAATTCGGATGTCATTAAGACATTTGCTTAAACAGTTGGTGTGCATTACTGAAATGCAGGATTTCTAGCGCGATTAAGACTCAACTTAGGCCTAGGTTTACAACACAGCATACCAAAACGCAATAACATCAACAATAGACCGACGAGACTGAAGCTAGTGCGAACTGGACCTCATAATATAATATAAAAAAGTCTCATCGACTAGTAGAAAAAAGTAATGCAAATATGTCTCATATTACAACATTGCATATGAAAAATTCAAAATAGTAGCCAACATCCTAGTGATGATTATGTTATGCACACTTATACTTAAGCCGCGTGACTTTTTCTTAATCAACATTCAAGTATAACTCTTGGTCTTGTTTAATCTCAGGTGTAGCTTTCAACTTCTCTATGATTTCCTTATAAGGATCAAACTCTCTCGTAAGAAACGTGGCATGACTCCTATTTTCAATAGCTAAACTAATTTTTTCTATTTGCGTCATTAGCTTAGCAATCATACTCAATTTCTTTAGAATTGATAGAATTGTGTTTAAGAATTTAAGCATGATTTAGTGACATAATATGATTTCTAAGGATTTAAAAATATTCATGTAACAGAAATGTTAGGATTGTTTCTTCATATTTTAGGACATAATATAGGTAATAGGTTAGCACAAGAACGCTTTCAACATTTTAGGGAAACCACAAGCAAACTATCTAGCTTGGTTTTGGATGAAGTATGTGAAATTGGAGGAGATTTGATCTAACCATCCGATCGACAATTTAGAGAAGTTCTAAAGAAGATCAAGCATAACAAAAGATTTTATTCACATTTTAAGATAAGTTATGATTATTCAATAAAAAAGATGAATTAAATATAAATCAAGTAATATTTATATTCTTGTTTTAGGATTGCATTGGAGTTATATATGGTACTTGTATCTTAGTAGTGATACCTATGAATGAGCAACTTCGTTTTATCAGTCGAAAAGGAATACCGACGCAAAATGTATTGGTCATGTGCAATTTTAACATGGAGTTTACTTATATTTGGGCTGGTTGGGAGAAAACAGCTCATGATACACATATCTTTTATGAAGCCATTAGAATACATGATTTACAATTTCCTCATCCTCCAATAGGTTCTTTAATTAATGGTTTTTACGCATTAATATATGTATGTGTTATATGTTGATTAAATTTACAATATTTTCGTGTAGGTAAATATTATTTAATAGATACTAAATATCCAAATTCCATGGGTTATTTGTGTATATACAATGAAGTTAGATATCATTTGTCTGAGTTTTAACGAGATCATCAACCGAGGGGTTATAAAAAAGTGTTCAACTGTGCCCATTACTTACTACGATAAAAAATTGAGCGAGTTTTTGGCATATTGAAGAAAGAGTGGAAGATTCTAAAGAGCATGTCAAATTATCCATACAAGAAACAAATAAAATTATGATAGCGACAATGACTTTGCACATTTATATACAAAGAAATACCATGAATTATGCATATTTTGCTATAGTAGATTTGGATCTCATTTTATGTATAATGGATTCCGATAATATAAATGAGGAGGGTAATGCTTCAAATGATGATGTGGCATCTGACATATGAAATAGCTATAAATTTAGGAAATAGTTAAGGATGTTCATAATTTTTAAGGATAATGAATTTTTTTTTTCCTCAAAGCATATGTTACCATATTTATTGTAACAAAAGTATTCTTCTTGCAATTGAGAAAAAGACTAATGTGAATTTTTTCCATTTGATATTTTTAGCAAAAAAAATATTATTTTTAAAATTGTTTACACGATATTTTTAGGTAGCGTATGGCAACGTTTCTATTCCTCCGGATTTATGTTCTTTTGTTCCCCGGAACAAAAAAAGAACAGAAATTCGTTTGGTAACGCCAAGTTGTTTTTCTGTTCCCCGGGATAGAAAGTTAGCCCGGGAATAGATTTGGAGCAGAAACGAGAAAAAAAAAAGTTGTTTCTTGTTCCGGGAATAATTTCTAGAAATAAGCCAATTTTCTTTTTTATTTTTCTTTTGTTCCTCTCTCTTGCCGCGGCCACCTCCAACTGCCCGCCCGTCGCCGCCCGTCGCCCACCGCGTTGACCGCCTGATCGCCGCTGCCCTCCGCCTTATGGCGGCGCGGCGGCGGTTCGACGGTTGGCGTCGTGAGCAAGAATAAAAAAGCGAATAAATACAAAAAAAAGAAACCGTTTCAGTATCAAATGCATTTCTATTCTTTTTTATTCGAGAGTAGAAAATTTGTGTAGTTATCAAACACATTCTTTTACTCGAAATCCTAGATTTTTTCTCATTTGATTAATTTATTGTGATAGAAGTCCCACTCCCATCTAATATATACTACTAGTGAAAAGATTGAAAACTTTACAATGAGTAAATTATTAATTAAAATTATTGTAACATCAAAAGGGCATTGGAAAAAACGATGAATAAATTGCACATTTCAATAATAAAATGTAAGATATACAATAGCAGTGTCCAAATCACTTCACAAAAGGTTGAGAAACAAAGTTAAAAACAAGAGAGCAACACACAAGTGTGAAAACCATGAATTTAGCGGACAACTGTAATACTCCCATGACGATCACAAGTACCATTCATCTTTCTTTCTTTTTTTTAATCTTTAATCGGTGGTCAATCTTCGAGTTCTTTTTCATGCTATAAACTGATATTAAGTATTCACTATAGATCAAACTTAGGATCCTCAATAAAATCCTCAATCTAATGTACATGTATTCCAACAAAACAGAACAGATTTGCCTTGATTTGCGAAACTTGTTAACACCTAAATTTTGGCTAAATATTTGAAATTAAATTGCATAAAAATTAGGGATCGATTTGACCCTAAAAAAAAATATTTTTCGTATCACCTAGGTCTGATTTTTATTTGCATCCATTAGGTTTTATTTTTTATTTTATTTTTTACCTTATTTCGGATAATTTTTTTATTAAA
Source organism: Eucalyptus curtisii (assembly GCA_017140595.1). Lineage (NCBI taxonomy): Eukaryota > Viridiplantae > Streptophyta > Magnoliopsida > Myrtales > Myrtaceae > Eucalyptus > Eucalyptus curtisii. The sequence continues at coordinate 13,213,885 of CM029500.1, forward strand.
AAAAAAAGGCCTATTGGGTCTGGGCCTTCACGCCCAACCTCCCTTCTTATTTTTTTTCTTCCCCACGAGTGGGCCCGGGCTCATTCCACCATTTTTTTCCCAGGCTCAGCCCTTCCGCCTCCTCCTTCCTCCTTTTTCCTCTTCTCTGCAACTCGCGCGCGAAGGACAATCTACGGCAGAGAGAGGGGAGTAGGGCGGCAACGGATGGGACTCGCCTTCAAAGCGGAGCAGGTGGGCGGCTGAGAAGATGGCTGGTCCTGCCGCACCGGCGGCCGATCGGCACACCAAGGACCGACGGCTGAAACCTCCGTCGACCGCTCCCCTCGGCTGAAGCCCCCAGCGACCACCATGCCTTCGCCGGAGTCACCGTGCATACAGACGTTCCCCCCTCCTCCTCCCTTGGGCCGAGGTTCGGTAGGTTCTGGCCTTGAGTTTCGCCGGTTTTCGACTTGTCCAATTTTTGGGAACCAGTTTCCCCAAGACCTCGGCTCGGAGACAAGCGAGGCGGACGAATGCAGCTCGATCTATCAAAGCTCGTTTTTCGTCCGACGCCACCGACAGCCGGGTAGGGAACGCCGCCAACAACCCCCGTTCCTTTCTCCTCGCGTTCTGTTTTGGGCTCGCAAGACCGGGCTGGCGTTCTCCAGTTTGTGCGAGTTCCGGCCTCGCTTGTATACGTGCTGCTATCATGGTCCATGCTTGTTGTTTGTATGCGTCCACAGCTCCTATGCTGCTATTTAAAGGCCTCTTGGCACATGCGTCCATCGCCTACTGTAAACCTTAGAGATAAGTCCGACAAGGGAGATCGTACCGGTGATCTTTATGTGCCTAATTTTAGCCTCAGAGATAAGTATGATAAGTTCTACTTACGGGTGGAACGCTTGAAGCAAGGAGAGGCAAAGCTGCAAATTGAAGTTATACGGTAATGAATGCCAAGAAATGAGAGATTGTAAGCTGTCTCGTGACGCCGTTGGGGTGTCGGGGAGTGGATTTAGAGGTAATGTCATGGGTGGACCAGCAGTCCCAAATGGCCTGAGTTCTCTCAAACCTTGCTTCTAACGACTTTGGGATTTCTATAAAAAATTTTGTATAATTTAACATATGAGAAGAACTTGCCACTAGCTTATTAGGGTCACAACTAGAAGTCATGTGAGATGTGAGAGAATATCTCACTTCCTGATTAACTAAAGATTATATCGGACATTTAATTTTTTTGTAATCTAATTGATTGAGGCAATCTTTAAACATTTTATTATCCTAGGCCATTAAATAATGCCCATGCATGACTACCCAACGGCCATGCCCAATGTGATAAAAATAAAGTATAAAGTAATAAATTTAAGGAAAAGTCAAGTAAAGAATATATATATGGGCCTCGTTATTAAACCCCAGAGCAGCAGCCCCATGAATTAAGTTTAAATTGAGTTCAATTTCTTACCGAAAATATCTAAGCTATAATAAAGGGTGTCCACTAAAACCCTCAACTAAATTTATGCTAATTAAATAAAACCAAGCCATATCTAGCACTAAACTTAACAGCTTATTCCAGACCTGCCTTCAAGCTATTTCCTAATTATCTAATTCTATCTTTTTACGAATTTTTAAAAAAAATTTAATTAATCAATTCTCTTTTTTTATTTCGAAAATGGGCTGGCCAGGCCCTGATGCAGAGCAATTCTTGATGACTTGTTCAATGGATCTTCGATACTACTCGTTCGCGAGAGAGAGAGAGTCGTTCAGTAATCATTGCATCATAACACGAACAAGCAACTAACAGATCGACTCGTCTACAGAGGGCATGTCGGGTTTAGTTGACAGACAAATGGACATGAGAATCAATGGGACTCCACTCGAATTTGGCAAACTTATTACATCAATGGTTCAGTTTCAAACACGTAAAGATTACATTTTAACAGTCAACAGAGCTAAACACACGCCCCAATAATGAATTAGACGATTCTGGGATTAACTTTAACGTTTCGATTCAATAGTATCGCATCAGCAAAGATTTAGATCAAATCGTCAACAACAGCCCTGATACTAGTCGGTTTTCGCATAACATTACATAAGTCTCTGTTCTTGATCATGGCGGTACCGAGACAGAAGGTTTCCGACCTTGCCTTGCCGAGGAGAAATCCCGATGGCGGCTAATGGTGGAAACCCGCACGAGGAGGTTCTGGATGGCATCTCCGATGGATATGAGCACCGGTTACGGAGCTTCTAGCAGGATTGGCCACTTCCAGTCTCCTCTAGCCAGAAACAGAGATGAACATTGGAGCGATCGGGTACTGCTGCTTGGCGACTGAACCGGGCGTACAAGAACTGTGGGCGTGTCAGATTGCGAGGCGCGGGCGTGGTCCTGGTGATCGATGGGGGTGACTCGAGACTCATTCCGATTTATCTATCCAGACGACTTCTTTCATCTTCTTCTTCTGGTGAATTTCCGGTTGGTCTGGCAGTCGCTTCATTGTAAATTCGAAGACCATCTTTCCTTTAACTCTGCTTGTCTTCTGGAACCGGTCAACGACATACAGTCCATCGTATATGAAGTTGCCATCCCAGTCCTTACGGATCACTCTCACTGGCTTGTTCCTCTTCATGCTGTTCGCTAGTGCCAAGTTCCCTTGAGTAAGCTTCTGATCTTCAGCCTCCTCCTTGTCTCGACCGGACATTCTGCCGCCCTGGCCCAAATAAATCAGCTCGTCAGGATTTGTCAGATCGTCTGCATAATCCCAGGAAGCAACGACGCTTGTGGCTAGCATGTCTGGTCGAGTTCCCATGCAATCAATGCCGGCCCGAAGAGGACGATGGAGACCGACAATAGCGAGCTCCATCCTGTAACGGAATTTCTGTCCTACCTCCACTCCTGGAACCTCTCCAATGAATTGCCTGCCGCCGTGCACGTACCCGGCTCTTCTCTTAACCTCTTTAGCAGCCAAAAAATCAATCCTTCTAATGCACCTGCCCTCTTCGCGTGCTCTCGGTTTTTCCCGTTCGAGCTGGCGACAAATTTCTCTGTAGAGCCTTATTGTCGAGATCACCTTCTCTCGGTCTGAATCACGTCTGCCATTGCGTGTAACGTTCTCCGCCTCTTTCATTGTTGTTTGGCGCGAACCTCTGGCCATATTCTCCAGCAAATTACTGCTCTTGGACCAATCAAAAGGCGATTGCCCATGCCATATGACGTCGTGCGCATTCATGGAGCTCTCGACCGAAGCACCGGGAGATCCATCAGGGATGAATTCCCCTTCTTCTATTCTTTCTGTCACGTGTTTGCCCTCCACATTCTTCATCATACCCGAAACTGAAAAAGACGAAAGTTCAGATCTTGAACAACCACGGAAGCACAAGAACAAGGACGAAAAGTAACTCTCTGTTTTGCCCTTTCTGCTCTTAACGAGTCGGACGAGGAGTCAGTCGAATGAGAGCGTTAGGCATGCGGAACCAACATCGACAGCCATGTCTGAGAGCGAAAAGGAGCCTCATTTTCTCCTTCAATCATGCAGAATTTTCCGCTGTTGTCGCGAAATGGCACGAGCTCATCCTCACATTCTTTCAACCCACAACAAGAGCATTGGGGAACCGCACGAATCCCATTTTCCGTGGCTCTAAAAACTGACCGCGCTATTTCCACCACAGCTTTGTTCTCTGCGGTTCCGACATTCTTCTCTTTGTTCTCTCTCCTTTCAGCAGAAGCTGCACATGCCAGCCTCACAATCTATATATTTTCAGAAGTATGCAATTTTCTCGCTGAAGAAACTAGAATTAGTAAAAAGTTCGTGGGGGTGAAGTAGACCCATTTTTCAACCCAAAAGGGCCAAAACCAACAGAGCAATATTATGTTGATGCGGCACCCAACTCGTTGTTGATTCATCCTAATTTTTTGGTAATTTAGTGTTTGTCCAGACATTTAACTCGAAAGTTGTGTGAAATTCAAAAGTGTCAGTCGGAAAAAGATTTTAAGTATTCACACCTTGCCATAAGTCTAGGAAAAGTTTGTGACTCCGTTATTCATTTGAAGTTCAGATCTCCATATCGGAATTTTCTCGCTGTAACTTAACTAAGAAAGATCGGCATGAACATTGGGGTGCTCGTGCATCCTTCCAGACTGGAATCATCAGAATGAAATTAGACCAAATGGACGTAAGGGGGAAGCATTACTCATTTGACCGTTCGTAAGTGTTGGGCAAACATATATAAGGGAAGAGGTGAAAACAAGAGGGCTATGCAACGACGAACATTCAGGGGTGATAACCAGGTTGGGCTCAACTTGGGAACTAATCGAATTTGGCCTGTCGAAACTAAGGTGGAAGTGAACCGCTTCACAAGAGCAAGGGCATTGGTTGTCACTCTGAACAAAATCCTCCACCCTCTGCGCCCCACTCCAAACCTGTGTGGACGGTGTTTTTGCGTCAGCACGTCACTCACCCACTTATCTACATTGCTTGCGCCACACAAATCCTAACCCGTGAACCGACCCGACCTCAGCACCGAAGCTTCCTCACCGACTTGACGAGCCAATCCAGAGTCACCTATTCTTTAGATGGAACAATTTAAGAGAAAAGTAACTAAAAGATTAGAGCTCGGGTTGGGTCGACTATGCCGAGTCCGGAACGGGTATGGCTGACTATCTGAGTAAAAGCTCAGATTGATCGTCAAAATCCAAGAACAAGTCGATCTAAAGCCACAGTAAAAGCTCTCCCTCAAAGAAATCGTTTGGGTGGGAATAATTGAGATTATACCACGACAACACGTCCACCAAACAAGACTATCTGAGTCAACACACAAGTGTAGAACATCCAATTCAAGAGCAGGCGTATCATCTTCGTATCATCTTTCACCTTGCTGAAAGTAGATGTCCAGAAGAAAGCTTAAAGAACAGCAATGGAATGCTAGTAAGTAAAACTACATTATCACGACAAAAAGGTCATTCCACCACAGCACTTCAGAAGCACTGTTCTTAGATTTTGTTGAAGGCGACGTCACAACTCTGAACGTATTCATTGATAGGCTCAGCTTGAAGATGCTCCTCGATGAGGGTGTCCACTGAGACAAGGTCATCCACAATGGTCATCATGATCTGCAACTTCTTAATCCCGTAACCCACTGGAACCAGTTTCGCTGCAAGGAAGAAAGCAAAAGAAGAAATCCTCATAAGGGGATAAACATGACATTCAGTGACAAAGCATTATGGTCATACTGGCGATATAATGAGACAGTCAAAACTTACAAGCTCCCCAGAAGAGCCCAGGCATCTCCACACTCCTAACAGCCTCTTCCAGCTTCTTCTTGTCTGTCTCATCATCCCAAGGTTTCACATCCAAGAGGACAGATGACTTTCCACCTATAACAGGAACCAGATACACCCACAAGCCAAGATATTGAAATCACTGATGAGAATTTTATTCCAAAAAAAGAAACAAGTTCAGGCTAGCAAGCAGCCTAATCAACGCGATAAATAAGTTTCTAAGAATTAGGTTAACACCTTCAAGCAAGCAAGCTGTATACATCTATCTATCTTTTGTTTTCTTTATCGCAGAGCAAAGTTCACTTACTGATCATATCAGGTATAAACGTAAATGAACCAGGACGCATCAGCCCTCAAGAGTCAAGATATAACAGCTGCTATAATTAGGACTATTGTATGTATTTTTTTTCTTAACCCAGGAGAGAAGTGACTCCAAGAAAGTGAATTTAGGAGAATGATTGCAAACTTACTTTCTTTCTTCTTTGTGGATGCCTTTTTGGCTGCCTCCCTCTCTTCTGCAGCCTTCTGGTCCTCCTCTGTCTCTTCACCAAAGAGATCCAAGTCTTCGTCATCCCCAGCAGGAGCAGCCTGGTGAAAAGAAAATGAAACATCAAATCTTGACCATTCAAAATAGAAACGTCAGCAAAAGTCAAAACTCTACCGAGTTAAAGCAAATCTTAAAGAGATGCATTCAGTTGCTTAGTGATCTAAAGGTCAACTTAACATAAGGTCCTTGTTTCGAAATTTAAGACTATCTATTTACTCATACATGTAATTCCACAGGACAAGATAAGGACAACTTTCTCCACAAAGGCAAGATAGTAGGGTCTAATCACTTAGTCATTATTAAGTTGTTCAAACCTAGATCAAAGCAAGATCCCTATTCTGTAACATGTGCAGCGGTGTGCATAAAAAGCATTCACTGAATCAAATGAAACAATGTTTCTGAGTTTTACTCGCCACTATGGATAAAATTCCATCGGTGCTTACTGAAGATTGGAAGAAATAAGAAGTTAATAGAATTAGCAAAAGAAAGGTTATATAGCTAGAAGAAGCAAGGCCTCTAGCAACAGGACCACCTCATCTGCCACAAAGGCTTTACAGACAGAACAGGCTCTCCTGATAATAGAAAAGCATACCTCGATGAAAGTAAAATTGAGATTATTGAGGAGATGAGCCTATATATAAAACAAGAAAATCTGTAACATCGAAAGCTTATGATGCCAAATTCTTATTAAAACACCAACAAACTGAGCCTATCCCTCTGAACGGGGTGGATAAATCCTTCTACACCATTTCATCCGATTCAATTTCTCATCGAAGTCTTAAAAAAGAAGCCACTGCATCGGTACATATAGCATACCCCTCAACTTCTTCAACTGGAGCACCTTTGGCACATACTCTCTAAGTAGCACCGATACCGACACGCGACACGTGACACGACACGACACGACACGACACAACACAATACGACACGCCAACACGTCGTTTCTCAAAAAATAGATAATTCCGACGCGTTGGGACACGTTAGATATTAAATATATATTTTTATATATATATAATAAATCATCATTTTTATGTTTATTAAAATCAAATTAATTTGATTCAAATTCATAAATAATTAAATAAATAAAAAAGCCTATAATGAATTTACACTAAAAACATTTATCTACCATTTATTAATATCATTCATTGTTTCAATTAAACAAATTCAACTCTATTCATAATTTATAAAACTTGACGAAAAGACAAGGAATCCATATTTTGGACTCGCATATTAGATATGTTGGAAGAGGAGAAAAAACACTTAGGGGATGAATTGTGTATCACAAGAAGTGAGAGTCAAAATAGAAGAGAATACTAGATTTTTTTTTTCTTTCTTCATTTATTATTTTTATTATTGTGTTTTATTTTTTTACATATATACATTTTGACCTCTCATTTATTATAATTTTTTAAAATGGACCTCAATATCGGAATTACGTGTTAGAAACTCGTATGTTAAAATTTCGACTCGAGTGTCGAAGAGTGTCGGGAAAGTTGACCAGGTGTCGAATTTTCTGACGTGTTAACTAAGTGTCGGAGAGTGTCCAAGAGTGTCGGAGAATGTCGGACACGTGTCGAAGTGTCCGACACGGCACGTAGGCTTTTGAAGAGCATCAGTGCTTCACAGCGTATAACTCGAGGAAAATGGTTGCTCCTAGCAACAGGAAGGTCAAGCACAAATCCGCCTTCAAGTATCGTCTCTTGTCACGCAAAGAGAAGACCACCAGGGAGACACATATCAAGAATGAAATGAAGAGTCTACAAATAAAGCCCCAGCTCATATAGACTGCCTTCGCCTTCACGTAGAACACATCGTAGATGAGGACGAGTTCAATTTCGATGACTTTAAAAACCTTTACAATGTGCTTGTCACGCACTAGCTCCCTTGAGCCTTTTAAGGACCTGCTCAGGTCCAACAGTATCGATAGGCAAGTGTCGCGTTCCTCTAAGCTGAACAAGTGATCTGCGAAAAGACGCTGACTAGTGTCGACCAAGCTGCTGGCCGCTAGTAGTGCGCACACATGGCCCTTGTATTCTTGGTCCTCAGAGTCCTTCCTGGAACTTAGTTTCTGAGACAAAAGGTTTGTGATTGCATCATTGATCATAATCACTGCATCATCCAGTACCTCAATAACTTGATGAGGCACGACGTTGTACCCCTCGGCCTCCTTTAACTTGCATTCCTCTAGAATTGAAAAAAGAAACACATTCTTTTTTTTTTTTTTTAACGGTCAACAATCAACGGTCAACGTCAACGGTCAACGGGTAATCGAAGACGGGTCGAGTTGGGCTGAACCGACCGACTCGGCACGTGCCTAGTGCATGCGCGGGCAATCATTGGCTGACGTCACGATAATGTTAGCTGGCACCTGTTCGCACGTGCCGCGCACGCGCTAGCGGTTGCTGCACGCGTGCCGCACACGCACATGCGGTTACCGTGCGCGTGCCGCACCCGCACGTGCGGTTACCGTGCGCGTGCGTTGCACGCGCCTGTGGTTTCCCCTGCTCGCGCATGCCAGCAAATTATGTGTGCTCAACACGTGGCCTCCCCTATCGATCCACAAGGAGGGCAGTTGCTGCTCACCCTTCGCTTCCTTACCTGTGATCGTCTCAAGAATTAGTTCCCTCATATATCCTGTCACGTCCTCGCAACCATGGTAGAGAAACTTCACCCCCATCTCGTTAACGTGCAATAGCTTAAGGAATTTCCACCAGCAGAAGTCATTTTCTTTGAAGGAGCACCTCATTAGGCTGTATTGGCCGATGGAATTGGACCACCTGCGCCTTTTAGACAACGGTTGGATTCAGTTGACAAAATTGAACACAACTGATTGCTTGTTCTTTATGAGCCAACAGGTGAACTGGTCGAAGAAAAGGATATGAGACAGTGCGTATATACATCGAGGAAAATGGCTGGGCCTAGCAACAGGAAGGTCAAGCACAGATCCGCCTTCAAGTATCATCTTTTGTCATGCAAAGAGAAGACCAACAAGGAGACACATATCAAGAATGAAATGAAGAGTCTACAAATAAAGCCCCAGCTCGTATAGACCGCCCTCGCCCTCGCGTAGAACACATTGTCGATGAGGCCGAGTTCAATTTCGATAACTTTAAAAACCTCTACACTGTGCTTGTCACGCACTAGCTCCCTTGAGCCTTTTAAGGACCTGCTTAGATCCAATAGTATCAACAGGGCAAGTGTCACATTCCTCCAAGCTGAGCAAGTGATCTACGAAAAGACGCTAACTAGTGTCGACCAAGCTGCTGGCCGCTAGCAGTGCGCACACATGGCCCTTGTATTCTTGGTCCTCAGAGTTCTTCTTGGAACTTAGTTTTTGAGACAAAAGGTCTGCGATTGCATCATTGATCATAATCACTGCATCATCCCATACCTCAATGACTTGATGAGGCACGACGTTGTACCCCTCAGCCTCCTTCAACTCGCATTCCTCTACAATTGAAAAAAGAAACACATTTTTTTTTAATGGTCAACTGTCAAAGTTAGCGTTCAAAAATCAACTGGTCAAGAGTCAACGGTCAACGGGTCACCGAAGACGGGTCGTGGCGGGCCGAACCAACCAACTAGGCACGTGCCTGGCGTGTGCAAGGGCAACTACTGGCTAACGTCACGATGACGTTAGCTGGCCCGTGCCGCACACGCGCCAGCGGTTGCCACACACGCGCGTGCAATTACCATGCGCGTGCATTGCACGCGCCTGCGGTTTCCCCTACTTGCGTGTGCTAGCAAATTATGTTCTCAACACGTGGCTTCCCCTATCGATCCACGAAGAGGGCAGTTGCTGCTCACCCTTCGCTTCCTTACTTGTGATCGTCTCAAGAATTAGTTCCCTCATATAGCCTGTCACGTCCTCACGACCATGGTAGAGAAACTTCACCCCCATCTCGTCAACGTGCAATAGCTTAAGGAATTTCCACCAGCATAAGTCATTTTCTTTGAAGGAGCACCTCATTAGGCTGTATTGGCCGATGGAATTGGACCACCAGCGCCTTTTAGACAACGGTTGGATTCAGTTGACAAAATTGAACATAGTTGATTGCTTGTTCTTTATGAGCCTATAGGTGAACTGGTCGGAGAAAAGGATATGAGATGGTGCGTATAACTCGAGGAAAATGGCTGCTCCTAGCAACAGGAAGGTCAAGCACAGATCCGCCTTCAAGTATCATCTCTTGTCACACAAAGAGAAGACCACCAGGGAGACACATATCGAGAATGAAATGAAGAGTCTACAAATAAAGCCCCAGCTCATATAGACCGCCTTCGCCTTCGTGTAGAACACATCGTAGCAGAGGCTGAGTTCAATTTCGATGACTTTAAAAACCTCTGCACTGTGCTTACTCAGGTCCAACAGTATCGACAGGCAAGTGTCGCGTTCCTCCAAGCTGAGCAAGTGATCTGCGAAAAGATACTGACTAGTGTCGACCAAGCTGCTGGCCGCTAGCAAAGTGCGCACACATGGCCCTTGTATTCTTGGTCCTCAGAGTCCTTCCTAGAACTTAGTTTCTGAGACAAAAGGTCTGCGATTGCATCATTGATCATAATCACTGCATCATCCCGTACCTCAATGACTTGATGAGGCACGACGTTATACCCCTCGGCCTCCTCCAACTCGTATTCCTCTACAATTGAAAAAAGGAACACATTTTTTTTAATGGTCAACGGTCAAAGTCAACGTTCAACGATCAATGGGTCAAGAGTCAACGGTCAACGGGTCACCGAAGACGGGTCGGGTTGGGCCAAACTAACCGACCCGGCACGTGCCTAGCGCGTGTGCGGGCAACCATCGGCGACGTCACGATGACGCCGGCAGCACGCGCCCGCGTTTGCCACACATGCGCATGCAGTTACCATGCGCGTGCGTTGCACGCGCCCGCAATTTCCCCTACTCGTGCGTGCCAGCAAATTATGTTCTCAACACGTGGCCTCCCCTATCGATCCACGAGGAGGACAGTTGCTGCTCACCCTTCACTTCCTTACTTGTGATCGTCTCAAGAATTAGTTCCATCATATAGCCTGTCACGTCCCCGCGGCCATGGTAGAGAAACTTCACCCCCATCTCGTCAACGTGCAATAGCTTATGGAATTTCCACCAACATAAGTCATTTTCTTTGAAGGAGCACCTCATTAGGCTGTATTGGCCAATGGAATTGGACCACCTGCGCCTTTTAGACAGCGGTTGGATTCGGTTGACAAAATTGAGCATAGCTGATTGCTTGTTCTTTATGAGCCAACAGGCGAACTGGTCGGAGAAAAGGATATGAGACAGTGCGTATAAGGCTACTCTAACACCAGCAGCTTTGCCAGGGAAGCTAAACAATTGAACAAAAGTAGGAGACATTAGGAAGCATTCGACTCTAAAATCAAAATAAAATGCTATAACAAGATGAGATGCAACAATGCCGAAAATTGCTCAACTTCAACAAATTCAAAGTACACGACGCGAGCATGCACTGATCTCCTCTCCAAACCATACCAAGAAAATCAGGCAATCAATATTGTTGACCTTAATAGAATAAAATGAAATTAAAAAACAACAATAAAAGTAGACCATAATCCCCAAAATTTACGTGCTTAGGTTTTTCTTTGCCAAGGAAGATGAACGTATGAATTATTTATTCACATCTGATCATTCTAATTAAATTTATTGATGATAATTAATTTTTAATGCATTCTTTCTAAAATTTGTTGGGCCATGCATCTTACTTGTTTCAGTTGGAAATCCAGTAGATGATTGGTAATAAACGAAAAGGCCGCGCCGACTTCAAGGTAGGACTTCAGCCTGTGTCCCGTGAGCATGTCGCGACCTAATTTTTCGAGTGCACCACCTAAAACTAGGTTAATGGACTACTAAGTCTTTAAGCTTAGCTCGGGCTCTCCCAAGCCCATACCAATTCGCGACTTAAGGTTCAAATATGCACATGATTATTTTCTAGGAGTCGCCACTAATCGGTTTAGGGTAGGTCGATTAGACACCTAAGTAAAATAATGGGAGAATTATTTTACTCCTACGAACCAGAGACTAAGGGTACGGGGACTTGGTTACACTAGACTATCCTAGTGCCCTTTCGGTACCATTTCTTTTTTTAATTTTCAAAAATGTTTTTGCAAGCAGCTTGGATTGATTTTAATCTAAATTCCTATCATGCAAATGAGTGGCCACACGGGTGCTCAACCATTATTAAACAATCAAAAGACTTCCATTAAAAGAAATAAACACACAAAGCATTTTTTGGGTTTTCTTTTATCTTGAAATCGAAAACGTGCATTTTAACTTCATGATCTAACAAGCAAATTCTAATTAAATAAACCTAACAAGCAAACTCAATTTTGATTTTTACTTTTTTTAATGAATATCATGCGATGCATGCTAATAATCTAATATGACATGGCGACATGACCTAAACTATATGACATGAAGAAATGCAATAATTAAATATGCTAAATTAACTAAAATGGCCTAATTCTAATGACGGGCCATTTCTAATTCAATGAATCTAATAACAAATTAAATGATGTGCATTTGATATCTCTATTCTTAAAAATGCAACATATTCTAAAAATGGAGTCTAACTTATGCAGAGACGAATTTAATTTTTCATTTTTTCATGAAATTCGAAATTTAAGAAAAAATGCAAAAATGCTCTAGCTAGATTAAGATTATATCTAATTTAAACTAAAGATTAAATCATATTAAATCATAATTTAAACTAAGACATTATCTTAATCTAAAATGCAATTTATCTAAAAAGATTATCTAAATTTAAAATGAAACATGTGTTTCTAACCTATATGCACAATGATTTTTTTTGTGTTTTTCTTTATGAAATTCGAAATTAAAACTAACCCGTAATTAAACATGCAATTCAAGAAAACTAACAACCTAAATGAATGCACTTTTTTTTGTTTTTATATTTTTTTCTAAATTCGAAATAAAATCCTATTCTAAAAAAAATTATTTAAGTCTAAAACTAACTTATCTCTAAAAATGCAATCCTAAAAAATATAATCCTAAAAAAAAAATCTAATTTATTAAGCCTACATGTCTAACTTATTAAACCTCCATGCTTTGATGCAAGATTTTGACCTTTTTTCCTTTTGATTTTTTTCTAAAAGATAAGTAATTATTAAATAAATATTAAATCTAAACTGTCAACAAAATAAAGGACTAAAATAACCGAAAAAATAACCTGTTGTCTCACAGTCAAATTAACGATTATCCTAACCCTAATTATCACGACAATAGTTCAAAATAACTAAAAATCTGATCCGAAATCTTACGGATCAAATTAATAATTAAATTGATTCAACAACTTCAAATATCAACAAACCCCAAGAATTAATATAATTAAAAAATTGACCCGACATCTTACGGGTCAAATTAATAATTACAATAATTTTAGGGATAACACCTATGGATAATGCCTATAATAATCAAACCTAAAAGTCACCTTACAATATTCAAACTTAAACATAAATAATAAAACTAACTAAAAGTAAAGCAAAATAATATAAAATAAGAAAAATAAAAATAAAAGAAAAATAAACAACCTAAGGAAAATGGAGGACAGCAGGTTCGTCGGCGCCGGGCAAGGGTTTGGGTCGCCGGAGTTCGGGGTTCCGGCGAGGTGAGTGGGCAGCGACGGTGAGGGGCGTCGTGGGCGGAGCGGCTGCGAGCAGCGGGTCGCGAGTCACCGGTGTGAGGCGGAGCAAGGGCTGCGCGACGGTCCGGATCTGGAGCGGAGGGCGTTCGGATCGCGGCTGGCGAGCGGCTGGGTCGCGACGGCAGGGGGCGGATCCGCGTAGTGGTGGTCCGGCGGTGGTGCGGCGAGAGCGGCAGAGGCGGTCGGGCTATGGAGAGCTTCGGGCAGATCCGGGCGGTGATGGTCAGGCGGTAGATCTAGGTCGCGCACTTCCAGGGCGTCAGGCGCGGAGGAGATGCTAGTGCGGCGCGGCGGGCGAGCAACGTGGGCGTGACGATCGGCGGCCGCACGGGAATCGGCGGCTAGATCGGCGCGGCGTCGAGGTTTCGTGGGCGCGTAGCGGCAAGACTCGGAGCGAGGGGCCGATCGGCGCCGGGTGGTCGTGGATGACCGGCGGGACGGCGGTGGAGTGGCTTGATTTGGGGCTTGGGTTGTCGAGGCGCGGCGCTCGGGCTCCGGCGGTGCTCGCGAGCGTCGGTGATGGCGGGCGACGACGGCGGCGAGCGGCGGGCTTCGGGCGGTGAAAGTTCACCGGAGAAGAAGCACAGTAAATCAACTTTTACTGTGTCTTCTCTTTCCTCCCCCTCACGTCACTCTCACCTCCTCTCTCCTGCTCACTTTTTCACTTTTCACTCTTGCTTTTTTTTCTGCTTTTCTTCAAAGAACCAAAAAAATCCCCCTTAAAAGCCAAAAACTGAACCCCTTTTATAGGCAAAACAAAATGTAATCCTTTTGCAAATATTTTATCTTACGAAGATTGCCTATAACCTCCCGATCGCAAAAATTATTTTATTTCCCTTATCTCATGAATATTCTCTCATGATTTCATCATCTAAAGACTAAAGATAAGATTGCAACCCGATTTTCCTAAATTCCAAAAACCACCGCAATATCATATCAAATCTCGATTTAGATAATTTCGATCATTAAAAAAAAAGGGCTCGGGCCAATTTGCTCGTTTCATGGGTTTAGTCCAACTAATTTGAACCCATCCGCACCGGTCCAATAAATAAAAATGCAAATCAAAATAAAATGCACTTAAACCTATATGCTATGTAATTAATATATATATATATATATATTAGGGATAAAATTAAACCCTAATTTTTAATGCGATAAATGACTAAATGGACCGTCAAAATTTAGGTGTCAACAGAGCACTAATTTTAAACTTTTGAAAATTGGAACAGGTCTCCGATTAAACGACCTGATCTTGGATCCAGGTTCCAAATCCGATGTATATTGTAACTATTTCTGTTTCTCTGAGGGCACTGCAAGGGATACATAGAACAGAAGAAGAAGAAGAAGAAGACAATCTGACGAAGAGGATACCTCAGTGTATGTCCGCAAAATGTTTGGATCTACAGTGCAATTTGGTCGTTATTTAAGTTTCACGTTGTGTTACTGAAAACAGCCATTGTTATTATCTCCATGTGCAAAAGAAAAATAGGTCTTGCAGATTGATCCAACCAAAATAATAGGTTTTGCAATATGACTTCACTGTTAAGTTTTGTGAGTCAATTTGGTTGTTATTTAAGTTTCAGGTCGTGTTACTGAAAACAGCCATCGATATTATCTCCATGGCAAAAGGAAAAAGAGGTTTCGCAGATTGATCCAAACGGGGAACGCAACAACTTCGTTACTTTGAATATCCCTGACATCAACGAGATGAATGGAAGGGTGTACATTTTTGGTTCGATCTTTTTCATTGGTTCTTTTGTTGACATTGTCAAGCTTTGGCTTGAGACTTCTAATGGATGGTTGATTGGGGCCAATGGTGTTAAGACTAGAGGAGCAGGATCAAGTTTTAGTGATGAGAGGGACAGAGGTAGAGAGCAAAAACAGGTTGCAATGGCTATCGCTGTGAAAGGGATTGCTGTAGAGAGCAAGACAGGTTTGGATATGATGATCCAAGCAGGGAAAGCGGCTCTGCCCATTCGGGTGATGAGGATAATTCGAGCAATCATTTTGTGGACTGTGATCAAGATTTAGATGACAATGAGCAGGAGCACAACAGCAAGAACCACGACAACTGTGCAAGGAAGCTGGGTCTTAGCCATCTTAGGCCTACTCTAATGCAGGCCAAGCAAATGCTGGACAAGGTAAATAATTTATAAGATCGGTTTTATTTGTTTGCTTTTCGTACTGTCCTCTTTGTATTTATTTTTTTCTTTTTATATACGTTGAAGTAAACATGGTATGAGAAAAGAAAAATTTTCTATTCTACCGGTTCTTGTAACTACATAGTTTTCTTCATGCAGTTTACTGATTCATTCTCATTACAAGTTTGTCGTGCAAAACAATTGTCTTATGATTATGTAGAACTTTTTTTAAGAAACTTCAGATCTTAGCTATTTGTGCAGGATTCATTAGAGCCATTAAAGAGATAGTTCTAGCTTGTGTCGTTTACGCAAACAGGTTCTTTGTTGTGGCAAAGATGGCAATCTAGAATCACATGTTGAATCAAGAACGCCTCGATACTCTTTCATGTGTGTTGCGAAAAGTCATACGCTTATATATTTTTTAGGGTAGTCAATATTTTGGCCTTCAGGAGAGCTCGAAACTGGACTGGGAGCTAATGTCCGGAGATCATATTGACATGCCAAGTGCTCATTTTAGAAGCACGTCACTACAGTCAATTTTGAGACTCCAAACAATTTTTTTGTCTGGAACGACATTCAAAGGCAATTCTATCTGAATCTTTTTTCCTAATGAATACAATTCATGAACTTGTCGCTTAAAGAGATTTGTCTGTAATTTATAATTATAGACCGCTCGTGTTTTCAATTGAAATTAGATCGATTGCATAAACTGGACGTGATAATGAGCTGTGGCAGCAACGAAAAGAACATAATAAAATGTAAGCAAAGTAATGTGTGATCAATACATATCATAGAGGTACGAAGATACATGGCAACAAACATAAACAAAGAGAATCCCAAGAGACATCTCATAATAAAAAAACGTTCTAATAAATTTTAATTAAAGACACGCTGAGACAAACGATGGATCAATGGTACTAAAATCTTCAGGGGCTTGTGGCTGGAGGTGGTGTGAGGAAAGGAATAGAGGGGATTTTAGGGAGAGAAGTAGGGATGCTTGGCATCGGCGGCAAGCTGGTCGGCATGGTCGGCAAGCTCGGAAGTGGCGGCAAAGTAGTCTTGGGCAATGTTGGTTGGGTTGCAGGCAGCGTCGGCAATGTCGGTTGAGGCAAGGTCGTTGGGATGGTGGGCATGGGCGGCATGGCGACTTTGGGCAATGTTGGTTGGGTTGCAGGCAGCGTCGGCAATGTGGGTTGAGGCAGGGTCGTCGGGATGGTGGGCAAGGGTGGCATGGCGACTTTGGGCAATGTTGGCATGGCAGGCAAAGGAGGCAGAGACCCTGGTTTTGGTATAGTTGGTATGGTGGGAAGAGTCGGTATGGATGGAATGGTTGCTTGTAGCAGATGACGAGTTCCGAAGCTCATATTCATGCTAGAGAAAATTACGGCAATGAAGAGGACAAAGCTTTTTGAGGAAGGAGCCATATTGGTAAAGTGGGCAATAGATGTTATGTTGTGATAAGCTCAGGGACTTGAAATTGATGAGCTGAGAGGAAGGGGATTGGAGTTTATATAGCAAGAACTGTCGGGTAGAATTAGGGTTGTGATGATAAGTTGGTGACTTGCCGTTGGGCACGGTTGGGAAAGAATTAGAAGATGATGTCTTGATTGGTTCTTTAGTTAGTTCACCTCCTCATGTCAATCTTCCACCGGCATAAAGAAGGGTCAAACCTGCTTTTTGCTGTTTGACCTGTCAGATGGCATTATGTTCATGAAGTCAAGCTTCATTCGAATCTTTGTCTTAATGGTAGGTGACTAATAAACAACTTAGTTTTCGGGAAAAATTAAGTAAATAACGTACTTCCTCGTAAGTTGGGCGGTTATTGCGGTATGAACTCGATTCTTGATTTTTATTCTTGATTTTTGAACATATGGAGCTAGCGATCCATGGGTTGTGTTGTGTGGTCCTCCATACTTTGTAGATTTTATTAATCTTAATATTTCAATTATGAGTTTCTATTTGGTGAATTACAGCCTTTCGTAGGGATGAGCTTGGGATGCGAGGATTTCCCTTGACAAAATAGGGTGCGAGGCGGATCGTAGAATAGAGATATCTTCTGTTGTGATGTTGGATTTGAGTAATATAATATCTTTTGCATAGTTTAATTTCATGAATGAGATACTATGAAATGAATAGTATCAGAATACCTAAAACGTTATCGAAGTGAAAATTACATGGAATAAAGTTTATCAATTAATGTATAGTTAATCATGATTATAATATCCATTAATGAATCCTTTTTATTGCACTGTAGCAAAATTGAGATGAACGTTGGTTACTATTACTTTGCTTCACGGTGATTTATATCAATTCAGCGTATGTTTCTCAATAGAAAAAAGGAATCTCTTCTACCTAATTACTTGGGCTATATCATTGACATTGATAAGAGTATGACATCCTTCCATTCATACAGCAATCAATACATACTTATACATAATCAACCATGCCATCATATGTTCTTATGATGTATTAAAGAAATATTAATGATGCAACCGATATAATAGCGATAATTTAAATTACAGATTCATCATTACATACAAAACTGCCCCAAGAGGGTCAATAAGCTCAGCTACTTTCATATTCGCATCTTCACTTTACTTATATAAATAAAAAATAAAACTAAAAATGCGCACTTGTCATGATCTAGTAGTGCAGGAAATAGTAGATGAGGACATCATCTAAGACATCCACATAATAGGACTCCACAGCTAGAAATTCAAATGAACAGCTCAAGCTACGAGAAATGAATTCAGGAAAATAGATATCGGGAACTATTCACTTAGCATCGTTTGATAACCTTAATGAATTGTGGTTTTGTCCTAGATGAACCTCGGTGGTTTTATCTTAATTTAAAACGTGTCTCGCCTATCAATGCACATAATCCATTGAATTGTGCGGAATTGACGTTAGACTCTCATGATCCAACGAGTCATATGCATATATAATAACCCAACGTTTTCAAAGATTAAATAAATTGGTAATTATTTAGATTACCCGTGACTAGTATATGTTAACTGAATATACAATATATACATGTGTATATGTGTGTGAGTCAATATATATATATCTTTTGAAAAAGCATATTAGAGGGTTGGAGTTAGTAAGTGTAGCTGGGCTGGCGGCCCATTCTAATGGCGTAAATCCGCCCCAATAATGGCCATCCTCAGCATTTATCACCGTTCCTACATTTGGTAGAAATAGCAGAACATAACCTCATTAGCAAAGCAGAACTTTTGCCTCTATTTGAGGTCGCGATGGCCAACATTATTTTAGCTATTTTTAAGCGATGGTTGTTACCAAACATTTATTTCTTAACATGACCATTTGTAATTTCCACACTCAGGGCCTCTGATGAATTTAATTTTTCTTTTTATTCTAGGCGCGATGCTAATTCCATAATTAATTTTTGGTGTCGTAAAAACAAATGAAATTTTGTATTCTAAATTTAAAGTACAACTTACGTTGATGTACCAGACTTTATTTTCCTACATGTCATGATAAGAAATGCTAATCACATTTTATGTCTAATATGTTGAAAATTTCGGCCCCCTTCCCTTTGTTATTCTGGCTCCGTCACAGGAGTACCGTGTTTGTGTCTAGATTGTAGCTAGAATTACGGTAGTACATGACACCTTTTTAAGGTGCACTTCTATCTGCATCTCTTCCCCTAACAAATAAGGCCTCATGAACTTTTTCGCTTGAATGATATCGATTGAATATACTGGACGCATAATGAGCTGAGATAGCAACGAGAAGAACATAATAAAATGTAAGCAAAGTAACGTTTGATCAATACACATCATAGTGATGGGAAGATACATGGTAACAAACATTGAATAACAAACAGAATCCCAACAGACATCCTAATCAACAAACATGCTGATAAATTCTAATAAAAAACACGCCGAGGCACCCGATCGATCAATGGTAAAAGAAATCTTCATGGGCTTGTGGTTGGAGGCGGTGTGAGGAAAGGAATAGAGGGGATTTTAGGGAGAGAAGTAGGGATGCTTGGCATCGGTGGCAAGGTGGTCGGCATGGTTGGCAAACTCGGAAGCGGTGGCAAAGTAGTCTTGGGCAAAGTTGGCTGGGTGGAGGGCAGCGTCGGCAATGTGGGCTGAGGCATGGCAGGCATGGGCGGCAGGACAACCTTCGGCAATGTAGGCATGGCAGGTAGTGGAGGTAGTGACCCTGATTTCGGTAAACTGGGTATGGTGGGAAGAGTCGGTATGGATGGAATGGTTGCTTGTAGTAGATTACGAGCTCCAAAACTCATTTTCATGCTTGAGAAAATTAGGGCCATGAAGAGGACAAAACTCTTTGAGGAGGAAGCCATATTGGTACGTGGGCACTGGATATTATGCTGTGATAGACTTAAGGACTTCAAATTGATGAGCTGAGAGGAAGGTGATTGGAGTTTATATAGCAAGAAACGCTGGCTAGAATTAGGGTTGTGATGGTAAGCTGGTGACTTGCCTTAGGGTACGGTTGGGAAAGAATAGAAAGATCATCTCTTCATTGGTTCTTTAGTTAGTTCACCTCCTCATGTCAATCTCCCACTGGCGTAAAGAAAGGTCAAACCTGTTTGTTGCTGTTTGACCGGTCAGATGGGTTCACGAAGTCAAGCTTCATTCGAATCTTTGTCTTAATGGAAGGTGACTAATAAACCACTTTGTTTTGAATATAATTAAGTCAACACCTTGCTTCCGCTTTAAGTAAAGTGATATTTAGGAATCAACTAGCTTCTTGATTTTTGAACATATGGAGCTAGGGTTTTCATGTGTGGTGTCGTG
Source organism: Eucalyptus curtisii (assembly GCA_017140595.1). Classification (NCBI taxonomy): domain Eukaryota; kingdom Viridiplantae; phylum Streptophyta; class Magnoliopsida; order Myrtales; family Myrtaceae; genus Eucalyptus; species Eucalyptus curtisii. Next base: position 13,234,293 of record CM029500.1, read on the forward strand.
GGGTCCACCGTACTTTGCGGCTCGTTAGTCCTAATTTTTATTAGCAGTTATTTGACATTTACCGGAACTTATTAAAATTTGCCAGTATGGGGGAAAAATCCGTACTTAAGATATGTAGACTTGTTCGTGTATACTTAGCCTGAAAAGCTTAAAAGAAAATTTCAAAATATTCTTTGTGCTTGTTTGTGATTTTCATGAAGTAAAAATCAAAAAACTGTTTTACTTTGCCCCAAAACTTAAAATATAATTCAAATTTAAACAAATTATAAACAGATTATATAAAAAAATATATATTAGTCAAGATATATGTTTTGTGAAATTCTCTGACGTTTTACTCTTGAAAAAAGTCAAGGTGCGTCTGATACAAGATTCTGGTTAAGCAAATGAAAATCCATCCAGACATGTCCACATATGAATTTTTCCCATCGAAATTAGAAGATTGTGAAAGTTTTAGAAATTTCAAAGTTCTCTCTGTGGTCTGCGGACTCACAAGATTGATGAAAAAGCAGACGAAAATCATCCGCTAATCTTCCTTTACGAATTGGTTGCAAGGTCATCAATCTGCTCATTGTTGTCAACTAAACACCAAGCTTCTTTGGCACATTTAGATAAAAAAGCGGATGACGTGTATGCCAATCCACTTTCAACTCCTCTGTTTCTGACTATCTTCCATGCCTCTGCAATGCTGATTTTTACTGCCGCTAGTCATAAACAAAAACTTTTAGGTTAGAGTATATTTTTGTTTATATTGAATTGAATCTTGTTATCTTAATTTCTTTTTGTAATAACCCAACGTTTTCTAAAATCTAAGAAGATTAAAGTAATTGGTAATTATTACGTACTTATGATTAGTGGATATAACCGAATAAATAACATTTACATTTTGTAAAAGCAGATTAGAAGGGATGGAATTAGCAGATTTAGCTGGGCTAGCACCCCATGTTAGTGGGGTAAATCCGCCCCAAATGACGCAAGGCCCTGTGGAGCATGGTTTTTTCTCTTTCATATAGAGGGCAAGAAGGGGCGATCAGCGCAATTACACCTTAGACATTATCATATTTCTAATTAGTTTAACCATTTGGCAAAGCACGTTTCCCCTTCAATTGAATGAGACTGATTAAATAGTTAGCCAAACAAAAGATCGATTGATATGCAGCTCGTTAATGAGCAAAGTAATCACTAATCAATCAGTACAAGGTTACACGAGAAAAAGTATTCTCATATCATATCAAATCATTAATAAATAACATGAACAACCAATACATTCCACAGTACATCTCATAACATTATACATGCTTGCAAATATTCTCCAACAACGAAAGGGACACTCCGACAAATTGAAAATACAACGAGATGTAACTACGCAAGTTTCTAACTCTCTCAAGGGCTGGTTGCTGGAGGTGGAGTGAGGAAAGGGATGGAAGGAATTTTAGGAAGAGAAGTAGGAATGCTCGGCAATGGTGGCAAGGTTAGCTTCGGGACAGCAGTTGGCATGGTCGGCACGGTCGGAAGTGGCGGCAGAGCGGTCGTGGGCAGCATTGGCTGGGTGGTGGGCAGCGTTGGTAGTGTGGGCTGAGGCAAGGTGGTTGGGATGGTGGGCACAGGTGGCACGGCAACCTTTGGCAATGTCGGCAAGGTCGGTAGCGGCAAAGATGTCGGATTCGGCAAAGTAGGTATGGTGGGCAGAGATGGTATCGATGGTATAGTTGTTTGTAATAGATGGCGAGCTTTGAAGCTCATGTTCATGGACGAGAAAATTAGGGCAATGACCAGTACGACGCTCATCGAGGAAGTCATATTGATAAATGGAGAATGAATTTTATGTTGCGGTGGGCTCGAGGACTTGAAATTGATGAGCTGAGAGTCAAGAGATTGGAGTTTATTAAGTGAGACATGTCGCGTAACTTACAAAACAAACCAGATGTCTAGAATTCGGATTGTCTTGATGAGTTGGTGACGGGCCTTTGGGTATAGTTAGGAAAAAACAGAAGAAGATCTCTCTATTGGTACTCGGTTAGCTCACCTCCTCTGATGAATCTCCCACCGGCGAAAGAAGAAGGTCCAAAATTGTTCTTTTATTCTTCGTTTTGATTGGTGAAGGTCAAACTTTATCCTTTGTCCTGCTAGATGATCCAGATGGCAACTGTGCCTTCAGGATCAAGTTTATTGGAGTGTCGTCCTTTTATATATTAACCTGATGGAAGCCTAAATGATAAATATTTAATAGTCACAGGATCACTAGAAAACATTAAATATTTTACGTGGGATGTTTCGATTGTAAAACTAAGGAAAATAGTACATATGAGATGAAATGCAAGGCATGTTGACTGTTAGAAAAGTACATAATGAATCATTTTTAAGTAACATAGAAATTAGACCCGTTAAACGGGTGGGTTGGGTCGGTTTTGGATCGGGTCATAAATGGTCCGACTCAAATTGATCCATTTAACCCGTTTATGACTTATTTATTGCAGTGCAAAATTTTTTACCCATACTCGACCCGACCCGTACTCGACTCATACCCAACCCATTTAACGAAACCTAAAAAAGCTTATATCATATATATATATATATATATATATATATATATATGATATTCCTAAAATGGTTTTATACAACACAAATTTAATGAACAATTTTTATAATTTTTAAAATAATTATTTAAAAAAATCAAATTTTAATTATTTTTATTTTTGTTTTTAAGAATATAATATTTAATTTTCTTTTTCTTTTTCTCTTTTTTTTTTCTTTTTTCTTCTTCTTCTTTGGCCGGCCGCCGGCCACAAGTAAGCCTTGAGCTCGCCCAACTCGTCGACGCCAGCGAGCTCGAGTCTCGCCGAACGTCGGCGAGGCCTCCACCTCGCCAAATCCAGCTAGCTCGAGCTTGCCTGACGCCAGTGAGCTCGAGGCTCGCCAGATCGGCGAGGCTTGAGCCTCGCCCGACGCCGCCGAGTTCGAGTCTCGCTAGATAGGCGAGGCTCGGGCCTCCGGACGTTCCGCGAGGCCTCGCCCATTTGACGAGCTTGAGCTCGCCCGATGCCGGCGAGCTCGAGCCTCGCCGAACGTCCGCAAGGCCTCGCCTCACCAGATCCGACGAGCTCGAGGCTTGCCTGGCTGGTCGCCGGCCACCGGAAGAAGGAAGAAGAAAGAAAAAAAGGGAAAGAAAAAATAAAATAAAAATAAAAATAATTATAATTTGGATTTTTATAAAAAAAAATATTTTTGTAAAGTTAAAGAGGGAATAGGGAGATTATGTGATTTTGGTTGAAAATGAGTTCTAAATCCAACTCATTTAAGACCCACTTAAGATCCACCTAAGACCCACTTATCTTAAGTCTTTAATTATTAAACCCATGTAACTAGTCTCTTTAAAAAACAAATGATCCATATATGACCCATTTATGATTTAAATGGGTCATAAATGGGTCAATGACCCATTTTGACACCTCTAATAGAAATCAATAACTAGCTATTTGATTTGAATCTAATAGGACTAGCCAAAGCCCTTTCAGGCCAAAAGGCAAAGGGCAATTTTGGGCAGGCAATTCCCTTCTTCAGCCTATTTGGCTCATCTTGGCCTGCTCAATTCTTTATAGGTAAGATCATTGGTACATTGTAAATTTAATGTTTTCTAATCACAACAAGTCTAGATAAGATGGGATAAGAAAGCTTGCGAATATTTTTCGGATGGTAGAAAATCCCATCATATATTTAGTATAATTTAGGAAAAGATTGGAAATCTTTGAAAATTTTACGATACACTCAAAACTACACCGATCCTTTTTCTGTTTTTTCACTCTACGTTTGGATGAGGGATAGCACTTTGCATAGCATTCATTGATGGTTAAGTTGCCCCTCCTCCATGATGCTACTGCCTTCATCTTAGGATTTGCGCTACCCACTCGAGTTGGATGGAGAAAATTCTGAGCCTTGAAAAATTTCCCGATGCTTCATCACAATGCCTTGGAAGAGCCCATAATATTTTAAAGAAAGTGGTCAGGACTTCAATCGGTTGCAGTGTGGAATTCCTTTTGAGCTGCACGAATGACATTTCTGAGATGGGCCCTTCTTCACAACGCTGTCATTGCCGAATAGCCGTCACTTTAGCTAAGAAAATGAAATTCTCTTGGCTATTCTTCAACCTTGTTTTATGAAAAATAGTTCTGAGGGCTTGATCGTGCATAGACATTTTTAAGGTAATAAAAAATCATGCATTAATATATTTTCTAAGGTTGCGCTTGTCAAAAGAAAACGGAGGTGAACCTGGTTGGCCGTAGATGTCTAACGGCCTAAGTTCAGGGATGTAGACCGGATGTCTTTGTACATGCGTGCTAGTAGGTCCAGAGAATCAAAGAATCTTGCAACGATGAAATCTCTTGCTTTACCGATGGAAGAAATGTTTGCATAAGTATGTCCACACATTATCTATAACCTCTCTATGTACTTGGGCTTCACAATCTTTATATGGCAGAAGACGAGAGAGAAGATACCAGTTGTGCGATAAGTTTTATTTTCTACACCTCTTAGATATGGTAATGCGGATCCCCATAGCACATGCTGCGGGCTAGTGGCTAGGAAGATGGAAATGGAACTGTTCACTGTCTGTCTATATGGACTTTCATACTTTGAACCGAAGGCTAACACTATGTTTATAAGGTGCTATTCTTGTTTTTCCAGTCTGGTGGGGTTAATTATATGAACATTTAGAATCTATTACTGGGTATATCGATTTACAACAAGAGCGTGCATTATGTTCCTGTCATCTTACCGAAGTACTTTCACTATTAAATCCTTTTAGTGGTTTTTGAACTTTCCCGCGGTATTGGATATAAATTCTAGACGAGTCATACTTTCGTTGGCGAGTTTTTACTCCAAGTTAACATTGAGTATTCATGATAGTAAGAAGCTTGGGAATTTAAGTTGAGAACCTAAAATAGATTGTCCCGGGTCGACTTGTCATCTTTTTGCAAAATGACAGGTACATGTCGGTCAGGATAAAGTCATCTCCTCAGGCCATGCAGAATGTGATCTTGGTCCTTGAGAATCTCCCACGGACAAGACCGCGCATGTATTATCCCAATCCATTCAAATCTCACGAATATCCTCCATATGACAAATCCGTTATTTCGAAAAAAGTTTTGGTTTTCTTTAATGTGTTGGTAGTATTTTCGTGATTGTCCATGTCTGTTAGAGCTGGCATGCACCCATTTTGAACAATATTATATGAATCATATAGGGTTCACTTATAACCCATATTTGACCAGTTTACCCAACAAAATATGTCTATCTTCATCTCTTTTCATTTCTCACTGTCGTCCCCCTTTGTCCTTAGTCCGCTCACTCAGCACGACCCTATTTGCTGCCATGTAATCCTAACGCCATCCTTTCCACCGTGCCCACATTCACCCAAATCATCGCATGGTCAACCTCCACCTCCTTATCGAGGACACCAAGAGCAAGCTCCTCGCTTCTGGAGCAAAGGCAATGGTGCCATGTTCAAGCCACACTCTACATTATCAAACCACTAGAAAATGACAGCCAATCCACCGTTGCAGCACTTCTACTTCCAATTTGCACAAAATTGGTACACTATTACGAGGTTGCAACACTTGTTGCAACTCTTCCCCTTGCGGGGCTGCGTGAAGATCTATGTGCTACGATGGAGGAGCGATGAAAGGGGATGGAAACATGGGCACCACTAAGCACTGGCTTGTGTTCTTATTAATGATCTGCTTGGATATGCTCTCGCTGGGAGAGTTTTGATCTTCTTCAAAGACAATTCTTCAATCCATTTTGAATTAAGGATTCAGATTAGGATTAACAACTTATTATATTTCATTTTATAGGATTTTTCATGTGGATTTATAGCATTTTACTATGTGACTCCATTTTTTTTTTTTTTTTTCATTTTAGAGAGTGAGCAAAAGTGCGAGGTCTACAGAAAATTCCAGTGCTCATTATATTGATATATCATTTTAAGAAAAATTTAGTTCGATCAATAAAACATGCATCCAGAACATGCATCTATCACACATGCACACTTTTTAAATTTTTATAGGTATTTTGATTCTTTTACATTTTTTATTTTATTTATTTACATCTTCACATTTTATTATTTTTTATATTTTTAATTTGATATAAATTTTTTCTAAATAACACATTAATATAAAAATCTTCAAATAGGCTAAATGGGTAGGTATTTAATTTCATAGACAAAGTTGTGTATGGATGGGTTTTAGGTATATGAATCAAGTTGGGGTTGGATCGGATATGAGTCGTCAAGATTGTATTGCATAAAAATATATCAATATGAATTAAATGGATCAATTTAGTTCAAACCATTTTCGACCCAATCCAAATCCAACCTGACCCATCCATTTGACAGCCCTAACCTTTGCATTAAACTTTACTCCATCCCCAAGCTCTACTTAGCCACCTAGCTACCACAATATTGCCCTCACCCATCCATTTGACAGCCCTAACCTTTGCATTAAACTTTACTCCATCCCCAAGCTCTACTTAGCCACCTGGCTACCACAACATGGCCCTCACTTCCAAAGTTCACAAATCACATTAATTTCTCATCATGAGTTTTGTGTAAGTAAATACGGCAAAGAGTATTGCACGTGAGAATTAATGATATTAGGGGACTTGTAATGTGAGAGTGTATAAGATAGTGTAAGTATTGCGCATATTAAGGGACTTGAGCTGTTGTGAGAGTGTATAAAAGAGTGTAAGTATTGCGCGTATTAGGGGACTTGAGCTGTAGCAAGTGATTAATGTTAAGGATTAATGCATCACTACAACAGATCTTTTCACAAATAGTTCTTTCGTTGTGAATCAAATGAACGACTGAGGGGTATTTATAGTGAGAGGTACGAAATTGTCGTTGAATAGGATCTTGCCATATGGGGATCCTCAATCATTGAATCAACGGTCTGCGTTTTTCCACATGTCAAGAAGAAACAAACTACATGGCCCATCTCATCAGAACGTGGATTGATATGAAACCCAATCTCGTTAGGGAAAAGACCGAGATAGCCCTTCCTTAATGATTCTCTTCAAGCCCATATAATAAAAAAATTACAAAATTACAAGATTGTTCCCAAAATTAAGTATATCCAATTTAGATTACACGGAAACTCGCAGTTTTTAACCTATCATTGCTCACGGCCACTTCTAGTGAGAGGTATGAAATGGTTGTTAAATAGGATCTTGCCATATTATTGAATCAACGGACTGAGTTTTCTCACATGCCAAAAAGAAATTAACTATAGTTAGGGCGGCCAATGTCATTAGGACATGGATTGATATTAAACCTAATAACAAGCATTAGGGAAATGACCGAGATAGGCCTTCCTTAATGAGTCTCTCTTTAAGCTCATACGATCGAAGAACTACAAAATTACAACTGCTCCCAAAGTCAAGTATATTCAATTTAGATTACACCAAAACTCGGAGTCTTTAACCTGTGTAATTGCTCACGGCCACTTCTTGAGTGACCGTGCACACACCAACATCAGCATCCCAAAACTCACTAGGGTGTTCTTGGCTGGAATTCACTAACATGAGCGCTGGCCATCCTACTGTACCGTCATTAACGTAGATAAAATTTATTATTTTTAAAAATATTTTTTAATTTTTAATTTTTTTCTTTTTTTTCTCTCTTCTTCCTCTACCATTCGACCAACCTTCGACAATCGGCCAGAGGTTGCGACCGGCAAGGGTCCTTGCCGGCCTTAGGCGAGGTCGCCCTTGCCAGCAACTGGCGAGAGCCTCAAGCGAGGCTTGCCTTTACCAAGCCGGTGAGGTCGCCTCTTGCCTGCTTTGAGTGAGGGTGAGGGTCAGCCTCATCGGCCACTAGCCTCACTTGGCCTAAGGCCAACAAGGCCAACCCTCGCCGGTCACAGCCTTTGGTCAGTTGCCAGAGGCTGGGCAACCAGCAAAGGAAGAAGAGAGAGAAAAAAAATTAAAAATTAAAAAAAAAAATTAAAAATTTGAAAAATATTTAAAAAAATAATAAATTTTGTCCACTATGCCACCTACGATGGCCAGCGTCCCCGTAGCAATGAAGCCTGTGATGGTTGTGATGGTTGCACAGGAGATAGGCTAGTGACATATTCTCTATCAATGTATAAAGATATCGCTAGTCATAGCCAGAAGGAGCGTACCTTGCGAACCTGCTCCCAATGAAGCCTGTGGAAGAATTGGTGAATAGATCAAGTTATCTAATGATATTAGACCACGCTGAGCTGCCTCCATTTCCTCAAAGTTAGCCATATCTCTGATTGAATGGGAAAGCCCATGTCATTCCCCTGAAAGTTTTTAGAGATTCGGTTAAAGGACACTGTGGACGAGGGAAGAAAGGAAAAGGCCCTTCACGGCAAAGTTTCACAATGCTTCATCAGCAATGGAAAAATACCCAAGCTGGACAAGAAAAGTCCTTGCCTTTTAGTTTCTTTTCAGATGACAGTTTAGCTTCCCTATTTATGAATGAGTCAATGCTCCAGCTCTCACACTGCAGAGTCATAAAATTAGGGTAGTGATGAAAGGGGGTTCATTAGAAGGATGTGAAGGTAAGTCTGTTCAAAGCAATAGATGTCCCTCAAAATGAGTCAACTTGTACTGGCTTCAAAATACAGCTCAAGTCTGAGGAACCTTCATTGCTTTCTCTAATGTGCCTAAAGTTTCATATATCATCCCCATTTGTGGATGCCCTGGTGACCCCACAAGAAATTCATGCACAATACCATCTATTTCGATCCAGCTATGCCCTGGCTGCTTCTTGACCCCCCTTGCCCTCATGACCCACCTCAGAACCGAGACATCATCCCATTGCTTGTCAGCTGCAAATGCATTTGCCAACATCACATAACCGGCAGAGTTTTCAGGGTCGACCTCCACAAGCCTTTTCGATACATGCTGAGCTAGTTCTCCCCTAGCATGGAGCAGGCAACCCCCAAGCAAAGCTCCCCACACAAAGTTATTAGGTTCAAAAGGCATAGAGGCAACAACTTCTAAGGCTTCTTCAATATGACCCACACGTGAAAGGAGATCAATATAACAGGCATAGTGTTCCAAACTGGGAGAGACTGAAATTCTCATCTGCATCTCTGAAAAGATCCTCTGTCCCTCCTCCAACAAACCTGAGTGGCTGCATGCACATAAAGCTGCAAGAAATGTGCTAGAATCAGGATGCAGACCTAAATCTTGGATGCTGGAAAATAGCCGCAATGCCTCTTCTCCTTCACCATTCATTGCAAGGCCCATGATCATAGCATTGAACGAGACAATATCTTTGCGTATCATCTGATCAAAAACTTCTTTAGCCCCCTCCAGCCTCCCGCACTTACAATACATGTCTATCAATGCAGTTGCCAGAACTTTGTTTGATTGAAGAATGCCTTTGCTGCCTTCTGACCTCAAATAATTGTGAACCCATTTGCCAAGATCCAAATCACCAACCTGAGCACTAGCAGAAAGGACACTAACCATCGTAACTTCATTAGGCTTTCGGTTGCTATCCTCTATCATTTGGTGGAAAATATGCAGGGCCTCCATAGGACAACCATTTTGCACAAATGCAGTTATCATGAGATTCCAAGGAAGCAATCTTCCAACTCCATGATTAGTTATTTCATTGAATTTTTCCCTGCACTTATCTATTCTCGCCAATTTTCCATACAAATGTATAAGAACAATATTGATTGAATCGCGTTTAATATCATCAAGATTCACATCTTCAACAAATTTCGACAGAATATTAACCCATCTTTCTAAAAGGGCGACCTGAATAGTAGAACACGCTGATAAGACGCTCACAAGGATCTCATCTTCAAGCCTCAAATTCTCCTGGACAATGTCAACAAAAAGCCGCAACGCGTCTTCAGCCCGACCCGACTGAGCATAACCAAAAATTAAAGAACTCCAAGAGACCGAATTCCTCTGGGGACTTTCATCAAACAGCTTACGGGCGGAAACGACATCCTTAACGGACTTGGCATAAACAGAGAGAAGGCCGTTACACACGACAGGATCCTCACAAAAACCAGCTTTGAGCACGTGGGTATGAATCTGACCCACTTGACCGACGCTCGCGCATCGAAAGCACGCCTTGAGAAGGAACGAAAAGGTGAAGTCATTAGGCGAGAGCCGGCGCTGCTTCAAGGCTCTGAACAGGGACCAAGCCTCTGGGAACAGGCCCTCCTCGGCGAAGACCCTTATGATGGCGTTGAAAGGGAAGACGTTGGGGCTCTTCAGATGTTCGAAAACTCTGAACGCGACGCGAGATGGGTACTGGCCGATGAGACGGGTCGCCACCAGATTGTCCTGCTGGGCGTTGAGCCTGAAGACCCGGGCGTGAATTTGAAGGAGATGAGGGCGGGGAACGCGGCCTTGCAAGAGAGTGGAAAGATCGGAAGCACGCACGAGTCGAGTTTCTGCTGCTGCTGCTGCAGAGTGAAGTGAGCGGCAGCTTTTAGGTACGAGGTTGGCTGGAGACTTCGGAATCCCAGAAAACATGTCGGAGACTAGTTAAAGTTCGCATCTTTGAGTCGGAACTAGAAATGGGTTACGAGATTGGGTGTCTGCACGAGGGGACATCGAATTAAGGGCCAACATGGTTATGAGATGGATGCTGGAACCTAAAATCAGACCGGTGAAAATCCGTAGGTTTCAGATTCAAAGTATGCAGGGGATGTTCTAGATTTCAAAAAATGAGCAACCTAATTCGACACTTGATTCTAGATTTTTTGTTGAAAAAATTTAGAACTTGAAAGCTAGAATTTTAATATTTTTCTTAATTCATGTCTCAACGCAATCTTGCCATATTTTATATCGTTTGATGATGAGTGTATAATCTGAAAATACTAGTTTTCGTTTTATAACTGAGACTTTTACTTTATCAATATTCATATTATCCGTATGTCTTTATAATCAATGAATTAGAACAAGTAGTGATCAATAAAGATTCAATTAATAATATAGGTTAAATATGAGTAGATTCTAAAACTTATGATAAGATAGGTTTCAGGTTTTAGAATATGTAAAGTAGGTTTTAAATTCCAAAAAATAAACAACTTGTTTCGAAAAATAAGTTACAGTAACAAGGAATTCACATCCCGTGCCTGTCCCTATAAAAAGTGGTAATTCAACAAATCTAAAGTTACAACCAGAAGAAAAAAGAAGAAGAAAGTAACAAGAGTCAAATATTAGGATTGATAATCTTCATAATAAGCTCAAGCACCATATGTTCGAGAATCAAGAAGGGAGTTGATACCATAATGATCACCCTACTTACTAGGAAGCGAGTTATTTACTTATTTATTCACCAAAATTAAATCCGAAATACTTCATTAAGACAAATATTCGAACGAAGCTTGACTTCATAGACACAATGCCGTGTGGCAGTTCAAACAGCAATAAGCAGGCTTGACCTTTGGTTATGCCGGTGGAACATTGACATGAGGAGGTGAACTAAATAAAGAACCAATGAAGACATCATCTTTCTATTCTTTTCCAACGGAAGCAAAAGGGAAGTCACCAACCTATCTTCATAGCCCTAATTCTACCCAACATTTCTTGCTATATAAACTCCAATCCCCCTTCCTCTCAGCTCACCAATTTCAAGTCGTTGAGCCTATCACAACATAGCATCTATTGCCCACTTACCAGTATGGCTTCTCCCTCAAAGAGCTTTGTACTCTTTATCGCCCTAATTTTCTCTAGCATGAACATGAGCTTCGGAGCTCGTCATCTGCTGCAAGCAACCATGCCATCCATACCGACTCTTCCCACCATACCAACTTTACCAAAACCAGGGTTGCTACCTCCATTGCCTCCCATGCCGACATTGCCTAAGGTCGCCATGCCACCCATGCCCACCATCCCGACGACCCTGCCCCAGCCCGCACTACCGACGCTTCCCGCCACCCAGCCAACGTTGCCCAAGACTACCTTGCCGCCGCTTCCGAGCCTGCCAACTGTGCCAACCAGCTTGCCACCAATGCCAAGCATCCCTACTTCCCTCCCTAAGATCCCCTCTATTCCTTTCCTCACCCCACCTCCAGCCACAAGCCCCTGAAGATTTTAGTACCATTGATCCATGGGGTGCCTCAGGATGTTTTTGATTAGAATTTATTACCATGTTTGTTGATTACGAGATGTCGCCTGGGATTGTTATTGTTTACGTTGTGTTGCCACGTATCTTCCTACCTCTATTATATGTATTATGTATTGATCACACATTACTGTGATAGCGCTTTATTTATGTCCTTTCCGTTGCAGCCCCGGCTCATTAAGACGTCCAATGTATTCAATCATTCTCATTCAATTGAAAACACGCACGGCCTATTACTGTAAATTACACATATATCTCTTCAAGCGACAAGTTCACTTGAGGGTTTTCATCGGGAGAAAACATTGATATAGAAAAAATATGACTAGCATTTATCATTACATGTTAATAAACACCGTCTCACAATGAGAGCATTGTGGTTTTGAGAGAGAGAGAGAGAGAGAGAGAGATGGTGACTCCTGTCAGTTTCTTTCGGCTTGAATCATGAAAGACAATACAAAGGAGCAAGTGCTGCTTATCTCCACAGTAAAAAAACCACTTAGCTGTAAGACAATACAAAGGAGCAAGTGCAACTTATCTCCACAGTAAAAAAACCAGTTAGCTGTAGCTCTGTTCCTACATTGGCCTGTTTGGTACCCGATCCTATTTTCCGATGTGGCAAAGGAACAACAGTTCTATGTTTGGTTATATATCAAATAAGTATGGTCAATCTTAAAAGATCGACTTATGTTAAGGTTTGACACTAAACTGAATTTCATCAGTTTGGTGATTTCGTAGTTCCGACCAAGGCACCTCTTTCGGGATCTCGCCAATTCTTTTCCCCACAATAATAATCCGATCAAGGTGCCACATACCTTATGTTCTACCAAAATCTCCCTCAGCGTCGTTCTTATCCTTCACAGGCTCCTTTTGTTCTACTTTTTTGCACATCATCCAAATACTACGGTCACCTTGCATACGTGAATATTTTTCCTGGCAGACCATGTGTGGAGTATTTGAGTACAAAACATACCATTCCACAGTCCAGATATCTCCTTATAGCTGTCGTATGGAATTTGTGATTAAGCTTAAGTGATCTCTCTTAATTGTACAAGATAAAACACACATACGCCTTGCATTTTTTAGCGCAACATCTCCAAAAGTACTGAACAGAAAGACATGGCCAAAAGAATGCGCAAGAAAAAGAATAATTAACCAGCAGACACGTATGTTCATATTTTCATGAACAGGCTGGGTAAACTTATTATTGACAATGACATAAACATATGTACTTACAGGAGGAGAATTGGTTCAATCTATGGTGCTATGACAATTTGCAATGACGAGATGTAGCTTGTGTTGATCATAGGACGGGACAGGTGAACTGCGACTGCGTCTCTTCAATATACACGAATCCCTCATAATTCTATCCTGCATTCATGTACTGATAAAAGAAACAACAAAGAGGCGCTTCCAACTCTTTAAGAAACTTGTCCACTCTCAGGGGCATCATTTTCAGTATCAACTGTTAGAGACAGAAGTTCCACAAGCTCCAGCCTATATTCAAGGCCTCTCAGATGGTGCCCTAACAACATGCACCTGGAGAAGTAAAGTGATGGATGAGAATAGCTAGAATCATTGTCAGTTTCAACAGTTAAACAGAGTTCACTGAGTATAAAACAGTTAAGGACAATATTTATCTGCAATAGAGCAAGTACAATAGGATGCTCAATTTCTAGCTGCAAAGTGTTTCTGCTCGGAAAATGTGGCAGGCCAGGTTGTCAGCCATCGAGTGTCATACTATGACAATCTCTGGTCCAGTGAAGTACAGACTTACAGCCATCAGGAATGGCAGAAAGTAAGATACGGATGAACTTGACTAAAAGTGTAATGCAAAAGTAGATGTGATTCTCAACACAACAAACAGTAATACTAGGACAAGAGATAAATCTAATTTATGGAAGTTCAAGCAAGAAAGAATGCCATATTGAGAGTAAATAGGCAAAACTTGCTACTGCCAGTTAGTTCTTGATTTTTCAGATATAGTAAGCTCCCATAATCAGGCAAGCAATCAAGCATCTACAATTGACTATATCCAATATAGTGCCCCAAAAAGATAAAAGGAGCTGGACTAACCAGAAGAGCAGTCGTGCTAGATAGTCCCTAGTTAATGAGACAATTGGCTGGAACTGGAGTGACACATTATCAACAAGTTCAGGGTGATCATCATCGCCAGAACATACTTCTTGGTTTGACGAGTAGTCTGATGAAGGAGGACCCTTAGAGTGCATTCTGGGAGACAAAGTTGCTAGAAGACCATGAACGACCGAGTGGATTGTTCCCCTCAATTCAGGCAAGGAAGGTTCCGATAGCTCAGCCACCTGTTTACACATAATTCATTACTCCATTTGTATATGGAAAGTTAAGAACACTTCAAGAAAAGCGGAGGATGCCACTACATGTCCTCATCCAAACATGAAGTTTGCTAGTTAAGAGTTTCATCCATTAATAGGTGCGTGCAGTATGCATCCATGCAAATAAAGGAGGATAGAAAGAGAAAAGGGATGGCAAATTGGCAATACTTTGACACATGATTCACAGTCATGAGTAGTGCAGGCTGTGACAGTTACAACATTAAAATGAAAAATAGTTGAATGGTCATTACAGACAAAATTAGAAAGGCAAACAAAATGGAAATCCACATAACCAAGAAGATAGGTAAATGATATGGAAAGCCATAAAGCATAAAGCCATGCTAAGTCATCACGTTTCAAAACAGTAATGCCTTGGGAAAAGCACATGCTAAGTTCAAAACATTTAAGATCTATGTGCTGGATCTGCGTCGATAATGAAAGGATCAGGACTTGAGAGATGAATTTTGTAGCTCTGGAACAAGTATAATAAGTGGCTTTAATTAATTCAAAGTACAAATCAGTTGCACTGGAGAAAGATGGACTTGAGGGCAAAACAGGAGAAAATCGTTGAGAACTTTTTTCAATCTAATTCATTCTAGATATGCTCCTGCAACTCATTTTCTCTCCTCGGCTTTCTTTGTCATGAACATGCATCTAAAGTTCTCTCACCAAACAAGGTTCCCATCACATAAATCATTCTTAGATTTGACTGGGAATACGTAACAGACACAAATTGGATTTCTCTGAATCATTTCCTGCCAAAGCAGAGAATATTCAAGAAGGAGCATTGCTGCTTCAAATACGTTTGCTAATACTATTTTGTAAAGTTCAGTGGCTACTTTGGATTAGGCAAATATAAGAAATTATTTGGTAAGAAATGAGTGGAGGAAGATGGTTTCCTAGTTAAGGGGATAAGAACACTACAAATGCCATAGCTTCTGTACGATGCTCTATAACTTTTTTTTTTTTTTTTTTCGATCACTTAAATGCCATAACTCCTAAAAAAACATTCGCTTTAGTGCCATAACTTTCAATTGATCACTTAAGTGCCAAAAAATTTTAAAAACTTTCATTGAACTACAGGAAATCCAACATGGTATAGCACTTGTGGTGAACATTTCTAAAAAATCATGGCACTCAAATGATCGATCGAAAAGTTATATGGCACTCAAGTAATCGGAAAAAAAGTTATGACATTTAACTGAGCGCCGCGTGATTGAAAAAAAAAAAAAAAGGTTATGGCGCTCACTTGAGCACCATACAAAAATTATGACACTTGTGGTGTACTTTTCCCTAGTTAAATTACAAATAAATGGGAAATACTCTCACACTCCTCTAGTTTTGATCAAATTACTCGAACACACATTGTATTTTCACAAATTAGTCCAACACCCTCCTGTTTTGCTCAAATTGCTTGTCCACCCCATGTATTTTCGTAAACTATTCCGACACTCCTTCTGCATCAAAAACTATCTTGAGATCTTATCAATAGATATCTCCTGAAATTGAAAAATACAAGAGGGTGTCAGAAAAATTAATGGAATTAACGTGGTGTCAGAGTAGTTTGGTATAGCCACTGTTAATTTCAGAAGCCATACACAGAAAAAAGAAACAAGTGTAACACACATTTGCATAAATAATATCCATATGCAGATAGTGGCTATTAAAAGGAATCTAATTTTAACATGATGAAACCTTTTCTGGTTCTAGTGATCTCAAATAGTCCAGCAAATCATTTTTTCCTCCCCGACAAACTGTTGCATTTGGAGAGCAGCAGTTTTCCTCTTGACCTCATGTAGTTCCTTCATAAAAGAAATATAGGAATGAATATTTCTGCACCATTATTCTAATAGACCTTTCGATTAAATATTAAATTCAACCATGCCTCAAAGCAAAACATCTAGCCATAAAATTGAGGACATTGGGCATAAAAACTCCCAGATCAAATATGACATAAGTGGATATTTGATTGCTTTGAAAAATTAGGCACCAGTTTCATAACAACATTATTAGGAAACATAATCTTTGGCCTACACTGATCTATTATCACACTTCATCATCTTCTTCAGCCACTTTATTCTCATCAAGACATATTAAGCTTTGCCATAGTCCAGTCAATGTCAAACTTACAACTGGATAGCTTCCAGTTCCTCAATCTGATGACTAACAGCAGCCCACAAAATGGGGCTCCAAGATTAAAACTACAATTTGGTTTAGTTTATCAGAGACATGATTAAGCACATGTGCTAACGTCTGCAAGTACAAAGAGATGCAACTGTATATTATACTTAATTAACAACAAAGTCACTCATAAAAAAAAATTAACATTTAAGTAGCATTTAAGTAGCATAAGATGGAACACACACCTTTTTGGCAGATGATAAACGAGATTGTAAATGAAGAATATATTCCTGAGCTTCACGAGAAAGTTTGCCTAGACGTTTACTTTCAATGTCCTCAACTGTCTCTTCTCTAACTTTTTTGTATTTGAGTGATATCACGTTCTTTCCCGAAAAGTCGATTTTTCTAGCACTGTCTAGTAAAATTTCTGGCACGCCACTTTGTGAGTGGTCCTCACTCTGATTTTCAAAGCTCTGTTCATGTGTATCGAGATTCCTTTCAAGGCAAAGCCTATATTCCGCATTTCTCAGTGTATAACTGCATTCCAAGAAAAATTTCCATCACAAATACATAAGAGGAGACAAAAAATCTGTTACTGAAGAAAAGAAAATGGAATTCTCAGATAATTTCTTTAAATTCTCAAATGCATAGGCCTGACGCAACTAATGGAGCATACAAGTAGATAAAAACAGAACCTTGATTTTAGAGTGACATTATATATCTATAAATTCAAGAGAATTGAGTTTTCAAAGACATGAATTGTTGATGCCTATGCATATTATACAATATAAGCATACCCTGTCATCATTGAAGAAACCAACAACTTTGATAGTGGCTCCCACAAAGCTTCAATATATACTTGAAACTGATTCGACGGAAGCAACCCCAACATTCCCGATATAGTCCTCTTCATTGCGTCGATAGTAGTCGGGGCTACGTCTTTCTGAATAAGGCTCACATCTAGCGGTTCTATCTCTTGTATCAAAGCGAAGAGAACCGATTTCTGAAAAGCACAATCCCAACAGCTGACTGTCAACTTTGGGAGAGCAGGACAAGAGCCAAAACATGCAATTCTAAAAGCCGCATTTAACAATTGAAACAGAAACATCTTCAGGAAAATGGACGTCCTGAGTTGCCAAATGAATCTCGCTAAGGCAAAAGCTTCCACTCTCAAATGCTCAGAACTACAACTCGCTAGCAAACCAGACAAAATTTTATCCTTCATCAATCATAACTATTTCTCTCAATTGCAAAAGCAATCGCCTATAGCCTCCAACTCAATCTTTACATCTCACGCCACAGACACCCTTGCCGAGCAAAATTCAATCTTCTTCCCTAATCTATCAGCGCCGCGCATTCGAAACGAAACTAGATATCGACGCTTGCCATTACTGGAAACGATGCCGAGAATCTCCATGAAAACTAGAAAAAAAGGTAAAATTCCCCCAGCGCCTCCTAAGAAAGAGCGGATTGTCCAGTTCCTAAAGAAGAACACCAAAGCCACAAACACTTCCGCAACGGCATCGACGCATCGTAACCGAAAATCACACGCTTCCGAGGCGAATCATTTCCGTCGATCGACGGAATCGAGCACAAACCTGAGGCGAGTCGGCGGACCGGCGGTCCTCTCCGGGGTCGAGATCATCGAACGACGAGGCATCCGGCGACGAAGAGGCGGCGACGGCGATCGATGCCCGGCCCTTCCTGGGGGCTACGGAGATGCGAACGGAAGAAGCGGCGGCGGCGCCTGCGAAGGAGAGAGAGTCGACGCCGCGGTGGTGGTGGAGGCGGTGGTGGAGGCGGTGGCGGTGGCGGAGGCGAGGGAGGGAGGGAGAAGAGGAGAGGAAGGAGGCTAGGGTTGCCATGGCGGACAGCAACCGCGACCGCCCCACGACCCGTCGCCTTCTCTCTCTCTGTCTCTCTCTCTCTTCTTCTTCTTCCCTCCCACGACTTGCGGCTGAAGCCGTGGCCAACTGCAGCCACAAGCGGCGGCGGAGGAGACGACAAAATGGGAGGGGACGGGCCGGCGTTGACCGGCGAGCTTCGCGGGCAGGCCCAATTCTCGGACGGCCCGTCGGGCTTTGGGCTTCAATTCTGCACCATTGTCATTTGGGAATGAGTTAATATTAAGAAAAACCTCACACTAAATACACACATGTAATAATTTTACTCCATCAAAAATCCTAAATTAAAACACCAATAACAAATTTACCATTAATTAATTTTTGTTAAATTGTACCATTAAAAATGCTGAGTTTGATGATGGTTTTAATAATCCAATTCAACGAAAATTAATGAAAGGTATATTTATCATGTATATTTATCATATATATACCAAATTTTGAATTTTCTATAATAAAAAATTATTTTGGAGAAATTTTTCGTAGGTATATTAGTTTGATATATTTTGTGGTAAAAATATTAGTTTTGAATAAATTTATCATAAACATACCAGTATAAATTTTTGGTAGTATTAACCCTTTAATTATAGGAGCAACCAATTGGATTGTTACCCAAAAAGATTAATCCACTTTCTGATGCTAAAAGTTGGGAACAAATTTTGAGAGTGACTAGTTCAATTCTCGTGTTCTACCTAATCCAACTTTTTCTATTGAGGACCTGAATCTTGCAAGACCATTTTCAAGTCAATCAACTATTTTGCTTTCCTTTTTAAAAAAAAAAAAGAATATAAACAGTTTTGGTGCAAAACTTACCTACCCTACGATCAACCACTCCTGTTTATTTGTATGGGACACGATTATGCCAAACTGCATGCTTATCAAAAGGAATTAATTTCTAGTCAAGAGAGAAAAGTCCTCATATAATAAGTACACCATGCGGGTAAAATAATCGTATTTCGTGCCCTAGCGGGCCCCATTTACTTGGGCCGGGCTCCGATTCCGATGAAGCCCGGCCCGGGAAGGCCCGCTTACGGTCTTTTTGTTCCCTTTAGACCCCTGAGAAGTTAGAGTGCTGGAGACGGCGAGGGAGAGAGAGAGAGAGAGAGAGGGAGATCTTCCCCGCTTTTTTCTGTCGCCGGTGCGAGCTCTCGCGAACGCCGCCGCCGCCGCCGCCGCTGCCGTCGCCGTCTTCATCTCTACCCCCCTCTCTCTCTCTCCGGGGCTCGCTGCATGTGTGTTTGTACTGGGCTGTTGTACGAATTGTAATGATTTTTCACTGTATCATTTGGCTTTGTGATTAGGGAGAGGGGCGCTTCTTCCGAGTGCCTGCCCTCCGCAAGAGGTGAGTGCTCCATTTCTCGCTTTCGGGTTTCGTTTCTTGTCCTTTTGGATTGTGCAATGGATGGGTGTATGTCGCGGTTTCTTGTTTTCCGTGTTCTTGTGGAAGCTGACCTCTTAGCTGTGCCGTTTGCGCGGAAACGACGCGGGGCATGGCGTTCTGAGTAGGGAACGAAGTGGGTTGTCGTCATTTCCGTTTTCCATTGGCTGGCTGAGCTGCTGCCGAATGGGGCTTCTTGAATTTGTAAAATTTGTTTAGGGTGGCGTGCGTTCTTGGTGGGTTCTGAGTGCTGGAGGTGCTCTTTAAGAAGCTAATGCAGTGGCTATTGTGTGAAGGGGGGATGTTCTTGGGTAGAAGTTGTGGGGTTTTTTAGCACGTGCGGTAGCTTTGTTGATGGGATTTCATGTCATTTGATGTTTTGTATTGGACTTGATGTTTGAACTATGCTGATCTCTTCAGCACATCGTTGTTTCCATCATGAACGGCAATTGACAACATAAAACCTTTTCCTCGGCAGGCCACTTAAACCTTTTTGTGAGTGGGCCAGAGCTTGTTTTGTTTAGCTATGGTTGCACTGTAGCCGTGCTATAACTGTAACATTTTCGTCCAGTAACACCTTAAGAGTAGGTGAGACAATCCTAAAAGATGATGTTAATGGCTGCAGCTTTGGAGATACTGCAGTTATGAGGCGTTTGTCAAACATTCCATAAAAGCTGCTATACTCCTTTTCACAATTGAAGCTTCTCTGAGAAATCTGTACCCAACGGGCTATTAGTGATATAGTTTGTGTTATGCCATTGCACTGTGTTTCCAAGCGCATCTTTACGAAGTTCCAAGCACTCGATATGAAATCTCTTGCATAATGCCTACACAATTTTGACTTTTCCCCTATCCTTTAAACTAGTAAGGTCATCGCATCATGAAATGAAATCTTCTTACTAGAGTAGGAATACTTTTCCATAAGATGCGGAGAAGATGATGTGAAGAAACCATGTTTTTGTGTTCCCTTAATCATCATCATGATATCGTACATTGTATGACTTTCTTTTCTTTCCTTTTGTTTTTGTTCTTCATATGGTGTCATTTTTGTTTTCTGCTCATGAAAAAATCTAGATGTAACTTGGGTAATGCTATTGAATAATGCTTACTATTAGCTTTTCATAGTACCTCACAGCAATGTATTGGGATGACATTAATTGAAGATGCCGTTGTCACCAATTTCAATTACAATTGCCATTGCTTCACTATTTTTGTGTACTAAATCAATACTAATGTCATAAGTAGAAGAGTGTAACAAACAAGAAACCAATCTTTATCTTACTAGGTTGGGTTGACTCTATGAATCCTAGTAGATTCTCTGATGCTCCATATCTTTCCTTATAATCTTCTTCCACGTTCTTCTAGGTCTTTCCTTGCCACTTTTAACTCATATGTCCGTTCCTTGATCACATGTCCTCACTGGAGCATTGAATTTCCTCATTTCATGTAGGGGTGAGCATCGATCCCGGTGAGCACCGGTCCAGGCTCAACCCCGAACCAGGCCGAACTGGCTTGGATGGATTGATTTAAGGATGGTTCTAGAGAGAACTGGTTCAGTTCCCGGTTCCAAGGACGAAACTGCTTGTTCTACCCTGATAGAATTGGGTTTTTACCCAAAACACACACCCACGAAGAACATTGTCAAATATCCTTCAAAAGGACTAAGCTGGAGGAGAAGCCAATCGAGGAGTGCTGGGCAAGCAGATTGACTATCACTCTTGAATGCTCTGCTCCCTCATTTGCTTCCCCACCTGTGCTCAGTCCTTCTACGATCGCCGCGCCGTTGCGTCGCCATTGAGGACTCCATGCCCTTGGAGCTATCCAAGCAAGACCTAGCCCTAGTTTACAATTGGAAGCACTAGAACATCCTCCTCCACTTTGTCACTATACTAGCGCCACTGATTCCTGGAAAATAGTGAATTTCCTTGATGGTAACGCTTCCATTGGGGACTTTAACCCAAATCACTCTTCAGCTTTTAGGGCGGGAGGCAAAAGCAAATTTTTTCGTCTTTCTACCCCTCTTCTCTCCTGTGGTTGTTTTCTTTTCCTTCCTAATAAATAAGTTCGATCTATGATCCCTTAACCTTCAAGAAGAAGGTAATTTCTTCTCCTCATTGGCTTCTCATTTAAAATGAGAAAAGGTTTTTTCTTTAAATGAAAAGGCACTCTTGTTTGGTCAAGGCGAATCTTTTCATGAAAGTCTCCAAAATAGTCGTGGGCTTCGTGTCCCCTTCACATTCCCATTTGCCTTGCACATTTTTCAGATCTGTGCTTTGGACTGGGTGGAACCAGGAACCAAAACTGATAGGTGCAGTTGCCGGTTTCAAAATTTTGGAACTGGGAGTCCCAAGGTTGTTTTCTGATTCTTGGTCAGGAACTGGCCCGCCTTAGAATTGATCATCTCTAATTCCATGTGACCAAACCATCTCAATTCTCACATTAATTTCTCTCATCTTATCCTTGATTTTAGCCACGGCTACTTTTTTGTAATCTCTCAAATAGATTCATTTCTCGTCTTGTTTTTTTCAGGTGCCCTTACATCTAACAAAGCGTTCTCATCTACGCCATACTCATTTTGTGCAGATTTTGATGTTTAACTACCTAGAACTCCAACCCAAAACTCCCTGCCATAAGGCATCTATGGCTTTATTGCTGTCATCTAGAGTTTACCACTATACTTAACAGATACTCGGTTATTGCACAAAATAACAGGCACATTTCTCCTCTTTAACCATCCCTCTTGAGTTCTGTTGAGAGATCTTTATCGATCTCTCCTTCTTTGGGTACAAATTTTGATGTGAATATTAAACTCATACAGCAAAACATCAGAAATAGGAGATTCATCATGTGAAATCCCTCTGAAACTGGTTTATTTATTTAGGAAGACAGAGAAAATTATTGAAGGGAGAACAACCATTTGGTAAGTTGTTGAGAACTACATGTACATGATATTACCTAAGCTTTATGAGTTTAATAGCACAAGAGTGGAGTTCACCCTCTTCATTAGGATTTTGTTTGAGATTTTCTTGCCAAAATTTTACTTTATTATCTACTTTATCACGCCATCAAGTTTTTAATGTTGTTTTCCCATCAAAATCATTATCATAGAAGCTGTTTAATCCTGTAGATGAGGTAATTTAAAGTTTGCTTCCATGAATCTTTCAGTAGAGTGCATTATCTTTTACAAACTGCTGTAGAGACAAAACTGTGTCCTCACGAGAACATATAATCCCTGGGTGCATGTCTATCCTTGTTGATGGATTACTTCTCCTTCTATTGATTACTGGTCTCCTCTCCTCTTGCCAGGTTTCTGGAGGGTACATATGCGGCATCATTACTGTTTTTTGGCAAGATTTGTAGACTCATTCTGCATAATTTCCTGGGAAAAATTTGTTGTATTTGTTCTTGAGACTGCTCGATATAATAGATGAGTGAAGTCTTCCACATTAAATTGCTTGAAGCATCCAATGAAGCTGTCTTTTAGTGAGTTTAATTAAGTGAGCATCCCTAATCTGCCTAATAAGCATCGATTACATGGTGTCTTGATCCTTAATAATGGCTGAGGATAAGCAGATGGAGTATGTTTCTGCACAACAGATTACAAAAAGTAGTGAAGCTAATGGACTTGAGGAGAGTATCCTGGAAAAGAGACAGGGCCTTGTTTCAGAAGGTATAAAAATTGGGCTTGTGGATATGGGGAATCAATCTTGCGCAGACATTGTGGATGATGGAGCGCATGTATCTAAGTCTTTTGAAATAAACAGGATGGGAATGCCTTCTGAAGACCCATCCCAGGTGAAGAATCTTGCAATATCTCCTGAAAGTGTGATAGATAAAACAAAGAACACTGAGATTGCAAGTGCTGGAGAAGATATTGGGGAAAGCATTCATAAGTTCAATTCACAATGTATAGATGGTGCACATTCACTCCAAGAAAAGAGGTGTGAACTTGGCGTTGAAGGATCAACAATTGTGCCTTCTAGCCATGCCTTCTCTGAGAATCTGGTGAATCAGGAAGATAATAATGGAGCAGCACACCAGTTTGGTTCCAGATATTCAGTTGGTCAAGAAGAAAAAAGACACACACTTGGAATAAAAGAAACTAGTAGTCCATTGTGCAGTGATACTGCTGAGCAATTGCTCGAACCTTTTTGTGAGAATTCAACCTTTGAACACAGGATGCTGCCTTCTCCAAACATAAGAATGAGCGATGAAGCTGGAAGTGTTCTGTGCCCTAAACATCATGAATTACATGAGACCCATTGTGGATCTGGTAGTATAAGAAATCAATTACCTGTCCCTGACCATGGTGAAAATGTATCGGTAAAAGTCAGTACTATCATGTCTGATAAAATTGAAACCGAAAGTACTGGATTACGATCTAATGTGGAGATTGGTTCTTCTGTATTAGAACATATTGAATTTTATGGAGATTCTGTTGTTAATGAGCAGCTGCAAGTCCACATGGAGGAGCCGACCAACAGCTCTAGTTATGATCCATCAGAGTTGCAACAGGAGAATCTTAGAGGGAACTCTGAAGGGTCAGGCCATAGGGACAGAAGAACTTCTAAGAGATTGAAAGAAAGAAACACATGGAGGTCATCACTTGGCAGTGACAGAGTTCTTCGCTCAAGATCAAAGGATAAGTCTATAGCTGAGTCTAAGGATGATGTAGTAAACCCATATACTGGTGAAGAAGTAAAAAGAAAGCAGAGAAAGAAGAGGCAAGCAAGGGAAGCTATTGCAGACGAATATTCTAGAATTAGGAAAAACCTGAGCTATATGTTAAACAGAATTGGATATGAGAGAAACTTGATTGATGCTTATTCTGGTGAAGGGTGGAAAGGGCTAAGGTATGTGTATGTCAGATTGCTTCATAAAAATCTATTTTGCTGATTATGTGCTGCAGCATGTGATTATTGATGAACTTGATACCAAGTGACAAGGGTACATGCAGTGAACTGATAGCCCATTTTGCTCTATAGAGATGGAATAAGGTTGTAATGTAATGGTTATTATGCATTTCAGTTTAGTTATTACCCCGACACTATCTAATTTCATGAATAACATATGTAATAAGTAAAGAATGCATCAGATTACCCAACATACCCCTGAGGTTAGATGGAATAATCGTGAATATCTCTTTATTTGTTGATCATGACCACTTCGCTGGCACCATCAAAATCCACATGCATTTTGATTACTATGATTTTGTTTTTCTTGTATGAATGAAACCTATGTTGCTTATTATGGGAGAAGAATCTCTTCCACACAACAACTTTGGTTGCATCATCTAAGCTGACCAAAGTACAACATATTTCAATGGCACAATTCCATCAAGATTTACTTGTACTATAGTTATTAATCATCTTATTTTATATTTGTATAATATAATAGAATACAAATTACAATAATGAGATGATGGTGTTAAATTATAGTACGGAATCATCTTATATACAAAATTATCCAGTTCTAGATAATCATGTGTCATTAATTAAATTCACAAATAATTGAGATAGTTACTATATTGTGTTGTAATATTATATTTAGTTATGTGATTCTTGATGAACACATATAATATTAAGAAAAGTGTGCTATTTGTTACATTTTGAATAATATATTGATATAGTGCAGTCAATCATTAATATATAAAGAAAAGAAACGTGTCTGTCTGCTCTAGATAATCTATGTTATAGTATAATGACATGTCCCCATACCTGTTTCCTTTTCTTTTTTTCCTGGATCCTTTTAGATGAGTCCTGGAGTTTATGGCTTTCTGAAATGGTGAGTCAGAACACCACCCAATTCCACTTTCAAGTCAAGGTGACATAGGAGAATGATCTATAGCTACTAGGGAATGTTCTCTTTTCTGGTGCCCCTTTGTCCACCCTAGAGGTTTAACATGATCTTGGGCGCTAGATTTTCATGTTGGTAAAAGATATCTGAACGATAGCCTTGAGCTTCTGAAGGCACCTCAATGGACATGGTTCTGGCGAGTTGGATGCACTCTACGTACAGGGCTGACAATTTGCTAGCAGTGCTTCATATTGAGAATGTGTTTCAGTTCCTTCTGAGGATTCGGTATCTCAGCAGGAGTTTCTGCATAGGGTTATAGTGTTTGATCGCTAGAAACTCGTCATTTTTTCTTAGAATTGAGGAGTAGGAAGTTTTGAGACTAGTTCACATATCTACACATTAAAATCGCTTGAACTAAATGATTTTTGCTAGTATTTTTTTATTTTATTTTTAAATACAATTGATTAGATGGTGTTAAAAGGTTTGCAGCCTAAAAAGGGAGCTTTCTTAACATCTCATTTCTGTTTATAGTTGTGTGAAGTTCCACTTATTTTTGACCAAAATCCAGTGAAGTTCAGAAATCAGTGAACTTCAATCAATTTTGTTGTGGTAACTTTCTTTAGTTTGTTTGACAATGACCAACTTTTAAGTTTGCATCTGCTATTCATATGACTGTTAGAGTGCCTAGATAAAAATTTTAGTTGTAGCTGCTCATCGCTAACGTTATTTGGCAGCTTGGAAAAGATAAAGCCGGAGAAGGAACTTCAGCGGGCCACATCAGAAATTGTAAAACGCAAGCTGAGAATAAGGGATCTATTTCAGCAGCTGGATTCATTATGTGCAGAAGGAAAGCTGCCAGAAGTTCTATTTGATTCAGAAGGGATGATTGACAGTGAGGATGTACGGAAGAAGCTTGATTAAATTGGCTTTTGTGCAATATCAAAATTGGGTCTCATTAATAAGCGCCTCTGGGCACTTGCTAAGTATACTTAATGCGGAGTATTTCATTTTTTCAAGTATTAATTATGCATAGCATGAGGAAAGTAGTGCATTGGAAATTGCAAAAATTCCTTAACTGGTTCCTTCGCAAGTGTCTTTTGGGAATTTGTTAATACATCTATGAAGAACTTACCAAGTGTTGTTTCACTTCACTAACAGTGATTTGGGTAATGCTATAACCTGGGATGGTTTCCTGGCAGATATTCTGTGCAAAGTGTGGCTCAAAAGATTTGACTGCTGACAATGATATAATTCTGTGCGATGGTGCTTGTGATCGTGGGTTTCATCAGTACTGTCTGGAACCACCGTTGCATGCAGAAGACAGTAATTTCCTTTCAATAAGCTAGTAATTGTTTGTTGATAATTGGCATCTTATTTCATGCCTAATAGTTTGCTTATTGCACAGTTCCTCCTGCCGACCAGGGTTGGCTATGCCCTGGGTGTGATTGTAAAGTTGATTGCATGGACTTGCTGAACGAATCACAAGGAGCAAATCTTTCTATTGCCGACAGCTGGGAGGTCAGAAATGGAAATTTTGGTCATTCCATTTGCGGTTCTAACTAATTCTCACTGTTCCACTATGCCTTGCTTCCCTTACCGTTCTCCTTGATGATGCAGAAAGTTTTTCCTGAGGTTGCAACAGCTGATAAGACTGAGGACCCAAACTTAGGTCTCCCTTCTGATGACTCGGATGATGCTGATTATGACCCAGATGTGCGTCAGGTTGATGAAGATCTGGGAGATGACTCTAGTTCTGAAGATCAGGGAAATGACTCTAGTTCTGAAGATCAGGGAAATGACTCTAGTTCTGATGAATCTGGATTTAATGTTGCATCTGATAAATTGGGGGCTTCTTTAAAATATGATTGCATGGGTCTGCCTTTTGATGAGTCGGAAGATGATGATTTTGATCCTGATGCTCCGGACAGTGAGAAGGTTAAGGAGGAAAATTCTAGTTCTGATTTCACCTCTGATTCTGAGGATCTTGCAGCCGCTGTTGGTGGTGTAGCGGATGAGATTGATTCCTACAGAGGTGGTGGCAGAAGAAGCTCTAGAAACAGTTTTGAAAAGAAGGAAATCGTGACGGGTGAACTGCAATCTTTGCTGGAGGGAGATGCTGACAAAGATGTCTCTGTCTGTATGCCTGGGAAAAGACATGTTGAGCGTCTGGACTACAAAAAGCTCTATGATGTGAGTCTTTGCAATTGTTTCAGTACATAATGATTTTTGCAGATTTATGGGACAAGTAGGGTGGTTGCTAGTGCATGCACTGTTTGTTTGATTAAAGTATTTTCTGTAAGCTTGTCTGCATGCAGCATTGTGATCCACAGAACGACAATAGTAGGATTAGTCTCTCTATGGATTTAATTCTTTTTCTTGGGGTTCCATTGGGACATATCAAGAAAATATCTGTGCTCATCAAATAATTTTAGGACATCAGCTGGATCCTTCCATATGATTCGTTTGAAAGTTGACAGCATTTTGTTCTACATTTTCTAATGCATGCTTGTTTACTAATTGTCCTGGGAGTAGATGTGGAATGGCAAGGCAATATAGTTCCTCTTCCTTCCCTCCCTTTTGTTATGCTAGGAAGCGTTTAATTGCCATGAGTTGACCAGGGTGATGGCAAGAAAAATTGAAGATTATTTTAGGGGTGGGAGATGACATTGTTGAAGACCATTGGCCCATTGAACTAAGAGACAGCTGTTGATCCCAAAAAAAAAAAAAAAAAAAAAAAAAAAAAAAAAAAAACCTAAGAGAAATAGTTTAAGCGTTCTCTTTTTTATCTTGTTTTAGAAGTGACTCACTGCTTAAGGAGTTACAAATATCTGACATTTACTTGCTTTGATCTAGGCATGGGGCTGATCTAAGTTCTTGACCTATTGGCAACATCATGTTATGTGATTCTTTTAAAGGCTGGAGATAAATTGAAATCACAAGTTCGGCATTTTCAATAATTTAATAATATCAATTCTGCCCATTTACTTGGAAAGAAAAAAGGTAGTGGATGTTGATTATTCAGTCAACCCCTCTATTGAGGCATGTGTAGTGTCTGCAGTCCCTTTACTGTTCATATTTATATTAATACCTCCTCTGTTCATCATATGTTGGAAAGCATAGAAGTCTTATTTGATGTGGCAAGTGCTAAGGTGGTTGCGCTGGATAGTTTCAATAGAAACCTGAAGGAAACTAAGATTATGGATGGAAGGAGTATAAAATTAACATATCAATGAGGTCTAGATTTTTATTGTGTAGTAAGTGTCCATGCACAAGATGAATGCTGAGTTGGGACATTCTGAGGGTGTGGATATATTTAGAGAGGAACACCCTCTATTATTATTTTTTTTATTGTATTTTCATAATACATAATTTTGTTTTTGGTGAACGATTAGATTGCATTACGGATTTTAGCAGTCAATTAGCAGTTGTTTAACTTGTAACTTATATTCTATTTCATGTTTACAGTTACCTCTTTTACACACTATTTTATCACGCATGGGATTTACTGAAAGTAATTGATCATTTTAATAATTTGGAATTGTTCTTTATATTGGTTGTGGGTGCTGCATTATTTCTTCATATATTAAGGAGAAAGGTGAAAGCAATTGAAGTGAAATTTTAAAAGACGAAACTGTTATAAAAAAAGAAATGGTCGAATATACAACAGGTCTATAAGATTTATCCGTTTTCCATTTGTAAAACAGGAAACAGTTTTCAAGTACACATCTCTTCAAGGCCTTTCTTATTATTGCTATCATTTTTGTATTTTCATAATTGACATGATTTTTTTTTCTTGTGTTATTCCCATAGGAGGAATTTGGAGGTAAATCTTCCGATTCAAGTGATGATGAAGATTGGAGTGATACCGCTGAACCAAGTAAAAGGAAGAGAGGTGCTGATAAAGTCGCTTCGGCATCAAACAATGGAAATTTTACCAGGGGAGAAATTATAGAGCACAACAAAAATGGGACTGAACGGACTTCAAGGACGAGGACAAATAACAGGATGGATTCCCCAAGTACTAATAGTATTACAGCCATACCACAAAAAAGCTCTTCAGCACCTGGATCGACTGGTAGAAGAGCTCGATCAACTTATCGAAGGCTTGGAGAAGCTGTAACTCAGGTGATCGAGCACTGCTAATTTATTTCTAAAGTTCCTCATTAGGATATAACAAAATCTCTCTCTCTCTCTCTCTCTCTCTCTCTCTCTCTCTCTCTCTTAGAGAGAGTGAAGTAGGATGCAAGATGATTGAAAAGACAAATATTCCATCTGGATAGTAAACATTGATGCCAATCCTGAAGCAGTTTTAAGTCAAATGTGGATAAACTTCTGCAAATTGTCGGACAGTGATTGTTTGTGACTAAGCAGTAGTGTGTTATGTAATCACAGGTTTTAGACAGAGGGTCGTTGGACAAGCCTCTTTATGTTATGAGTTTGAACACCTGGAGAAGCTTGGATAAGCTAATAACTTGAGCCAACCCTTAGTGCTTCCATCCATTCACATACAACTTGACTCGTATCTAGTGTTCTCATTGTCACTTCAGGATGTACATGCTTTGCATGTTTCACTGTCTTAGTTTTGGAGAAATTATCCAATTTATTCTTCCCTGGTTATTATGATGGTTTGAAGCATTCATGTTCCTTTCTCTGCCTTCTCCTTCCAATACTGTATGATCCAAATTGCAGTATTGGTTTAGTGGCTACTTCATATATCACGATCTCTGTGTTGTCTTTAAGAAGAGTCTAGTTCATGGGTCAGCACTTTTGGATTTGAAAGAGTTTTTTTTTTCCTGATTTCAGGGATTGCATTTGTACCTTGATTTTTATGTCTAAAGAAGAGGGAAAGTAATACGCTTTTCCGGCTCAATTTTCCTTTAAATATCATTACTTTCCACTTCCCTGAAGTTTATTTTGTTTCATATATCCTTCATACCGACACCTTTTTTAATGTCACACACAAAAGCACGTGACACATTGGTGCCAAAATGGTGCAAAGGTTCCAATGTTTCATGTCAAATGTTCGTAGAGAATGCACTACTATTGGGTAATGCACTTGTTATTACAAAGGTGATAACCCTCAGTCTTTCCACAGTTGTCCTGCGTTTTGTGCCGCATGCTTTTCTCTGGACAACGATGCAGCAGCAGCAGGGCCTCTGGCAAATTGATACAGTGTTAGAAAAAGTAGGGAATAAAGTAAGACAAAATGCACTTTAGGCAACAAAGTGACCCGGGTGTTGTAAAAAAACTTAGGAGACAGTGCAGTGTGAGGATCAAAATGTTTTCTGATCAGAAAATCGTTTTTGGCAGAGACTCCATGAAGCCTTCAAGGAAAATCAATATCCAGAACGAGCTACATCAGAGAAGTTAGCTGAGGAGCTAGGAATTACTACTCAGCAGGTAACTCTCTCTTTTACTCGCAATATTGATTTTTTTTTTTTTTTTTAATTTCCTTTTAAGTTTGGGCCACTAAATTTGTCTAAAGTTCTTTCTGCCTATGGATTTGGTTACAGGTGAAAAAGTGGTTCGAGAATGCTCGTTGGAGCTTTAACCACCCAAGTGGTAGTAAAGTGAGAGTGTCTGCTAAAGATATGATTTTGGAGAACCCCAGGCCTCAACCCAGTACTGGACCACGTGGCTCAGCTCCAGAAATGATTACAGACGATGCCCCTAGCAATGGAATACCAAATGCCGAACCTAGTGGAGTTGCTTCCATGCCTGAGTGCGTCGACAAGGATGTGAAGGATAGCGGAGTGGTTAGTCCACAGATGAATAGGAAAAGTGACACTAGTTCACATCTTGGAAAGAGAAAGGAAAAGGCAGATAATTTGGTCTTTGGTCCGGATCAAGTAAATCAAACAGAGACCCTTCGAGATGATTCAGCTAAAGCTTCAGAGCCTCAGACTAGCAGCAGAAGACACACAAGAAGCAAATCAAAAACCTGACAATTTCAAACTTTTTGGGCCTCTGAAGAGTTCTTCCGGTTGAGAAATACTGGGAAAGATACCCTGTTCAAGAATCCTGCATGCAAAGATAACTTTTTCCAAGAGGGGTAATTCCAACTTTCTCTTTGGTTTTCCGGTTCAGGATTCAGAATAGCTTCTTCAGTCACCATTAACCGTTGTCTCAGGAGTCCTTGGGTTTTCTGATCCTGAATCCTTTGACCGTCATTGTCTGAGCTGCTGATTTTCATTGTGGCAATGCTTTGTTCAATGGGTGGATAAAGCAAGATAGCGGCCAACTGACGTTTTCTTTGAGGATCTTATCGGTTCAATTACCCCATTGTAGGCGCCTGCTTGTTTCTTGCTAGAGGATGAAATTCCATAGGTGGATACCGCATATCTGATGTACAACCAGGGAGAGCTGCCGAAGAGTCTTGGACCGAGAAGAATCTGTCCTTGATGATGAGCTTGTAACATAGCGATGCCGCTTAACATTACATTGTACTTCATGGACCACCTAAGAATTTTACATCTATTGCATTCAATTTATGCCGTTTTTCCATTCTTTAAGCTCATGATTCTTTTGATTCGATGGTTCTTGTCATGTCCAGTTTATTTCTGGGATTTTTGACCAGGCACTTGTTTAGATTTTACTCTCTGAATCCTGTCCAAAGCATGAAACAGGATGAAAAATCCGACACGCCTGTCATCTCCGAGGAAAAGCAAATTCAATGTGCAAACAAATGAATCGTTTGATGAAGTTACACAACATTAGAATGAAATTAGCTAAAGGTGCCGAAACATCAAAGAGTGCACTTGTCATATCTTGAAGGACGTAAAAAAAAAAAAAATGATCTTTGAAATTAAAACCTTGTAGACTAAGTGGTAAGGAATGTGAATTTTACGTTTCATGAAACTCGTTATTGAAATAACTCTCTACCCTACTTGTAACTGTAACGCTAAAATGAATCATATATCTTGAAGGACATTGAAGGACATTGAGATTAGGCACTCGTGAAATTTTTCTTTTTACATAAAAAATGTTAGGGGGTTCTCCAGCTCTTATGCAAAACAAAACATTGATAAACTAGATTAATGATTGCCCCATAAATCAAATTGAGTAATGTCTAAGTCCGTTTCAAGGTGACCTAACATATGAATTTATTGTCTTACTTATGACAAGCATGGAAACGAAGTTCATCGTCACATTCATTCAAACTTGGAAATTCAAACCTACATAACAACAACACGCGAGATCCTAGAAACGTTCAACTGAAAAAAAAAAAAAAAAAAAAACATCTAAAACCACATACATCAAAAGAAACACTGGGCACAATATCACAATCTACGAAATAGCTTCATCTTCAGGTTTAGAACTGGTTCCGGCTTAGGCACGTAGAATGGATGGTCTTGGGGAGAAATCGAGAGGAAGGAGATGAGATGGTGGCAGAGGAGGCGATGGTAAGATAATTGGGTCAAAATAAGTTAGACCAAACCACCGCTCATCACGGGACGTCTTCTAGTCATCAATCTCCCATTTTAGCTCGTGTTGTTTCCCAATGTCCAGACCGGGCGGGTCGTGAAGTGCACATGCATAATGGAAGGGAGGTATCCATGGTGAAAAGAAACTCTGATCCTCAATATCTGCAAGTATATTAGGGGGAGTCGTGAAACTCGCTGCGAGACTCCTCAGGAGGCTTGAGAATGGAAGTTTTAGTCCCATGCTCAAGCTGTTTAGCATGACAAGCATTTCGGTGATTCTAATCCTTTCTAATATGCATGAAGGTGACTAAATCATGATAAGTCATTGAAACCAAGCTAGGACAGGCACGGTGTATGCATATCTAGGGAGCAAGAACATGCATGTTCGCTATAACACTTCATGTTGAAACTTAAGACACACATGAAATAGATAAATAGATACAACCATCACAAAACAGCAGGATAGAAAGTGCTGAATTTTGCTTAAGACACTGTCATGTCTCTTTCCTCTATCTCTTTTCATTTCCTCTTTTGTTCCTCCAAATTAGATCTAGTCGGTCCATCTTTTGAGCTACACGAGCTCGTCCTTTGTCTTTGCCAAGATTCAGCGATATCCCTCCATTTCTTTATGTTGGATACTGTCCCTAGTTTTCGTATATCCTAGAATTGCATCTGAAAATTGTTTCCAAGTGAATTAGGCAAGGGCATGAAGACAAGTACGGCAAGTAAACCTCAATAGCAAGAAGGAAAGACAGTGACTGATACTGACTATCTCGGTCCGGCCATTAGCTGCACCTCTGATCATGGTTGGTTATGGCGAGCCTCGTGGATCCTTCACTTAGTGCTCAGGAAAACAATAAATGAGAGGAAGGTTGAATTTCACAATCATGATGAACTAAGGGATTTAGGAGCTCCATTGTCCTCGTCGACATTAAATTTTTCATTTGGCGTACAATATCATAAAAACTACAACTCCTCTAATTACCATACGCGATAACATGCAGTGAGAAATGAGAATGTTGAATTACGCAGTAGGTTGTCTTTTTGTTAGAGGTTGAATGTCAACAGTATCAAAGGATTCAATCCCTAAATTTTTATGAGATGCGAAGAAGATTTTTGGAGCAAAACTTGATTCTTAACGTCCATCGAGTTTCGACCCCCCCCCCCCAAAAGTCCATAAAGCGCCGGTGCTTTAATTTTATCTTGACTTTGATATTTCATTTTCTCATTTTAATTTGTTAGTCCATTTTTTAAGTTTTTTTTTAGATTTTTTTTTTTTTGGTTTTTCTTTACTTATTTGAATTTTTTTACTTTTTTCGATATGTCACCACGTTGGCACCACACATGCAAAAAGAGATAAAAACGCCATGCCAAATTTTGGGGTGGCAAGTCAAGAAATTTGGCCGTGAACTAGATGGAATGACTAAATTACACCCAACTAATAACATTTAGGACTTTATTGCATGTCGGGCCAAACGTTTAAGATTATTTGTACATTTTCCCCTATGACCAATACTTAATATTATTTTGAGCTCAACATTTATGGTTTCAAGCATAACATAAGAATTAACAACAAATAGAAATTTTGTGTTCAATTTGGGTTATGATCTTTTTGATTTTTCTTGGGCTTAGGATGAAATTTTCCAAATCGACGACGAAAGTATCTCCAAAGCAAACTGAAATGCACCATGAACACATAGTGGTTGTCAAGTAAAATTGAGAAATTGAACAATTCAACTGAAACCGTAACTTTTGACAAAAAAAATAAATAAAAAATAAACCGTAACTCATTTTTCTTCAGAAATCTCCACTCGAGGCCAAATCAAACCAATGAAAATTACAGGTCTAATTAAACCAATGCTTCAACATCAAGCCTATGTATAAATAAAAGTTCAATACTCAGAAAACCAACCATAGAAAAATATATGATTAAACACCATTCAGTCAAACCAATCATGTGCAATCGATTATCTGCCACCATCTATTTGGGTTTTTGCCAATAAATTTTTTATAATTAATAAGTAAGGGCTCAAGACCAAGCGTTCTAACATCCATACAGAGACCGACCAAAAAAAAAAAAAAAACATCCATACAGAGAGCTAGCATTACTTTAAAAATCTACACAATGAGGATAGAAAATCACCTAATCAATTGCATTAACCCTTTAATTATTAAGAAATATGCAAACTACTAGCAAGAGTGGTCATAATGTGTAATTTGGTCAACGCACAACATCTAAAACAATCGTTACTATTATAGCTATATGGAATTCAACTCTTCGAATTTATTAGGGCTCCATTTATTTTGCAGAAAATGAATGAATAGGAAAATATTTTTTTTTTCTGAAAATAATAGACCATATCCTTTCATGTAAAATTGTTTTCATTATTAATAACAATTCATATCTAAATATTATCGTGAACGATGAAAATATTATTTGCTTTTTTATTTTGTAAGCAATATAAATGATCATTTTTCACAAATTGATTTCCAAATTATTCATTTCTCGCTAAACAAACGGAATCTAAATAGATATTGCCATTGATGATTCCCTCATATTTCCGGTACATCATTGTGTATAAGTACTAAATTTACCACAAAGCAAGCTAGAACAATAATCCACCAATACATATGTAATAAGTATTTACACACGGTCCATAATAAACCCTAAGTTTCTGAATTTTCTATGCCACTTTGCCAGGAATCAGAGGCAAGTCAATCTCATCACACCATTCCACAACCCTAGTCTCGTAGTACGAGCTCTTCACGTCATTGGCCACGTAGCTCAGCCACACCTGCCCTCCAATCCTCCACTTCAGCACACTCCCTTCCATCTCCCTGCCCAGCCTCCACCCCACGCTCTCTCCGTACTCATCTCCGGCGAACACTAGCCCTCCGGACTTTGTGAAGGGCCGGTTCGCCGCCGCGTACCTCCGCCGGAACCCCTCGCCTTTGGATGGACATGACATGGCGACCTCCTGGCCGGTGGTGCGGTCGTGCAGGACCGCGTCGAACACCGCGGCATTGCCTTCTGAGTCCTGGTCCCACCTCCAGTCCCTTAGCTTCGCCCTCGTCGACGTCTTCCCCTTGGCCTTCACCTCCGGCGCCTTCGACTTCCCGAAGGTGCTCTTCATCACCCTCTGCGTTTCCAGTTCTCTCTCTCCGTTGCTCGTGGACCGGCCCAGGCTGAGCCCGCCTACGTATGTCGCCCCGACCTCCGGCCCGACCCACACGCGGGCCCTGGATGGGAAGTGCCGCTCCCCGGCGAACGCCAAGCCGTCCTCGCTGCTTTCCTTACCGAACCCGAGATTCATCACGTGGAGGCGTATGTTGTCGACACGCGTGTTGACCTGGATATACCCGTCGCAGAACTTGACAGAATATTCCAGCTGAACGACGGCCTCAAGCTGCTGGTGCGACAGCACGTACTTCAGCACTGAAGCTTTCGCTTCCATGACGGGAAACTTCTTCATCTGATCGTTCGAGCGGGTGAGCTTCATGGCCGCCACCGGCGCGTAGCCCTTCAAGATCCAAAGCCCGTGAGCCTCTGTCGCGTAGGAGAAGGAGAGTCCCTGAACGGGCGAAGGGGTTAGGGCTTGTAATCCCACGCCCACCTCCCTCAGAACGAGCCATTTCGCTAGCATGTACCCGAGGGTGCGCATGAAGCACTCCTCTGCGTCGGCACCGACCGACCACAAGAAGGTTCGCAGCACGGGGGCGTGGTTGCAGGACAGCGCTTCCAGGTTCGGGGCCAGCAGGGACTGGAAGTAGAAGGACCCGATCTCGCTCGGCACGTCGAACGAGCAGGCCCAGAACATGCGCGTCAGGAACACCAGGTTGAAGAAGCTCGACAGCGACTCGGGCGTGTGGGACTCCATGATCCAGGAGATCGGGTCGGGACGGAGATTCTGCAGCTGGGAGCGCGGGCATGAGCTCTCGCGAGTGGTCGGCGACCGTAAGATTATCTCTTGGAGAAGCTGAAGCAGCAGCGGGAGGAACGGCTTGTCTGAGGACAGAGGACACGCGTCGGAGACCCAGAGGGCCCTCTCCTCGCTAGATTCCTGGAAGCCGCAAGCACGGACCGTGAAGGTCACCGACGGTTCCGAACCAGGTCTCGAGGTCCGGTCTGCTCTAATCTGGATCGCCCGAGCTGCTCCGCTGCGACCCGTCTTGGAACTCGCGAGCTCGAAGACCTGCGGTGAGTCCGAGTCCGGCTCGGTCCATGCTGCCGAGTCGGGCAACTCGCAAATCCACGACCAAACGTCCAACATCTTTGCTAACTGATTCTACCTGTCCTAGCCGAGAGAATGAGAGAAGAAGATTTAGGGCATCCGGCGGTGGATTTAAGGAGGGAACGAGTGATGACCGAGCTGCCAGCATGGAAGCAACGCGAGCCACATAAAGAGAGCGAGCGAAACCGGTGGTGGTGAGCGGCGTTTGGTGTTAGATTTCGTGTCTGTCACACTGCATTGAATGCTGCCGATTTTCCTCCTTTTTTTCCTTCTTTTTCGGCTTCATTCCTTCGATCCAATGTTGTTTCGCACTTGGAGATATCGAGAGCATGTTTGCATGGACGAGATGCGTCAGGAGACAAAGCTCTCGTTCTCGGGGACGTGGACAATTCGATTTGACGATTTTCTTGGGGTCCGATGAATTCCACGTGTTGTGGCCACAGGCTGTGCGTCCTTGTCCTCTCTTGTGCATCGCACAAAAACCATAACAAAAGAGACAAAACGGATTATCCTGAATTATCACCTGAGTTTTGTGTTTCCCTGGCCAAAGATGAAGAGTTTTGTTGATAACGTGATTGTGGTGCCCATGCAAGGCATGGACATCCTAATTTTTTCTAGGTTGACGTCACGAAAATCCCTAATTTAATATTCATATGACACGAATATGATAAACTTCTAATGGTGTGCAACATCCCTTAACTTTCAATATTATGTCAATTGTATTATGCTATCAGAATTCATCAAAAAATACTATTTTTTGAAGATTAATATTACGAAAAAACTCAAATCAATACACCTGTTGTGACAAATTTAGCCCAAAATTATTCTTTGGGTCACCAAAAATTCCAAATTGATACACTCATAATAAATTTACATTTTGGATCACCAAAGATTTTAAACCAATATATCTATGATAAATTTAACCCAAATTGGTAAATCCGTGATAAATTTAGACCAAACTAATATTGATGTCCACGTGCACTTGCCATGTCAACTGAGCTATTATCATATGTCATCTAATTCAACAATTTCACTATAAAATTTGATGGAAACTAACCGAATGTAAATATGCTACAAATGTAATGAACTAAAAATTAGTTCGGGACAAATTTATTACAGGTGTATCAGTTTTGGATTTTGGGTGACCCAAAAACTAGTTTGTGGTAATTTTGTTACAGATATACCGATTTAGGATCTTTTTGTTGTATTAACCCCTTTTTTTAATTATGTTTGTGCCCTTCACACCCTTAAATATTTATAGAACCACAATCAAGGCTTATTTTCTTGAAAAGGGATATAGATTTTTCTTTTTGTTGGTAAAAAGGGATATAGATTTCAAGTGTTTACTTTTTGGCTCTCCATTCTATCGTTTTTTGGAAATATTAACTATCCAGGAAATAATTACAGCAGTCATAAACAATTGTAACGTTAAGGGTTGTTGCATCTAACTATAACCCGTGCAAGTTCCTATGAAATTAAAACTTGTGTTAGGGCAGAGAATTTACAAACTGTTGACAGATAACAAATAACGGAACAAATACTAATTTGAAATATGTTTAATGGAAGAAGTACATAATGCATGGTCAGTTTCTAGTTCTAGGAAAAATATAATGGACAGTCGAAATAAATTCAAAAATTCCGAAGAAATAATGATAAAAGATGCTGGGAAAAGTTTAGAAAATTGGAATATACTACAGATGGATGCACACCATATATGGAAGAAAAGGGGAATTTTAGAATTTAGGACAGATTCTGCAATTAAGGACATTCAAAAACCAATGTTACTAATGGAATGTTAAATAATCGCAAAGAGAGAGGGTTCTTTCCATATAGGATTAGTCCTAGTTGCTTTAAACCTTCTACAAAAATTGGATTAAACACTTAGGCATAACATGTTCACGGACTCTTTATTCGGAACTCTAAAATCCATATTATTTGATCGACCTAAATATTTTTGTTGCTAAAAGAATTTACATTTTCATTTATGGATCCAAATATCACGATAATATTAAAATCTCTGCGTTGACATGATTATATGGTCTCAGTATCTGGCATTAATATGTATATGATCTATTACTACTAGGTCATGTCAGCAACAGTTAATCCAGGAGCACATCCTAAGTTTGATTCCAATAAAAGAGTAACGATTTTGTTATGTGCTAATGCAGAAATAATATGACTAGTTGTAACGAAAAACAATTAGATGGAATGGAATTCAACTTTCAAAAATATGTATTTTTCAATCAGAAAAGATTTTTGACCAAAACAAAATCAGAAAAGATTCAAAGACTAATAAAGGATCAAGAAGTTAAAAATATATGAATATGTAGATGGAGATATAAAATTGTTAAATAAGAGTAGATCAATGAAATTTAACATATCATAATTGAATGAAGGAAAATATTCGTAAAAATTTAACACACAAAATTCCCTCTAGGTGGCGATGTAGGAATGTAAAAAAGGGAAAGAGGGAGATGGGGTTTCTCTAGCTTTTGACATAGCGAGCCTCGGCAGGAGGCCCGCATGATGGGTGTCATGCCCCGACCCACTTCAAGCGCGGCAACCCTCGCTTCCATATCTATGGTTGTTCGATTGTGACATCTCAGGAGGTGTCGCCGATTCACAGTACAGATAAAACGCTCAAGTACAAATGTAAACAAACATCCAACCATCATTCAACGGGGATAGTTAAAAACATAATCACATATAAATAGGTGTCATAAGTCAACGTTTCATACACGTCAAGTTCAAAAATTAAACAGCTAACTTCATCACATCCAACACGCTTGACTGAATTGCCACGACTTTCTACAAAAGGGCCCGGGGTACACCTATGCCTCTAATACTGCGAGGGTGGTCTAAAAAATGTTTAGCAACTCCACTACTACCTAAGCCTCAACGGCCTCCGAGATCCATGGCTTTAGCTCAGCAATCAGCTTGGGGTCAGACACCTTCCCATCGGGAATGTCCCCATCCTTGGCATCCCAATTGATGTCTCCCTTTGAGCCTCTGACACCCGGCGGACCGTCAAAGTTGCGGATAGGAGCATGGCTCTTGCCGTCCATCCAAAAGTACCAGGCTAGGAATCGATGTGGCACTAGGTTAGGTAGACTTTTGTTGACCCAAATGGTGGTGATGTAACACGTGTAGTGCACGTTGGCCCCTCTTGCTATAGGGCAGTTTGTCACCTCCTAACTGTGCTCAACAGGGAGGCCAAAACATATATGACGGAACATCTCAGCCATTCTTAGGGCCTGTAAATATTTCAACAAACATATATGAAATAAACTCAAAAAGTGAACTTCCTAGACCTTGCGTAGGGAAGTCGTTCACCTCAGAAGTGCCTTAAACAAGTAATTATCTATCGATGGCAAAACATGGCAACGCTCCTCGCTTTACCCTCACTATTCTCATAATAATAAATCTATTATTCAAGGCCATCAATATAGACACATAGGAAATTCCATAACATATATTCCATGCTCTCAAGCCAAACATACAAATGCGCATTATGCACATTATGGTTCAAATCATTCGCTTATGCCATGTAATAATCCGAACCTGAACACATATGAATCTCATACACTTTCCATACGGGCAAAGTACAGCCCAAGTACCAAAACTCGGCACAGATGGGACACTTAAGTGCCAAAAGTTAGGAAAGTGTCACTTAAGTGCCACTTTTAAAAAAAAAGTAGGACACTTAAGTGCCATTTTCAGCGAACCCCGTTGGAAATCTTACGTGGCAATTTTTTATTATTTTTTTCGTCTACGTGGCTCGCGGGAATGCTAACTCAACAAACAAAGCCAAAAACGATGTCGTTTTTAAGCGGATTCAAATGTTATTATAAAAATTAAATTAATTAACTTATAAAACTAAATTATTATTATTTTAATACAATAATATTTTTAAAAAAAAGGTGGGGAGAGGCGGCGGCGGCGAGGGCTCGTCGTCTCCCTCCCCTCCTTTTAATTAATTAATTAATTACTTATTATTATTATTATTATTATTATTATTATTATTATTAAATATTATTATTAAATATTTTTTTTATTTTTAAATGTTTTAAATAAATTTACTTTTAAATTTAATTTAATTAATTTTTATATTAAATTTTTACCACGTCGGAGGCAAAATGACGTCGTTTTGCATTTTTAGCCACATCAGCGTGCAAAACGACGTCGTTTTGCACTTACCTCGCCGGAAAATCGACACGTCAGCATTTTAGCCGGATTTTGGTCGGATTGGCACTTAAGTGATCCATTTTGCTCCGATTTTGGCACTTAAGTGTCACTTTTCTAACTTTTGGCACTTAAGTGTCCCTCCGTGCCAAGTTTTGGCACTCCAGGTGTCCGCAACTCCTTTCCATACAAATATGTCCAGATTATTATGGCTCCTCAGGACCCAAGGCCAACCCCAAGGTTCGTAGTACCGGTCATTGTCTCGCCCCATTGAGCATGATATTGTCCCGTGTAAAACGCATTAGGACGGTCATTCTTGTAAGGAGCTTTGTTCTGAAATCCGTCCACGAATGCCATCCCGTTGACTTGAGGGCATCCAAATTGAATCAAGCATCATCCCACATGAAACACATCAGAACGGGTTCACACCCCACGTAAAACACATTAAGGTCTTAGGTGATCACATGGGCATACCATCGCATAATTCATTTCTTATCTTTCTAATTTAACCTATGTGATACTCATGCGATATGCCATATCACTCGTCAAATGTCACTATGTTACACACATGCATCATATTCATTAAACAAATGCATCATTTAATTCATAAATCCATGGCATTTAGACTACTTATCAACATAGGATAAAGTCATCATAATCCGCAATACGTTCACATCATTATTACATGTCATCAAACCCATCACATAATCCATCTTTTATTATATAACATAGCACCTTACAATAGCATACTCTAATAATATGCCATATCATAACGTCACGTCGTCTCGAATACAAGTGACACATACAACACATTATACATAACTCACATAACACATATAACTCATAATCCATATAACACATAACCCAAATAATACATCTAACCAATAATCCTGATAGCACATAGCCCAAATAATGCATTGAGTACATAACACATAATCTATATCCCACATAGCACATATAGTACATAATAGCCTACTATCCTATTATGGCACATACAACAACATATCCACTTTATATAACTTAATCTAATAACTCATTGATCGAAACGTGAGAACTAATCATCCTAGGCTCGATGACTTATCACTTTGAAACCCGATAACCTATCAATAAATGTCCGATAACTTATCTAAGTCCAATAATCGCTTAGTACTCAATATGCACTTATCACATAAATAACTCATCATTTAACTATAAACAAGCCCTAAACTACTCCCTAAGTGCAAAGAAAGCCCTAATCAAAGGCTAGAAAGCAACTCACAAATGATTCGGGCTTCGAAACGCATCTGGGGAAGGCATAACAAGATCGGACAGAAGCTGTGGACTTCTGATCATGGATCTACAGGCCGCGGGGGAGATGGACAGTAGCTGGACGACAGTCCGGCGATGGTGCGACAGTGGTCCGGTGGTGGTTCAGCATCGGTACAGCGTCCGGGCTTCGCGAGGAACTAAATCGAAGAAGAAATGAGGGAGAGGGTGCATGAGTGAAGGTTGCTCAGTATCGAACAACCCTTGAGGAGGCTAGTTGGTTAGCATTGAGTGGCGGTTTGGCGGTGCAAATGGTAGTCTGGTGTCGGGGTTCGAAGGACAGTCGCCGGTGATGGAAGAACAAGAGGAAAAATGAAGAAACAAGCTTGAAATGAAGATGAAAATGGCTATGGGGGTTTCAATTACACCAAGAGAGAGAGAAAGGTGAGTTTGAGATTCAAAAATGAAAGTGAGAGTGAGAGAGAGGGAGTGACTGGCGGTCTTGGGGGGAGAGGGAGGAGAGAGACAAGAGGTCAAGTCCCACTTAATGCCTATCGCATCCCTTGGCTCATGTCAATCAAGGTGGCTTAAGAAAGAAGCAAAATCCTAGCATTAAATGAGAGATAGATTGCATTCAAGTGACTAGGTTTAGACTAAGCTAGGTTAGGTGGCTTCATCCCTCCAATTTGCTGCACAATGCATGCTTGTGCCGCCCCTTCTTAGCCAATTTCCATCTTTGCTCTTTGTCCTTAGTCCAATGGAAGGGCATTTCGGTCACTTCACCAAGATCTCGAACTATTTATGCACTATTCATATCTTTGCGTGGATTTAATGCCAAGATCTTGTCAAAATAAGACTTAATGGGCTTGAAGGGCCCATGGGCCTCCCTTAGTTGCCCACCCC
The DNA here is from genome assembly GCA_017140595.1 of Eucalyptus curtisii. Classification (NCBI taxonomy): domain Eukaryota; kingdom Viridiplantae; phylum Streptophyta; class Magnoliopsida; order Myrtales; family Myrtaceae; genus Eucalyptus; species Eucalyptus curtisii. The sequence continues at coordinate 13,277,944 of CM029500.1, forward strand.
TTGGGCATGTGGACCTTGGGCTGCCCACTTGGGTTCAGGCCCATTGGGTCTTTGCCCGTGGCCCGTTTCCACCTTTTTGCTCTTGTACGTCCTTGCTGATGAAATATTGAGTTTTCACCCTTAAATGGCATTTTCCGATGTCCTCATAGTCTATTGATTCTCAAGGCAATCTTGTCCGACGATCACTTACCCCAAATGATTCCATTTTGAAAAATTAGGTCAGAACGAGGATGTCACAATGGGCTATTAGCTTAGTGGTAGAGCGCGCCCTTGATATTGCGTTATTGTGCTTGGGCTATGAGGGCTCTCAGCTACATGAATAGTTCAATGTGCTCATGCTCAACTATTCTAAGAGTAGATTATGAAGAATGGTAAACTGTTTTTTCTCCGTTGCCAAAGGCTGATGCAGCAGGTCGAGTAAACCTCATTTTCTAATGCTTAGAATTCGAAATGGTGTGAGAGAGAGGGTGTCACTCTACCAATAGTGTAGACCCTCCCACACAAATGCTTTATTGGTTGCTATATCGAGGTTTTCTTCCTCCATTTTCTCACATAATTAGTCTCTTTGAAATATTAGAGGATTTTTTTAAACTTTTATACTTCATCTGATTAATGATATTCACATATTTACGAAAGAAAAAGGGGGCTAACACAGCAAACTTTCGGCCACAAAATATTTGGGAACCTATGGCGACGAATGTCTATTGCCGTAGGCCCCACATACAGACACACACATATATTATATATATGTATATATTATATTCAATGTTGTTTCGCCATCGGACCAGAACAACTCCGATTGCGATTTATAGACATCGAGGGTATGTTTGCATGGACGAGAGGCATGCATGAGACAAAGCTCTCGTTCTCGGGGACGTGGACAATTTGGTATAACGATTTTTCTGGGGTCTGATGAATTCCACGTGTTGTGGGCACTGGCTGTGTCCTTGTCCCCTTGTGCATCACACAAAAGCCAAACTAGAGGAAGAAAATAGAACGAAGAAAATCCTGCATTTTCAGCAGAGTTTCGTGTTTCTCTGGCCAGAAATGAAAAGAGTTTTGGCCCGGGCAAGGCATGGACACCCTAATTTCTTTTTCTTAGGGGTTAACATCACGAAAATACATAAATCAATATCTACGTGAAATAAATATTATAAAATACAAAGTTTCTCAATTTTTAACATTATGTCAATATGATCCTACATCATATATTCATCGAAAAGAATTATTTGTTTCAATTTAGAGAGCTACCGTCAAGGCTATATTTTCTTGAAAAGGGACATGGGTTTCAATTATTCATTCTTTTGCTCCCCATTATATGGTTTTTTAGGAAATATTATATATCTAGGAATTAATTGCCATAGTCCTAAACATATGATAATTAACGTAAGGGCCGTTGCATCTGACTATACATTCGATTCACCGTGCAAGTCCCTGTAATATTAAACGTTATGTTAGGGCAGAGAAAAAGCATAAATTGTTGACAGATAACAAATATTAAATGATGGGACTAATGTTAGCTTGAAATTTGTTTGATGGAAGAATTATATAATGCATGGTTAGTTTCTAGTTCTAGTTAAGATATAACGGATAGACAGAATTGGTTCAATAATTTGGAAGAAATAATGATAAAAGATGTGAGAAAAGTTTAGAAAATTGGAATATATTACATATAGATATACACCATATATTCAAGATGGGATAATTACACAAATGATTCTCGAATATTGGCTCAATGTGCAATGTCGTAATTGAACTTTTAATTTGTTTAATGTGATCCTTGAACTTTTGGTACATATTCAATGTAATCCCTGGACTATTTGAAAATATTTAACATCTTCCCGAACTTAAATTAATGAAAGAACAACGTTGAATATTTTTATGTAGTTTAAGAATTGGATTGAATATGTATCAAAAGTTTAGATATTATATTAAACAAATTAAAAGTTTAGGGATGATATTATACATTATGATAAAGTTCAAGGATCACATACAGTAAATTAGAAGTTTAGGGACGATATTATATATTAGGCCAAAATTCAAGACCCATCTTTATCATTTTTCCATTCAAGGAAAGAGGAACTTTAGAATTTAGGACATATACTATGGTTAAGACTATTCACAAAACAATCTCAATAACGGAATGTTAAAAATTCACAAAGAGAGAAAGTTCAGTTATTTTCATATAGGCTTAGTCCGAGTTGTTTCAAAACCTCCAACAAAAATGAACTAAACATCCTAGTTGTTCCAAAATTTCCAACAAAAAATGGATTGAACATTTTTGTTTTTCATGTTTAAGAGATTGTAGGCACAATAAGTTCACAGACTTTTTATTAGGAATTATAGAATCCACATTGCTTGAGCGTGTTGCCATCAAAATGTCAAATTTTTCTATTAGAGGAGTTAAATATTAGACCATGCTTGCATATAATAACTTAATTTTTTAAAACAGTTGGCAGTGGTACCACAAAATTTCACATAATATTAGAGTTAAAGGTCTCGAGTTCAATCTTTTCAGCCCCATTGGCTTTCCTAATTAAATATGTTCACGTTTAGTACTAGGAAAAAAAGAAAGAAGACCAAACTAAGCGTAAAAGAGAGCATTTGAGTAATTAAATATTAAACCACGCCTTCATCTAATATGTCACGCCCTGAACCCTGAGCGCGTGCACATCCCACTTTGGCCGATTAAACATGCGATATCTTAGGATATGTCGCCGACCCATTTATTTTATGGCGCATGCGGAAGCGAAACAAATCCCCTGACAACAATTAACTTGGGATAGAAAAGTAGGCAAATAATCACAATACCAACACTCGATTAAAAACACATAGGTTTAAATATAATACTGGACTGTCTACAAAATAGACCAGCTCGACAAAAGGGGAACTATTCTAAGACCAACTAGCAGGGCACGTTCACCGATCCTTCAGTTTCCACCTTTCCAGACTTAGGGCTTCGGGTCCTCCAAGACCGCCATCTAGGGACCTGAAATTTTGGCCCACAACGGGGTGAGGCATTGTCTCAGCAAGTTCAACCCCCTAAACCCCTATTAGAAAGAAAATACACCCCGGGTGGCCTAGCCACATCACACAGAAGACTTACCTCGTCTTAATTCATTCCTGCAGGTTAGCACAATTTGTATCACACAGTCTTAGGCAGTAATAAGAATTCAAACAATTGGAACGCCAACACTTTTATATAAACCACAATCGCACTCAGCACGCATTCCAATTATTATTCACTGCCACACAAGGGCATAGCCTACTCGCAGTTCGGCTATCTACTGATATTAATGCCAGGCATCGCCTCCCCCCTTGGAGCGCGGCTTCGTCACTACGTCGACGGCATTCCTGAAGGAGCATAGGTCCAGTTGGCCTAGCCTCTACTGCGACCTGCATCCGTTGCCAAGGGCATCCCATATAGGGGCAAGTCCGGCTCAACATCCCAGGACGATTCCTCTTAGTTATAACACAGCCAAATCATACTCGGCCCCAGGACACTTTGCATTCCATTCAATGCTTCCACTTAAAATAATGATCCCGGCCATTTTTCTTTATATTAAAAATATTCCAGAAATTATTCACGTGTGTGGGGGCATGTAAATTTCGAACCAGAAAGCTGATAACTCACTTTTCAAACCCCACTATTTAATATAATCATTACAATCCAATTTTGGTATCAAAATCCGACACTCGGGATTTTCTGAATAAATCCATATTTTTCACAATAAACACTCAATTTGCAAAATCCACTCATCAAATTCATAATCTGACTACACAGCAATGATCAGCACAAAATTCTAAGAATTTAGGGTCCCGAAATAATTTTCTGAATTTAATAAATAATTAAATTTATTCCGAAAATTAATTAAATAATAATATCCATATTTTTCACAATCCACGCTCAATTTGTAATATCCAACCATCAATTTCAAAATCTGAATACACGGTAGCGATCAGTGCGAAATTCGAGAATTTAGGGTCCCGACAAAATTTTCGGAATTTATTAAATAATTAAATTTATTCCGAAAATTAATTAAATAATAATATTTTAATAATTTTCGTAATATAATATATTATTAAATAATCCAATAATTTCGAAACATTTATTTAAATAAAAAATAAATTCCTTTAAGTCACATCAAGGCTTATTATAAAATAAACCTTATTAACCCTAATTAAACACATTTTAAATTAAAACACCACCTTAATCTAATCCACTCTTAAATAACTTAAACTAACCACCTAATAACACTTAACATAAACTAAACCTCCCTAAGCATAATTAACCGTCTAATCAAAGTTTAGTGAGCTAAACTCACCGGATTAGCGAGCCGAGCGGACCAAAACGACGAGGGCGACGGGGATCGACTTTTCCAAAGGCGAACCTAAACTTCGGGGCCGGGAAGCCGGCCAAAACGAACCGAGACCGAGCTGCCATACCGATTTTCTTGGCTGCTGTTTGAGGTCGAGACGAGGCGGATCCGAGCTCAATCGGGCGGAGGAACGGCGCGGGAGAGACAGCGGCTGCCTAGGGTGACGTCGGACGGCGACGGCTACGGGGACTTCGGCGATGGCTGGCAGCGACTAGACGACGAAGCTGGATGGCGACGGCGCGCGGACGAGGGTGGAGTGAAGCGGAGAGGCGAGCGACGCGTGGGCGGCGCGGGGCGGCGTGCGGCGACGGCGACGGCGACGACGGCGTGCGAGCGGGCGGGCGACTGGGCGTGCGAGCGGGCCGGCGAGCTGCTGGTTCCGCACGCAGCTTTTCCTCCCTCCCCTTTCTCTCTCTTCCCAAGCTTGAAGATGAAGTGTGATTGGTGGAAGTGATGGGCCCTTTTTTGAGATTAAATCTACACCTAACACTTGTCAATTTCTTCTTAACTTTGGTCCAACCACCATGACCTAAGGTGATGTCACAATCCACTAACTCCAACCTACCACAACCTTAATCCAATAGGTTCAATTTCATTTTCCGCCGGGGCATAAAATCTTGGACATTAAATTCTTCAATTCCAATCAATTCTCTTTCAATTGAGCCCAATCGAAGTCCATAAAATTAATCCGACGTCACCACACTTCAATTCACATCTTCACTTGTCCATAGAACCATCTTAGATCTCAAAAGTACAACCAAAAGCGGGCCTACCAATTTCTCGAGCCAAATTAGCTATACCTTGATTAATTTGCTGAAAAACTCAGTTTGCATGAAAAATCCTCCGAGTATGAGTCAATATTCCTAAAGTGATTTGTGACACACCAGGACTTCCAATTTCTGAATTCGATCTTAATTTCACAGTTAATTTCACTCTGGCACGCGGGTAGCATTTATAAATTTTCGTGCATTTGACCTGTGGTTGATCAATTCAAGCCACAATGTACATCTTTGACACATTGGCGACTCTCGGTTGTCGGGATAATCTCAAGGTTTCAAACACGGACACGGGGTACCCAAACGACGTAAAAGCCGGTCAAAGTGCCAATCGACAAGAATTGTGCGATCGGTGGAATCACCCACACTCGATCACATGCCTCTGTCGAGTCGACCTATCTCCGATCTCTAATCGATTTTTAACTGTGCCGTAATGACCCTTGCAGAATAACTCGGTCGAAAGGTCGTTTCCTGGTCAAATTCTCGAGTCCGATGCATTAGAATTTCTTAATGGCTTCACCCGATAGACTAGTCATCCCATGAATGATCAGTTCAGGGAAAAGAACTATATGCGTGCAGATGAAATGCCCATTTCAATTTATTAAAAATAGAATTGGAAATTCGGGATGTCCTATTCATTAAGGGATCCATATATGGGGACAACATTAACAGTAAATATAAAAACCTCAAGTTTTGATCAATGATCTCAATATCTAGCATTAATTTAAAAGCATAGAAGTTAACTCTGATAAAGGAGAAATCATTATGTTATATGCTAATGCCGAAAAAACAAATCTAGGAGTTCAATAAACAATTAGATGTAATAAAATTTAACTTTCTAAATATGAATTTTTCAATCAAGAAAGATACAAAGACCTATAAAAAGATCAATATTTGAGTATGGAGCTGGAGAACTAAAAATTAAGTTAAATAAGAGTAGATCAAAGGAATTAAACACTGGATAATTTAATGAAGGAAAAAATTTCACATAAAATTCCCTCTAGGTCATCATGCTCAGCAACTTGAGGTATAGAATACTAAACCATTTTTCTTTTCCATTGCCATGGGCTAACACAGCAACATTCTGCAACAAAAAGACTGAAACCTATGGCGACCAATGTCTCTCTAGCTGTAGACCAAGTTTTTTGGGAAAATTTCAAATAATGACCCAAAGTGAGCCTACTTTCTCAAATAAGGAGCTGAAGTGACCTTTGTTCTAAATAAGGATCCGGAGTGGCTAACAAGTCTCAAATAAGGACCTGAACCCGCCGGCCGGCCACAATGTTCACTAGCCGGTGAGCGTCTGACATTTCCGGTAGTCGGAATATAGGCAATTTTGTCCCAAAAAATTATACATAGAAATTAACAAACCCTAAAAACAAAACCCTCAAACTCTTCACGTTCTTCTTCTTCGGCTCTTCATCTTTTACGTTCTTTGTCCCCTCTCGTTTGGAGAACCCAAATTCTCTGTTGATGGAGCAAGATCCCTGTCTCCCTGAGTTCCAAAGGTACGTGCCCTCCCTCCCCTCTCTCTCTCTCTCTCTCTCTTAATTTGAATGAAACTGATCTCGATTGAACAAGAGTGTGAATCAACGTGTATGGCGAACCTAGGAAAAGATAATGAAGAATCGAAGCTCTTGTGTTACACACGAGTGTCTCAATAACGAAAATGTGGCTTTACTCAAGATTTGTCTTCTTCATTCGAAACAAACGAAGACAAAAAACAAAAGAAGAAGATGTGAAAAAGCAAAGGTAGGGATTTCTTTTTGTGTTTCAATTCGTGTTCCATTAACAGAAAATTTCCGTGCTCCAAGCGAGAGAGGACAAAGAATGGAGAAGATGAAGAGCAGAAGAAGAAAAACGTGAGAACATGAAGAGTTTTTCTTTTTAGGTCAAAAGAACGTGAAGAGTTTGAGGGTGGTTTTTAGGATTTGTTAATTTCTATCTATATTTTTTTTTGGACAAAATTGCCCATATTTCGGCCACCGGAAATGTCACACTCTCACCGGCCGGTGAACATTTTGGCCAACCAGAAAGTTCAAGTCCTTATTTGAAACTTGTTAGCCACTTCGGAGCCTTATTTGGGACAACGGTCACTTCAGGTCCTTATTTGAGAAAATAGGCTCACTTTAGGTCCTTATTTGAGATTTTCCCAAGTTTTTTAAGTAAATGTTTCCTAATTTGATTCAGGAAGTCATACAAGAACTTACAAAAATAGAATTCTTCTCGGTTATTACGTATTAGAGCAAATGAGAGAAGTGTTAGGATTTTCTTGATGAGAGTTTTCTAAATGATTTATTAACACTGTGGGTTTACTTTGCATGCAATCTAGTGCTAGGAAATACTTGAACGATTGGAAGTTTGTAATTCTCCTTAGTTACAATGGACTTTTTTGCAGTCGGCCCTCTTTGTGGAGTAACGAGTGATACTCAAATTGTATCATATAAATCTTTGATGGTCTTTATGATCTCTTGTTGAGTTCTCTTGTAATCCATTCTTCTCACGTTAGACTTGAATTGCCAGATCCATTAGTTTTTGCGTTTTTTTTTTTTTGGAAAAATTCTAAATAAGGGCTTGAAATACCCTTAATTTCTTAAATAAAAGCTTGGAATGGATGTTGATTTAAATAAGGGCGCGTATGACAAAATTTCTATTTCTCGATTTCTCTGTTTTCGTTAGGAACAGGTTTGGAACAGAAATCCGTTTGATAACGCAATTTGATTTCTCTATTTCGAAACAGATTTCTATTCGAAATAGAGAAATTGAAGAAATCGAAGCTGAAATTTTTAACTTCTCGGTTTGAAATAGAAATCGAAGCTGAAATCAAACCATATAAAAGAACCTTGCGCTTTCTTGCTAACTTAATTCACTCATAACCACAACTTCACAAATTATTGCTAATTTTCTTTTTCTTATTTTGCTCCTTTTTTTTTTCATTTTTTTTTTTTTTTTTGGATAACTTCTTCTTTAGGATGAAAGGCAATCGAATGGGTCCCCAATTTTCAAAAATGACAAAAGTTCTTAAATGCTTACTTAAAAACAAGGGGGGCTCTTTCCTCCTAGAAAGGGCACGCGCATGGCCAGTTGAAGAAAAAGTTCTTACATAATAGATGAATAAAAAATGTGCTTAGAAATTTAACCTTGTTTCTTTACGGATTCAAAATTCTTGCAAAATCAAAATAATTAGATTGTTACACAATCTTGAATTTTAATTCGAATTTGCTATGCATGGGCCATTAAAGGTTCATTGAGCAACAATAAAAAAATTAGGGATGAGCAACTGGACTGATTCAATTCAAGAATAAAAATAAACCGACCTTCCCCCAATTGGTTCCTAACCATAAACGTTACTTCAAGAAGAATTCTCATATATTCATTTACACAATCAATTTTATTTTGTTGATAATCTTGTATAATACTAATCTTTGATAAAATGACAGGGCTGTATAGGCGCCATTGATGATACCCATATTCATGCTTCCGCAGTACTTGTCTGAACCTACGCAGGATGAGTTTGCAAACGATACATTGACTGAGGAGGGAAACCAAATAAATACGCTTACAAAAACTATTGCCAATAAAATGGCAAGGGATAATAATATGCCGAATATTCCATGAAATTGTATTTTCAACTTTCGTAATGTATTAATATTATTTCGACTATTATTTTGTATTTGAGGATTTCCTATGTTGTTATCTAATCAAATTTCTATTTCTAGTCAATTTCTATTCCTAGAAATAGAAATTTGATTCTGTTATCAAACGGATTTCTATTTCAGAAATAGAAATTTTGAGTCATTATCAAATGGGTTTCTTTGCTCAGAAACTTGTCCGGGGAATAGAAATTAAGAAATTGATTTCTGGCCAGAAATCAATTTCTGTTTCAGAAATTTTGTCATGCGCAGCCTAAGAGTCTAGAGTGTCCTTATTGTCTCACATAAGAGCTTGCTTGTAGATATATATATATATATATATATATATATATATTTTAAATAAGGGCTATAAAAATCTCAAAGAAGTGTCCAAACTCACTAGCAAATGAAGGGCATTTTCATCTTTTAAATTTTTTAAATTTTTTCACATTTTCTTTCTTTTTCCTATTTTATTTTTTCCATAAAAAACGAACTAGAAAAACTAAAACTTAAAAAATAAAGATAAAGAAACACACAGGCAAGAGGGAGCCCTCCTGCATATATTTTTGTTTTTTTCTATAAAAACTTTTATCTTTTTTTGATTTTGAATCTAATTTAATTAAAGTTAAAACTGTCTTTGTACTAAAATACCCCTGATCGACCGTAATATTTGGCCAAGTGGCAAACTAACAAGGTTAATACTTTATTTGAAACAATTATAACTACTTCAAGCCCTTATTCGATATAATGAGGGCACTTCAGGTCTTTATTTGAAATAAGATTCACTTCAGGCCTTTATTTGATATAATAATTGTACTTCAAACCTTTAGTTAGAACTTTCCAATAAGTTTGCAATCAAGCAACAAAGAAAATATGATATAATTTGAAGATGAATCTTTATGAAATAATGAGATCATCGTAAATTTATCTAAATATAAGGTTGTAAATTTAACAATTAAAATTGGATTCCTCTAAATTTACAAGGTAATTTTACAAACCGATAACTTTATCCCTTTTAATGGAGAAAACATTGGCATGTTTAACTTTAAACGGTTGAGATGTATTTTTTTTTTGGGGGAAAAAGCCTCCAAAAATCCTCAAATGATGCCTATTGCGATACATTTATTCTTTTTTTGTTTTTTTGTGACACAAAGAATCTCAAACTTGTACTTGAGTAACACACTTATCCTCTATCAAGGTTTGGTCAATAAAAACTATGAAAAATCTACCTACATGGATGACAAAAAGTAAATGAAATCTACAGGGCGCCAAACTAAAGTAAATAAGGATGTCATTTTGGTTGGAAAATTATTTGACAGAATCTTGACGGAGGGTAAATGTGTCACACAGATACAACTTTAGGATTTTTGGTGCCATATAAAAAAGTATGAATATATTTTTAATGGGAATTGTTTGGAGATTTCAGTGGGTTTTTTTTTTTTTTTCATTTTCTTTTCTTTTTCCACCTGCCACCCCTTGTTGCTCCTCCTGCCATTATGGACGCGTCGCCCAACCAATCACTAATTCATTTCTCTCATTTGCTGATGCCAATTAATATGAACCATATTAAAGTTGTTGATGCTTCAACCACTGAGAGGCATTATATTTATGATATACTTTTCGCTAACTTTACGAGGAATCTCATTCCCTAAAAATCGTGACAAATATATGATCCATTTTTTCTTAGCTTGATTAATAGAATAAAGGGTTAGTTACACTAATATGGACGACGCAAGCATGAGGAAATTTTGAAATCTTGGTACCTGGATCATCACTGAACAAAACACCTCAAAGTTTAGTGGGATAAGTGCTGGGTCAACTTATTTATCCTTAACAAAAGCATTCTGTCGCATAGGAAATTAACATTCATGTCGTATCTTCTGACATGATTTGCGAAGAGTAGAATAACAAAATCATTTCACTAGTACTTCATTTACAGAATTTTCTAATATAAAACAAGTAATGTTCGAAACAAGAAAAAATATAATAGAATTAATCAAAAGCTATGAAAAGAAAACCCATCATCCTGCGTGAGTTTTGCCGCACTCATATGCCATTATCATCACGTTGTTCAGCAATCTCTTGTTGATGTGTTGGAGTTCTTCTTAAAGCCCTCTTCACATCGAGATTCCGTTGCCACCAAACAAGAAAAATCGTATATAGTATCTCCTCACTGGAAACCGAGAAAAGAAGCCTTCGATCATCAATGACCTCTCCCACGATGACTTGGTCCAGAATAAGCTCTGTCTAGGACGATCTCCGATAGCAACGAACTCAGAGGCTGGCCTCCTAGAGGTCTCACGGCTTCGACGTGCGGACTGTACGTGAGAATGAGAAGGAAGAAGAGGATCAAGAAGGCGTTAAGAGCCACGATGAGAGATTTTTGGGACCTCATCCTTCTTCCCTTTTCTTTTTCAGTCTTGATTTGTTAGGTATGGCTGGATACATACATGAGAACGCAAGGTAATATATAGATAAAAGGGGTTTCAAGAATCAAGAGGAGTTAGTGGCGTGTTCAAGAAAGGTATGCAATAATCTTTGACTTCTGGTACAAATTGCGGTCGTGTTGGCGGGTGAAGAATTTTTGCCATTAATTTTATGGAGATTGATCCGACTTTGAATCCTCCAAACTATATTTAATTCCTCAGTTTGACTATTTGAAAAATAAGATTAACATTGAATATCTTGCGCAGAGAGAGAGAGAGAGAGGGAGAGAGAGAGAGGGAGGGAGGTAGGCAGGGTTGTGTTTAGAGAATGAGTCGTACGTTGTTAGAACAAAAACGGGGTTTGAATTTGGAGTGGAACACGAAGATTGCCTTTACACCACTTTACGTGCGTCATCTAACTTTTTCATATTTATAATGTAACATGAGTGCTAAGGTCAAATAGCGTAAAGCACATGGGCAGCAAAGGTCAATTGAGCTGAATAGTAAACGATATTGTGCTTTACTGCTTTGGGCAATGTACGACGATCTTAACATGATTCATTCCATGTGTTTGAAAAGGGTCGACCGACAGACTCGACCCGTATGAATCGAGCTTCCTATAGAGGACTTCGTATGCATCGATTGAGCTGACTAGTAAACGATGTTGTGCTTTGGGCAATCAACGACGATCTTAACGACGGTTCTTTCCATGTGTTTGAAAAGGGTCGACCGACGGAGTCGACCTGCATGAATCGAGCTCCTGATAGAGGACTTCGTATGCATCGGCGACTGGGAAGTCAGCAGGGATAATGCGTGCTTGTGTTGATCGCTGCGAGGTACGCCGTTTGGTCAGTGCCTGCTTTGAGAATATTTTATTAGACTAATGAAAATGCATGAGATCGTAACGATTTTCAAGCGAAAATTTGAATGCGTGGCCCATACACAAAAACCTAACATGAGTTGTCATGGGTCAATGTCGATAAGCACGGACTTATAGTGGGGTCAAAGGTAAAAATCAAAGCACATGCAATGCAAACTAGTAATTTTCAAAGAAGTAGTTGTCAAACAATGTGAAAATTAACGGATCTTATAATTAAATCAAGGCAAGAGCATGGAATCACTGGAAAAATCAAGGATGAACAATAAAGAATATGAAAGATTTATGTGTCCCAGTCCGAGTATCGATACCTAATTCATCGGAAGACCCGACCAGAAATGATCCACTAAATGATTGGAGAATTATAGAGTTACAATTCTCAAGAAAAGTGTTAGAAAAATCGTAAACTTATTGCGTTTGTGCCAGTCCTAAACGTTTTAATTGTGCTAATTTAATCTTAAAACTTTTCACCCAATGCCAATTTATTCATTCCAACTAATTTTGACCGATACTTATGATGTGGACCCCAGCCAGCCTACGTGGCATTACCGGCTTTGCAGTGGATAGTTTTAGTAATATTTTAATATTTTTTGACCTTTTATTATTTTTCTAATTTTTTCTTTCATTTTTTTTTTTTGCCTTTCTTCTTTCTTTTGCTAGTGACTGGCCACAGGCCATGGCTGGGTGGGCTAGCCTCACTTGGGAGAGGGTCGTTGTTGCCTACCACTTTTAATCTAAAGAAAAATTTGGATAGTTGGTGTCACTTTTAATTTCCAAAAATACGGCCTCTAAAAAATAGAATTGGTCACTAAAAAAAATCAGCGAAAAGTTTTTAATAATAAAGCTTTGAAGTGAGGCTTTCTCAAAAGAGTTCTTAGAGCGGACATCATCTCAAATAAATCCCTAAACTGAGTCACTTTATCTCAAATTACCCCCAACTCGCCGTTTGATCAAATCTTCACCGGAGCGTTTCGTTCTTATGTGGCACTTTACAAGACATGGCCACATTGGCCAGGGGCATTTTCATCAACAATTTTTTTTTTCTTTTCTTCTTTTTCTCTTTCTTTCTTCGTTTCTTTCTTTTTCTTCCCACCATTTTTTCAGTTTTCTTTTCTTTGCCACTCGTGGCAAATCCTCTCCTATTTTCTTGGGAAGAGGATGGAGGATCACGGCAAGTTCCCTTCTTTTTTCGTCTGTTGGAAACTTTGTCTGAGTTTTAATTTCGTTTGTTGACTGATGATCCACATATTAAGTCTGTCTTTTCTTACTTTTCTTTAAATTAACATCTCTACTTCTTAACACAAGAAGTCATTGATTTGTCAATGTTGAGATTCCAACATCAATAAAATCAAGTCCAAGCGCGGGATATTTGCTAGGCGCTATTGATCTTAGTGTCATTTACAATGAGTTTGTTTAATTTACTTTGTTTTTCTCAGAGGTGACAATCCGACCTCCTTGGTCATGGTTTCACGCATCATTCGTGTCAATTGAATTTAATTTGAATTTACGTTAGGATGGAACATGAAAGTGAGATTTATCTCACTTTTGAAATGTTGTCTAATTGAAGTTAGCGCAAAAATGTTGATGATAACTTGAATTATAAATGAGGGGTCCACGTAGCGCGTGCACAATATCTTATCTATTAAAGCCAAAAGTGCCTTTCGTCTCACTTCGGAAATGCCTCATCATTACCTTTACATCAAGGTACATACACATTAAAATTAATGACTACTCTCTCTACATCAAGTACCCATTCAATTCACATTAATTTAATAACTAACCACTATATTCACTCCATTCACATAAGTAATCACTTTTTTTTCCTCAAAAAATTTACTCTCTTCATACATAACCATCAAGCCCATAGTCGTGTGGCTCAATACTATGGCTGATTTTATTAAGTGTTAATACCACGAAAAACTCTAATTTGGTATGTTTGTAATAAATTTACCCAAAATTAATTTTTTGATCACTAAAAACTCTAAGCCGATACACTTGTGATAATTTTACCCTTAATTAGTTTTCATTAAGTTTTTACCGTCAAATTGTTGAGTTTGATGGTATGAGGTAGTTGATGGTATACTAGTTTGGGGGTTTTACCCTCCGTTTACCACGTGTGTACTAATTTATGTTTTTTAATGGCATCAATCCAATTTAACAGAAATTAACGGATGGTAAATTTGCCACAAATCTACTAGTTTGAGGTTTTTTGTAGTTAAAAATATTAGTTTTTAGTAAATTTATCAGATTTGAGGTTTTTAATGATGTTAACTTTTCTTCTTTTTTTTTTTAAAGAGAAAACCTCATTAAATTCTGCTTTTCCTACTTGGAATTGTCTTCAACACCACCGATAAACAAGAAAATGTTCTTCCCATAGAACTTATCGAAGTGCAATCTTAGCACGTAAGCAACCTCATTCGGTCAACTTATTAGAGGAAACACAGAAAAACTGGGCTCTTCTTTATTTCAGCTTCCAAAATGTGACTTATAGTCAGTCCAAAGCTCATCAACGGTTTTTCCGAGCAACGTGTGGAAATAGCCATCGCTCTAGTCGTTCGCCATCAGCCCACTCAGCTCCGCCACAAAACCGCTCTCGAGACCATTACAATAATCAAGAAAATAAGCCGTGACGACGAAACCCTCTTCCCACCACCCGCCCAAGCCCTTCTTTGGCCACTCTTTCGGGGCGAAACCGGCCTTCAACCTCACGTAATCTGCCACACCGTTAATGAGCCCGACCAGGGCCTTCCCCCTGCCTTTCCACTGCCACACGCGCGTGGCCTTGTGGAACAGGATCCCAGTGAACTCTGCCCGTGCGTCGCCGGAGTAGTTCTGAATGTAGTTGGTGTTGATGGCGATTGTATTGTTGATGGTGCTGGAGACTATGGTTAGAGGAGCTGGGGGGAACCTCTGGACTATTAATGTGACTTGGCCATAGTCCTTTCCCTCCGCTTGTGTCTCATTGAACGTTAGCCAAATGAAGTTCGAGGCGGCTTTCAGGAGTTGCTTCGTATAGAACACTCTGATCTCTGTCTGGAATCGGTTGCGACCAGCTATGTTGCCTGTGTTGTCCACTACTTGATATGTCACCGCTCGAACTAGTTTGAGACTCGCAGCGACGATGAAGAGAGCATAGAAGAGAAAGAGGAGGAGACATTTCCCTTAGGAAGGATACATGAAGGTTTTTGCATGAATTGATGGAGAGATGCAGGAAAGTGAACATGTTACTGCTCTATATATAATGATTTATTCATCTCGGGAACTCCCTCTTCTAAAAAGCTTGCAATAGATAGTTTCTTTATGAAAGTTATTATAGTGAATTATTGATTTGTAAAAGGTTGCTGAAGATGCCGATGCCTAATGTAGCTGTGAGTATACTTGACAGAGAAGAATTTTTATCATGCTTGCTGGTCGGCAGAAAGATACTTTTCAAGCTAAGATTGCACACCAGGAGGAAAAAATGTTGTCCTAAAAAAAAAAAAAATTCAAGTTGAGATTGCACACCATGTCACCGAAACTATAAATTAATGTTTGGCACACATTCCTATCTTGTGTAGAAACTACGAAGTTGCGACACTCCCATGAAATTTTCTTTTCTTATAGGATCTCTTAGTATGATAACACGGTGTGTTGATTGCATGTGTGAAAAGAAAAAGAAGAAGAGGAATTGATAATGCATGATTGGTAATGAGGCATTTAATTTTTTGAGCTAAAGTGAGTTCAAGTAGCTCGTTATGTCGACGAGCTCTTGGTTAAATTGTTCAGTGAGATATATGCCAATAAAGTTCTGTCCAAGAAGACGACGGATGAAGGCGTGTATGTACCGATTGACAATAGTCGGAAATTCCGGTGGAAATCAATTGTGCAGAGACACCTAGAAAGAGGGAGGGGGGGTTGTTTGGCGTCTCAGTATACTAGGCTGACTCGTGACGGAAATAATGTTGATTTTACATGTGAGGCATGGAATAAAGAAAAATCACGTGTAGATTAATTGGAGTATAAATGAGTGATTAAAAATCATAGAGTTAAAATCATAACTCGATGATTTAATCTTTTAAGTGAAACTGAGATAGCAGCAAGGTAGTAAGATGAATAAAGCACAACAATCTTGGGCAATTCTCCTTCCACGCTTTAGCTACATCCATTCACCCTTGATCAATGAGCATATAATTTGCATTTAACCCAGCTTATATTATTTTTGGTAAATTTATATCCGCTCATTAGAGCACTTTCTTAATGAGTTAGGTGGTTTGTGTTAGGCATTAATAAGCAATTAAGAGGGGTGAATTGGCTTATCAAGACTATACGGACTAGAATCAATCTCATCGTGCTTCTACGCGCTAAGTGATCTAGCAATATGAACAACAGAGATTGAATAGTTCAGGGAAAGAGGCATCGGAAATGAGATTTATAGAGTTTCAACTTGGGAGTGCCTACTCCTTTCTTCCAACTCTAGCTGCCCAAATAAGCCAAATTTCATTAATTATGTCAAGAGTACAAATAACACTTTGTTAGAAGTGTAGAACCTGCTACATCACAGAACCTGACTTCTTTCTAAAGTAACCAACTTATAGACTAAGTAACTATTGGACCCTCCGATGGTTGTTCTCACACCTCATACACACAACACGGCAGATCCTCTCCCCAAACCATAAACCACACCTACCTCTTAGTGTTTACAAAGAGTCCCTCTCATACCGTGTCTCTCACCTAAAAAAACGTCCTCACTCCAAGTATAACCACTTCTCTTGTGTATTTATAAATGGTTTTGTCACTCTTGCTAACTTTTAAGAACAATTCTTAAATGGGTATTTCAAGCATAAAAAGAGACCGACTCAAAAACCTCTCAATAATGCCCCAATCCTCTTGCTTTTGCATCTCTCAACTATGTAATTTCAGGCCGAGTTTTCTCCAACTTATAGAGCTCCAAATCCGAACATATGTTGCAATTAAATAATCTATAAAAAATCTCGGCGAAATTTCTTGACCGAAAGGTGTAGAACCTTGGTCCAATCTGGGTTGTCAATTGGATCTTCTATTATTACGTTATCTCATCAATCTATTGAGGGAATTAGTCCGTAATTTTTTACATAAATGATCTCAAAATATCCTATTACTATGATTTAAACGTAAGCCTCTACAGACATAAATAAACTACCAAATGTTTGAAGTTAGTTTTGTTATCATCTAAATCTTGTCGAGCCCACGCCCTGTCGCCGTCCCCCCTTCCTCCCTCTCTTTCTCTAAATAGGCTAGGGGCGAGGCAGCGATCTCAAAAGGCAGCTAGTCCCCAACCTCAGGCGACCCCGAATCTGGGGCCGCCAGGGGCTTAGGCCACCCAGTAAAGCGGTCGTCATGATGCCGCCGCTGCTCAACTCATCACATCTCGAGGTTAACCATATTTAATAAGATGAGTCATATATATATTAATTAAGTTTCATAAATGAGTTGTTAATGGGAATGTGTTGTATGTAAGTCTAATGAAAAATGGGTTGTAAATGGGTTTGTCTTTAAACTATTTACAACCCATTTAGCTTATGAACGTTATTAGTTGAGTCAACCCATCAAGGGTATATCATCCTCTTTAAACAGTTTTTACCATTTTTATTTATTTTAATTTTCGATTTTTAATAATTTATTATTTTTTATTATTTTTCTTTCTTTACTTCTTTCCCAATGAAATCCGGCAGTTGACCCTCGCTAAGGTTTATAGCCACCACCCAATCGCACCGGTGAGCTTGATTGGGTGAGGCCCATGCCTCATCGGCTTGAGGCAAGCTCGACCTCATCGGATCTGGAAAGGTAGAGCCTTGCCTAAGGCTGGCAAGGTCGAGACTCAAGCCTTGCTGGTGTTGAGGTGAGCTCGACCTTGTTGAATTTGGCAAGGTCGAGCCTCGCCAGCGAGACTCAACAGTCGGAATCGAGTGAGCTTGAGCCTCGACTGCTTGTGGTGAGGTTGGAACTAGCTTGCTGCTAGCCACGGCCGTCGTGGCTAGTGACCGGATGAAAAATGAGAAAAAAGAAAAAAAAAGAATTAAAAATTCTATTTTTAAAAATAAAATAAAGTAAAATAAAAATACTTAAAAGAGGTGCATTGAAAATCAAATTGGATTTTCTATACTAAGTAGAAAATATTTTTTCAATTTATTTTCAAGTTACAACCAAACACTAAAAAATATTATTATTTTCAAAAATACCAGATTTTTCATAAAATAAATGAAGTCTCAGTTTTTTAAAAAATTGTAAAATTAATCCATTAATTATATGGGAGTGTTTTAACAATATAACTTTCTTTTAAATTATAAGAAATAATTTTTTTCTAGATTTGGTTAAATATGGAAGTGTTCTAACAATATGAGCCGGGTCAGGTATGGGTTGGATATAAGTAAATAAATTTAAATTAGTGACAAATTGGTCATAAACGAGTAAATTGATCAATTTGGGTTGCCCGACCCAAATCGGGTCTGATTCATCCGTTTGATAAGTCTAACCATTTACAGAAGGGATGCCATGAAGAGGGAAAAACAGGTGGGCTCCTTGGCTTAGGGCTTCGCTGGTGGAGTGTGAGGCGGCCGAGTGGTGTGGTGTTGAGCCGCAACAGCCGCGAGGGATGAAGAGAGAGATGACAGAGAAGTGACAACGGCAGAAATGAAAGGAAAAAGCAAAATAAAGAACGAAGAAGATGAGCAGAAGAAAGAACACAAAAGAAAAAAACAGAAAAAAAATGAAAAAAAGTTAATTGAAAATGCCCCCCTCATGACTTTGAAAGCTTGCTGCCAGCCAATATTTGGCCGGCCGGTGTGCTCGAGTCTATATTGAGACCATATTGGTCATTTTTTAAGGCCTTATTGAAGTCACTCTAGGTCATCTTCCAAAAAAATGATATCAGTTTGGACCTCTATTCGAAATTGTCCGAAGAAAATATAATACATCTATCTTGATTTAGGGAAGAGTTTCGTAAGCAATATCCAGATGGTATCGAACGCATGAACTATCCATTCCATATCCACTCCACTGGGGAAAATGGTTAGCTCTAGATTCCAAAATGACAGATTATTATGTGGCTGAGTAATACAAAACCAACAAAGGACAACTTTTCGCATGAATCTTACCGATATTTAGGCATCCAACATTGGAGGCCTCGTAGATATCTTAGAATTTGATATTTTTCTTTTTATCATTTTCTTGAATATAATTCTTTAGCACGATCCTTGGTCGGGCTACCCGTTATAAATTGACAAGCTCTTAAATCTTAAACTCGCCAAGAAAAAAATGTCTCGCACTCATTTCTTGGGCGTCGCCCTCCTTTTCCTTGTCGCCTTCCTGCCAGCTCACGCGGTGAAGTACCAAGTCGTCGATTGGACCGGCTACATAACCGGATGCAACCGGTTCAAGACCGAAATCGGGTCTTTCTACCCTATGCAGCTCACTGAGAGCCGCCTCAAGCTTCATTTGGCTGACCTTCAATGAGTCGATCGGCGAGAGGAAGGACCATGACCAGGTGACGCTGGTCATCCATCGCTTCCGTCTGGCCCAACCCACCCTAGTCTCAAGGACTCTCAAAGACACCGTCTTGATCAACGCCGAGCACATCCAGAACTATTCAGGCGACGCAACAACGGAGTTCTCGGGAATCTTGTTCCCCGGGATGACCCACGTGTGGCAGCAGTACGGGAACGGGAAGGCCCCTGGAGGCCTGGTCAATGGCATCGCCGACTACATGAGTCTCAGGGCCGGGTTTGCGCTGGGACGAGAGTTACGCCGTCACGGCCTATTATCTCGACTATTGCAACGGCCTCAAGAATGGTTTCGTCGCTGAGCTCAACAGTTTGATGGAGGATGATTACAGCGATGAATTTTTCTCAATGATGCTTGGCAAGACTGTTGATGAACTTTGGATGGACTATAAAACGGAGCTTGACTTACGGGTGGAGCTCTCGAAGGCTGAATAGATGATCAATCCCAAAGACTGCGTTTAAGCAATAAGTGCGTGCAACAAGAGCTTGTAGTATATGTTGTGCTCAAGTTGACAAGAAGGCTTAAAGGGTTAAATGGGACCGAGGCATCTTCATGTTGATCGGTTTCATTTATGGAACATTTTAATATATATATCCACACAGTTTGCAAGAGAGACCACGTGCATTCGACGGTTGTATTATGTAAAATAAAATTCGAACTGTTGGAAATGTCGTGCAGCAACCTCCAAGGAGCCAACAGGCGGTGGTGACTCGAGCTTGGACCTGTTCGTGAGGAAGAACAAACTACAATCATAGACTAAATTTTTGCTCGGCAACTCTGTTACCGTTCGTGAGTGATGAACAGAGAGAGATGAGAGACGATGAGAATGGCTGAAATGAAAGATAAAATAATGGCAAGGAAAAGAAAGGAAAGGAAAAGAACCAAGAAGATGAACAGAAGAAAGCAAAATGAAAGGAGAATGTTTTGGATGAAAATGCAATCGGTTATGACTAGAAAAGTTTGCCACCAGCCAAGATTTAGCTGGCAGATGAGCTTAAATTCCTATTTGATATTAACTTGGTCATCTCATGACTTTATTTGAAACAAGGTGCACTTTGCACCTTTCCAGGTTGTTATTAGATTTTTTTTTTTTACTTTTTTTTTTAATTCGGGATAGGGAAAATTACCAAAAAAGTCATAAACCTATTACAGTTGCGCCAATTCAGTTTTAAACTTATTTTTTTAACCAATTGAGTATTAAACATTTTACAATTATTCCCGATCAGTCCATCCGGCCAAAAATGGCCGATCGGCGATGATGTGGTAGCCGGCCGGCACCAACAATATTTTTTTAATAATATTTTATTTTTTGAAATATTTTATTAATTTTTTTATCTTTTTTCCTCTTTTTTTTTCTCTTATTCTTTTTTATTCTCTTTTTCCCCCTCTCCCTCCTTCCTCCTCCTCTCCTCCTTCTTCCCTTAGCTTCGGCGACCGTAGGGGTGAGCCCTTGCCGGATCCGGCGAGGGGGCCCTCGCTGTTGTTGGGTCTGGTGAGGCGAGCCCCGCCTAATCTGGCAAGGGCTCACCTTGCCAGTCGGTGCGCGCCCAACGACGGCAGGGCGAGCCCTTGTTGGATCTAGCGAGGGCTCGCCCGCCGTCGGCCGGGCGAGGCGAGCCCTCGCTAGAGCGGCAGCCTCGAAGGCCTCGTGCGACCCACACCGCCTCATCCTCCTCAACTTGTCGCCCTCGCCGCCACCGCCTTATTAGGGTTCACCAATGTCGACACTGTAGCCACCATCGCGTGCGGTGGAAGCTGACCCCCGGAATCACATGTGGGGGGGAGAGAAACCGCAGCTCCTCGCAAATCGACGAGGGCTCGCCTCACCCAACGACCGTGAGGCGAGCCCTCGCGCATCCGGCGGGGGCTTGCCCCGCCGTCACTAGGCGCGCGCCGACTGGCGAGGCGAGCCCTCGCCAGATCGGGCAAGGCTCGCCTCGCTAGACCCGGCAACGGCGAGGCCCCCCTCACCGGATCTGGCGAGGCCTCACCCTGCCGACCACCTCAGTCCGACCATCGGCCAGCCCTCTTGTCGCAATCAAAATTTCGGGTGAATCACCTAGGGTTTGGCTAATGGATTACTAAGCCTAAACTTAACTCGAGCTCTCCCAAGCCCATACCAATTCGCGACTTAGGTTCAACTTTTTTTTAAATGAATTTATCTAGAAGTTGCCACTAATCTATTTATGGTAGGTCGATTAGACACCTAAGTAAAATAACAGGAGAATTATTTTACTCATACGAACTAGAGACTTTGGGTATGGGGACTTGGTTACACTAGATTTCTCTAATTCCCTTTCGGTACCATTCTTTTATTTTTTATTGAAATATTTTTGTAGGCAGCTTGAATTGATTTTAAATCTATTTCCCTAACAAGTGAGGCGATCATGCGGGTGCACAAACGACCAATTTAACACCCAGATAAATAGTGAATAAATTGCAAAACTTACCTCAAAGCAACAAAAGCTTTTGTAATGTTAAATTAGAATCCACATCGACAATCCTAGATATGATCTCTAATTATCACGCAATTTTCGTTTTTTCTTTTTCACTTATTTAATGAAAATCATGCAATATGCAATGCATGCTACTAATGTAACATGAAATAATATGACGTGGTAATATGACTTGTTATATGACATGAGTAAAGTAAATTTTTTTTTTTTTGAATTTTCTTCATGAACATGCAGTAATTAAATATGCAATCTAAATTAACCAAAATGACATAATCCTAATGACGGGCAATTTCTAATTAAATGAACTTAGTAAGAAATCACTAAATGACGTGCATTTCATGAACCTAATTCTATATGACGTGTACATGATTTTTTTATTTTCTAAATAAGCATGCAATCTATCATAATATGCAATGACGTGCAAAGAATGCCCTAATTCTAATTTTTCTGTTTCCTTTTATGAAATTCGAAATTGAAAATTGCCAAATAAGTAAACGTACAATTCAAATTTAAAACTAACATCCTAAATGAATGCATTTTTTTTTTTAAATTCGAAATAAAATCTCTATTCTAAATATGCAAGATAATCCCTAAAACAAGAAATATTCTAAAACAAACTTAATCCTAACTCAAATATTTTTTGATTTTTTTCTTTTACGAAAATAAAATTGATTCAACTGACACGACAGCAAATCAGACAAGATAAGATTGATATCCAAAAATTGACAAACCATATCTCGCGCATGAGATCGGGTTGGCCAATTTTAAAATTAAATCGCGAATCGAATCTCGGGCATGAGATTGGATTGTCGATTTTGCAAGAGATTATAAGTCGGATTTCGGGCGCGAAAATCGAACTGTCAATCCTTAATTTGAGGGGTTCTTTCATGTCGGAATCTCATTCATACATTAAGGAATAATTCCACTGAAAAAACCAAAAAACTATAACAATAAAAAAAATAAATAAAAAGAACTACCTAATGCATTTTTTTTTTCCTTTTTTTTTTTTTTTTCCTTCCAAGCAAAGCTTGGCAGCTTCGTGGTGCTCAGCCAAGGGTGGCTGATCGGAGGTCTGGCAGGGGGAAGCTCCGGCGGCAGCAGGTGGCGCAGCTTGGTGGCGCAGGCAGCAACAAGTGGATTTGCAGCTAAGGGACCTAGAACAGCTCAATGGCAGGAGCACAGTAGGGTGTCATGGGTGGAGTTATTGGGCGAAAGGGCTGACCCTAGGCGGACCAGCGACGAACGAACCAGGAGCAGAGTCGGGGTCGTCGCAGATCGGCACGGTGGGCCGTCGGACGAACGTATGGTGGCTCGGCGTCTGGATCTGGAATGGTGGAAGCAGCTCGAGTGAGACTCGGATCAGCACAACAGCAGCTTCGTCGGACGGAACAGAGGGCCGAACATCAACGGATAGGGCGGATCAGCTTGGTTTGCAGCGTCGGGTCACTAGTCGGAGGTCGCAGTGGTCAGACCTAGCTGCAGTAGCGGAGCTCGGGCGCTGGCCAGGGCGAGTCGCGGAGGCGGCTCGTGTCATGGTGGCGCGACGAGGGGTTACAGGCGGAGCGACGGTGGCCGGCGAAGGGGGGAGGTCGACCGAGGCAGTGCGGACGCGAGATTAGCACGAGCAAAGGAAGAAGACAAATTGCTTTGTTGTTGTTTTTTTTTTCTTTTCCTTTCATCTCTCTCTGCTCTCACGTCACTTCTCTCTTTGCTTCTCTGCACCTTTCCTTTCCAAAGAACCGAAATCCCTCTTCCCTTCCATCGACCTCCATGCACTCCTTTTATAGGCAAAACAAACGTAATCTTATGTGAATATTTCTTCTCAGGAAGATTGCCTATAACCTTCCGATGAAAAAAATATTTTTATTTTCCTCATCTCCTGAATATTCTCCACTGATTTTATTGCCTAAAGACAATATTGCAATGCGATTCTCTTAAATTCTAAAAATCCACCGTAATATCATTTCAAATCTCCATTTATGTAATTTTAGTTATTAAAGAAAATGGGCTTGGGCCAATTTGCTCACTTCGTGGGCTTAGTTCGGCCTGCCAAGCTAGAGCTCAAAAAAATTAATTCGAACCCATCCACCACCATCCCAAAAAATAAAATGCAAAACATGCAAACTAAAAATAAATGCACTTAAATTTATCTGCTATGCAATTATTTTTTTTCAGGGATTAAAAGTTAATCCCTTATTTTTAATGCAATAAATAAATAAATAATTGGGTACCAAAATTTAGGTGTCAACAGCTGCCCCTCTTTGAAGGTGAGCTCGTAAAGGTTGTCTTCAAAGATAAACTGAGACATAAACTTTGACCATGAACATGCACTGAATAATGATTTTTTTTTTGTCGGAAAATGAATCCCATTTTAAAATGCAATTTATATGATGCATGAAAATGCTAATGCAAATGCATGATGCGAAAGAAAGGAACATACCTATAGTTACTTACCAATCAGTGCGGCAGAACATCTTGAGGTAGATGATAAATCCTTATTTACTCCACATGCACCTAGTTTTCACTCAGGTTCCTTGAAGAGCCTAACAGGTAGTAAATTAAAACATCCATACTAAGCAGAGCACTCACATCTAGTGAAGTGTTCAACAAAAAGAATTAAGACATCTAGATCCAAACTGAGATGTCAAGATCTTTTGAACTCGAAATACCTAGATCCAGACTAGGGTATAACGAGAAAGGTCGAAAAACATTCACATCCAAAGTAAAATGTTCAACGAAAAGAATTAAGACATCCAAGTCTAGACCGAGATGTCAAGATTTTGAAATTCAAAATACTTAGATCTAGACTAAGGTATAACGAAAATGATCGAAAACCATTCACATCCATAGTGAAATGTTCAACAAAAAGAATTAAGACATCCAGATCCAGACTGAGATGTCAAGATTTTGGAATTCGAAATACCTAGATCCAAACTAAGGTATAACGAAAAAGATCGAAAAAACATTCACATCTAGAGTAAAATGTTCAACGAAAAGAATTAAGACATCCAGATCCAGACTGAGTTGTCAAGATTTTGGAATTCAAAATACCTTGATCCAAACTAAGGTATAACGAAAAAGATCGAAAAAATATTCACATCCATAGTGAAATGTTCAACGAAAAGATTTAAGACATCCAGATCCAGACTGAGTTGTCAAGATTTTGGAATTCGAAATACCTAGATCCAGACTAAGGTATAACGAAAAAGATCGAAAAAAACATTCACATTCAGAGTGAAATATTCAACGAAAAGAATTAAGACATCTAAATCCAAACGAGATGTCAATATTTTGGAATTCGAAATACCTAGATCCAAACTAAGGTATAACGAAAAAGATCGAAAAAATATTCACATCCATAGTGAAATGTTCAACGAAAAGATTTAAGACATCCAGATCCAGACTGAGTTGTCAAGATTTTGGAATTCAAAATACCTTGATCCAAACTAAGGTATAACGAAAAAGATCGAAAAAATATTCACATCCATAGTGAAATGTTCAACGAAAAGATTTAAGACATCCAGATCCAGACTGAGATGTCAAGATTTTGGAATTCGAAATACCTAGATCCAAACTAAGGTATAACGAAAAAGATCGAAAAAACATTCACATCTAGAGTAAAATGTTCAACGAAAAGAATTAAGACATCCAGATCCAGACTGAGTTGTCAAGATTTTGGAATTCAAAATACCTTGATCCAAACTAAGGTATAACGAAAAAGATCGAAAAAATATTCACATCCATAGTGAAATGTTCAACGAAAAGATTTAAGACATCCAGATCCAGACTGAGTTGTCAAGAATTTGGAATTAGAAATACCTAGATCCAGACTAAGGTATAACGAAAAAGATCCAAAAAAACATTCACATTCAGAGTGAAATATTCAACGAAAAGAATTAAGACATCTAAATCCAAACGAGATGTCAATATTTTGGAATTCGAAATACCTAGATCCAAACTAAGGTATAACGAAAAAGATCGAAAAAATATTCACATCCATAGTGAAATGTTCAACGAAAAGATTTAAGACATCCAGATCCAGACTGAGTTGTCAAGATTTTGGAATTCGAAATACCTAGATCCAGACTAAGATATAACGAAAAAGATCGAAAAACATTCACAATCAAAGTGAAATGTTTAACGAAAAGAATTAAGACATCTAGATCCAGACTGAGATGTCAAGAATTTTGAACTCGAAATACCTATATCCAGACTAAGGTATAACGAGAAAAATAAAAAACATTCACATCCAAAGTTAAACGTTTAAATGAAGACATCCAGATTAAGATTGAGATGTGAAAGGAACCTACCTAGAATAACTTGCCTTCAAGGAGGGTAGAGTTATTCAAGATAGTTGGTTTTACATGTTCAGGACTCGTACCTTTCTACGGTCGCCTAAATGGGGAAATTGCTTTTCCAAAACCCGTACCTTTCTACGGTCGCTTGTTAAAGCAATAAACATTGTCTAAAACCTGTACCTTTCTACGGTCGCTTAAACAGGGATTCATTTTTTAGGACTCGTACCTTTTTACAGTCATCTGAATGGAGAAATTGCTTTTCCAGGACTCGTACCTTTTTACGGTCGCCTATTAAAGCAATAAACATTGTCTAGGACCCGTACCTTTCTACGGTCGCCTAAACGGAGATTCATTTTTCAAGACCCGTACTTTTCTACGGTCGCCTGTTACAGTAATAAACATTGTCTAGGGCTCGTACCTTTTTACGGTCGCCTAAACGGGGATTTATTTTTCAGGACTCGTACCTTTCTACGGTCGCCTGAACTGAGGTTTTGCTTGGTTAGGACCCGAACCTTTTTTCGGTCGCCTAACATTGCAACATAGATCATCTGACCAGGACCCGAACCTTTCTTCGGTCGCATTAATCATACTGAATCTGGAGAAAAATCTTTGAGGGGATAGCTTGATCGAGTTGAGTGTCGGCGCACTTGAGGGGAAATACTGAGGGATCGTAATGTGGGCTTGGTCAACGGCTTGATCGTGTAATACTGGAGTTGCCGGGCGGAAGGACTGACCGTAGGCGGACCAGCAACGAATGAATTGGGAGTAGAGTCGGGGTCGTCGTAGATTGGCATAGTGGGGCATTGGACGGACATACGGTGGCTCAGCGTCCAAATCTGGAACGGTGGAAGCAGCTCAGGTGAGACTTGGATAAGCACAACAACAGCTTCGTTGGATGGAACAGAGGGCCGAACAGCAACGGACAGGGCAAATCAGCTTGGTTTGCAGCGTTGGGTCACCGGTTGGAGGTTGCGGTGGTCAGATCTAGCTGCAAGAGCGAAGCTCGGTCACTAGGCAGTCACGAACGGATCTCGATGGCGGAGACCGGCAAGGGGGTTCAACAGGCTGAGGCGCGGACGGAGCGGTGAGGTGGTGAGTCGCGGAGGCGGCTGGTGTCACGGTGGCGTGACGAGGGGTTGTAGGCGGAGCGGCGATGGCCAGCGCAAGGGGGGAGGCCGACGAAGGCGGTGCGGACACGAGAACAGCACGCGCAGAGGAAGAAGGCGAACTGCTTTGTTGTTTTTTTTTTTCTTTTCCTTTCTTCTCTCTCTGCTCTCACGTCACTTCTCTCTCTGCTTCTCTACACCTTTCCTTTCCCAAAGAACCCAAATCCCTCTTCCCTTTTCTCTCTCTTTTTACTTTTCAGTTTTGTGTTCTTTTTTTTTCACTAAAAGAAGCCCCCTTCCATCGACCTCTGTGCACTCCTTTTATAGGCAAAACTAACGTAATCTTTTGTGAATATTTCTTCTCAGGAAAATTGCCTATAACCTCAAGATCACAAAAGTCTTTTTATTTTCCTCATGTCTTGAATATACTCCACTGATTTTATCGCCTAAAGATAAGATTGCAATGCGATTCTCTTAAATTCCAAAAATCCACCGTAATATCATTTCAAATCTCCATTTAGGTAATTTTTGTCATTAAAGAAAACGGGCTCCGGCCAATTTGCTCACTTCATGGGCTTAGTTCGGCTTGCCAAGCTAGAGCTCAGAAACATTAATTCGAACCCATCCACCACCGGCCCAATAAATAAAATGCAAAACATGCAAACTAAAAATAAATGCACTTAAATTTATATGCTATGCAATTAATATTTTTTTTTTGCAAGGGTTAAAAATTAATCCCTTATTTTTTTATGCAATAAATAAATAAATAATTTGGTACCAAAATTTAGGTCTCAACAGCTGCCCCTCTTTGAAGGTGAGCTCGTAAAGGTTGCCTTCAAAGACAAACTGAGACATAAATTTTGACAATGCACATGCACTGAATAATGATTTTTTTTTTTGTCGGAAAATGAATCCCATTTTAAAATGCAATTTATATGATGCATGGAAATGCTAATGCAAATGCATGATGCGAAAGAAAGGAACATACCTACAGTTACTTACCAATCAGTGCGGCGGAACGTCTTGAGGTAGATGATAAATCCTTATTTACTCCACATGCACCTAGTTTTCACTCAGGTTCCTTGAAGAGTCTAACAGGTAGTAAATTAAAACATCCATACTAAGCAGAGCACTTACATCTAGAGTGAAGTGTTCAACGAAAAGAATTAAGATATCTAGATCCAAACTGAGATGTCGAGATCTTTTGAACTCGAAATACCTAGATCCAGACTAGGGTATAACGAGAAAGGTCGGAAAACATTCACATCCAAAGTGAAATGTTAAACGAAAAGAATTAAGACATCCAAGTCCAGACTCAGATGTCAAGATTTTGAAATTCGAAATACTTAAATCCAGACTAAGGTATAACGAAAAAGATCGAAAACCATTCACATCCAGAGTGAAATATTCAACGAAAAGAATTAAGACCTCCAGATCCAGACTGAGATGTCAAGATTTTGGAATTCAAAATACCTAGATCCAGACTAAGGTATAATGAAAAAGATCGAAAAAACATTCACATCTAGAGTGAAATGTTCAACGAAAAGAATTAAGACATCCAGATCCAGACTGAGTTGTCAAGATTTTGGAATTCGAAATATCTAGATCCAGACTAAGGTATAACGAAAAAGATCGAAAAAAACAATCACATCCAGAGTGAAATGTTCAACGAAAAGAATTAAGACATCCAGATCCAAACGAGATGTTAATGTTTTGGAATTCGAAATACCTAGATCCAGACTAAGGTATAACGAAAAAGATCGAAAAAAATTCACATCCAGAGTGAAATATTTAATGAAAAGAATTAAGACATCTAGATCCAGACTGAGATGTTAAGAATTTTGAACTCAAAATACCCAGATCCAGACTAAGGTATAACGAGAAAGATTGAAAAACATTCACTTCCAAAGTGAAATGAAAATAATTTAGACATCCAGATCTAGACTGAAATGTGAAAAGCTCGAAATACCTAGATCCAGACTAAGGTATAACGAGAAAAATAAAAAACATTCACATCCAAAGTTAAATGTTTAAATGAAGACATCCAGATTTAGATTGAGATGTCAAAGGAACCTACCTAGAATTTCTTACCTTCAAGGAAGGTAGAGTGATTCAAGATCGTTGGTTTTACATGTCCAGGACCCGTACCTTTCTACGGTCGCCTGAATGGGGAAATTGCTTTTCCAAAACTCGTACCTTTCTACGGTCGCCTGTTAAAGCAATAAACATTGTCTAGGACCTGTACCTTTCTACAGTCGCCTGTTAAAGTAATAAACATTGTCTAGGACCCGTACCTTTCTACGGTCACTTAAACAGGGATTCATTTTTTAGGATTCATACCTTTTTACGGTCGCCTGAATGGAGAAATTGCTTTTTCAGAACTCGTACCTTTCTACGGTCGCTAATTAGAGCAATAAACATTATGACCCGTACCTTTCTACGGTCACCTGTTAGAGCAATAAACATTGTCTAGGACCCGTACCTTTTTACGGTCGCCTAAACGGGTATTCATTTTTTAGGACTCGTACCTTTCTACAGTCACCTAAACTGAGGTTTTGCTTGGTTAGGACCTGAACCTTTCTTCGGTCGCCTAACGTTGCAGCATAGATCATCTGACCAAGATCCGAACCTTTCTTCGGTCGCCTTAATCAGACTAAATGTGGAGAAAAATCTTTTAGGGGATAGCTCGATCGAGTTGAGTGTCGGTGCACTTGAGGGGAAATACTGATGGATCATAATGTGGGCTTGGTCAACGGCTTGATCGTGTAATAATGGAGCTGCCGGGTGGAAGGGCTGATCATAGGCAAACCAACGACGAATGAACCGGGAGCAGAGTCGGGGTCGTCGCAGATCGGCATAGTGGGGCATTAGACGGCCGTACGGTGGCTCGGCGTCCGAATCAGGAACGGTGGAAGCAGCTCAGGTGAGACTTGGATAAGCACAACAATAGCTTCGTTGGATGGAATAGAGGGTCAAACAGCAACGGACAGGGCATATCAGCTTGTTTATAGCGTTGGGTCACCGGTCGGAGGCCGCGGTGGTCGGATCTAGCTGCAAGAGCAGAGCTCGGGCACTAGGCAGTCACGAACGGATCTCGAGCAGCGGAGACCAGCAAGGTGGTTCGATAGGCTGAGGCGCGGACGGAGCGGTGAGGTGGCGAGTCGCGGAGGCGGCTGGTGTCACTGTGGCGCAACGAGGGGTTGCAGGTGGAGCGGCGATGGCCAGCGCAGGGGGGGAGGCCGACGAAGGCGGTGCGGACGCGAGATCAGCACGGGCAGAGGAAGAAGACGAACTGCTTTGTTGTTTTTTTTTTCTTTTCCTTTCTTCTCTCTCTGCTCTCACGTCACTTCTCTCTCTGCTTCTCTACACCTTTCCTTTCCCAAAGAACCCAAATCCCTCTTCCCTTTTCTCTCTCTTTTTACTTTTCAGTTTTGTGTTCTTTTTTTTTCACTAAAAGAAGCCCCCTTCCATCAACCTCCGTGCACTCCTTTTATAGGCAAAACAAACGTAATATTTTGTGAATATTTCTTCTCAGGAAGATTGCCTATAACCACCCGATCACAAAAGTCTTTATTTTCCTCATCTCCTGAATATACTCCACTGATTTTATCACCTAAAGATAAGATTGCAATGCGATTCTCTTAAATTCCAAAAATCCACCGTAATGTCATTTCAAATCTCCATTTAGGTAATTTTTGTCATTAAAGAAAATGGGCTCAGCCCAATTTGCTTACTTCGTGGGCTTAGTTCGGCCTGCCAAGCTAGAGCTCAGAAACATTAATTCGAACCCATCCACCACCGGCCCAGTAAATAAAATACAAAACATGCAAACTAAAAATAAATGCACTTAAATTTATATGCTATGCAATTAATATTTTTTTTCAGGGGTTAAAAATTAATTCCTTATTTTTTAATGCAATAAATAAATAAATAATTGGATACCAAAATTTAGGTCTCAACACCTCCCCTCTGGCCAGTCGTCGGAGCCAAGGGAAGAAGGAGGAGAGGAGGAGTAAGGAGGGAGAGGCGAAAAAAAGAAAAGAAAAAAAAAAAGAAAAAAAAGAAAAAAAAAAGATGAAAAAAGTTAATAAAATATTTCAAAAAATAAAATATTATTAAAAAACTGTCGCCATTTGGGCCAATCGGCCATTTTTGGCCGATTGACTGATCGGGAATAATTGTAAAAGGTTTAGAACTCAATTGGTAAAAAAAAAAAAAAACTAAGTTTATGACTGAATTGGCACAATTGCCATTTTTTTTTTTTTTGCTCTATTTTTTGTGAGACAGCGCACGTAGATATGAAAAATTTTCAAAAAATTAAGTATATTGTATTATCAATGTATTATTTGAATATTATTGTTTCTCAAAGTAATGAGTCTAGGTGTATCATTTATGAACGATCAAACTATTAGATGAATTTGTTTTAAAAAAAATACTATTTGATATATTATATTTAGGGTTCTTTATGCGTTAGATTATTCTAGCCACATGGTATAAATGTATATGATATCCATTTCTTTTACTCTACAATGCCAATTTACGTGCCACTTGAAATTACATATTTTATGAAAAGTGAATTTGGAAGATAGTTTTCTTTGGGGAAAAAGTAAATCACGTACTATTACGTGATAGAGATAGAGATAGAATCAAATGTGAAAAAAGATTCATCGTAACACACTACATTATTTTGTGAAATTATTGACTCTATTATGATTATGTTGGAAATTTATGAATATATGATAACTAGAACAACAATTCATTTTATTTAACCATTCTTTTTCTTTTCCGTTTTATATTTCGAGATGTCCATTTGTATTGATAATTTGAGCTCTTAATTAAACCTTTTTGTTGAGTTAATTTATCATTTCAATGTAGGAGTTAATCTTTTGGTAACTATATCAACATCAATTTTCCATTTATAATGCACAGTTGATGAAATCCGGATTCCACCAACGGCAGACTGTACATCTCATGTATAGAAAGTTAAGCAAGAACAACCCCTTTTTTGCATAAAGTATGGGGTATTGTATTGAGTCTCTCGTCAATCTCTTAGGCTATGTTTAGTCATCCGGATTTCTAATAGGGATATGACTGGATAAGATAGGATATGAAATCCTGGGATTTTTTTATATCCCGTCCATTGTTTGGTGAATCATAGTATTAAAGTCATATATGTTCACATTATGTCATGTATATTTTTTTGATATAAATGGTATATCATTATAAATGAACCTAAATGTTTATAAACGGAGATGGTGAAAATCTCTCGTAACACTATTCATTAATTTATTTTTATTTTATTTTTCCTTTTTTATATTATTTTGATTGTTATTTCTTTTTTCCCCTTTCATCATTCTTTAATAAAAATTTATCAAATAGTAAATTGTACTAACATACCTAAAATATAAAAATACCTAAAATATATAATAAATATAAATATTTAATTTATAGATTGAATTTTTATTATAAGATAGAATTAAAGTTGAATATATAAATTAAAATAAGATTAATTAAAAATAATTTTTTATTTTTTATTTTTAATTTCTTAAATTAGAATTCAAATATTATTTATATTGAAATATGATTTCAATTTCGTTAATTTAATAAGTTTGTTATACAAGAAAAATAACTTTCCTATTATGGACATTAGAAATCCTATCCACCTTTATCCCACCTCCTCCATGAGATAATTTTATCCTGTCTATATCCTCTTTATATCCGACTTTATCCTGTCCTAAGCGAGTACCAAATGTAGGATAGAATAAATCATATCTTATCCCGAATTTTATCCTATCACCTCTCGGTTTTTGATTTTGGGGCTTCCCCTCTCTTCTTCTATAATTATTTATCATATAATCTTTCATTAGTCCGGCAAAAGAGAATAGAAATTCTGAATCTACTAGCGATCTCTTTCTTAAAAATGCATAATTTGCTTTGGCGAATATTACTTTTATTTGGTTTTGCCAAAGCTTGGTCTAATTATTCTAGAGGAATGTTATACTACATATGTTTGTACAACATTCACCAAAGTGTGCCTTTTTTCCTTTTTCTTAATGATGAGAAAACTCACCTTGTGATAGATATAAACTAGACTTATAAAAATACCCAATTAATCTTGTGATCAAGTTAAGGCGTGAACGCGAAAATGGATAGGTTGCCCACGCCAAACATGGCATTGATCACGCGTTATGGTATGATGAAGTGTACCGGTAGAGTAAGGAATCAAATTAAAATAGATGCCTTCGATTAAATTGGCTTCTGGAAAAAGAGAGAGATTGAAACTAGGGTTTGCTTGTGTGTGTTAAAGGCCAGCTAAATTTTCTTAAAGAAAAAAAAAAATGAAAACCATCTTCAACTTTATTTCTCACATCAAATATATTTCTCACGTTTCAAAACCTTCAAATATCATCCACACTTTTACAATAGAATTTAAGTTGCTCTCACCTGCACATAATTTACCAAATTGCATTTTTATTTTCTAAACTACTCATACGTCCATAAAATTCAATACCCATCCACGCTCTCCAGCCTCCCGCCATTCAAGAGGCTTGCTTAGTAGGACACACCGACCACCACGTCTCCCCCTCTCCACTCATGCATCACTGTTGTCCCCTCAGCTCACGACCATGGCTGCCAGGGCCGAGCTAGGCGATAGATCTTGTGCGGCTCGCTGGTCTTTTGTATAAGCTCACAGTCTCTATTAAAATATATCTTGAGTATGAACTCGAAAAAGGAAAGTTTCCTAATTCAAGTAGGTTTCTTATTTTAAACAGGTTTTCTAATTGAATGATTTTTCTAATTGGAGAAGGTTTCCTATTTTGAATCCAACTATTGTCTATATATAATAAGGGGATGTTCTTTGTGAAGACTATCAAAGAGGAGCTTCTACTTGTGAATTGCACCCTAAAGATATAGAGTTGTTGAAGCACCGTTTCGTTGAGTGCTTGATAGTGGGCTTTCTTTGTGTAATTACACCAAGTGCTTATATGAGTTGAAGTCGATAAAATTATTGTGGTATGGGTTTGTGTATAATTCCTTGATGAGATCGAGAAATTATTTCGTGAGAAATTATGGGGCTAAATACTGCATGAGTTATTGAGTGTAATTGGGGCTTGAGAAATACTTAGAGTGTATGAAGAACTTGAGTGTGTAATTTCCATTGTATAGCTTGATCTATCATGTTGCTACTCTTTCCATAAATGTAGGTCACTACAACTAAACCACGTAATTCTGCTGATGAATTTATTTTCTTGTTTTATCTATTTTACTATTTGATCACTCGTTTTCTGCAACAATTGGTATTAGAGCCAGAAGTGAACCGATAATGAAAGAAGAAGGAAAAATGAGAATCGATAGATTTGACAAGATTGATTTTGGTTTCTGGAAGATGTAGATTCAAACTTCTCTTTATCAGATGAAATTGCACTTGCTCTTGTCTAGGGAGAAGCAAGACACGATGAAACAAGCTGACTGGAAATTGCTGGCTAGACGAACTACGGGTGTTATTCGATTGACGTTGGCTCGTAATATTGCGTTTATTGTGAAGGAGAAAACCACCGCTGATTTGATGAAAGTCTTGTCGGATATGTGCGAAAAGCCTATGTGATCAATGAGGTCTATTTGATATGATGTTTGTTTAATTTGAAGATGAGCGAAGATGCGTTAGTTGCAGATCATATCAATGAATTCAATGTGAATTGCTAGTCAATTGAGTTAAGTTGAGATTGACTTTGAAGATGAGGTTCGTGCTTTGATTTTGTTACCCATGTTGCGACGAGACACTCACCATTTTTTATACTAATTGTATACGTCTCCATATATGGTAAGAAACTCTGCTCCTCGATTCTTGAGATTTGAAATGCCTTCCTTGTGCATATTTGTTTCCTTTTGGGTTTCATTCAGTGGAATATTGTGATCAATTGTCGGTCGTCTCTTTATTTGCTTGCTCAAATTGCTCCTCTTGGCATGGCCGAAAATGCTGGATTGATTGGTCTCTTTCTTTCTTTCACAATCTTTTCCTTTTCTGCTTCACTTATATTGTAGTGAACGTGTCCAGATTCACTCATTGTCATTTACGATTTCACGGCCAGCATTATCTCTTTATTCCTTCCCTTAATTTCCGCTCCGCACAATCTTTCCAACCGACTTTTCTTGGTTGTATTGCCTTGCGCATGAACGTCCATTATTTAGCCGAGTGAGTGTCAATTCTTTCCATATTACTTGACAAGTCTCATTGATTCCTCTCTCACTATCTTTACGATTTCATTACAACAGCCCAGACCTTCCACGAACACTTTGATTTCTTTCCTTTATTTTGTCCGTCTTCACCGATTTGTCTCTCAATTGCTACACTTTCTTTTCCTTTCAGCATGAATCTCACCGATTGCAATTGCTCATTTCTTTTTGGCTGAGAATATCTCCCTCATTTCTTGTCCCCATATGTAATCTGGCTTGATTAAGGAAGGGAATTTCTTCTAACATCGATGAATACAACCAACTTTTCTTCACCAAGTTCATGCACTAATGAGATTTCGAACCCCTCATTGCGTAGGCACGTCGGTTTACGAAATGCAAATACTATGAGATATTGATATTTTTGTTCAGGAATTGAACTCAATCCCCAAATTTTCATGTGATAAATGGCTAAGAAAAAATCAAAATTTAGGTGTCAACAATCCTCATTGCTTGATAGTTGGAATACTACTGTTAGTAATTCCTCTAGGTCAACAAGCTTGACATTTGATAGGGTTTGAGATTTAATTCCAAGTTAGGACATTCGTAGAAGAGAATATGGTGAAGTTGATCTACCAGTTTAGTAGGTAAAAATAGGGGAAGAATTAGTACTCATGTTAGTAGGGAGTAGTATAAATATGAATAGATATAGTCAATCTAGGACTGATGGTATTATCTATTGAACTCATGGTAAGAGGGGGCATCTTAGAAGAAATTGCCTTAAGCTAAAAAACAAAAAAGGGTAAAGGAAAAATAGTTAATTTTGCAGATGATGTTGTAGCTGTAGTTGATGGTAATTCGGTTAATGTCGATTTTATCTTATCTGTCACTAATAATTCGTCTTTTGATGGATGTAGATTATGGTTGTTCTTTTCATGTTACACCAAATGAATACTGGTTTACTACTTATCAATGCATGGATATTAGTAAAATATATTTTAGGAACATCGCTGAATGCGATGTTGTAGGTTTTGACAATGTTAGAATAAGAATGCATGATGGTATTGTTAGAACATTGATTGGAGTAAGATATGTTTTAGAGATGAAGAAGAACTTGATTTTCTTGAATACCTTGGATGCAGTCGGGTATGGATATATTTCAGAATGTGAAACGCATAGTGGCTTGTATGAGTTTCAAGGTGAGATAGTGACAAATTTTAGCGCGGAGACGTCAGATGCATCTGCTCGAGAGTCTGAATTATGACATATGCATTTAGGGCATATTAGCGAGAAAAGCCTGAAGGTTTTAAGTGACAGAAATCTATCATGTGATTATATTGTTAATGAACTGAATGTATGCAGGTGTTGTGATTCGGATAAAAAATGAAAAGTGCAATTCAGTACGACTATCAAAGAAACCATAGAAATTGCAGAGTTAATTCACTTGAATGTTCATAGATTGTTGCAATTTCTTTCGAAGAAGAGTGCTAAATTTATGCTAATAATTATTGATGACTACTTGATGAAGACGTGGGTATTTGTGCCTAGGCACAAGTTTGATTTTATTGTCAAGATCATATAGTTGAGAGCTATGATTGAAAAGGAGACTGGTAAAACAATTAGGCATGTGCGAATTGATAGTAGTATGGAGTTTTGCTTGAAATTGTTAAATGAATTCTACATGAAGGCATAATGAAACTTCCACTAATGCCAATGAACCACAACAATTGTGGAATTGATGAACAAAATGTTACTAGAGATAACCCATAAAATACTCTCTAGTGTTGGTATGATTAGGAAATTCCTAGTGCATGTGCTTAGTATTGTGAGCTATCTAATAAATAGATCCATATCGATTGCGATTGGATGTCGGACTCTCGAAGAAGTGTAGTCTAGTAACGTTACTAATTATTCTATTCTTAGAATATTTGGTTGCCAATGTTATGTTCGAGTTAATGATGGTAGGCTCAATAAGAGGGCACAAAAGTGCATGTTCCTAGGCTATGCACAAGGTAAGCATGACTATCGATAGTGGTGCACATAATTAAATTCACCTATTATCAGCAGAGAAGTTACGTTTGACGAGTTTCCAATATTTCTAGCTAAGAGAGATTTTAGCAATATCACGAGTATCTAAACGATGTTCAGCTTGAGGTGGAGTTGCAACTAGAAATTCATAAGGTAATGAGTACTAATGTAATAGTCGACATGAATAGTGCTAGTAGCGAGGTGGAGCCTATAGAGACAAAAGTTATTGTAACTGCTACTATTAACAAGGTATGTGTTCGATTTCCTGACAGGTATAAATGTAACAATAGTGTTGTTTTATCTGTGGTTAAGGAGGTTGTGTCAGAAAATTCTTGCAAAGCAATTAAAAATGAATGTAGAGTTGGTGTTCTGATGAGGTCTACGGTTGTGGTGAAGTATAAGCGAGTCTTGGACTTGGAAAATATCTGTGGTAATTGAGCCCGTTAGGGGCTATGGGAGAGTAGTGACGGAATTCAAATTTTTAGCGAAACAATTGTGACTTGACTCAAACATCGAGTCATGGTGGAGATTGTTAAAATATGTTTCGAGTTTGAGCTCAAAAGAGGAAAGTTTCCTAATTCAAGTAGGTTTCCGATTTTAAATAAGTTTCCTATTTGGAGAATGTTTCCTATTTTATGATCCAATTCTTGTCTATATATAATAAGTGGATGTTCTTTGTGAAGACTATTAAAAAAGAGCTTCTCGATTGGTGGTGTTTTGCCATTAGGGGTAAGGAGAGAGAAAGTGCTAGGGAATAGCATGGGAGAGGGGTTTGTGTATAGAATCTTGATATATATGAGGGCAAATGAGTCTTCTTAGGTTGGAGAGATGCAAAATGTGGATTTTCAAAGTAAAGCGTGTATTTGATATGGAGAGCAAAGCTGAGAACAATTTTTGATATTATCACTTTTATAAACAATAGGCCAAAATAGATTAGGCATGCATATGAACTTAGGAGAGGTTTAGGATAGTATTGTGCACCCAGTATCTAGCACTTTCTCTCATTTGGGGATCCTATCCTACGCTTTATGAGAACTAATGTGCAAATCTTTAGAACCCTTACCCTTTCCCTTACTGTCTCCACTCCTCTATCTCCAGCTCTAGCTTCGCCACCCCTATCCTTGTCGTTGCGCCTCAGCACTTGCTTCTCGTATTTGCTCCTTGCTAATCATTAGGCTTGTCAAAATGGGTTATAGAAGCATTTCTTAACCCATATTTGATGAGATGAGTTGTTATATAGATTGATTATGTTTAGTAGATGAGTCATAAATGGTTTAAGATAGTAAACCAAAATTAATATGAGTGTTAAATGGGTTTACAACTTATTTAAACTTAATCAATCTCTATGGCTTTCTTTTCACTCTCTCTCGCCCTCACTCGATCTCATATTGGCTCACTATACGCTCACTAGATTTATATTGCATAGAAATAGGTCAACTTAGATCAGTCAATTTTTTATTTGATCCAAACTTGACCTGACTACTAATCATCCTTCTCGACGTCGTCTCACCACAGCACCGAGGTGCAGCTGCCCGTCCCTTGTGGCCACCCATCACTCTCAATCGAGAAAAGAACAAAGGAGATATGGGAAGAAAGAAAGGAAACGAGGAAATGAAAAAGACAAAAACAAATAAAGCGGAGAAAAGACAGATGAGACACCTGACTCTTCAATTTGATAGATTGAACCAGTCAAAAGGAATAAATTGCAGATGCTAATTTACATCACCTCATAAATGAAAAAAAAAAAAATTTGTGACAAGAACTCGCTCATTGAAATTTCTAAGCTACGGTTGCCAAACGTTTTGATATTCTGTGGATATGCTCACGAACTTGTTGACGAGAGACAATTCAAACCAGGATTTCTTCCGCACGACTCATCAGCGATCATGCATCTCTTGTGGGGTAGGTCGCGACAGTCCCCCTTACGACCGAGCACAAAGATTTCCTTGTCCGACATGCGAGAAAACAGTTTACGAGACGGGAAACTTCTCGTGTATAAAGTCTTTTACCAAAAAAACTTCTCGTGTATAAAGTTCTAAAGGAGCATCCACAATATGAGCAAGAGAACCCCCTAGCACAAGACAATCAAAACAATGGCTTTTTCATCCTATTTCTTGCTCTCTTCTGTCCTGATCGTTGCATCGCTAAATAAAATCTGGGCCGTCGAGTACACTGTCTCAAACACAGTCCCAAACACTGAAGGCGGTGCAATCTTCGCAGATCGGATTGGAGATGCATATGCCCGGCAGATGATGATGGCAGCCACCTACTTCATATGGCAGGTCT
Source organism: Eucalyptus curtisii (assembly GCA_017140595.1). Lineage (NCBI taxonomy): Eukaryota > Viridiplantae > Streptophyta > Magnoliopsida > Myrtales > Myrtaceae > Eucalyptus > Eucalyptus curtisii. Next base: position 13,317,898 of record CM029500.1, read on the forward strand.
TCCAGCAAGCGACTGCAGCTGACCGGAAAGATGTGCCTCGTGTGAGCTTGATCATCGATAACTTATATGACATTGCAGCCACAGCAGGCAGTGAAATCCATTTCAGTGCTAACTATCTCAGCAAAATACAAGGTAAAGAGTGATGAGATAAAGAGAAACAAATTCAGAAGATTCAAAGGTTATTTTATGCTTGAATATATTTTTCATGTGACAAGGATAATTAGCATTTACATGTAGTTGTCTAACCTTTCTCTCCTCATTTTATTTTGGTTAAAGAAAGCTAACGATATCGACAATTACGTTGATTAAGTGCTACCAATGTCCAATTGTAGAATTCATTCTATTATAACGATTTCTGACATCTAGATAACGTTAATTAAAAATATTAGTTTCTTCATTGTCGGTGCGCAGAACTAAAGTACTTTAGCCTCTCTTTATATAGGAGATGAAACGAAATTTTGTTAAAATATAGGTGATAAGGAAGAGTTCACTGGTGTGATGTACCACGAGATGACGCACGTGTGGCAGTGGGATGGAAGAGGGAACCCGAGCGCCGGAAAAGTAATCGAGGGAATTGCCGATTTCGTGAGGCTGAGGGCGAATCTCGTGCCAGCGACGTGGCCGAGGCGGGGGAGTGGGGACAGTTGGGGCGAGAGCTCCGCCGTGACGGCCTATTTCCTGGATTACTGCGAGAGTCAGAGGAACGGGTTCGTGGCGGAGCTGAACAGGAAGATGAGAGATGGCTATAGCGATGACTTCTTCATGCAGTTGCTGGGAAGGTCGGTTGATCAGCTGTTCAGCGAGTACAAGGCCCGGTATGGAGGGGGGACTAAGTAGAGATATGCTGCTGTTTCCACAGCTTTTTTTTATGAACCATCCATGAGAATAAAAACCTTGATAGGTCAAATAAATCATGAATTTGGCTTGTTCCGTCTCCAGGCTCTTTTGGTGAATTTTTTCAGGTATATCGTCTTTTACGCACTTGCCTAAGCTCTTTTTCTCGTATCGGGAATGGTCTATCCCTTAATTCCTCTCAATCTATGTTTCTTAGATTGGACTTGGATAAATGACAAGTGCAATCTATTTTTTCGATACAGAAATTCATCCGAGTGAGTATAGATATCACAAACTTGGTGATTCAGACTGAGTTAGATAAGAGATAAACACACTGATGAGTGTGCTACTCCTGGACTGTAACCATAAGCTTATCATTTCCATTTATGAAAGCCTACTTTATAATAAAGGCGAACGACTATCGAATTGGTGCTTGCTTAGACACACGCCACAGAGAGAGAGAGAGAGAGAGAGAGAGAGAGAGAGAGAGAGAGAGAGAGAGAGGTTTTTGATATGGTGATCGGCGGCAAAATCGGAGGTTAGGGAGTGAGAATGCAGAGATTTGTATGAACTCAGCTGTTTCAGAAGGTTAAAATATCGAAATGAATTCCTCAAATGATAAGACAAGGTGGTAACCAATTAAGTTGGATCTTACTAATGAATTCACAAGACCTCACTCATTGGCTATAGCACTTTAAGGTGTCACAAACCCCCATCACTTAAACCATCGATGTGCTTGATATTATTGGCTTTTACTTTCCATCAACAATACCACTATGAGATGCATGGTTCAATACATTCATGTCTCCTCCACTGTCATAGAAGCCTATCAAGAGAATCTTTAAGTGATTTTAACACACTAAACCACATAACAATTTCTCCAATTTTACAGGTGATTTCTGTTCATACGAAGCAATAGATATGAGATATCAAATTATATTAATCACAATATAACGAGTCCTATTAAATTGGTTTTCATAAGTCCACAGAAACTGAATGAACACGATGATAAGACGTGAGGAACTGTTCAAATGTCGTCTTTAACGGGGAATGGTCTCTGAAAGCTTCCCAACCACAATACGGTGAGTAGTCGACAGCTACAATTCATCAAATCACGGGTGGCTGCTCGTGGCCTCCGTGTCTCCTACGACATATTCTCAAGGAAATGGGACAGACGTTGAGCTTTTTCAACATTTCAATCACGTCCTTTTAATCTCCTAGCGTGAAAAGCTCCTCACAATTCCAAGGTTAGGGCTAACATGTGCTTTAATATCACGTGCTAGACGTTAACATGTTAATGTGTAACTTACCAATAAGAGATTAGTGAGAGAGAGCTCCCTTCAAATTTAGATTGATGGAGACATAGTCCCTAAATTTCAATCAATCTGACGGCTCGCTTTATTTCCCACCAACAGCATAGGTGCGTCGTATTCATTTCGAGCAGCCTCATTCACAACTTCTGACGTCGTGTCACGCGAGTTTGGGCTGCTTACCTGAACTAATTACAACCTTTCCAACATTTCTCACTCCACTCGGATTAAAGGAGAAATTAAAAGCCAAGCACAGACACATTTTATACCCGAAACCACGTGGATATCATATGGGGTCCATACGAAGCAAGGGTTAAGATATATGAGCTCAAATATATCATATGCATCCAAAGAAATATCTCTAATGGGGGTGTTAGAGCAATTTTGAAATTTGCCCATGTTAGTGTTGGTTGTGCCACATTAGTCCGTTAGCGTCCATATAAACATTATCCGGTCAAAATTAGCCATAATGACTGAATTAGCTCTAGGTCAAAAGGTTTATGACTAAATGAAATATTTATGACTAAATTGGTACCAATGCAATATCTAACACTTTTCTCCCCATTATCCACCGCTCATTTATCTTAGTAAACCGGTTTACTAGTCGTATTGGGTTTTAATATCTTATACTTATCCATCGGTGTGTACTAATATCCCATGTATATTGTTCTGCATTTTTCTACAACATCAAGTTATTTGAAAAATAATTCTGATTGGTAGAACTTAGCCTGGGTTACTGAAAAACAGTCACAAAACCAGACTCCAAAGATGGTTGTTTGTGTTACACAAACACATTATGGTCTATTTATGTCATGTGCAAGAACTTCTTTCTTTCTGTTGCGAGCATTGAAAACTATTTTTATCTTTTAAAATTTTTGCGACCGTCTATATCAGCTATATTACGAATGGGTAGTGGTGAATTCGTTTTAGACATGTGATGGGAGTGTGATTTATTTTTACTTTCGAGAGTGTGGAATGAATTTTGGATTCTCTGATAAGAGTAACATAGTTTGATCATGTGCAAGAATAGTGTTACTTGTTTGATGCAAATAAATTTCATAGAAAAGAATTCGTGTAAGTACAAAAGATTTCAGGACTAAAATATCAATTTTCAAATTTCACGGATTGTTTACAAAGTTACCAAAATTTTATATAATTTAACTGTGGAAATAACCTTGCTCAAGGTACAACGTAGCTAATAACGATAAATGCAACGGAACTGGGGCATCAACCATACGTCTCATTTGACAGAATGACGACTTTGCACTTCGAAATTGGTTTGCCAGGTCCAATCCTCGTGAATTCGAATACCGGTTCAACTTCTTCAAGAACTCCAATCAGTTCCGTGTAGAAATCTCACTTATTACAAATATGCAGGTGAAAAGGACATTTTTACAATATATTACTGATAGCATTTCTATAGTCATACCTATTAAATCGTCTGTATGAACATACAATCAATGATAGTTGAGAAAATTTGACAAACTGATATTGAAGCCGGTCAGCCTTGCGCTTCACCACTCCTTGATACCGAGGACCGAAAAAGAAAAAGAAAACTCACCACGAGGAAGTATACAGGATATTGCATTGGATCATCAACCACAGTAATGTCAGACTCGCTAAATGCGCAGGAAAAACTTCATCCCGTTCTATGAACGCATTAGGGTCATTGCATTCCACCCAAAATGCGGCAACTTGTTCTGCAGCAGGAGTGTCATAGACTCTGTGGTCCATCTTCGCATCTCTTCGTATTCAACTTCACATACAGGCAATGAAACTTCTTCTAATGGGCACGGTACTCTGGCATATGGAGTCTTGGACAATATCGACATCAGTAAGCGCTAACCTACTGATGTCAACATCTTTTAGTATCCTCAACCTATTTTGCAGCTCACTGTCGATATAATAGAAGTAAAGCTGGAAATAGCAGAATTCATTCTTAAATGGAACCACTAATGAAAGATCACGACAACCATGGTCGTGCGCACAGAAATAGTGTAGATAGATTTTAAAATTTTCACATAGCGAACCGAATCCATGATCCCGTGAAGGACAGCAATCTCTTGACCACATGCCAACAGTGCCGGCGGTACAAAAGGTAAAGATAAAAGCAAAGAAGCGCCGCGAGTTATGGCGGCCGAAAAGGGACCGATTCCAATAGCTAATATATTAACACACAGCCCCGCGGCTGTCCACAGCACTTTAGATCTTGAACGTCCACACTCAAAGTCAACGAAGACTTTGTCCCTTTCGCCCGCCCTCTTTTGCGTTCAAAGTCAACGAAGACTTTGTCCCTTTCGCCCGCCCTCTTTTGCGCTCTCTTTTGCTGTGCTTTTGACCTATTCGATCTTCACAAACGATACAAACAGATACAGGCAATAAGCTTTACTTCGATTTTTGATATTATCACTTTTATAAACAATAGGAGTCCATCTGGAAATTAACAGGCTATAATCTCTTGGCTCGGTCTGCTTGTCTACTTATACGCTGTCTTTCTCGCCTTTAATAATACAGGAGCTGAAACAAATATAAATTTTTCTTAAACTTTAGTAGCATAAAAACGTTTACGTCACGATTTCAATATTTATATCCTTCGACTGCTTTAGGTGACTAGGTACGGAAAGCAGGTGGGTACAGGACATCCACTTGCGGTACTAAACAATGTCCAGACATGAAATCTTCCGCGTCTGACCAAATTATCATCGCCTTCGCATCACAAATTTGACCTTATGGACCATGCATCATATTGCAGTTTCCTCTATAAATAGACAATGTTGGACAACAGTTTTGTTGGGCACAGCACAAACCAAAAGTACTAGAAAACAACTGTCTAGCCTAAACTATGTCGACCCAAATGCTCTTCCTCGCTATGCTAGTCATCCTATCGTCTTCCATGCAATCCCATGCGGTGCAATACACCGTGATGAACAACGCTGGCAACACCAACGGCAGTATCCGCTTCTCTAGGGAGATCGGCATTCCGTACAGTCGAAAGACTTTGACAAAGGCCACCGACTTCATATGGAGGCTCTTCCATCAGAACGTCCCCGGGGATCGTAAGAGCGTCGCCAAAGTGAGCTTGTTCATAGAGAACATGGGCGGCGTCGCCTACACGATCAACGATGAGGTCCACGTGAGTGCTACTTACCTCGGGGGATTCTCGGGGGACGTGAAGAGAGAGTTCACGGGGGTATTGTACCACGAGATGACGCACGTGTGGCAATGGAACGGGGCCGGGCAGGCCCCGGGCGGGCTCATTGAGGGGATCGCAGATTTCGTGAGGCTCAAGTCGGGGCATGCGCCTGGCCACTGGGTGCAGCCGGGCCAGGGCAATAGGTGGGACCAGGGTTACGACGTCACGGCCCGCTTTCTTGACTACTGCAATGGCCGCAAGAAGGGGTTTGTGGCCAATCTGAACAAGAAGATGAGGACTGGTTACAGCGATAACTATTTTGTTGACCTGCTAGGCAAGAGCGTTGACCAGCTCTGGAAGGACTACAAGGCCAAGTACGCTACCTGACTAGAGTCGATCCCTGTTCAAGAGATGTACGTGCTTGATTAAAATAAAACGTGCTTAACAAGCGCATTCATGAAATAAAACATATTCAAATCAAATTTGGATTGTTAGCAACTTACTCTGATTAGTGTTTACTTTCGGCCGTTTGTGCATATATCTAAACGACAAATCTCTCAAATTCGGATAAAAAAATATTGTTCAAATTGCGGATTTACACGAAACATGCAAAGCTAGCTAGTAGCTCGTCTCTCAAATTAAGCTACTCATGGTGGTTGCAATAGAACGGTTCCATATACTATTGTTAATTATAATTAATCCATTAGCTTTCCACAATAATCGAGGTCGGCATAAGGACTGGTCCAAATTCAAAGTCAACGGAAACTTGTCCTCCCTAGTCAAGAGACGAAACTAAATAATAATAATTGTGTATATTTACTTTATCTTTCCAATGAGACCCAAACACATATGTCACTACACGAAATGTTAAATCCAATCATTAGATTAGAGAAGATTAGAAAATATCTTGTTGTGAGCTAGTCTAACAATGTTTGGTCAAGGTAATTTTATCTCGAAAAGCCCCATCAAACTATAGCCAAGCGACGACCAATGCACTACCATGAAATTACATGTTGAACAATTCAGGGTGTTGTCCAAATTAATTATAATCACCTTTACCGTCCTCTATAAATTGCCTACCCCCCCCCCAAAAAAAAAAAAAAAAAAAAACCCTAGACCCTGTCTGTGCTCTTTCTTGCTACGCTTGTGATCCTTTTATGTACCATGTAATCCCATGATGTTGACTTGCTACGCTTGTGATCCTTTTATGTACCATGTAATCCCATGATGTTGACTACTTATGTGAACATCCTTTAGTATTCTCAATCTATGTTGCAATTTGTTGTCGGTGATAGAAAATCCAACCCAAAAACTTAAACTGATAAGATGATACTTCAATACCACCATGCAAGCCAAATTACGAGCAACGTGTGAAATTTTGATCACGGGCTTTGATATCATGTTAGAAAATCTAAATCAAAAGCTTAAGCTTATAGAGAGAGGGACACCACATGAATATAAAGAACATATTAAACCCGTTGTCAAGTGATATAGGACTATACTTCAATAGTTGGTGTCATACAAATAAAGTGACGTAGCCCAAGACCGGCTACTCGAACAATAGAATCAGGAGAGTGACAAAAACTTAGTCATAAAATCAAGTAGAGATTTCAGTCTGCGCTAGCTCGGGAAAATGGGTATAATTTTGTCGATTCAAATCAGAATAACCTGATTCCAAAGCTAAAGGATGGAGATTCAAAGATCTACAACTTTCGTGTTTTGAGTTTTCTCATATAAGCACTGTAGACTTGTCGAATTCTGATGGAAGTGAGCAAAACAGGAATAGACAAAATGAAGAAAATGATAGAAACTTCAATAGTTGCTCTTCTAGGCCTCCAAGAAAGTTGAAATGGCATCAATTCTTCGAGATTGATGGCTGCAACTCTTTGAGGATGCAGACTTTAAAAGCCCCGACTCTTCTAAGATGGAGTGAAAACTCTTCTAAGTTTTAAGGAGTTTGAACTCTTCAAGGTTCAAGATAGTCGCATTAAGCAAATTTTCATTAATCAAATTTATCTCCCATTTACAAAGGTTCAATGACTTCTTATAGTGAAAACAAGAGAAGACCAAATTCAAACCTAGAAACTAGTAATCATTTATGTGCTTAGAAACTATAATCTATTAAATGTACAATATTTCCAACCCTTGTGACTTTTTCAAATGTCTTGATGCAAGTTTCGATGCATGAATAATGACAAGTCTTTATGACAAAGTCAAAGGCCTTGTTGATGAGGGACTTTTCAATGAGAGTGTTGTTGATCTTGAATGCGTACCTACCTTCTTGGTTGAACGAGTTGGTTTTCAACACGGCCTGCATCATAAAGCTAGAACTAGTGTGGACCATTCTTGGACAGAACCAACGAAGGAAAATTATAATAAGCTTGGCCTTGCGCACAAAAATATTGTAGACACCTTTTCACTATCCAGATCCGATCGTGCACTGAAAAAAGGTGAAGCAGGAGATGCTGTCATAAGCTCAAAGGGTAGGCCATGCCCTTTAGAGGGCCATTTCGGCCCATCAAAAGGTCCGTTTAGCCTTTCAAAGGGCCAAGCTTTACCTTTGAAGGGAGTTTGTGCTCATTCTAGCCCTTCCAAGGGTTTTCCTTAGAACGCAAAAATCTCTTATAAATAGGAGCTTATTTTGCTCATTTTTCTTCAAGGTAAGTGAATTCCTCTATTGCTCGTTCGTGAGAATTATCATTTTGAGCTTTCATTAACTTGTTTTCTCTTAATTCCCAAGGAAATGAAGGTAGGCAAAGGAAAATCCGTGGAGTGTAGCAAACGCCACACAATCGGTTAGTGTGGTCTAAGTCCCTCTTAATTTAAGAATAGTTATTATAATGTTTGAATTAACATAGAAATTCACATACTACAGTTGTCACTCTATCATTTTAGCAAATTTAATTTTAATAAAAAATAAATCGATACTCTCCTAAAAATATTATATGCATATAGAGAAACCCCGTTGGTCAACCCGAGTCTAGGATGCATACCAAATAGACTTAGAGGGGAAAGTTCCGCAAGGGTTCTCGGTCCATGAACCGAGGCCCCATGCATGTGACTATTTTTATATGTATTTCGAACGAAAAAAAAAAAATCGATTTGATAAAGTCGGTTCTCTTATTTCAAAGACGAAAGACAAAGCAGGCTGACTATTTTGCCTTTACCGATGAATAGAAACTGAAAACCTGGTGTCGTGCACCCCTCAATTTCTCTGGTCGTGAGACCGTGCTATAATTTTTTTTTTATCAGACTGAGACTAAAAATTAAAGTATAGGATGTTGACTAAGACAACGTAAAATGTTGTGGGTTGACTAAAATAATGAAGAAACCATGGAGGTCAGAGGGGAATTAGCCCAATAGTGTTGATCACGATAGGTGATATACATATATGAATGTGGAGTATGTTTTAATTTATTAGTAATGGCATGCATATTAGGGCCAGTAGTATACTGAGTCGTGGAGATGCCTATCAACAGAAAAAGACGATGAGTGAAAGACAAGATTTTTGAAAAGATGGCATACGAGTTGAATAACTTGTAAACTTCGAAGAAAATAAATGGGATCTAGCATCGTATTAAGAACAAACAGAAAAGTTAGATTTAGGACCGAGAATAAATTTTGGCGATGATGACATGAATGACTTTCTAGCCAGGTTTGCTAGATCTATTAAACCAAAGAAGTAATGGCTTAAATAACATCGCTATTCGAAACTTGATGAACAATTTATTTTTTTTTCCTTTTCTTCGTCACAATTTAAAAAGCGACACTTACAAAATATTAAACTTGAATTAAAATACAGCACCGGATGCCTACCTTAAAAAAGGATTTTCATTCAATTTAAGGTACAAAATATTCAAATTGATTCATTTTGCCCATACTAAAATTGATTCCAAGAGAGAATCAATTTGCTAAAAAAACGTTAAACTTGGAAACTGCAGAGAGGTTTCCTTGCCACTAATATAATAAAACTATGGAGAATTACCAAAAAAGTCCTAAACTTATTGCAATTGTGCAAATTCAGTCCTAAACTTTTTTTTTTAGCCAATTTAGTCCTAAACATTTTTATAATTGTGCCAATTCAGTCCATCCGGCCAAAATTGGCTGATCGCCGACGACGTGGACGTGGGGGTGGGGGGGCCGGTCGGTCGGCGAACGCGATGATGTGGCAATTTTTTAATATATTTTTTTTCCAAATTTTTTAATACATAGATTTTTAAATTTTTTAATTCTTTTTTTCTTTCTCCTCACCTCCGGCCGGTGAGGCCGACCTCGCCGGCTCGTGGCGAGGGTGAGGCCTCGCCAAATCTAGCGAGGTCAACCTCGCCGGCCACTGGCACGTTGATCATCACGTCAAATAGCCTGGCGGACGGCCGGAACTTTGGCTTCTTCTCCACCCAACGAAACAGACCGAACAATAGCTTCGGCGACGAGTCGAAGCAAGCGAACACCGCGTCCATCAACTCGTTCCGAGGTTTGATCCCGGCTTCGTCGAAAGCGGAGTCGAGGGCAAGCCCGGCGGCGAGGCCGGGGTTCGCGAACAAGTCAAAGATGGCGTTGAAGGTGTCCTGCGAGAACTCGAGGTCGCAAGCACGATCGAGATTGGGGCTAGCGGCGGAGGCGAGATGGGGATTAGGTGCGGCGGCGCAAGACGTTCGACGAAGGGGTCCGGCCGCGCGGACGGTCAAGCTCACCAGATTTGGCAGGGCCTCGCCCTCGCCGGTGTGGCGGTGAGGCCGACCTCGCCGGCCGGAGGAAGGATAAGGTGAGAAAAAAAAAAAGAAAACAAAAGAATTACAAAATTACAAAATTATATATATATATATTATAAAATATTAAAAAATATTAAAAAATATTAAAAAATTAAAAAATTGCCACATCGGCGTTCGTCGGCCGGCTATCCCCCGCTGGTGTCCACGTCAACGCTGGCTAGCCAATTTTGGCCGGATGGACTGAAATGACACAATTATAAAAGGTTTAGGACACAATTGCCAAAAAAAAACAAGGTTTAGGACTGAATTGGCACAATTGCAATATGTTTATGACTTTTTTGGTAATTCTCCCAATAAAACTCTAGCTGGTCCACATTTTTTTATTTTTTCTTTGTTTGTCTTAGTTTCATTGGTTGACTTAAACATTTCGATGTCGTTGAACGGTCAACCGGCTAACCCTCGCTAGAATTCTGTAGGAAAAAGGAAAATAAAATTTAGAAAAAATTAAAAATTTTAAAATATCAAAAATTAGCTACATCACTGCTAGCAATGTAGTATGATGGTCGATGTCCACTTCAGTGTTCTCGGTCAAAATTGACCAAAAGAATTATATTAATAAATCATCAAAAGGTTAATGACTAAATTGGCGAAATTGTTTGACAAAAAAATTGGCTAAATTGAAAAGTTTTAAAATTGAATTGACATCTATACAATATGTTTCTGATTTATTTGGTAATTGTCCAATTAAAACTAGATGAGCAATGTTTTATTATCATCAATTTACTATTTTTTTTTTTATAACCGAGGATCCGTCGAGCCCGCCTTTCGCTTACGCTAATCGGCAACCCACGGCCCGTACAGTGCTCAGACGGCACATCGGACCAAGCGTCAATACCTCAGGGGAGACTAGCACAGGACCCCATCACCATGGCCCCCCACTTAAGACGTTAGCGACTGCGGGTTTCGAACTCTTGACCTCATCGATGAGGGATAAGCTCTCAACCAACATAGCCACCTACTGGTGGGTTACTAATTTTTCTTTTCATCTTCACAATTTAACAAAGTGACATTTATGAGATATTGGCCTAGAAATAGAATAAAATATCAGATGCCTTCCTCAAAAGAATTTTGATTTAATTTAGGGTACAAAATGTTCAAATCGATTTATTTTTACAAAATTCCCCAAAAAAAAAAAAGAAAAAAAAAAGAACTTCAAATCTAGAAACTACGGAGAAGTTTCCTTCCTAATTAATGTGAAAGCCATCCGTAATTTTTAAATGCTAGCTTGACTGCGTGTTCAACGATTTCTAGGTAATTCCACTAATATAATTAAACTTTTGCCGTGCCCACACTTTATATTTTTCTTCGCTTGACTTTGTTTTATTGGTTGACTTGGACATTTGACCAACGACTCCAACTCTTTTCAGTCATAACATATACCCCTTTATTAAGGCTGCATCGCATTATTGATGAGCTAAAATTTTCACTACATCAGACTGAGCCGCTGAAAGATGATTCATTCTTTCAAGGCCATGTATATGTACCATGTTTTCCTTCTCACATTACACGTTCTGCTACTAGGGATCAGTTGTGATGCTAAAAATAGTCACTTGTGCCCTGTTTCCTCTTGTGGCGAGGTTCGTAATATAAGCTACCCCTTTTGATTGAAAGGCGACCCAAAATATTGTGGCCACCCTGGGTTTGAACTAACTTGTGAGTATAATCATGCTGTCCTATATTTGTTTGATGGTCGATATTATGTGAAGTCAATCGATTACAATTTCTATCGTGACGAAGGAGACTTCCAAGGTTTCATCACGGTGGTTGACGATGGACTTCAAAAGGGTAATTGCTCATCTCTCCCTCATTACTCACTGGGGTTCTCCAATTTCAGTAACAGCATTATTCCATACTACCCTCTCGGTAGCCTCTTAGCAACAGGGACGGTGGCCTTTATGAAGTGCTTACAACCCGTTGTTTTCACTTCGTATTTCGATACCAAACCGTGTATCGAGGGAACACACTCTACCGACATGCCTCCCAATTCTTCTCAAATGAAGGTGTACTCATATGCTTTACCTGGGTATTATCTAGCAGCAGGGGACATCGAGGATTCTTGCACCATAACCATGATGTCCTTTGCATCGGATTATAGTTGGAGGGAAGGGGATCAGTATAATCGCGCAAGCGCAACATACAAAGACCTCCACAATCAGATGGCGGAGGGATTCAATCTCACCTATCAGGGGCTCTTTTCTGCAGACAGAAGCTTTCGATTTTGCTTCTTAGGTTCTAGATACCGAAGGAACGGGTGCAGTCACTATTACGTTCGTAAGCGACTTTCACTGGAACTTTTCTTTCTTCTTCCTCCACTTTTTCTTAAATGCTAGTTCTACTATGAGATCTTACAAAATTTACTTAACAAGTGATGTAAACCGTTCAATTGGATATCGTAATTTGTGGGATCCAAAACATGATGTCATTAGTTCTTTAAATATCCAATAGAGAAATTCGTCGCATCGCTTTAAGTAAAAAAAAAAAAATTGGCAGCATAGCTTTTCTGGAGTCAACACCATTCCTTCATATATGTATGGGGGGAAATATTAGATTTAATTGTAGCTCGTGCCCCTTGCATGGCTATTATTTAAGTGGGTGAATAAATTGTGCACATACTGGATGACGTCTGTAAATTAGAACTATGCGCGAGTGACTCGTGAGCTTGTGAAATCAATTGGTGCATCTAGGGGAGCGAAATCATCTTTCTTAGATAGAAAAATTCATGCTATGATAACATGGACTCAATAGAATAAAGTTAAATCCAAGCGCCATCAAGGAGAGTGAAACTCATTGACCGTTCTTTGTTCAACACTTCTGCACATTGCAACTTTTAATAAACAAAAGTGAGTCTTAGCAACTTTGCAGTGATTGTACAAATGTACCTTGGGCTTGGGTTATAGCTTAGCGTGACTCTTTTTTTTTCTCTTTTTTTTTGTGTTTAATTGCTGAAATCATTGATTTAGTTCTTTATTGATTGGTCATTAAATCTAATATAATCATTGTCAGTCATCTCGGATGAACTCTCTCTTTTTTCTTCTACAGATAATTCTACTTGGAATACCATTTATGATGTTGCGCGAAATGCAGCTCCAAATCTCGCCTTTGTCATGGGTAAGCCAAGCCTTTTACTCCTCACAAATATGAATGTTTCAAGTAGCACTTTTTCGACCAAAAAAAAAGTAGAACTTTGACAAAAAGAAAACTACACTAAGCTATGGCCAAATTTCTCTGCCGGCCACTTCCTCGCAGCAAAATTCACGCTCGGAGCACCATTTGCGTTGATATTTTTGATCTATAAGTGGAGGAGAAGGCACCTAGCAATGGACAAAAATATTGAAGAATAACTTTTTGCCCATAAGGTACTCTTACTCAGATATTAAGAAAATCACAAGAAATTTCAAACACAAATTAGGAGAAGGAGGATATGGTTCCGTGTATAAGGGGATACTTAGAAGTGGCAATGAAGTTGCTGTTAAGATTCTGAACAAACCAAAATCTAATGGCCAAGACTTCATAAGCGAAGTGGGTACTATTGGAAGGATCCACCATGTTAATGTGGTTCAGCTTGTTGGTTTTTGCTTCAACAAATCTAAGCAAGCTCTCGTGTATGATTTCATGTCTAACGGGTCTTTGGATAAACGCATTTTCTCTAAAGATGGTTACCACTCTCTTGATTATAAGAGAATATATAAGATATCTCTTGGTGTGGCAAGAGGGATAGAATATCTACATCGAGGATGCAATATGCAAATTCTACATTTTGATATCAAGCCTCACAATATTCTTCTAGATCAAAATTTCACTCCAAAAGTTTCTGACTTTGGGCTTGCAAAGCTTTATCCTACGAACCATAACATGGTATCGTTAACTGTTGCGAGAGGAACCTTGGGATATATGGCACCGGAGCTCTTCTACAAGGACATTGGTGGTGTCTCTTATAAAGTTGATGTTTATAGTTTTGAGATGTTGCTGATGGAAATGGCCGGTAGGAGAAGAAATGTAAATGCAAAGGCTGATCGCTCAAGTCAAATTTATTTCCCTTTGTGGGTTTACGATCAACTCCATGAAGAAACTGAGCTTGAAATGGAAGTAGTAGAAGAGGAAAGAGAGATAATTAGGAAGATGGTAATAGTTGCTCTTTGGTGTATACAGTTAATCCCAAATGATCGGCCATCAATGACTAAGGTCTTAGACATGCTTGAAGGAGATAATAATAAATTGCAACTGCCCCCGAAGCCGCTTCTATATCCATCGGAGAAGCCGGTTGATGATGTCGACACTAGAATAGAACTTGAATCATGCTCAATTTCATCAAGTACAACAATTTTCTGACTGATTCCAAATTTTGAGTAACGATAACATTATGAAATCGTGCATGTATGACTTTCTCTTCTCGATGTGTGAATAATAGGCAAAATAAATGTAGTTCCATCAAAAGTATAATTGGTCATGTAATTCGTGAACCAAGATGCTTTTAGCGTTTGTTACTTCCTGTGTTTTGTAGAAGAATTGCCTCATCGTTACATTACTTATTTCCCGAGGGCTCTTGATATGATAGTCCAAGCTCATCTTGTATGGAGCAACGTGTCTGTCTCCCTTCTCTCTACAGTCCAATATCAAGCTTTCTCCTTCCCGCCACAACCTCTCACCCTCGCCCTTGACATCGACCGCCGCCTCATCAGCCGCCTCGATGGCATTGGCCGCCTCCGCGGAGCAACATCCCACCTCGAGCTCATGTCCTGTGATGGGTCCCATCCCGAACTCCTCACCTTTCTCTCTCCTCCTCTAGTCCTGCATTCGCTCTTGCGCATTGGTTCTGGGGAGGTGTGTCCATCGCCCACTCGCTTGGTCCCAGTTGGAGCCCCGACACGGCGATTCTCTACTCGCCCATCAGTCTCTACTCAAAATCCGTTGACTGAGCTGAGGCGGAGAGGAATTTTACGGACATGGATACTAAAAGGGACCTGTTTTCTTGGAGTTCCATGATCTCTTTGCTTTGCCAATAATCACATGGGTTTAAACCAGTCGATGCTTCCGCTCATATACTTGAAGATGGGCTTTTTCTCTAATGATTCTGATGTCTTTGTTGGGTGTCCATTGATTGATATATTTTGCAAAGGGTAGTGCCGATTGGGTTTCAGCTCGTACGGTGTTTGACGAAATGTCCGAGAGGAATGTGGTTGCTTGGGCTTTTGACGATGACCAGATCTACTCAGCTGGTGAGTTGGGCCTTTGACAGATGGATTTACGCTCACTGCTGTTTCGTCGGCGTGTTCGGGGACGGAGTTACTATTGCTTGGGGGGCAATTCCATTCCCGAGTTATATGGTCTGGATTGGGCTCGAATGGTGTTGTTTGATGCAAGCATGATGGACATGTACGTGTGTTGACACCTAATTTTTTAGAAAATAAAAAATAAAATAAAAATTCGGTTTTGAAAATCTTTCTTGTTGAAAATATATTCTCATTTTAAAATTCAAAATTCAGTTTTTATTTGATTTTGGAGCCTTTTTATTGTTGGATGGTTGAGTGAATATTTGCAAATCTTCAACAACTTTGGTTGAGCTTTTCACTATAAAAGGTGAGGCTTCAGAACGGAGCAAGGGAGGTGGTTTTTCTCTTGATCGAAAAAGAGAAAAGCAAAAAGGTGAAAACAGAGAAAGAAAAGTCAAAAGGGAAAGGGGTGAAAGTAAAGAAGTGACCGGTCATTGGGAAGGAAAAATGAAATTCCTACTGTTCACTTTCTTCCCCTCATTTGCATCTGCTTGACCGATCATCCGCTTCTGCTCTGCACGGCGTCACAGCTCGTCCGCCACCTCACGAAGTGACGCCGGAACCGCCCTCGCCAGCCTCCACCGCGCCTCCGCGCAGCGAAGCACCACACCGAAGCCCGCCGACGCCGCCGTTGCTGCTTCCTCCTCTTCCTAGCCTCCAACCACCCGTGAGCCCGAATGCCTACGGCGCTCGCGTCTAGCTCCACTCGCTGATCTCCACGTTCTCGCCGTGCTCGACGCCGCGACCCCCGACGACAGCAGATCCTGATTCGCGCGCGACCTGCCTCTGCTCCGACGCCTCTGCTCAGCCCGACAACCGTCGCCGCTACCTCTGCTCTGGCACTAAGCAAACCGACGCTCGCCATATCCGACGCCGAGCTCCGCTAACGTCTCCCCTGCCCGAGTGACGCCGCTGCAGCGCCCAGACCTCTCGCGTTGCTCTGCCTCCGACGCACCCGCGACTCTGCCCTGCGACAAGCAGCATCGCACCAGCAACCCACGAAGCCCATCTACGACCACGCTACTTCCCCTTTCCCGTCCGGATCTGTCAGTCGCCATCGATCCAAGATCCGCCGCACCAGACCACACGTTCGCGATGCCCCTTTTGCCGATGCTCGCTGCAACCGAGCCGAAGTCCACCGTGCCTGCTGCCCATCGCCGAGCGCCGCTCACCTCTGTTGATCTCGCCTCCTCTGTCAGTCGCCGAACTCGCACTGCCGCGCCTCCATTTCCGACCCGACGCACTTACAGCGCCTTCGTCCGCAATCGCTCGGTGTCCGACGCCTCCTCTTCTGTGCGACGATTCCACAGCAGCTGCCGAAACCAGTCACCGGAGATCCCCCCACTCGCCCGACGATCTCCGTCCGCGACCGCCCGGTGTCCGACACCTGCCGCCGCCACTCATCGGAACGCCGGCGACCAACTCCTTGGTGACCCATAATCCTCGGCGAACCACCACGAGCTGTCGAGCTTTTCTTTTGGAAACAAAGGAAAAAAAAAAAGCAAAAGGAAAAGAGAAAAGCAAATTAGGTAGTTTATTTTTATTTTATTTTATTGTCATTTATTTATTCGTTTTTAAATTTTGTTATGATTGTTTAAGTTAGAGTATGGTTTGTCAATGTTAATTTGTGCATTTTGTAGGCATTATCCGAAAGAATTTTGTCCGAAATTATTGTAATTATTAATTTGATTCGAGAGACATCGGATCATTTTTTTAATTATATTAATTTTTGGGCTTTTTGGTAGAATTTTAATTGTTAAATCATGGTAATCATTAATTTGATCCGTAAGACCATGGATCGGATTTTTAATTATCTTGAACTCTATGACGTGATGTGTAGGGTTAGAATAATTGTTAAATTAACCTGTGAGACAACATGTTATTTTTTCGATTACTTTAACCCTCTATTTGTTGAATATCCTGATTTTTTAGATTTAATATTTAATTGATAATTACTTGTCTTGAAAAAACACTAAAAATTTAAAAAAATAAAAAAAATAAAAATTGCATGTAGGTTTAGTAAATTAGAGCATATAGGTTTAGTAAATTAGAATTTTTTTTAGAATTATATTTTTAGGATTGCATTTTAATTTTTGGAATAGATTAGGGTTAGACCTAAATAACATTTTTCTCGAAAATAAGATCATAGATATAGTTTGCATATTTTAACAATTTTTTTTAAAATAAAAAAAATAGTTTTTTCTAAGATAGGATATAGGTTAAATCAAATTAATTCTTATAGATTAGAAAATTATTCACTTTAGACATTTTAATTATTATTTTTATTAATTTCGAGTAAAAAAAATCATAAAAAGAACATGCATATAGAATTATTATGTCATTCATCCCATATCATGAAACGCATGCATATTTAGGATTATAAAAATTAGATTGCATACATATAGTGATAGTTCAAGTTATGTCATATGAATTGCATCTCATATAAAGTAAAATTCATGCATATTAAGTTTAGATTAATATTGCATAATAACAAAAATTAGGTGTCATGTCATTTAGAAAATCACGTTTAAGGCATGCATTTTTATTAGCATTTTTGTAAATGTTTTTTAGAGGATAAACCTTAATAAAGTTGTAGTTTATAAATTCATACGAATCTTGCATTTCTGTTTATTGAATGTTATTGATTGTGCACCTGCATGATCACCATTTGCATGTTAGTAGCTTAGGTTAAAATTAATCAATACTGCCTGCAAAATATTTTTGAAATTAAAATAAAATGGTACCGAAAGGGCATTAGAAAATTCTAGTGTAACCAAGTCCCCGTACCCATAGTCTCTGGTTCGTAGGAGTAAAATAATTCTCCCATTATTTTACTTAGGTATCTAATCGACCTACCATAAACCGATTAGTGGCGACTCCTAGTTAATAATCTTCTGCATATTTAAAAATTTAGACTTAAGTTGCGATTTGGTATGGGCTTGGGAGAGCCCGAGTTAAGTTTAAAAACTTGACAGTCCATTAACCTAGTTTTAGGTGGTGCACCGAAAAATAGGTCGCGACAACGTGAAGTGTGTAGCTAGTGGATCGCTAGGTAGACTCACGCCCAGAGGACTAATCCCCTTGCATTAAGCAATATCCAGAAATGAAATCTTCCGCGTCTGACCAAATTAGCATTGCTTTCTTATAAAAAATTTAACCTACCGGCTCCATGCATTGTTTATCGGTTTCCTCTATAAATAGCCAATGTTGGAACAACAATTTCCTTGCGCAAACCTAAAGTATTTATCCAACCTAAACGATGTCAACCCAAATGCTCTTCCTTGCTACGCTAGTTGTCCTCTCATCTTCCATGCAATCCCATGCGGTGGAATACACCGTGACGAACAGCGCCGGCAACACTACTGGCGGTGCCCGCTTCTCTAGCGAGATCGGCATTCCGTACAGCCGCAGGACTTTGTCAGCGGCCACCCGTTTCATATGGAGGGTCTTCCATCAGAAAGCCCCTGGGGATCATAAGAGCGTCGAAAAAGTGAGCTTGTTTATAGAGACCATGGATGGCGTGGCGTACGAGAGCAATGACGAGATCCACGTGAGCGCCACGTACCTTGGGGGATTCTCAGGGGACGTGAAGGGGGAGTTCACAGGGATATTGTACCACGAGATGGCGCACGTTTGGCAGTGGGATGGGGATGGGCAAGCTCCCGGGGGGCTCATTGAGGGGATCGCGGATTTCGTGAGGCTCCGGTCAGGGTACGTGCCGGGCCACTGGGTGGGGTCAGGCCAGGGCGATCGGTGGGATCAGGGTTACGATGTCACCGCACGGTTTCTCGACTACTGCAATGGCCTCAGAAACAGGTTCGTGGCCGAGCTGAACAAGAAGATGAGGACTGGTTGTAGCGATAACTACTTTGTGGACCTGCTAGAGAAGAGCGTTGACCAGCTCTGGAAGGACTACAAGGCTAAGTACACTACCTGACTAGAGACCATGCCCGCTCGATAGATGTACGTGCTTTGTAAAAAGCATTGCCAACCATATGATCCTTAACTATGGACCCTTATTGTTACATTTAATGTATATTAAGACATTTTGACAAGGATACTCATCGAGTCTCGGCCTCGTGGTCTCATGTGTGTTCCACATAAACTTGGGTTTGGCCACAAGGTCTACGATCCAAGCATCGGAATCCCTTATCCATCTATCGATATCTTGGATTCTTAAGTCCTAATTTGAGCCAGCCCCAAGTTTCAAGTCTGCAAGGACCAAGGTTTGCAGTGAGTTTGTGACACATTGACAATTGCTCTTGCGATAATACTTTGGTGCTTGTGATTTGTCCATTTTTTTCTCACGATTTTGAAATTTTGATGTGTTGTTTTCTATTTTCCTTGTTTTAAACAAACCCCGCTTGAGTGGGATTTACTTGTGAGAAAATTATCCAAAAAGTTCTAAACCTATTATGCGATGGTTAATTTAATTTTAAACCTTTTATTATGTCAATTTAATCATAAACCTATTAAATGAGGCCAATTAAGCCTTAGATCTTTCAATTATATCAATTTTGTCATAAACATTTTAACTATTTATCAATTTAGTCATAAACATTTTAACAATTTATCAATTTAGTTCTAAATTTTTTAACGATTTACCTTTTTAGCCCTTTCTGCTAATTTTGATTGGAAATTGCCCAATGGTCTTGTGTGACGTATTCAATGCTTGTATTCAAAAAAATTCAAATTTTTTTTATTAACTGTATCGATGTTTTCTTTTTTGTTTTCCTTTTTCTTTTTTTCATAAGTCTAGCAAGGTTGTGAAACCCTCACCTTGCTCGTGGCCCTTGCTAGATCTAGGCAAGCTTAGTGGCCAACGGTGGCCGGTGGCCTCACTGGCCCTGTGAAGAAAACAAGAAAAGAAAGAGAGAAAATTAAGAAAATCAATAAAATTTTTGGAATTTTTTTACATAATTAAAAAATTATCCACACTAGCACTAGATATGCCATATAAGACGGTTGGCATTGACTAGACTATCACGTTAGCAATTTTCAATTAAAATTATCTGGGAGGATTATATTGATAATATATGAAAAGATTTATGACTAAATTGGCAAATTGTCAAAATATTTAGAACTATATTGATACGATTAAAAGGTTTAAGAATAAAATGATATGATTAATAGTTTCGTAAATGACTTGGCTGCCATATAATAGTTGTTTTCTAGTTTGTTGCTTGAATATGGTAAAGAAGCCTCTTTGTAATTGAATCGGTGGTTTAAGACGTGGCCTTTATGCTTGCTTGACTTATTTCATATGAGGCTTTTAGCATCAGATTGAGCTTCGAGTTTCTTGCTCTAGTTGAAAGACTTCTGACAAGTCAAATAAATGGGGGTCAATTCACCATCCACTACCCTGTGAAGTGGGCTGATAAGTTGTTTTGGTCCTAATTCCGTAAAGTAAATGTGGTAGCGGAAAGAATGCCCCACATGATTCAAATTAGTGCATAAATTTGACGGAGTTATTCTTTAGGATGATCATTACATCTTCGATCGTGCTTCATAATAAATTGGTATAAGCATTAAGCAAGCAGCTAAAGTATGCAGTAACCTTGCCAAAATTTGGGTCGAGTTAATCAAGGATAACTAAGCAATTCTTTAAAAAAAAAAAAATTAAAATCAGACCCAACTCTATCCGAACCTTTAATTCAGAATCTATGCGTGTAGGTTCACAAAAGAAACATATAACCTTTGTATCCGGATTGGATTAGATATCAATAGGGACTCAAACCGAATAACTCGTTGACATTCTAAGCCACGCGGATTCAACCTCGATCTTCTTTAGGTTAGTAATCTCCACTACCTTTGTAAACTTGCATGGTTTGCCATGTGTAAGACTTAATCAGTCTCCTCACCCATTGACCACTTCCACTCATTTTATTTTTACATGTCATCTACTTGCCCGACATCAATCTTCAGGATATGCCTTGAATAACTTTTAATGCCTAGTGACCCCTTTTCGATTTACGTAGTTCTAGACTGAACTATCTTCCTTGTTAGCTGGATTCACTCCTATGTGGAGGAAGCCCAATGAGTTGCAAACTCAAAAAAAGTTTGAGCCCATATGATAAGTCATATGGAGAAATATGATTTCTCACTAAAAAAAAAAAAGGTGGTAGCCGCAAAAAGACGTAATAACAAGAGAAAAAGAGAAAACAGAAAATTTGGGGGTTTGGGCAAAGTCTAATTTACATTAAGCTGGCATCGGAGGTTGATTCGTGGTCCGATTGAGCTGAAATTTTGCCAGCATGTTTGTGGCGCAATCTTCTCAAATCTAAACGGTTTGATTTTCATTTGAAGCTTCCTACATCAGGTTTTTTTGTAGATTGATCAAAACCTGTGTTTTTGGTCAGATTTATCCTTGATCTCTTGTGAAATTCATGTGTATTGCCAA
Source organism: Eucalyptus curtisii (assembly GCA_017140595.1). Taxonomy (NCBI): domain Eukaryota; kingdom Viridiplantae; phylum Streptophyta; class Magnoliopsida; order Myrtales; family Myrtaceae; genus Eucalyptus; species Eucalyptus curtisii. The sequence continues at coordinate 13,339,617 of CM029500.1, forward strand.
GAATTATGTTATTGAGGTCTTTGCTGCTATGTACCTCTAGTATTTGCTAGAGAATAACATTGTTCACTCAATTTTGTTGATAGTGAAGATTTTTGGGTGGACTCTTTTGATCTCCTCACATCGAGGATATTTTCCACGTAAAAAATCGTCTTGTGTTCGTGTGCTTGGTATTTATTTTACTCTATTATATCAATTCCTATTAGGTTTACACAAGAGGGGAGATTATTTTATTCCATTGCGTTAATTCGATATTTTTCGAATTGTTATCGTTCTCCCATCATTCCTTTACATAGTTCTAGGTTGAGCTCTATACAAGCAAATTTACTAACATTTGTTCTAATAAAGTTAACAAGACATGCATAATTTAGATGAAATGTCCGAATGAAAATACACGTGTAAAATGGGGTACGATCATTAAACATCACTCATACTATGTTAATCTCAGGTCAAACTCACTAGATCATGCTCCAATTAATTGTGTGAGATTTTGTGGGATCATTACCAACTATTTTAAAAGCTAAAACTTTTGGATTGGACTTTCTAATATAGTATCAAAGACAATAACGTCCCTTTTGCATATGTGTGTCCATCCCCCCTCAGTCAAATTTTATGTGCCTCTCCTCATTTGGCTTGCACATGAAAGGCAGTGTTAGAAAGTCCAATGCAAATTAAGCTTTTAAAACGTGTGATTAATGCTATCTCTTTTGCGTATGTGCTTCCGCCCCCATCAAATTCCATGTGCCACTCATAATATAAATTGTACGTGAGAGAATGTGTTAAAATATAGTCTCATTTCAATTGACAACGAGTCCTACTTGCTTTTGAGATTCATGTGGTCTCTTCGCACCTAATAACTTAAGTTTTTAGGTTAGACTTTCTAATATAATATCAGAGTCGGGCAATCCCTTTCATATATTTGTGTCAACCTCCCATAAGTTAATTCTATGTACTGCTCCTAATCCGATTTGCACGTGAAAATGAGTGTTGAAATATTGATAATTGGTCATAAATGCTTTTTATATTCATATAGTCTATCTCCATCTATTAACTTAAACTTTTGGGCCGGACTATTCTAACAAATTGGACCAACACATGGTAATAGTGGAGACACACAATTTATATGGCAACTGAAAGGGAAATTAAAACAAATAATCTTAAAACTTTGGCCTAATGTCTAATGATCATCTTTGGAATTTCAATTTGTTCAATTTGGGTAATAGTGTAATTATCAAAATTTATGAATAGTACTGAAGGATTGATTTGACTTTGTTAGGAAGTTGAGGGACTATATTAAACAAATTAAATGTTTAAAAACTATGTTGAACATTTGTAAATAGCTCAAAGACCACATTGAACCAATTAAAGGTCTAACAATCATATTGCATACGGGGCTAAAATTTAGGGCTTATTAGTATCATTTTCCCAATTATAACCATGTGATAAAAATGGGTACTAACATAATCATAGGTTATACTACTATATAAAATCATGTATGGATTTAGTCAAACTTTTGGGCTATAATATTGAAATCCTTCAGTGATTTTGCTTCTTATAATACAAGAGACATGACTTTATTATTTTTCGCTGAGCAAATAAAAATCATATTCACAATCAAACAAGTACATTGGATACTCAAGACGTGCGCTCTAGTGTGGAATGCGCACTCAAGAACTAAGAGTGGAAACGCACTCAAAAACTAAAGTTAAACAGGTAAAATTCTGTGAGACCATACCTAATTACTTTAAAAGTTAAAGTTTTTAGATGAAAACATGATTTAATTCTCCCTCAGGTGTAGGCTGGATTAATTGTGGAAATATATTTCATGGGAGGCAAATAGAGGCCTAGGAAGATTTGAAATAAGGACCTTTCTCACAATGCCGACTGTTTTAAAAACTTAAATTGATAGGTGAAGACATAGTTTAATACTTATGTATTCTAACACTAAGCGAATATTAGAAAAGCTCTAAAAAAACCCAAGAGTGAAATGCGCACTCAAATGAACCCACATATAATCATGTGATGAGTATCTAAGTGGCTGTTCTGTGGGCGACGCTAAAGATATTGCCATGAAGGGCCAGTCATCCGAGTAAGGTTGGTGCAGGACGAAAGTTGAGGAAATCACCGTTGAGATTTGTGGAAGGAGGGATAAGCAACAAGTAAAATTTTAATGAGAAATGCATTGTTAGATAGATACTTTTTTCTTTTGGTCGAATGTTAGATAGATATTGAGTCACCGGTAAACCTAACTTCCTAGTCGAATAAATCTTAAAAAAGGAACATTGTCAACTTAAATCTTATGGAGACAGGAAGATAAGAAAATCAATTAAAAGTGTAATCTCGGTGTAAGTTTGGCTCTTCATCATTCTCCGCCAGCGAGAAGAAGACGACTTGCGTGGCCGGCTTCTTTGACTCCAGCGAACGCCCTTTCCAATGATTTAAGTAATGAAACTGCTTTGGACATGGAAGGACACATCGCGATCTTTACGTTGGGAACTATCTTCACAGTTGCATACTTTTCGTTCTCAATGCCCTCCAAAAAATCATGTCGTTTGGAAAGTGAATTTATCTTAATTGAAGCTCATAAAAATCCAAACCCAAAATCCTCATGAATAGTTTTTTTCCTTAGGCATAGATTTCTCAACCTTGAGTATCGCACTAGTATTTTTATCATGAGGTAAGTCACCAGACTCAAAAGACTCACACTCACAAAGAGAGATCTTTGGCCTAAAGAATTTTCTTTAGTTGATCGATCATGATTAATTTCACAACCAAGCAACAAAGAATTTTCAAAATTTGATTTTTCAATCTCATGAAATCCAAACTTCTCAAAGATCAGTTGAGCCAATTTGATGCCCTTAACTTAATGGGCATTTCACAGCCATTCTAAATGAAGATTTTACACACCTTATTAGATTCTAATAAAATTATGAAAAATACTAGCTCTTTTCCATTCATTCTCATCAACATGCGAAGAAGTCAAGAAATCATTAACAATTGACATCTAAATTGAGTTATCAAATATAATGACTATTATCCCAATAGTCAATGGTTGACACCCAATATTATAAATATTAGCCGAATGTTTCATATGACGCTCTTCTTTTCCCTTTTCTTTTAAAGCCCTAAATCACACGGCTAGATTTAGTGCTCTAACTTGATCAGCGATCAACAAAATATCTTATGAAAAAGCTGATCTTGAACTGCAATTGGCTTAGAAGCATTTACTTTGATGCCAAACCGATGCACGGCGGAAGGAGTGGCAATACACGATTAAGAATAGTAGAAAAGAGGGGTAAACAGATGACATGGAAGGAAATCAGACGAAAGGCAGAGGTAAGGGGCAGAAACACCAAAGGCTTGACAATAACTTCCTAATCTCAATATCAATTCCTAATCAAAAACTAGGTAAAGAGATGCATTGACAACGATATATTGTGTAATTTTTAAACCTAGTTTCCTAATTGGATAAACAATAAAAAGGAAAAATTTTCAACCGAAATTTTAATGTGATAATAATAAATCTAAAGATACTAAAATTGATTCAAAGTGTATTTTGATGCAATTATACTTCTTCGTCATAGGGAGGCCGGCATAAGAACGCGGGCGACGTATCATGTGACGGTAGTAATTAAAAGGAACCTGGATAAGTGAGTGGAAATGTAGATGCATACGGGACAACCTCCAGTCGTCTTCCCCACCAGGAGTCCTGGAAACCAGTGGATTGGGTCCGCCGTAGTTAGTGCACGCAATACCGTAGTGAAGGCCTCCGAATGTGAATGGTGAATGGTCGAAGGCCCATGAGAAGAGAGAGGGGGGAGTGGGGGGGGGGATCTTTATTGGGTCAACCGAACTGGAGAGATGGCATAATTTCCCACGGCCCATGATATAAGGGCTCATTGGGCACATCCAGAAAGGGGAAACATATCCCAAGGCGGAGCAAATTAAGGTGGCATGATTGGTAGCAATTATGATTCGTCGTTGACACAGGAGATGACGATGGAAGATTGGGGTTGAGCAACGAGCTGTTTGGGCGCTGGTTTAACTCAGGATCGGGCCCGAAGCGGCCTTATCCGTTCTGTATAGACAGGGATCCAAAAATTGAGAATCGGCCTTAACACATCTGGTTCCCGGTTCTTGGCCTAGAACTGGTGAGAAAGACCATTCTAGGCTAGAACCAGGAACGGACCAAGTTGAACTGGTTCACTCACAAGTCTCTACTCAACTCTTCAAGGTTCGCTGGTCAACAGGAGAAAGCTGATATCTCCTCTTTTCCTTAGCAGGATTTGCGAGTTTCATGTACATGAACAGTTCTCAAGCTCTCAGCTCCATTGAGTTCCGACTCTGTGACTTATACTGTGCTATGATCACTCCGTGGGTACTCAATCTTGGAGCTTTCCGCATCTTGTTTTGTTCTAATGCGAGACAAGCGAGAGTCTTTGGAGCCTATTTCGAGTTTCGCGGAAGCCCATTGTTATTTCTTGGGTTTTGTGCGTCTGGGTTCATCTTCGCCCCTGCTCTTTTCCTCTTGCTGGAGACGGTAACGCGAGCTCTTTTGGTTGTCTGCACTGGTTTTATGCTGGGATGATTTGCTCCGGCACTGTGGAAAAATGGGTCCTCTGCTCTATTCACTGAAGCAGAGTTTTGCTCTTTGGGGCTGTTTGTTTCTGACCGATGGGTTTAAGAAGGTCGAGAGATAGAGTTTTTTGGGCTCACAGCGTCTTTGAGGCTCAAGCGGTCGAAGATGTAGGCGTTAGATGTCCTTAGTTACCTTGGGCAGAAGTACACTCCAGGTGTCAAAACTTGCGCGGGGTGAACACTTAAGTGCCAAAAGTTTGAAAAGTGACATTTAAGTGTCAAAATCGAAACAAAATGGATCACTTAAGTGCCACTCCAGCCAAAATCCTGTAAAAATGCTGACGTGGCAATTTTCCAGCGAAGCAAGTGCAAAACGACGCCATTTTGCACGCTGACGTGGCAAGACAATACAAAAACGACAACGTTTTGGTGCTAACGTGGTAAAAAAATTAATATAAAAATTAATAAAATTAAATTTAAAACTAAATTTATTTTAAAATTTTAAAAATAAAATAAAAATAAAATAAAAATATCAAAAAAACTAAAAATTTAAAAAAAAATTAAAAAAAGGGCCGGGCGGCTCGGGGCTAAGCCCTCGCCGCCGTCACCTCCCCACCACCGCCGAAAGGGCCCGGCCCCCCGTCACGCTCCGGATCCTCAAGCACGCGCACATCCCTTACTTTTGGTCGATTTTAAAATGCGATATCCCAGGACTACATATCGCCGACCCTTTCATTTTAATTTTATAGCACATGCGAAAGCAATTATAAAAATCCCCAGACAATAAGGTAATGTGATATACAAGTAGGACTAAAAATTTAAACCTAAAAACCAACACCCTTATATACATATATAACGACTCAGTCATACATGTACATATACAAGCCATGCTAAAAAGGTTGGTTTCTACTCAAACAGGTTCTACAGCAAAGGTCATCAAATAGGAGTGGAGTATCAGTTCTCACTCTGGATCATCCTCGGGGTTCTCCTTCAGGTACTCCTCTTCGGGTTCTTTCTCCTTAGGTTCCTCATTAGGGTCCTGAAATGTTGTCCCACAACCAGGATGAGACTACGTCTCAGCAAGTTCTACCCCTTAAGACCCGATTAGTAAACCAATACACCTTAAGGCTGCCTATGCACAACGCGAGTAAGAGGACTTACCATGGTCTCAGATTCCACCTGCATATTAGCATAGTTCAATAGGCACCCTAACAATCACATCGGTCTTATCAATCCATCGACCTAGTCGATTACAAGTAAACCGGACCGTTCATCGGTCATTTCAACTCAACCAATCAATTTACAACATCAAATCCGGGCAATGATCAATCGAGCTAGTCGATTACATGTCAACAAGACCACTTCCGGTCATTTCAATTATTCCAACTCAATTCCCAATCATAAATCATGGTCCTTAGAACACAACTTATTTATAGGTGGAAATCACGGCCCCACTCGGCAACTTTCAATATAATCGATAACCACACTCCGCACATGTTCCAATTGATATTCACTGCCACACAGGGGCATAGCCTACTCGCAGTTCGGCTATCTACTAACATTAATGCCAGGCATCGCCTTACCCCTTGGAGCGCGACTTCGTCACTACGTCGACGGTGTTCCCAAAGGAGCATAGGTTCAGTTGGCCTAGCCTCTACTGCGACCCGAGCCTCGTCACTACGTTGACGGCGTTCCCGAAGGAGCATAGGTCCAGTTGGTCTAGCCTCTACTGCGACTCGAGCCTCGTCACTACGTTGACGGCGTTTCTAAAGGAATATAGGTCCAGTTGGCCTAAGCCACTACTGCGACCGAGTCTTTCAACCAGCACACGACAATTCAATACTGACCCCCGGACACTTTGCATTTCATTCAAATACTCCCATTACAATAGTAATCTTAAAAATCCAATTTCGGTGCCAAACCCGACACTTGGGATTTTTTTAATAAAATCCATACTTTTCGTAATCAACACTCAATTTGTATTATCCACTCATCAAATTCAAATTCTAAATACACAGCAGCGATCAACATGAAATTCTGAGCGTCGATCATCCCGGTCTAATTTTCGAAAAAACAAATAAATAATTAATTAATAAATTTCAAAAATCAATAATTAAATACAATAATTCCAATTTAACACAATATAAAGCTCAATTAAATAAACAGACTGCACCACAAAAATCAGCACGAAATTTCGGTCACCGGCCATCCCGGTTGAATTTCTGAAAAATAAATAATTAAATAATTAATTTCAAAAATTAATATTTAATTCCAAAAAATTCCATTTAGGCCCGAATTGCCTAATTAACACCCGATAAGGGTCGGGAAAAATCCCAAGAAGCATCCAATAAATACTATAGGTAATTCTCTATCTAAGTACACTAACCACCTAACTAATATGCAATGCAATTAACTAATAATCGCTAATCCATTCTAATCTAACCACCTAATTACACTTAACTAACACTAATCAACCTTTAAGTATAATTAGAAAACTAAGAAGGCATTAGTGAGCAAAACTCACACAAAACGACGGGATCGACGCGAGGATCGATTTTCCTCAAGGCGGGCCGAGCATCCGGGCTTAAGAAGACGGCCAAAACGGGCCAAACCCTCGCTACAATACTCATTTTTGCACTCTCTGTGCGCTGCTGGTTGGGGCCGGATTAGGGGCTGAGAGGGCGAGGCAAGGGCGGCGGAGGGCGAGGCGGAGCTCCGGCAAGGCCGATGGTGATCGGAGGTGGTTGGGCGGCGGCCTGAGGTGGCCGAACGGGACCAAACAGAGGGGGAACAGGAGTTGGGGTCGCACGGTGGGGACGCTTGGACGGTGGAGAGGGCAGGCGGCTGCACGCGTGCTCGCGCGGGGACGAGCGACCGGTGAGCGGCGAAGCATGGGCGACAATGGCGGGCTGCTCCGAACCCAGGCGAGCTGCTTCCATTTCTGTTCTTCTGGTTCGCACAAAACGGAGAGGAGGGAGAGAGTGAGTCGACGAAGAGAGAGGGGGCGGAGCTGCGAGCGGACAGCAGGGCGGTAGCAACGGCAGCTCCGGTGACGGCTGCGACGGCGATGGCAGCTCCGGCTTCGCTCGTTCCTCGGCTTGCTGGGTTTCGCTAGTCTTCGGTTGCTACTCAAGAAGAAACTGAAGAGAAGAGGAAGATGCAGTAGAGAGAGACAGCGACGGGAGAGAGAAGGGGGGAAAGCAAAACCGGTTTCTCTCTCTTAGGTCATCCACATGTGGGCCACACCAGCTGTCATCCACCCACCCTTTTTTAGACAATTATGCCCCCTTCTAGAAGCATTTAGGTAGGTTAAGGTGTGGGGTATATGTGGCATACGAATTTGTAGGCAAAATGGCACAAATTGGACCCCAATCCTTCTTCAAACAATTTAATCCGGCCCTTTGAAAATTCAACCGTCGAGTTTTTGGTCGAACTATATTTCTTCCTCTCCAACATAACCCACTTGTATCCCAATTTCACAATAAAAACGGTCCTCTACAAATTCTGATAAAAAACGGCCCTAACTCAACTTTTTTCCAAAAAGTCTCGGTTGTTAGAAAAATCTTCTAAGACTAAGTCGATGTTCCTAAAATTTATTGTGACATGACAGAATCTTCAATTTCTGAAATCGGACTTAGATTGGCGGCTAATTTTACTCGGACGCGTTTTTAGCGTGACGTAGGCTATCGGGTAGTTTTTAGAATTTTTTAGGACAAATGACCTGTGGTTGACTTTCTTCGAGCCACAATGAACCCACTAGACCCATTGGCGATTCTCGGTTGTCGTGAAAATCTTGAGGATTCAAATACGGACACAGGGTACCAAAACAAAAAGAAAATCAGTCTAGTGCCGGTCGATGAGAATTTTCCAATTTAGTGGTGTCACCCACGATTGGCCATACATCTCGTCGAACCAGCCTTTCTCTTATTTCAAATCGATTTTATACTGTGCCGCAATGATCTCTAAAGATGAGCACGGTCGAGAAGTCGATTCCTGGTCGAATTCTCAAGTCTATTTGCCTTAAAGTCCTTAATAGCTTACCCAACTAGTCTAGTTATCTCGTGAGTGGCCAACTCAGAGAAAAACACTATAATCACGTCGATGAAATGCCCAATTTATCTAATCGAAATCAGAACCCAAAAATCTGGATGTCACACCCCCCCTTTTAAAAAAAATAGTTTTTAAAAGAAAATAGTTTTTTAAATATTTTTCTTTTATTTTTAAATGTTTAAATAAGTTTAGTTTTTAAATGTTCTACTATCGATCATTGATCATCTTGCGATCTACTCTCTCAATCGCCTTTTAATAACTAGTCCTAGATCATATTAAAATTGCCTCATTAACTGTAAAACCATTTCAAAGAATTATTATAGTTGTAATGCTTGAGGGACATAACGTATAAGACCGTTTCAAACACTACTTTTGGCATTAATTCTATAATCGTTATAGAGCATTATTCCAGGCATTAATTTGTAACCGTTACAAGTCTTTATTCTAGACATTAACTTTATTACTGTTACAAAACTTTAATTTGAACATTACATCTAAAACTGTTTCAGAATACTAATTAGTCATTTGAATTTGAAACCATTTCAGATAATTAATTTGCCCATTGATTCAAAATCGTTTCAAAAATCGTTTCAGATCATTAATGTGATCATTACATCTAAAACCGTTTCAGATCTTTAATATAGCTTTGAAGTATGAAACCGTTTCAAAACATTAATGTGGTTATTAATTCTAAACTCACTTCAGATCATTAATGTTGTCATTAATTCTGAACTCACTTCAAATCATTAATATTATCGTTAAATTTGAATCCGTTTCAAATCTTTACTTTGGTCATAAAGTCTAAAGCTCATTTCAAATCTTTGATTTGGCCGTAAAGTTTGAAACCATTTTAGAACTTAGATTTTTAGTTCGACTTAATCTGATTGCCTTAATTGCAAACACATTTACAATATTGTCTCTGCCATTCAAACGTTATTCTAATTGGTTATGGTGTGTGACATTTCTAGGTTCATCACTGAGCTGGTAGTAGGATATGTATTAACACATTAGCACAATCAAGAGCACTTATTGTCTTGATCAATCTCCACTTCCTACAAATCACGAGTGACATCTAACAATATATCATGATTACCTAAATAGAATGAAATGTTTCAAGTACATAATGAGCCTATCAGCTTTAGCAACCGTGCAATTCGATTATTCTATCTCACCATGTCCCGATCGACCAAAGGCCATGGAATTATTGGTCAAGCCACCAATCCGATGATATGTCAAATTTTAATTGATATGTATTCTTCGAGACATGAACCATTCATTATCGGTTACAACCTTGGCCAAGGATTTCAATACAATGTCATAATTAGATCGCATCGGACATCAATTTTCTATCTTGTATATCTACATATATAAAACAAAAAGACATATTCCATATTGTACACACACATGCCTTCATATGTGAACAAACTATGACTAGCAAGTATAGAGATGGTTTGTGAACCCTAGCTATCCAACATACAAGTTAGCATTATGCTTCAAGTTTAAGGATCTTATACAAGATCAAAGCATGAACAATTAGTTATTGATCCCGCTAAAAGCTTCCATGTTGCCAATCGTTTTTTGCATGTCACGTTTAGTAAACTTGTCTGAGACAAGTACCTATGTTCTTTTTTAGATATCATATACCCAATAACTTATAACTTATCATCCCCTCATATATCCAATAGTAAATGGTGAACCTTGAGAACACACCAATTTTAACAGAATTATCGACATCCTCTCAATGATTCATTAACCAGGAATTTTTTTAAGATTCAATATTCTTGACCCCTTAAGAAAAATTTAGTCCTAATTGATCTTATGAACTTATTCATGGGATGATAAATGAATATTTCTTTGCCATTAAATAAATAATGCAACTTAAATTCCTATCATGTAACTATTACATGATTGCTTTAGGGCATATAGCTAACACTAGAGTCTAGTGCCATGATCCCGAATCATGATACACAATCCTATTATTATTATATGTTAATTTAGATAACTATTTATGTAAGATTATTTTGGTATTGATAAAATTTAGTAGTTTGAGAGATCAGTAATCGTTATTGCAATGTTTAATCGTTATTGCGATGTTACTCCGTACGTGATTTTCTTCCATTATTTTTTCTTGAGGTTTCAAAATTTTGATTTCTTGTTTTCTATTTTTTCCCTTTCTTAAACAAAACCCACTTGAGTGGGATTTACCTGCTCAAGTTGAAGGAAGTCCAACTCAAATGAGATTTATTTAATGCTTCAAGTAAGGTGCCTTTGGAGACTGGATAAGTAACTCATTCGGTTTCCAGGGCCATATATAGGTAGAGGTGGCCCCGCCACTCATTTGAGAGTAGCCGAGCCATTATGTTGTCATTTCTCCCAAATAGAATATATCCAGATCAAATTTGGATGGCAAACGAATCATTCTTAAATGAGTTTGGTATCACCTGGCCATTTGGGTAAATGCGCGCATGCAAGTTCATGAGGTTATTAGTCGTTATGTTACCGATACGAATTTATCTATTTAAGGTGGGCATGGAAATTGTTGAGGAAGTGTGGTGTGAAATGCAGTAAGACAGGCTCATTTAGTTCCACCCTAATGACCCTAGATACAATTTTCTTGTGCATATGGATGGCCATTCATAAACATCGTAAAAACAAATTTCTATAGTGGATGGTCTTCTGTTAGATGTTTGTTTGTTTTGTGCGAAGGATCATCTTAAGAGTTACGTCTTATTCAACAATAAATGAGCACTGTTTGAAGGATAACTGCATTTCCACTGGTAAAAATTTAGGGTCAAGTAATATATGATAAGAAATTTCTTTGTACCTAGTTTCATACAGTGGAAATACTACATCTTCATCAGCTTCTGTCACAGCCTTTGTTTTCTCTTTCTTGAACACTGACTGGGGTTCCAAGAAATTTTTGATTATGTGGTCGAGATTAAGAATCATGTGGTTGGGCTTAGCTCACTTGCTAATTTCCTATACTAAGGAGAAATATCTATCTTTTTGGGTGTGTTTGTTTTGCAAAAAAATAAATAATTTGAAAAACATTTTCCTAAAAGTGATTGTTTGTATGACTTAAAAAAATGAATTAACAAACAATATTTTCATCATCCACAAAAATATTTAAATTTAAATTGTGTCAATAATGAAAACATTTTTTTATCAACTAATTATTTCAAGTGATATAAGAGATCAATTTTGGGAAAATGTTTTTTAAATTATTCATTTTCCAAAAAAGAAATAGAGTCTCTGTTTCATTTTGTTTTTTAATATGGTGTTTTAGCCTAGGTTGCTTTCTAGTTTCTTGCTTGAATTTGGCAAAGAAGCGCGCTCATAATTGAACAGGAGGTTTAAGGTGTGGCCTTCATGCTTTCTTGACTTATTTCATTTGAAGCTTTTAGCATCAATATGAACTTCAAGTTTCTTGCACTGGCTTATTGATTCCTGACAGTTTGTTACCAAAATTTATGCTGGAACAGTATTGGTTCGGATAAATGGGGGTCAATTCGCCATCCACTACCCTGTGAAGTAAGAAAAATGTGGATGAACTTACCCCACTCGCTAATTTCCTATACAAATATCTGTGTAGGTACATCTATTTCGCGAAAATGAACAATTTGGAACACATTTTCCTATAAGTGATTGTTTGTATCACTCAAAAAAATCAATGAATGAAAAAATATTTTCATCATCAACAAAAATATTTAGATTTAAATTTTTGTCAATAATGAAAACATTTTTTATTGACTAATTATTTCAAACGATACAAACGATCATTTTTCAGAAATTGTTTTTCAAATCATTTATTTGTCACGAAACAAAAGGAGCCTCTATTTCATTCCATTTTTTTTTTATGTGGTGTTTCAACCTCAATTTTATTCTAGTTTCTTTCTCGAATATGGCAAAGAAGCTTGTTCACAATTGAATCGGAGATTCAAGGTGTGGCCTTTATGTTTCTTGATTTATTTCAGTATGAGCTTCAAGTTTCTTGCTCTGGTCTATTGATTCCTTACAATTTGCTACCGAATTTACACTGGAAAAGTATTGGTTTAGATAATTGGGGGCCAATTTACCATCCGCTATCCTTTGAAGTAAGAATCATGTGGTTGAGCTTACCCCACTTGCTAATTTTCTATACTAAGGAGAAATATTTGTCTCTCTAGTGCTTCTATTTCGTGAAAAATGAACGATTTGAAAAACATTTTCCAAAAAGTAGTCATTTGTATCACTTAAAATAATTAATAAATGAAAATAATTTCATCATTAATGAAAATATTAAGAGTTAAATTGTTGTTGATAATGAAAGTATTTTCTTCAACTTATCATTACAAGCAATCTTTTTTGGGAAAATATACGTCAATTGATATAATGTTTCAATCTGGGTTGTTTTCTAGTTATTCGCTTGAATTTGGCAAAGAAGCTTATTCGTAATTGAATGGGAGGTTCAAGGTGTTGTCTGTAAGCTTACTTGACTTGTTTCGTATAAGGCTTTCAACATCAGTATGAGCTTCAAAATTCTTGTTCTGGTCGATTAATTCATGACAATTCATGACCAAATTTGTGCTAGAAAGTAGTGGTTTGGATAAATGGGGGTCGATTCACCATCCACTACCCTATGAAGTAAGAATCATGTGGTTGAGCTTACCCCTCTTTCTATAACCTATACTAAGGAGAAATATGTCCTTTTGTGTGTTTGTTTAGCGAAAATGAGCGATCTGAAATATATTTTTCTTAAAGTGATCATTTGTATGACTTACAAAATAAAAATATTTTTCATCAACTTATTATTTCAAGCGATATAAGCAAAAAAAATTTAGAAAATATTTTCCAAACTATTCATTTTTTGTGAAATAAACAGAGCCTTTATTTCTTTTTGTTTTTCAATGTGGTGTTTTAGCTTGGGTTGTTTTATAGTTTCACGCTTGAATATAGCAAAGAAGCATGTTCGCTGTTAAACGGGAGGTTTCCTTTTGGTCCAAAACGGAAGGTTCAACATGTGGCCATTATGCTTTTTTTACTTATTTTATATCTTATTTTATATAAGGCTTTTAGCATCAGTATGAGCTTGAAGTTTCTTGCTCTAGTCGATTAATTCCTGACAACTTGTCACCAAATTTATGCTAAAAAAGTACTGTTTCCGATAAATGGGGGTTAATTCACCAGCCACTACCCTGTGGAGTAAGAATCGTGTGGTTTAGCTCACCTCACTTGCTAATTTCCTATACTAAGGAGAAATAGATGTTCCTCTGGCTGCGTTTATTTCACAAAAGATCAACGATTTAAAAAATACTTTCTTAAAAGTAATCGCTTGTATCAATTGTAAAAATGAATGAACCAAAAATATATTCTTCATCCACGAAAATAATTATAATTAAGTTGTTCTCAATAATGAAAACATTTATCATCAACTAATTATTTTAAACAATACAAACGATTATTTTAATAATATATTTTTCAAATTATTAAATTTTCATGAAACAAATGAAACTTCTCTTTTATTCTGTTTTTCAATGTGATGTTTTCACATGGGTTGTTTTATAGTTTATCGCTTGAATATGGCACCGAAGCTTGTTTGTAATTGAATGAGAGGTTCGAGGTGTGGCCTTTATGCTTTCTTGACTTGTTTAATAGGAGGCTTTAATATGAGGCTCTTAGCATCAGTATGAGCTTCAAGTTTATGCTCTAGTTGATTGATTCGCGACAATTTGTCACCAAAGTTATGCTAGAAAAGTATTGGTTCAGATAAATGGTGGTCGATTCAACATCCACTACCCTATGAAAAAGAATCATGTGGTTGAGCTCACCCCACTTGCTAGTTTCCTATATGAAGGAGAATTATTTGTCTCTTTAGGCGCCTTATTCGGAAAAAAATTTCCTAAAAGTAATCGTTTGTATCATTTACAAAAATAAATGAACAAAAAAATGATTTCATTTTATACTGAAATATTTAGATTTAATTTACTGTCAATAATGAAAATATCTTTTATCGACTAATTATTTGAGAGAGATAAGCAATTATTTTTAGGAAAATTATTTTTTTCAAATTATTCATTTACTATGAAATAAATGGAGCCTCTATTTCATTTTGTTTTTTGATGTTGTGTTTCAGCCTTGGTCATTTTCTAGTTTCTCTCTTGAATACGGCAAAGAAGCTTGATCGTAATAGAATGGGAGGTTCAAGGTGTGGCCTTTATGCTTTCTTAACTTGTTTCATAGGTAGCGTCTATATGAGCTCCAAGTCTCTTGCTCTTGTTAATTGATTTCTTACTATTTGTTACCAAATTTATGCTAGAAAGGTATTGGTTCGGAGAAATGGGGGTCTATTCACCATCCAGTGCCCTGTGAAGTAAGAATCATGTCGTTGAGCTTACCTCACTCGTTAACTTTCTATAATAAGGAGAAATATCTATACCTCTAAGAACGTGTGTTTTGCGAAAAATGAACAATTTAAAAAATATTTTCTTAAAATAATTGTTTGTATTATCTACAAAATTGAATAAACGAAAAACATTTTTATTATCAATAAAAATATTTTGATTTAAAATGTTGTCGATGATGAAAGCATTTTTTATCAATCAATAATTTTAAGCGATATAAGTAATCAATTTAAGGAAAATATTTTCTAAATCATTCATTTTTCGAAAAACAAATGAAGCCTCTAATTCATTCTTTTTTCCTATGTGGTGTATCCGCCTGGGTTGTTTTCTAGTTTCTGGCTTGAATATAGCAAAGAAGTGCGTTCGTGATTGAACTGGACGTTCAACGTGGGGCCTTTATGCTTTCTTTACGTGTTTCATATGAGGCTTTTAGCGTCAGTATGAGCTTCAACTTTCTTGCTCTGGTTGATTGATACTCGACAATTTGTGAACAAAATTATGCTGCAAAGGTGTTGGTCTAGATAAATGGGAGTTGATTCACCATCCAATACCTTGTGAAGTAAAAATCATGTGGTTGAGCTTACGCTGCTTGCTAATTTCCTATAGTAAAGAGAAATGTAAGTTCCTCTGGGGGTGAGTTTGTTTCACAAAAATAAACGATTTGGAAAACATTTTTCTAAAAATAATCGTTTGTATCACTTATAAAAATGAATTAAAGAAAAATACTTTAATTATTGACGAAAATATTTATATTTAAATTGTTATTGATAATGAAAATATTTTTTATCAACTAATTATTTAAAGCAATACAAGTAATAATTATTAAAAAAATGATTTCCAAATCATTCGTTTTTCAAGAAACAAATAGAAACCTCTATTTTATTAATTTTTTCATTGTGGTGTTTCAGCCTAGGTTGTTTCCTAGTTTCTTGCTTGAATATGGCAAAGAAGTGTGATCGTAACTGAACTGGAGGTTGAACTTGGGTCCTTTATGCTTTCTTTATTTGTTTAATATGAGGCTTTAAGCATCAGTCTGAGCTTCAAGTTTCTTGCTCTTGTTGACTGATTCCCGACAATTTGTTACCCAATTTATGCTGGAAAAATATTGGCTCGGATAATAGGGTCGATTCACCCACAACTCCCCCGAGAAGTAAAAATCAGGTGGTTGAGCTTACCCTAATTGCTAATTTTCTATAGTAAGGAGAAATATATGACCCCCTGGGTGCATTTGTTTTAAAAAAATAAACGATTTAGAAAATATTTTTCTAAAAGTGATTATTTTTATCACTTAGAAAAGAAAAATGAATGAACGAAAAATTATTTCATCATTGACTACAAAATTTAAATTTTTATTGTTATTAATGATGGATATACTTTTTCATCAACTAATTATTTTAAGCGATACAAACGATAATTATTAGGAAAATACTTTTTAAATTATTCATTTTCTACAAACCAAACGGAACATCTATTTCATTCTTTTGTTTGATGTGGTGTTTTGCCTAGGTTGTTTTATAGTTTCTCTTGTGATTCAAATTAGTGCATAAATTTGATGGAGTTAATCTGCCGGAAAATCATTACATCTTCGATCGTGTCTCATCGTAAATTGGTACAAGCGCCTAGCATGTGACTAAAGTATGCATTAACCCCGTTTAAATTGGGGTTCAGCAAATTGAGGATGAATAAGCAAATCTCAAAAAAAGAAATGAAAATCCGGCAAACTCTATTCGGACCTTTTTTTTTCTTTTTTCTTTTTTTCAATTCAGATTTTATGTGGGTCGGGTCACAAAAGAAACATATACCCTTCATATTTGGATAAATCGTATCTCATTGAAAAATTGAACCGAACCAGCCGTTAACACTCCAAAGCCACACCTCATCTCATTAGGCTGGTAATCTCCGTAGCCTTTGTAAACTTGCCAGATTTGCCACGTAAGTTAAACAGACTCCTCAGTCATTGATCATTTCAACTCATTTCGTTTTAAGATGTTATCAACTTGCCCAACACCCATCTTCACAACATGCCTTGAACATGTTATTAATGCTTGGTGATCCCCTCTTCGAACGACGTAGTTCTAGGTTGAGCTCTTGCTTTCATTATTCTAATAAAGTTAATACTTAATTGAAGTAGACATACATAATTTAGATGAAATGCCTGAATAAAACTACAATTGTAAAATGGGGTACCATCATTAGACATCACTCATACCATGTTAATCTTAGGTCAAACTCGCTCAAGCTCCAATTAATTGAACCAGCACATGGTCAAAGGGGACACACAATTTTTACGATAATTAAATAGGAAGCTGACACAAATAATCCATAAAATTTGGCATATATGTAATGTCAATTTAATCATCAAAACTTGTGAATTGTGCTGATTTGAGTTCATTGGAAAATTGAAAAACTAGATTGAACACATTGAAAGTTTGGGGACTACATCACACATCTAGAAACAACCACAATGAACTAATTAAAGCTCCATAGATAACATTGCATATGGGGGCCAAAGTTTAGGAACTATTAATGTTATTTTCCCTAACTAAAGCCATATGATAAAAATGGGTATCGACACAATCAAAGGCTGTACTACTATATAATATCATGTATGGATTTTTTGTCAAACTTTTGGGCTTTAAGTAAAATACTGAAATCCTTGTTGAATTCACTTTTCATAATACAAGAGGGGCAATTGTCTTTTCTTATTAGCAAATAAAGATTATATTCATTATCAAATAAGTACATTGTACACTCGAGATGTGCCCGCTGGGATGGACGCAAACTCAAAAACTAAAGCCAAACTTGGAAATCTTAGTTTAGTTTTTGTATGTTCTAACACATCCACTAATGTGTGGTGTGGATTAGGCGTGGAAATACGTATTAAGGGAGACAAACAAAGACCTACAAAGACTTGAAGTTAAGACCTCCCTAAAAAATGGCAACTGTTTTAAATACTTAAATTGTTAGATGAAAAAGTGAATATTTATATAGTCTAACACTGAGAGAGCATCAGAAAAAGCGGTACAAAACTTAAGAGTGGAATGCGCACTCAAAAGAACCGCACACAAAGTCAAGCGAAGTTTATCAAAGTGGCTCTTACGTGGGCAACACTAAAGGATATTGCCAAGGAGGGCCTTGATGAAGGCAATCATCCGAGCAGGTTGATGCCAGACGAAAGTGCAGCAAATCACGGTTGAGATTCATGGAAAAAGATAAGAAAATTAATTATAAGTGTAATCTTGGTGTAAGTTTTGTCCTTCATCATTCTCCGCTAGTGAGAAGAGCATGAATCCGGCGAGTTGTGAGGACGGCTTCATCGACTGACAATGATGCTTCACACTTGGGAATTCTGCGGACGCCCTTTTCCAATGATTTGAGTAATGAAACTGCTTTGAACATGGAAAGATGTGTATCCCAATCTTGACATTAGGAGCTATCTTCACAGCTGAGTATTTTTCGTTCTCAATCCCCTACGGAAAAATCACGTAGCTTTGGAAGTGAATTTGTCTCAATTGAATCGCTTAGAAAGAGATCTCCAAACAGAAGATCTTCCCGAATGGTTTTTTTTTTTTAATTAGGCATAAGTTTCTTGACCTTGAGTAATGCACAAATATTTTTATCATGAGGGCAGTCACGAGACTCAAAAGACTCGAACTCACAAGAGAAATTTTGGCCAAAAGAGTTTTGTTTAGTTGATTGATCATGAGTAATATCACATCTTAGCAACAAAGAAATTTCAAAATTTGATTTTTCAATTACATCAAGTCCAAACTTCTTAAAGGTCTGTTGAGCTAGTTTGATACCCTTTGGTTAATAAGTATTTGAAATTTTCGGAAATAATTTTAGAACTACCATTAGTGAAAGAAATTTCATGTAGACTCGGATGCAATTGAGAAGTGAGTTCCAAAACCTTAACTAGAGAAGCGAGAATACAATTTGAAGAACAGTCATTTTGAATAAAGATTTTACACACCTTATCAGTAATTCAAGTAATTCTAGTATAATTTTACTTACCTTTTTCATTCATTTTCATCGACATGCGAAGAAGTCACGTAATCATTTACGATTGACATCTAAATTGACTTAACAAATATTATAATTATATCAATGGAAATATAATAAATATTGGCTCAATATTTCATATGATGCTCTTCTTTTCCCTTTCTCTTTTAAAACCCTCAATCACATGGCTAGATTTAGTGCTCCAACTTGAACAACGTTCGACAAAATCTCTTATACCAAAGGTGATCTTGAACAGAAATTGGTTTGGGAACTTTCATACTGATACGAAACTGATGCACGTGGAAAGGAGTGGCGAAACACGATTGAGAATACAGAAAGGAAGTATAAACAAATGACAAGAAATGGAAGGAAATCAGAAGAAAGGCAGAGGAATGGGGAAGGAACACCAAAGGCTTGATAATAACTTAATAATCTCGATATCAATTCATAACCAAAACCTGGCTAAAGAAACGCATTAACACCAATATGTATAGCGTAATCAGAAAATGGGTCCCTCGTCTATTCACTGAAGCAGAGTTTCGCTCTTTGTGGTTGTTTGTTTCTGACGGATGGGGGGTTTGTGAAGGTCGAAGAGATTGAGTTTTTGGGACTCACATCGTCTTCGAGGCACAAGCGGTCAAAGAGGTAGGCATTAGATGTCCTTAATTACCTTACAATCGTTGTGATTGCTGAACGGTCTGCAGTTAATCTGTTCCTGCTTTTACTGCTTGATCGTTCTCTTCAACTGGGAATGCTTATGACTAAGATGGGTTCATGTGAAAAATGAGAACTTTCAAATTTAGGAGTTAGGTTTAGTCACTGGCATCAGGTTTATGAAGGTTCATGTCCTGAGGCTTAGAACAAAGTCAAGTATGTTCTTTGCCAGACAAGTATCAAGTTTCTATTTTCGCACCTATATATCTAGTCTTTCAATACTTGGGTGTTTAAATCATGCACATTCAATACATTGATCGTTCTTTTCCTTTTTAGCATGGTTCAAATAAGCTTTGGGGTCATCATAAACTCTTAAAAACAATTGAATGAACATTATGTCATATCAAATTACTTTTAGGGTTCATGATTGGTAATAAAAACCATTTGATCACTTTGATCACTTAGATGAACAATCCCATCAAGTTAGAGGTACCGAAATGGCACTAATAAAACTTATTAGTGAAATCAAGTCTTAGAATTTGGAAAACTTTAATTGCGTAGAAAGTGAAGCAATCTCTCGTGCCTCACTTGATTACTAACTGACTATGAAAGGCTAGTGGCAACTCCCATCTGATATAGAATCCTTTAGGATTAATCCAAGCTTAAAATGAACCCAATGTCGTACGGGGTGAGGGCTTAGGATAACCATGGCTAACCGAGGGTCATCGACCAGCCTTTTGGGCATTACCTTTCAATGTTGTCCTTTTCCCTAACACCTCGGCAGCATTGATGGAAAAGAGGTTGTCATGACACTTGTATTGGTCGAGGTAATCTTATCTCAAAAGTCCCCATCAAACTATAATCAATCGATTGCTAATCCACTAGCTCTTAAAAAGCTGAACATTTCAGCGTGTTCACCATCTTGATCGTACTCTATAAATAGCCGAATTAGCTCAACAACATTCTCCAAGCCCAGATAAATCTTTAAATTCAAACCATGTCTAAGCTCTTCCTTGCCACGCTTGTGATCCTATCATGTTCCATGCAATCCCACGCGGTGCAGTTCACCGTGACGAACAACGCGGGTGACACTCCTGGCGGCATCCGTTTCACTAACGAGATTGGGATCCCGTACGCCCAGCAAATTATGACCGAATCGACCAATTTCATTTGGAGGACCCTCCAACAGAATAATCCTGCGGACCGAAAGGACGTTGCCAAAGTGAACTTGTTCATCGACAACATAGACGGCGTGGCAGACACGAGCAACAACGAGATCCACGTGAGCGCCAAGCACCTCGGGGGTTTCTCGGGGGACGTGAAGGGGGAGTTGACGGCGATCTTGTACCATGAGATGACGCATGTGTGGCAGTGGAATGGGGCCGGGCAGGCCCCGGATGGGCTAATTGAAGGGATCGCGGATTTCGTGAGGCTCCAGTCGGGTTATGCGCCGGGCCACTGGGTGCAGCCGGGCCAGGGCAATAAGTGGGACCAGGGTTACGACGTCACGGCACGCTTTCTTGACTATAGCAATGGCCTCAAAAATGGGTTCGTGGCTGAGCTGAACAAGAAGATGAGGACTGCTTATAGTGACAAGTACTTTGTCGACCTGCTGGGCAAGACCGTTGACCAGCTGTGGAGTGAATACAAGGCTAAATACGCTGCTACCTGACTAGACTCCACGGCTGATCGGTAGATGTATGTGCTTAATATAAAGCATGGTTAACTATGGAATTATCAAATAAAACATATGTGCAAATCAAGTTTGGATTATTTGCGCGATTTACTCTAATTCGCCTCTACTTCTGGCCATTCCTGCATATGTCCAAACGACTACTTCCTCTACCTGACCAAATAGAGAAATTTCGATGGCATTCAACTCGGTTCATTTGAGTTTGTCGGTAGATTGTGTGGGCTCCATTCGAGATTCGTATGATCTGATGATCAATATTCCTTGCATTGTTTTTAAATCTGGACCAGTCGAAAAAACCAATCTAAATTTCGATTTTTTAATTAATTGATTCAACTGGTTCCACCACCAGGTTGTAATTTACACAATTCGCAACTGAGTCATCTAGCATATGTATACTATTACTTGAGGTAGAGGCTCCTTTCTTGGTTTCTCAACCTAAATTACCTAAAAATCAAATTATAATAATAACTTGAATTAATTTAAATGAAACCATAAGCTTTTGTCTTCATTTAGCACTTAAAAGTGAAAATCACCATTAACTGCCACTACAACCAAACATAAATTTGCGAACTCTTTTTTGCACATAATTTGTGACAATTGTTAGGAATAATCTATTGCTAATCACCTGCCTCCAAGCGTGGAACAACTTGGGAGGTTTTTAAGTCTTAATTCGACCCTGTCCCAGTGATTCCAAGTCTAAGCGTACGGATCGAGGTTTGCAATGGGTTCGTGAGTTTGGCCTCGGGAAGCCCCAAGGTGGAATGTTGCGATCTCGAGTCTGGCTATCAGGAACCTAAGACCAATCAGTAAGGTCTAGAGTTTAGTGCCATGATCCCAAATTATGATACACAATCATATTATTATTATTATTATTATTATTATTATTATTATTATTATTATTATTATTTGGCATTTAGAGAACTATGTATGATAACTTTGGTATTGATAAAATTTAGTAGATTGAGACATTGGCAATTGTTATTGCTACAATGCTTTCGTACATATGATTCTCTTCCAATTTTTTCTTGGGGTTTTGAAATTTTGATATCTTGTTTATTATTTTCCTTTTTTTAAACAAAACCACTTGAGTGGGATTTACCTGCTAGAGCCGAAGGAAGTCCAACCCAAATGAGATTTATTTAATGCTTCAAGTAAGGTGCCTTTGGAGACCATATAAATAACTTATTCGGTTTCTGGGGCCATATATAGGCAGAGGTAGCCCCATCACTCATTTGAGAGTAGTGGAGCCATTATTTTCTCATTTCTTCCAAATAGAATATATCCAATTCAAATTTGGACAAATACGAATCACTCTTACATGAGTTTGGTGTCACCTTGCCATTTGAGTAAATGCGCGCGCAAGTTCATGAGGTTATTAGTCGGTATTTTACGGATATTAAATTTATCTATTTAAGGTGAGCTTTCACTCTTTTGCATGTTGTTGAGGAAATGTGGTTTGAGATGCAGTAAGACAGGCTCATTTGATACAATTTTCTTGTGCATATGGATGGCCATTCATGAAACCCGTAAAAACAAATTTCTATAGTGGATGTTCTTCTGTTGGAAGTTTGTTTGCTCAGTGCAAAGGATCATCTTAAGAGAGTTAAATCTTATTCAACAATTAATGGAGAACCGTTTGAAGGATAACTGCATTTCCACTGGCAAAAACGTAGGGTTAAGTAAATATATGATTGGAAATATCCATGTGCCTAGTTTCATATAATGGATTTACTGCATCTTCATCAGTTGCTGTCACAGCCTTCGTTTTCTCTTTCTTGGAAACGGACTTGGGTTCCAAGAAATTTTTTGATTATGTGGCTGAGATTAAGAATCAAGTGGTTGAGCTCAGCCCACTTGCTAGTTTCCTATACTAAGGAGAAATATATGTCCCTTCAGTTGCATTTATTTTATGAAAAAATAACAATTTGAAAGACATTTCTAAAAGTGACCATTTGCATCACTAAAAAAAAATGAATGAATGAAATTTATTTTCATTATTCATTAAAGTATTTATATTTAAATTATTATCAATAAAGAAAATATTATTTACCAATTAATTATTTCAAGCTATACAAGCAATCATTTTAGGAAAATATTTTCTAAATCATTTATTTTCCTACAGAGAAATAAATGAATATCTATTTCATTCTGTTTGTCGACGTAGTGTTTCCTCCTAAGTTGTTTTCTAGTTTCTCTCTTGAATATGGCAAAGAAGCGTGCTTGTTATTGAAACGGAGGTTCAAGGTGTGGCCTCTATGCTTTCTTGAATTGTTTCATATGAAGCTTTTAGCGTTAGTATGAGCTTCAAGTTTCTTGCTCTCGTCGACTAATTCTTGACAATTCGTTACCCAATTTTCTGCCGGAAGTACTTGTTCAGATAAATGGGGGTCAATTCACCATCCACTATCTTCTGAAGTAAGAATCATGTGGTTGAGCTTAGGGGTGTGCAACTGGACCGGGTCAACCCAGTTCCAGGATAGGCCCACCCGGAAAACAGGGTCGGGAACCGGTTCCGGTTGAAACCGGTCCGGGAACCGGTTCCCAAAATGCAGAACGGGTTTGGACCGGTCCGGGAACCAGTTCCGAGGGATTACCCACTTGGGAACCGGATCGACCAGATCGGTTTGGGAACCAGTTTGGGAACCAACCCAAAAAGACTAAAACCCTAATTTGTTTCTATCTTTACCTCTTAGGCTCCCACACCTGCAAACTTCCCCGAGCTCGTGACCTCTGTCGATTCCCTGCACCGCCGGTCCCCTGCAACGCATGGCTCCAAGCAGCAACGCCGCACCACTCACACTACCGCGTCATCGGCAAGCCCGCGCCTACCTCTTCACCTAAGCGCCGATGCTCGCTCGTCCTTGCATCGCTTTGCCGCGCACCAAAGAAGAGCCCGACGCCAACAGATCTGAGCCGATCGCTGTGACGCTCGCACGTCCGATCTCCTTCGCCGACGCTCCTTGTAGCAACTCAACCCAGCACCGTCGCGCTCTGCCTCACCCGCGAGCCCAGTGCCTCTGCTCGAGCCTCCGCCTGCGACGCTCCTGCTTCGACGCCCATCAGATTTGCCCCGGACCCATAAAGCCGTCGCTATCCCATCTCGCCGGAACTCTCGCCTGCGAGCCCACGTCCCTACACCGCACCGCACCACTGTGCTCGCCTTGCTCCACTCCTGTAGCTAGATTCGACCACCGCAACCTCCGATCAGTGACCCAAAGCCACAGATCCAGCAATCCGACGACCTGGTGTTGCCCTCTGCCCTGTTCGTTTCTACCAATGACTGACGCCAGCAAACCCTAATTTGTTCCATTCGAGCGCTGACGCTGCTTCCGCTCGCCCACCGTCGCCTTCCTCTGCGACACCCTCAGCCCGTGAGATCCCGACGTCGCCACTCCGACTCTCCCTGCTCCGTGCGCCTCGAAATCGCGACGCCACCTCTGTTAAGCCGGTTCCTGGCTACTCGCCAGCCTTGCAAAACAGGTTCCAATATAAACAGGGTTAACCCTGTTCCCGGACCGGAAAAACAGGGTGGGTCGGGAACAGGGTCCAATGCAAACAGGGTTGGGAACAGGGTCCAAAAGAAGAGAACCGGTTATAACAGGGTCGGGTACAGAGTCCAAGTCTAGACCCTACCCACCCTAGACCCGATCACCCATAGTTGAGCTTACCTCACTCACTCATTTCCTATACTCTGGATAAATATTTGTTTCTCTTGGTGCATTTGTTTCGTGAAAAATAAATGATTTGGAACACATTTTCCTAAAAGTAATTGCTTCTATCCCTTTATAAATAAATAATAAATAATGCTTTCATCATCAATGAAAATATTTAGATTTAAATTGTTGCGATAATGAAAAAAAAATTATTGATTAATTATTTTAAGTGATACGAGCAATCATTTTTAGAAAAATATTTTCTAAATCATTCATTTTTTGTGAGGCAAATTGAGTCTTTGTTTAATCCTATGTTTGGATGCGGAGTTTTAGCCTAGGTTGTCTTCTAGTTTCTCGCTTGAATATGGAAAAGAAACTTGTTCATAATTGAATTCGTGATTCAAGGTGTGACCTTTATGATTTCTTGACTTGTCTCAAATGAGGCTTGTACTATTAGTATGAGGTTCAAGTTTCTTGCTCTAGTTGATTGATTCCTGACAATATGTTATCAAATTTATGTTGGAAAAGTATTGGGTCAGATAAATGGGGGTCGATTCACCATCCACTACCCTATGAAGTAAGAATCGTATGGTTGAGCTTACCCCACTTGCTAATTTCATGTACTAGGTGGAATATACATCCCTTTGGGTATGTTTATTTCACAAAAAATGAACAATTTGAAAAACATTTTCATACAAATGATTGTGTGTGTCATTTACAAAAATGAATGAACAAAAATATACTCATCATAAACAAAAATATTTAGATTTAAATTATTATCAATAATGAAAATATTTTTCATCAAATAATTATTTTAAATGATACAAGTAATCATTTTTAGGAAAGTATTTTCTAAATCATTTATTTTCCATGAAATAAACGAAGCCTCTATTTCGTTCTATTTTTTGATGTGGTGTTTCAGCCTAGGTTGTTTTCTAGTTTCACATTTGAATATTTACAAAGAAGCTCGTCCGTCATTGATTCGGAAGCTCAAGATGTGGCCTTTATGCTTTCTTGACTTGTTTCATTGAGGCTTTTAGCATCGGTATGGGTTCTTGCTAATTTCCTATATTAAGGAGGTATATTTACACCTCTGGGTGCATTTGTTTCGCGGAAAATGAACTATTTGGAAAAGATTTTCCTAAAAGTAATCGTTTGTATCATTTGCAAAACTGAAGAAAAAAAAAATCCATCATCAATGAAAATATTTATATTTAAATTGTTGTCTTCAAGTGATACAATCGATAATCTTTAGGAAAATATTTTCAAAATTATTTATTTTTCACGGAATAAATAGAGCCTCTATTTCTTTCTATTTTTTGATGTGGTATTTTAACTTGGGTTGTTTTCTAATATCTCGCTTGAATATATCAAAGAAGCACGTTCGTAATTAAACCCAGAGGCTCAGGCATGCTTTCTTGCTTCCTTTACTCGTTTCTTATGAAGCTTTTAGTATCAGTATGAGCTTCGAGTTTCTTATGGTGGTCAATTGATTCCTGACAATTTGTTACTATGCTAAAAAAGTATTGGTTCCGATAAATGGTGGTCGATTCACCACCACTACCCTATGAAGTAAGAATCATGTAGTTGAGTTTACCCCACTTGCTAATTTCCTGTACCAAGGAAAAATATATGTCCCTTTGGATGCATTTGTTTCTCAAAAGATTAACGATTTACAAAATATTTTCGTAAAAGTGATTGTTTGTATTAATTATAAAATAAATAAACGAAAAAAAAAATTTACCCATGAAAATATTTAGATTTAAATTGTTATTGATAATGAAAACATTTTTCATCGATTAATCATATCAAGCGATACAAATAATCATTTTTAGGAAAATATTCTTAAATCATTCATTCTCCGTTAAACAAACAAAGCTCCTGTTTCATTATATTTTTTCAATGTGGTGTTTTCGCTTGGGTTGTTTTCTAGTTTATCGCTTGAATATGGCAAAGAAGCTTTATGCTTCTTTGAAAATTTTTTAATATGGTTTAGTGTTTCCACATAAGTTGTTGGTAATTGAATAGGAGATTCAAGGTGCGGCCTTTATGATTTCTTGACTTGTTTCATATGAGGCTTTAAGCATCAGTATGAGCTTCAAGTTTCTTGCGCTGGTTGATTGATTCCTAACAATTGGTTACCAAATCTATGCTGGAAAAGTATTGGTTCCGATAAATGGGGGTCGGTTCACCATCCACTACTCGGTGAAGTGGCCCGACCAGCTGTTTCGGTCCCAATTCCGTTTTACAATTTGTTCATGGCTTAGCGAGAGTGAAGAAAGCAAATATGGGAGTGGAAAGAACGCCCTGCGTGATTCAAGTTAGTGCATAAGTTTGACGGAGTTATTCTTCAGGAAAATCATTATAACTTCCATCATGCCTCATAGTAAATTGGTACAAGCTCTTAACATGCAACTAAAGTATGCATTAGCCTCGTTTAAATTGGGGACAAGAGAATCGAGGATGACTAAGCAAATCCTTAAAAAAAAAAAAAAAAAAGAAACGAAAATCCGACCAACTCTTCGAACTACGAAGTTCTAGGTTGAGCTCTTTTCCTTTGCATAGTTCTAGGTTGAGCTCTTTCCAAAGGCAAATTTGCCTTCATTGTTCTAATAAAGTTAATACTTAATTGAAGCAGACATACATAATTTAGATGAAATGCCTAATTAAAAAAAAGAAGAAGCAAAATGCGGTACCATCATTGACATTGCCCATACCATGTTAATCTTTGGTTGAACTCGCTCAATCTCCAATTAATTGAACCAACATATGGTCGAAGGGGACCAAAACAATTTGTACGGTAATTAAATAGGAAATTGACACAATTAATCCAACAACTTTGGCCAATATGTAATGTCATTTTTGAAATTTTAATCCGTTCAATTTGAGTAATAGTGTAATCATCTATTCTTGTGAATAGTGCTGAAGGACTGATTTGACTTCATTGGAAAATTGACAAACTAAATTGAACAAATTTCAAATTTGGAGACTACATTAAACATTTAGGAAACATTGAAGGACCACATTGAACCAATCAAAGCTCCAAAGATGACACTGCATATGGAGGGTAAAGTTTAGGCACTATTAGTTTTATTTTCACTAATCAAAGCCATATGATTAAAACAGGTAGCGACACAACCATAGGTTGTACACTCAAGACGTGGCCGTTGGGTTGGATGCACACTCAAAAACTAAAGCCAAATGTCAAAACTTTAGTTTAATTTTCATATATTCTAACAAACCCACGCATAACGTGGATTAGGCATGGATATATATATATACATTAAGGGAGACAATAGAGACTAAGAAAGATTTGAAGTCAGGATCTCCTTCACAATATCAACTGTTCTAGATTCTTAAATTGTTAGATGAAAATGTGATTGAATGTTTATCTATTCGAACGTTAAAAGAGCATTAGAAAAAGCAGTACAAACGCTAAGAGTGGAATACGCACTGCACCCAATGTCAAGTGAAAAGGTGGCTCTTACGTGGGAAACAACACTAAAGGCTATTGCATGGCCTTGATGAAGCCAATCATCCGAGCGAAGGTTGATGCCGGACGAAAGTGTAGCAAATCACGGTTGAGACTCGTGAAAGAAGGGATTAACAACAAGAAAAGGAACATCATCGACTAAGATCTCAATGATGAAAAATATATATCTAAAGATAAGATAATTAAAAGTCTAATCTTGCTGTAAGTTTGATATGTATCTAAAGATAAGATAAATAAAAGTCTAATCTCGCTGTAAGTTCAATTCTTCATCATTCTCTGCCAGCAAGAAGAAGACGACGAGTTGCATGGACGGCTTAGTCGACTAACAAAAGTGCTTCACACATGGGGAATTATGCGAACGCCTTTTCCAATGATTTGAGTAATGAAACTACTTTGAACATGGAAAGACAATATGCCCCGCTCTTTACATCAGGAACTATCTTCACAGCTGCATACTTTTCGTTCTCAATCCCCTACAAAAAATCATGTTGCTTTGGAAGTGAATTTGTCTTAATTGAATCTCCTAAAAAGAGATCTCCAAACACATGATCTTCCTGAATGGTTTTTTTATTAGGCATAAATTCCCGACCTTGAGTGTTGCGCTAATATTTTTATCACGAGGCAAGTCACGAGACTCAAAAGACTCACTCGCAAGAAAATTTTGGCGAGAAGAAATTTCTTTAGCTTTTTTTTTTTGGTCAAAATTTCTTTAATTGATTGATCATGAGTAATAACACATATTAGCAACAAAGAAATTTCAAAATTTGATTTTTCTTTCTTCAAATCCAAATTTCTAAAAGATCTGTTGAGCCGGTTTGATATCCTTCAATAAGGGGTATTTGAAATCTTTCTGAAATAACTTTAGAACTAGCATCACCGAAAGAAATTGCATGTAGGCTCCGATGCAATTCAGAAGTGATTTTCAAAAACTTAACCAGAGAACTTAGAATAAGATTTGAAAAATGGCCATTTTGAATAAAAATTTTACTCAACTTATCAGTAATTCTAGTAAAAATATGAAAAACATTAGCTCTTTTCCATTCATATTCATCAGCATGCGAAGAAGTCAAGGAATTTCTTTTTTCTCTGACAAATGGTCAGAATTCGGGTTTCTCTGGTTCAACTAGGATCCTAGTTTATTAACAATTGGCTTATCAAATATAATTAATGTCAGCCCAATAAGCAATGGAAATATAATAACTATTAGCCCAATATCTCATATGTTGCTTTTCTCATCCCTTTTTCTTTTAAAGCCGTCAATCACATGGCTAGATTTAGTGCTCTAACTTGATCAACGTTCGACAAAATCTCTTATGCAAAAGCTGATCTTGAACTGCAATTGTTTTGGGAACTTTTGTACTGATACCAAACTGATGCACGTCGGAAGGAGTGGCAAAACACGATTGAGAATACAGAAAGGAGGTATAAACAAGTGACAGGAAAAGGAAGGAAATCAGATAAAAGGCAGAGGAAAGGGGAAGAAACACCAAAAGCTTGACAATAACTTAATAATCTCGATATCAATTCATAACCAAAAGCTAGCTAAAGAAACGCATTAACATCAATATATATGGCGTAATCAGAAAACCTAGTTTCCTAACTGGAAGAAATATTATCAACTAGAATCTTAATGCGATAATAATAAATCTAACTATAAGAAAATTAATTAAAAGTGTAATTTTTAGGCAATTCTAGTTCTTCATCAAAGGAGGGCCTCCAACCGAAAATGTGCAAAGTATGATGAGACGGTAGAAACTAAAAAAGAGCGTGCTTAAGTGAGTGGGAATGTAGATGCATACGGTACAACCCATAATGTTCTTCACCACCTCTGCTCCTGGTATTTGTGACAGGATTGGGGCGGCATCAGAGCTGGAATCATGCACCGGTGGATTAGGTTGTCCGCCATTGTTAGTGCAGGCAATACCTAGTGAAGGCCTCCGAATGTGGGTCCGGGTCTGCCTCCGGTGATTGGAGTTAGGAGTGGTATGGAAATGAGTCCCGGAGCAGCAGAGGAATTTTTTCGGCAGTGTGAGTGGTGAATGGTCAGAGGCCCAGGAGGGGAGATCTTCATTGGGTCAACCGAACTGGAGAGATGGCATAATCTCCGCGGGCTCACTAGGCACATCCAGAAAAGGGAAACGTATCCAAAGACGGAGAAAATTAAGGGGGCATGATTGGTAGCAAAAATGATTTATCAATGACGCAGGAGATGACCATGGCGGACAGGAGTTGAGCAACCGGCTGTTCGGGCGCCGCTTTAACAGGCCCCTTCTGATCTGTACACACAGGAATCCGAAAATGGAGAATCAGACTTAATGGGTTTGTTTCCCGGTTAGCCGGAGTGTAAGACCATTCTAGGCTAGAACCAGGAACAGACCAGGTTGAACTGGTTCGCTCCCAAGTCTCTCCTCAACTCTACAAGGTTCGCTGGTCAAAAGGAGAAAGCTGTTATCTCCTCTTTTCGTTAGCAGGATTTGCGGGTTTCATGTACACGAACTGTTCTCAGGCTCTCAGCTCCGTTTAGTTCCGACTCTCTGACTTAAACTGTGCAATGATTCCTCTGTGGGTACTCAATCTTAAAGCTTTCCGCATCTTGTTTTGTTCTAATGCAAGACAAGCGAGAGCCTTTGGAGCCTATTTCGAGTTTCGCCGAAGCCCGTCATTATTTCTTGGGTTTTGTGCGTCTGGACTCATCTTCATTGCTCCTCTTTTTGTCTTGCTGGAGACGGCAGCGTCAGCTCTTTTGTTGTCTGCTCTGGTTATATGTTAGGCTGCTTTGCTCTGGCACTGTGGAAAAATGGGTCCTCTGTTCATTCACAGAAGCAGGGTTTTGCTCTTTGTGGTTGTTTGTTTCTGACCGATGGGGGTTTGAGAATGTTGGAGAGATTGAGTTTTGCGGACTCATAGCGTCTTCGGCACAAGCGGTCGAAGAGATAGGAGTTAGGTGTCCTTAGTTACCTTGCAATCGTTGTGATTGCTTAACGGTCTGCTAATAAAATCTCTATTCATGCTTTTACTGCTTGATGATTCTCTTCAACTGGGAATGCTTCTAACTGAGTCGGGTTCATGTAAAAAATGGGAACTTTCAAATTTTGGAGTTGGGTTTAATCTCTAGCATCAAGCTTTTGAGAGGTTCAAGTCCCGAGGCTTAGAACAAAGTATTGTATGTTAATGGCCTGACTTGGTATCGGGTCAAGCTTATGAGATTCATGCCCCGAGGCTTAGAACTAAGTCATGTATGTTCTTTGCCCAATAAGTATCGAGTTTTTATTCCTACACCTTTATTTCTAGTTTTTTAATACTTAGGTGTTTAAATCGCGCATTTTCAATACATTGATTATTCTTTGCCTCTTTAGCATTGTTAAAATAAGCTTTAGGATCATAATACTCTCGAAAACAATTGTCTGAACACTTAGCTATTCGAATGACTTTCAAGAGTCATGATTGATGACAAAGACTCTTTAATCACTCCGATGAACAATTTCATCAAGTTAGACATATTGAAATGGCACTAATTGAACTTATTAGTATAATCAAGTTCTAGAATCTAGAAAACTTTGGTTGAGTAGAAAATGAGGCAATCTCCTATACCTCACTTGATTTCTAACCGACCCCAAAAGGTTAATGACAACACCCATCTCAATTAGAATCCCTTAGGATTAATCCAAACTTAAAATGAATCCAACATCGTACAAGGTAAGAATTCAAAAGAACCAGCCCCTAATTGAAGGCCATGAATTTGCCTTTTGAGCACTACCTCTAAATCTTGTCCTTTTCCCTTACACCCTTGCCACATCGATGAAAAAGTGGGTTGTGAAACTCGTATTGATCAAGGTAATCTTATCTCAAAAGTCCCCATCAAACTATAGTCAAGCAACGGCTAATCCACTGGCACTTAAACATTTCAGCGTGTTTACCCCCTTTATTATCCTCTGTAAATAACCCAATTAAATCAACAACATTCTCAACAACATTCTCCAACAACATTCTCCAAGCCTAGATAATTCTCCAAATCCTGAACCATGTCTATGCTCTTTCTTGCTACGCTTGTGATCCTATCATGCTCCCCGCAATCCTACGCGGTGGAATTCACCGTGACGAACAACGCCGGTGACACTCCTGGTGGCATCCGTTCCACTAAAGAGAACGGGATCTCATATAGCCATCAGATAATGATCGATTCGACCAATTTCATTTGGAGAATCTTCCAACAGAACGATCCTGCGGACCGGAAGGATGTTACCAAAGTGAGATTGTTCATCGACAACATGGATGGCGTGGCATACGCGAGCAACAACGAGATCCACGTGAGTGCCACATACCTCGGGGGCTTCTCAGGGGATGTGAAAAAGGAGTTCACGGGGGTCCTGTACCACGAGATGACGCACGTGTGGCAGTGGAACGGAGCTGGGCAGGCCCCGGGTGGACTCATTGAGGGGATCGCAGATTCGTGAGGCTCCGGTCGGGTTACGTGCCTGGCCACTGGGTGCAGCCGGGCCAGGGCAATAAGTGGGACCAGGGTTACGACGTCACAGCACGCTTTCTTGACTATTGCAATGGCCTCAAAAATGGGTTCGTGGCTGAGCTGAACAAGAAGATGAAGACTGCTTATAGTGACAAGTACTTCGTCGACCTGCTGGGCAAGAACGTTGACCAGCTGTGGAGTGAATATAAGGCTAAATACGCTACCTGACCAGACTCCATAGCTGGTCGATGGATGTATGTGCTTGATAAAAAGCATGGTTAACTATGGAATTATCAAATAAAACATAAGTAAAAATCAGCGTTTGATTATCTGTGATTTACTCTAATTTCCCTCTGCTTCTGGCAATTCGTGCATATGTCCAAACGACCAGTTTCTCTACTTGACCAAAGATAAAAATTTCGATGGCATTCAACCTTATTCATTTGAGTCTGCCTGTAGATTTTGTGGGCTCCATCTAATATCCATTTGGTCTGATGATTAGTTTTCATTGCAGTATTTATAAATTGGGCTAGTAAAAAAACCTATCTAAATTTCGATTTTTGAATCAATTGATTCAACCGGTTCAAACTCCAGGTTTTGATGATTTGCACAATTTGCAAATGAATCATCTAATATATCAATACTATTCATTAAGGGATAGACTCCTTTTTTGGTCTTTCAACCTCAATCACCCAAAAATCAATTTATAATAATCACTTGAATTAATTTAAATGAATGCAAGGGCATTTGTTGTCATTTAGCAGTTAAAAGTGAAAATCACCGTTAACTGCCGATAGCACCAAACATAAATTTGTCAGCTTTTTTTTTTTTTTTTTCACAGAATTTGTGACATTTTTAAATGACGGTAAGAATATTACATCATTTCATTAAAATGCCGCTAGGAGCAATGTAAAGAAATTTCCCTCTACATAGGCTGGTCAAGTGGGCGGATCAGATCAAATCAGGTTGGGTAAAATATGTTCCAACTCAAATTGAGTCGTTTAACGTGTTTTGATCCATTCATGAGCAATGCAAAGGAAAAACAATACAAATGACATGAACTTTAGCCCAATATACAATATCATTCCTGAGCTTTTAATTTGTTCAATGTATACCCCAAACTTTAGGTCAATATTTAATATAGTCCCTAGACTCTTAACTTTGTTTAATGTGGTTTCTAAACTTTTGGTACACATCCAGTTTAGTTCTTAAACTATATGAACATGGTCAATGTCGTCCCTAACCTTGAATGCATAGAAGGATAATATCAAATACTTTCATATAGTTCAAACATTAGATTGAAAATCTACTAAAAGTTCAAGAACCACATTGAACAATTTAAAAGTTTAGGGATGATATTACACATTGGGCTAAAGTTTAGGAATTATATTAAATAATTATGGGTGCAAGATAATTGACCCATACCATATCCGACCTAGGATCTATTTTCAGCAATTTTTCTCCTCATATTGTTGCCTTTGAAGAATGACGGCTCCATGGACTAGCTCATCGAGTCAGTGAGGGAGCCTGAGAATCAGGTTATGGACGGTGGTGTGAAGGTGTAGAAAGTCCAACTCAGGCTATCCATGAATCACGAAACAAGTTCAGGTTTTGGTTTTAGCTTTGGTAAAATCCACATTATCCTCGGTTGACAAACAAGCTATGGATTCACTACACAACAACATACTTGTCGAGTAACAATTAAATCATAATTGTATTTTTTCATCAGAAGGAAATATAGCAATCGGATTCAATTGTTGGATTGTTGGCAATGAAAGTACTTAATGCACTTGTCTTCACAATGGTTCTTCTTTTTGGAGACCGTTCGGATATGTGAACGAGCAAGAAGCACGGGCCACAAATGAAAAGGGGTCCAAACGAGTTCATGCTCCTTCGATGTTCTGCCGCATGCTGTAGATCTTAAACCGCTGTGAATTGCACGATAAACACAAGACTCATTCCCAAAGAAACTTTCTTCTTGAGCTCAACGAACCTGACCACCGGAACGAATTGGTACCGAGTTCTGTCCAAGTGGAGCACGAAGAGCAAGCTGGTCAAATGTCAAGCATTCACCACCCGCCTTCTCGATCCTTGCCCTGGCTGTCTCGGTAAACCTCAAGGCAGTAACCTTCAAAGCCGGAACGTCTTAGACCCTTATATCATCACTAACAGTCCCCACCACCACAGCTATTTTGTCCTCCTACAACTTGCGGACCCCTGGAGTGCCATAATTTTGAACAAAGGAACACTGAAGTGCCATAACTTACGAAAGATACACTTAAATACCAAAATTGGAGTAAAAGGGATCACTTGAGTGCCAATTCGGACAAAGTCCGGCCAAAACGCCGACGTTGCATTTTTCCGGCGAACCGAGCCCAAAACGATGCCGTTTTGCACGCTGGTGTGGCCAAATAATGCAAAAACGGCGTCGTTTTGGGCTGACGTGGTAAAAAAAAAAAAAAAAATAAAAAATTAAATTTAAATTAAAATTTAGTTAAAATATTAAAAAATAATAATTTTAAAATTAAATTTAGTTAAAATATTAAAAAAATAATTTTAAAATTTTAAAAATTTTTAAAAAAATTAAACAAAAAAAAAAAAGAGAAGGGGGGGAGGCCAAAGCCGCAAACCGCCGCCGCCCCGCCGCCGCCGCCGCCCAGGAAGAGCCGGTGAAGGCGAGGAGGGTCGGCCGGGGTCGCCGAGCCCGACCGGGGTCGGCGACCCGGACGCCCGGCGACGAGGGCTCGCAAGCCCTCGCACCAGATCGAGGCGAGGGTTGCGGCCCTCGCCACTAGCCACAGATGCGGGGAGGGTCGCGGCCCTCGCCCCGGATCGAGGCGAGGGCTCGCGAGCCCTCACCGCCGGTTGACCGGGGTCGGCCGGCCCGCGGCGGCGGCGGCGGCTAAGGGGTGATCCCTCCGCCGCCTCCCCCTTTCCTTTTTTTTTTTCAAAATTTTTTTTAATTTTTTTAAAATTTTTTAATTTTTATTTTTTAAATATTTTAACTAAATTTAATTTTAAATTTAATTTAATTAATTTTTTATTTATTTTTTTACCACGTCAGCCCAAAACGACGCCGTTTTTGCATTATTTGGCCACGTCAGCGTGCAAAACGGCGTCGTTTTGGGTGCGCTTCGCCGGAAAAATGTCACGTCGACGTTTTGGCCGGACTTTGGCTGGAGTGGCACTCAAGTGATCCGTTTTTCTTCAAATGTGGCACTTAAGTGTACCTTTCGTAAGTTATGGCACTTAAGTGTCCCTTTGTGCAAAGTTATGGCCCTTGAAGTGTTCTTTTGCCGTCCTCCTGCAAATAAATACTCGAAACAGCTTTACATCTTTGACCAGGACGAGATGATTAAGCAGCCAGAGAACATCCATACAACGTTCTGATTAAAATAGAGTAGGCACCCGGCATTACAAACCATTCCAGCATGTAACGGATGAGCCTGGAGAGAGACAAAGGAGGCGCTCACCTTGCTCTTGAACAAGCACTTCAAACAACTGCATTAAACTTGCTTCCGGTCCTGGAAGGACACAATTCGGCTTTTACATGTTCTAGGTCAAACATAAACATATGAGCATACGTACAGCGCCTCATGTTGTTTGCACGAAGTACCAAGTACATGCATATATGGTTAAAGTGTGAATAGGTGGGTGCATCTTCAGTCTCTATATTAAACGGCGGAACAATCTATTGCTAAGCAAAACGGAAGTTGCAACCTGTTTAATGCTCAAGTACTAATTTGAGCCAGTCCCAGTGACTCCTAGTCTGAGCGTAGGGATCAAGGTCTGCAATGGGTTCGTGGGTTTGGCCTTGGAGAACCCCAGGTCGAATGTTGCATTTTTGGTGGGAGAATTAGTAAAAAAGTCATAAACCTAGTGCAATTGTGTCAATTCAGTCATAATTTTTTTTTTTTGCCAATTTAATCCTAAACTTTTTACAATTGTGCCAGTTTAGTCCATCCGGCCAAAATTGGCCGGCCGACGCTAACGTGAATGCCGGCCGTCGCGAAAGCTAACATGGCAATTTTTAAATATTTTTTTAATTTTTAAATATTTTTTTTTTTAAATATTTTTTATTTTTTTAATTATTATTATTATTCTTTTCCACGTTCTCCTTCCTC
The DNA here is from genome assembly GCA_017140595.1 of Eucalyptus curtisii. NCBI lineage: Eukaryota > Viridiplantae > Streptophyta > Magnoliopsida > Myrtales > Myrtaceae > Eucalyptus > Eucalyptus curtisii. Next base: position 13,376,706 of record CM029500.1, read on the forward strand.
TGGGTGGCCAGCGGCGAGGGCCAGCGAGGTCAGCCTCGCCGGCCAATGGTGAGGCTCGTCCCCACTAGCCATTGGCGAGGCCCCGCCAAACCTAGCGAGGCTCAGCCTTGCCAGGCCAAGGCAACGGTTGACCTCGCTGGTGGCTAGCGAGGCCGCCGTCGCCGGATTTAGCGAGGCTTGGCCTCGCCCAACCATGGGGAGGTCGACCCTCGCCTTGGCTGGGCGAGATCAACCCTCACCTTGGATCTAGCGAGGCTCAGCCCCACCCAGCCATGGCGAGGGTTGACCTCGCCGGTGGCCAGTAAGGCTTCTCGCCAGATCTGGCGACGACGACCTCGCCGTCGTTGGGCAAGGCTCACCTTTGCTAGTGGCCGGTAGGGATGAGCCTCGCCACTGGCCAGCGAGGCTAACCTCACTGGCCATTGCCTCTAACCGGTGCCGGTCGGCCAGAGGAAGGCGAAGCTAGGAAAAAAAAAACAAGAAAAAAAGAATTCAAGAATTCAAAAAATATTTAAAAATTCAAAAAATAAAAATAAATAAAAAAACGTTAAAAATTCAAAATATAAAAAATAAAAAATATTAAAAAATTGCCATGTTTGCTTTCGTTGGACGGCCGGCGTTTATGTCGGCGCCGGCCAGCCAATTTTGGCCGGATGGACTAAACTGGCATAATTGTAAATAGTTTATGACTAAATTGGCAAAAAAAAAAAAGTTTATGACTGAATTGGCACAATTGCAATAGGTTTAAAACTTTTTTGGTAATTCTCCCCATTTTCGGCTCTAGCTATTAGGAACCTAAGACTAATAAGTGAGGTCTAAAGTCTAAAGCCATGATCCCAAAATATGATACGCAAACATACTATTATTTTTTGGGAGGAATTAGATAACTATGTAAGATTATTTTGATATTGATAAAACTTAGGAGATTGAGACATTGGCAATCGTTATTGCGACGATACTTTCGTACATGTGATTTTCTTCCATTTTTTTTCTTGTGGTTTTGAAATTTTGATATCTTGTTTATTATTTTTTTCCTTTTTTAAACAAAACCACTTGAGTGGGATTTACCTGCTTAAGCCGAAGGAGTTCAACTCAAGTAAGATTTATTTAATGCTTCAAGTAAGGTGCCTTTGGAGACCGGAAAAATAACTTATCCGGTTTCTGGGGCCATATATAGGCAGAGGTAGCCCCGTCACTCGTTTGAGAGTAGTGGAGCCATTATCTTCTCATTTCTCCCAAATAGAATATATGTAAATCAAATTTGGACAACTTGCCATTCACTTTTAAATGAATTTGGTATCACCTTGCCATTTGGGTAAATGGGTGCGCTTGTAATAATAATAGAGTGTACAAGTTTGGGATTTATGTGGTTAAAAATTTAGTTTAGAATAAATTTGTTACATGTATACTAGTTCGGAATTTTTCGTAATAGTAACCCTTTCAAATAATGGAATTTTTGCATCTTCAACAATTTCTATCACAACCTTCATTTTCTCTTTCTTGAAAACTGACTTGGGTTCCAAGAAATTTATTAAATATGTGGTTGAGATTAAGAATCGTGCGATTGAGCTTAGCCCACTTGCTAATAATTTACTATAGTAAGGGGAAATATTTGTCCCTCTAGGTGTGTTTATTTCACGACAAAAAAATAATTTGAAAATATTTTCTTAAAACCAATCATTTGTATAACTTAAAAAATGAATGAATTAAAAAAATATTTTCATAATCCATAAAAATATTGAGAACTAAATTTTTGTCAATAATAAAAATATTTTTATTGACTAATTATTTCAAATAATGCAAGCAATCGTTTAATCATTCATTTTCTAAGAAATAAACAGAGTTTTTGTTTCATTCAGTTTTTCGATATGGTGCATTAGGATGTTTTCTAGTTTCTCACTTCAATATGGCAAAGAAGCGTGTTCGTAATTGAACCGGAGGTTTAAGGTGGGGCCCCTCTGCTTTCTTGACTTGTTTCATACGTGGCTTTTAGCTTCAGTATGCGCTTCAAGTTTCTTGCTCTGGTTGATTGATTCCCGACAATTTGCTCCCAAAATTTATGCTGGAAAAGTATTGCTTCGAATAAATGGGGGCCGATTCACCATCCACTATCCTGTAAAGTAGGAATATGTAGTTGAGCTTACTCCGCTCGCTAATTTTCTATACCAAGGAGAACCATCTATCCCTCTAGGTGCATCCATTTTGTGAAAAATGAACGATTTGGAACCTATTTTCCTAAAAGTGATTATTGGTATCACTTAAAAAATGAATGAAGAAAAATTATTTTTATTATCTATGAAAATATTTAGATTTTAATTATTGTCAATAATGAAACATTTTTCATCAAGCAATTATTTCAAGTGATAGAATCAATCATTCTTAGGAAAATGTTGTCTAAATCATTTATTTTTCCTAAAGCATATGGAGCCTATGTTTCATTCTCTTTTTCGATGCAGTGTTTTTAGCCTAGGTTGTTTTCTAGTTTCTCGCTTGAATATCGTAAAGAAGTTTGATCGTAATTAAATGGGAGGTTTAAGGTGTGGCCTTTATGCTTTCTTGAATTGTTTCATAGTAGGCTTTTAGCGTTAGTATGAACTCCAAGTTTCTTGGATTGGATGGTTGATTCCTGACAATTAGTTACCATAAGTTTTACTAGAAGAGTATTGGTTTGGATCAATAGGGATCAATTCACCATCCACTACCTCGTGAAAAAAAAATCATGTCGTTGAGTTTACTCCACTTGCTAATTTACTACATGAAGGAGGACTTTCTATATTTCTAGATGAGTTTTTTTTTTTTTTTTGGTAAAGCTATTCTTGTAGATGAGTTTGTTTTGTGAAAAGTGAAAAATCTGGAAAACATTTTCCTAAAAGTGAAAAAAAATAATTGGCCAACAAATAATTCCATCAACCACGAAAGTATTTAGATTTAAATTGTTGTCGATAATAAAATTATTTTTCATCAACTAATTAATTCAAGCGAAACAATATATAGTTTTTAGGAAAATATTTTCAAAATCATTCATTTTTCATGAAACAAATAAAACTTTTGTTTCATTTTATTTTTTGATTTGGTGTTTCAGCCTAGGTTGTTTTCTAATTTATTGCTTGAATATGGTAAAGAAGTTGGTTCATAATTGAATCGAAGGTTCAAGGTGTGGCCTTTATGCTTTCTTGACTTGTTTCATATGGGGCTTTTAGCATCAGCATGAGCGTCAATTTTCTTGCTCTGGTTGACTGATTCCTTACAATTTGTTAACAAATTTATGCTGGAAAATTATCGGTTTGGATAAATGGGGGCCGATTCACTGTCCATTACACTCAAGATGTGCCCACTGGGATGATACGCACTCAAAAACTAGGGTTAAACGTGAAAAATTTTAGTTTAATTTTTGTATATTCTAACACATCCACTCACACACAACGTGAATTAGGCATGAAAAATATATATATATTAAGCGAGCCAAATAAAGACCTAGAAAGACTTGAAGTCAGAACGTCCTTCACAATGCCTATAGTTATAAATGCTTAAAATGTTAGAAGAAAATGTGCTTTAATATTTTTGTATTCTAACACTATATGAATATTCGGAAAAGCTCTACAAAAGCTAAGAATAGAATGCGCACTCAAAAGAACCGCACACAAAGTCGAGTGGAGGGCATCAAAGTGGCTCTTGCTAAGGTTGTTGCCGGACAAAAGGGTGGCAAATCACGATTGAGATTCGAGGAAGGAGCAAGAAAGATAAGGAACATCATCAACTAAGTGCTCAATGATAAAAAATTTATATCCAAAGATAATATAATTAATTAAAATTGTAATCTAGGTGTAAGTTTGGTTCTTCGTCATTCTCTGCTAGCAAGAAGAACACGACTCCCGCGACTTGCGTGGACGGCTTCATCAATCAACAAAAGTGCTTCCCACATGGGGAATTATGCGAATGCCGTTTCTGGTGATTTAAGTACTGGAACTTCTTTGAACATGGAAAGACGTGCCTCCCGGTTTTTACATTACGAACCATCTTCACAGTTGCATCCTGTTCGCTCTCAATACCCTCCTAAAAAAATTATGTAGCTTTGGAAGTGAATTTGTCTGAATTGAATCTCCTAAAAAGAGATCTCCAAACATAAGATTTTCCCCGAATAGTTTTTTCATTAGGCATAAATTTGTCGACCTTGAGTAATGCACTAATATTTTCATCAAGAGGTAAGTCGCAAGACTCAAACACACAATAGAATTTTGGCCAAAAGAATTTTCTTTTATTTATTGATCATGAGTAATATCACATCTTAGCAACAACGAAATTTCAAAAATTGATTTTTCAATTGCATCAAATCCAAACTTCTCAAAGGTCTGTTGAGCCAGTTTCATACCCTTCACTTAATAGGTATTTGAAATCTTTTGGAAATAACTCTAGAACTACCATCACCGAAAGAAATTTCATGTAGGTTCGGATGCAATTTAGAAGTGATTTTCAAAAGCCTAACTAGAGAACTGAGAATACGATTTTATGAATAGCCATTCTGAATAAATATTTTACACGACTTATTAGTAATTTGAATAAAAGTATAAAGAACATTAGCTCTTTTGACTTCATTCTCATCAGCATGCGAATAAGTCAAGAAATCATTTACAATCGACATATAAATTGACTTATCAAATATAATGAATATTAGAACAATATTTCATAGGAAGCTCTTCTTTCATCCTTTTCTTTTAAAGCCCGAAATCACACGGCTAGATTTAGTGCTCCAACTTGTTCGATGATAAACAAAATTAATGCAATTTCAAGTTGATCTCCAGCTGCAATTTACTTTAGAATTTTTGCTCTAATGCCAAATTAATGCACAACGGAAGGAGGGAAAAGAAGATTGAGAATCGTAGAAATGAAGGATAGACAAATGACAAGCAAGGGAAGGAAATCAGATAAAAGGCGGAGGAAAGGAGAGGAAACACCAAAAGCATGACAATAATTAAATAATTTGAATGTCAGTTCCTAATCAAAAGGTAGCTAAAGAAATGCATTTTCGAATTTTTTACTTTCATATCCCTTTCCCTTATACCTTCTCCTCTTTTTTATGAAGAGAATGAATCTTTTTATCGAAGGATCGGCTCGAGAAATTAGAAGATATGTCTATGTATACAATTCTGACAACGATTTATTGTGCAATGGATAAACTTAGTTTCCAGTTTCAACTGAAATTTTAACTCGATATTAAAAAATCTAAAGATAACAAAACTAATTAAAAGACTAATTTTGATGTAATTCTAGTTCTTCATCATAGGAGGGCTAGCATCCCAACACGTGCGACATATGGTGTGAAGGTAGTAATTAAAAAGAGCCTGCTTAAGTGAGTGGGAATGTATCTGCATACAGGACAGCCCACAGTAGTCTTCACCACCAGTAGTCCTGGTAATTGTGATACAATTGGGGCGGCATTGGAGCCAGAAACGTGACCGGGTGATCAGGTTATCCGCCATGGTTAGTGCAAGCAATACAGTGGTGAAGGCCTCCGAAAGCGGGTCCAGGTCGGCCTCCGGATTGGAGTTTGAGTGGGTGTGGAAATGAGGCTCAAAGCAGTGGAGTACTTACAACGGTGAGTAGTGAATGGTTAAAGGCCCATAAGGAGGAATCTTCATTGGGTCAACCTAACCGGAGAGATGGCATAATCTCCCAGGACCCATGACATAAGGGCTCACTAGGCGCAGCCTGAAGCGGGAAAAGTGTCACAGGAGGAGATGACCAATTGACCATGACGGATAGAGTTGAATAGGTTCGAACTGGCCTTACTTGATTGATTCACCAAAGGGTCCAAAAATTGAGAATCGGCCTTAATCGGTTTGGTTTTGATTCTTGGCCAGAACCAGTCAGTAAGGCCACTCTAGGATAGAACCGCAATGAACCGGTTTGACTCACAAGTCTCTCCTCAACTCAAAATGGCTCAGTGGTTAAAAGGAGAAAGTTGATATATCCTCTTTTCCTTGGCAGGATTTGAGGGTTTCATGTACATGAAGAGTTCTCAGGCTCTCAGGTCAGTTGAGTTCTGGCTCTGTGACATCTCTACCGGCAAATGAAAACTTTGCAATGATCGCCCGATGGGTCCTTAATCTTGTGGAGCTCTCTCCATCTTGTGTTTGCTCTAACGCAAGACAAGTGAGAGAGACTTTAGAGCCTAATTCGAGTTTCACGGAAGCCCATTGCTATTTCCTGGATTAGTGCGTCCGAGCTCATCTTCATCCCCGCTCCTTTCGTAATGTGAGCTCTCTTGGTCGTTTGCTCTGTTCTTTGGTTAGGATGCTTTGCTCTGGCACTGTGGAAAAATGGGTCCTGTCATTTCGCTGAAGCAAACTTTTGCTATTTGTCGAGAAGGTTGGAGAGATTAAATTGTCAGGAATCGCAGCGTCTTTGAGGCACAAGCGGTCGAAGAGGTAGACATTAGATGTCCTCTGTTACCTCGCCATCATCGTGATTTCCTAATGTTCTGCAATTAAAATCCCTGTTGATGCTACTATTGCTTGATGGTCTTCTTCAACTGGGAATAGTTCTAACTGTTATCTAAGTAGCACAAACACTGACCCGTGACACGCGACACGACGCGACATGACACGACATGCCGACACGTCATTTCTCAAAAAACAAAGAATTCTGACACGTTAGGACACGTTGGATATTAAATATATATTTTTATATATACATAATAAATTTTCATTTTTATGTTTATTTCAATCAAATTAATTTGATTCAAATTCATAAATAAATAAATAAATAAGCCTAGAATGAATTTACACTAAAAACATTAATCCACCATTTATTAATATCATATATTGTTTCAATTTGACAAATTCAACTCTATCCCAATAATTCATAAAACTTGAAGAAAGAACAAGTAATTCACATTCTGGATTCACATGTTAGATATGTCGGAAGAGAAGAAAAAAAACTTAAGGAATGAATTGTATATCACAGAAAGTGATAGTCAAAAGAGAATAGAATACTAGGTTTTTCTTCTTTCTTCATTTATTATTTTTATTATTGTGTTTAATTTTTTCACATATATATATTTTGACCTCTCATTCATTAAAATTTTTTAAAATTGACCTCGATAGTAGAATCATATGTTGGAAACTCGTATGTCGGAATTCCAACTCGAGTGTTAGAGAGTGTCGGGAAAGTTGACTAGGTGTTGGATTTTCCAACACGTGTTGACCAAGTGTCCGAGAGTGTCCGAGAGTGTCGGACATGTGTCGAAGTGTCCGACACGACATGAAGGCTCTTGGAGAGTGTTGGTGCTTCATAGACTGCTATGGGTTCACGTGAAAAATGGTGGTGCGGACACTTGCAAGTGTCAAAACTTGGCGCCATATGATACTTAAATGCCAAAAGTTCCAAAAGGTACACTTAAGTGTCAAAATTGGAGAAGAATAGAATACTTAAGTACTAACGGTGAGGAATTTCAACCAACCTAAGTATTTCGACCAAACGGTTGACATGGCATTTTTCGACGACTTTTTTTACTAATGTAGAAATTCTATTAAAAAAATTATCAATGTGGCAATTTTTTTAAAAAAAAAATTATCCACATGGCACTATAAACCTCTAAAATTAATTTTTAATGTAAATACTAATAAAAAATAAATTTATATTTAGAAAAATGAAGAAGAAAGGGGAATAGCAAGTTCGGCAAGGGCTGTGGAGGCCCTCGTCTAACCTACAGTTCTCCCACTCCCTTTTTTAACGATTTAGTTTTATTTTTAAATAATATTAATTTAATAAATTTAGGGGCAAAATGACATCGGTTTGCACATTCATTGCCAAGTAAGCATTCTGGCAAGTCATGTAGACCACTTATTTTATTAAAATAAGCCATGTTGGATTTCTAGTTACCCTTTTGGCATTGGCACTTAATTATTCCAATTTTAAAAAAAAGTAACACTTAAGTGTACATTTTGAAAGTTTTAACATTTAAGTAAGCACATGTATCAAGTTTTGGTACTTGCGGTGTACTTTCCCTATGAAAAACGGGAACTTTCCAATTTTCTTGACTGCACATGGGGTGACAACATATAAACTTCACAATATTCTTCTAGATCATAATTTCACTCCCACAGTTTCTGACCTCAAGCTTACAAAACTTTATCCTGTGGACTACAACATAGTATCGTTGACTATTGCAAGAGGAACCTTGATATATATGGCTCCAGAGCTATATTACAAGGACATTGATGGCGTCTCTTATAAAGCTAATGTTTAAGTTTTGGGATGTTGATGGAAATGGCTAATGGGAGGAGAAACCTTAATGCAAATGCCAATTGTTCAAGTCAAATTTATTTCCCTTTATGGATTTACAATCAACTCAACAAAGAAAATGAGATTGAAATGGAAGAAGATGAAGAGGAAAGAGAGATAATTAGGCAGATGGCAATAATTGCCCTTTGGTGTATACAATTAATCCCAAATGATTGGATCAGTGAATAAAGTCCTAGACATGCTTGAAAGAGATATTGATAAATTGTGAATGCTCCCAAAGCCACTTTTGTATTCGTCTGAGAGGCCAATTGATGATGTCCACACTAGACTAGAACTTGAATATTATCAACTTCATTTACTAATTCAATAATTTTTTATAAGGACCAAGTTTTGAATAATAATAAAAATATGAAATCGTACATCGTAGGATTTTCTTTTTCCCATATGCAAATAATATGCAAAATAAACGTACTTCCATCAAAAGCATAATTGACTCATTTTGCAAATACTTGATCTTGTAGTTTTTAGAACTTCCATATGTGGCGGCTTACATGTGTAATGGCAAGTAAACGGAACCAACATGTATCCGACATGATTGTAGTCAAAGCCAAAGCCACGTTGTAGTTTTTGAATAATACGGTGACTTCCGTATATGACTAAGCTACCACTGAAAATTCTAGAGATTCATTTTTTTTTCCACTTTTCTATAATGTAAACACCTCTGACAAATCATATGTTATTCAATTCAAAAACACTATTAGAAGAATACTGGAAGTGTCAAAAGTAGAGTATGACGTTAATTTTAGAGCCAAAAGTTTTCGCCGACTTACTTAAGTGTTAAATTAGAGAAAAAACAATAAGTTAAGTACTCCCGATGAGATTTTCGGATTAAAACTATTATGCAACATAATTATCTCTCTCCTCTCTTACCCTTTGTCGGAGCTCTCTCTCTCTCCAACTAAGGTGTTGGCTAGGGGTGAGCATGGTTCCTGGGTAGAACCGGGAACCAGAGAACCGCACCGAAGGGTTCGGTTTGGTTCTCAGTTCTAAAGAGATTGGTTCCGGTTCTAGTTCCTAGGGGAACCGGAACTAGAACCGGTTAGGGTTAAAAAAAACAACCTAACCTCCCCCCCATGTGATTTCCCCCTCTTATGCCGATTCTTGCCCCCTTCCCCTTTCTTTTTTTTCTCTCTCTCTCTCTCTCTCTCTTCTCTTTCCCCCTCTCTCGGCCGAAACCCCCTTCTTCTTCTTCTTCTTCTTCTTCTTCTTCTTCTTCCTTCCTTCCTTCCTTCCTTCCTCTTGCTGGCTGCTGCTTCACCCACCACCACACCATCGCCCCACGCCCTACTCACCACCACCTCTTGGCCACCAAACCCCCACCACCCACTGCTCGTCCGATGAGCCGTCTCACCATTGAGCCTGATGAGCTGTCACGCCGTCTGCATTGCTGTGAGCCACTGCCGCCGTCCCCAAGCCACTGTCACCACCTCTTGCCATCACTCGTTTGGCCGTCTGGGCTGTCATTGCTCCGAATCGCCACCACCTTCGCTCGAAGCGAGCTCTTCCCCCCTTGGCCGTGGGTTGAGCCGCGACCGTCGCTGTGTTCGCCGCGCTGTTCGTGCCGCTGTAGGTGCCGTGAGACTCGTGCCTTCGTCACCGTCGCCGCGTGCTCGCCGTCGCTGGACCTCCCTCGACACCGCCATTGGACGCCATCACCCCTTGCTCGCCTCGCCTCTCAAACGTAATTCCTATTCACCATACATAGCAGAAAAGAATTGAAATCTAAGCTGCCAGATCTGTGGGGAAAAAGGGTTCTCTTGTGTTTCACGAGAGGAAATCGCATTTTAGCATCCTGTGTGTTCTGTTTTAGTAAGCAATTCCAATACTTGCAACAACTGATGGAGTGAAATACTATGATATAATTGAGGGAAAGGGTCCAGTAGCTACAAAAGGATCGACAGTCTATGTTTGTTGATGTTGGTTATATTTATATTTCCTTGAGCAATATATGAACTGGTAACATTCTGTGTTCAATCCTCTGTTATAGGTGCATTTTGAATGTATTTATCGTGGTATTACGGCTGTATCAAGTTGAGAATTTAAGCTTTTAGCTTAAAATTGCATCATTGCTCAAGTGTTATACTTTGGATTTTCTTTTTTCATTTCATTTTGTTTTTTGTCACAGAGAAATTACCCTTAATTTTGACTTGTTCCTTATTTGGACAAATGCTTTGCTAATGTGCAAGCTTACCTGGCATTATTAGCCATATGAATTCAAGGTAGGATCTCCTCCAGGAAAGGAACGCAGGCGTGGATTTGTAGATAATCCGAATGAATTATTTTCAGCACAGGCAGCTCCCAAGCCGTCACCTGCTATGTACTCAATAACATAAGGGATGAAAGTGGGTAGAAAGGTGATTGTCTCTTGGTTCCCGACGGCAGTAAACATTCACCAATATGGCTAGTTTGCCATTCAGTACCTGAATTGGTTACCCTTTGACTAGTGCTGTTGTATTTTCCTTGTCATATCTTCTCTGTTTTATTGTTCTTGAACTTTCGTCCTTTTTCAGAGAACAGTGATTGTTCCTCCAAAGGCTAGCTACAGTCAGAAGGGAATGGCTGAGATACCGGTAGTCTTTGTATTCTTAATCATGACTAACAATCATTTTTGTGTGACATGAGTACTTTTATTATGGCCATCAAATCAGTAGGTCATCAAATGATGTCATTGGGAATTAACAAACCTTGTGTTTAGGATCTGAACATACCACCAAATGCTTGGTTCTTAGAGCTTGCTTGATTTTTATTGCGTCTTTTAAGATTTCAACCAATCCTAACTGAGGTTTTCACTGTATTTGCATGCTGGCTGGAGTTCAGGTGCATTTGGGATCTCTAAAAGTGTCATTACATGTTGTTGAAAGGTAAATATGATTTATTCCAGAGAGTAATTGTGAATTCCTTTTCCAGCCAAGAGCCACCTTTGAACTGAATATCAAGCTTCCACAAAGTAGAACAGCCTGAAAGAAGCCATACTTAGCATTTGGTGAACAGAACCATGAGGAGATGGAGTTGATATAATGCTGAAATTTTGTCTCTTTTTAATCTAACAAAAGGCAGATGAGTCGGTTGAGGGATCCTTATGGGCAGAGCGATTAGTCAGATTGAAATTGTGACTCTCCAGTTTCTACATACGCTATCTGTATCAAAAAAGCCCATGCACATTTTGTATGTATCTACCAGGATTTTGGAATTCAACGAAACACCTTCTTCATCTTCTTCATCTTCTTATATTCTTGGTTCTAATGTGCAGAATTCATTGATATTGTTCAAATTCCAGGCATGATACTTGAGATGCATTTGAGAGTGGTCTCAAAGTCTCTCTTTGTTGTCTAGGGTTCTTATTTTAATGCTTTCTTATTATCTTAGGTAATTAAACCAATGGTGTTGATTGGAACATCAAGCGTGGGAAGTAGTTTTATGGAAGATGTGGTTGAGGCTATGGCAATTTATGGACATAGAATCTTTGGTTTGTCTCTTTCCTTCTTCGTTATAGTTCAAATCTAAGAATGAAAAAAGAAAAAAGAAAAAAGAACCTGTTGGAACCTGGAACCGACCCTTAAACCTGTGACAGGGTAGGTTCCAGGTTCCAAAAAATAAGGAACCTGTACTCGAGGGTAGGTTCCAGGTTCCAGATGGAACCAAATCGGAACTGGGAACCGCTCACCCTAGTGTTCGCCTACTCCCTCCCCTGCACCTCCAGTCCCCCTTGCTCCTAAAATCGATCTGGTCATCCCATTGTCATGCCTCGATCCTCCAAGCGCGTGCTCATTCCGGCTTGGTCAATTAAATAGTGACGTCTCATGATGCATTGCCGATCCATTCATTTTAAATGCACATGCGGAAGCAATTATATAATCCCCAGACAATAACATAATGGGATAGGAAAGTAGGGCCATAAATTTTCGAACTAAAAACCCAACCACACTTATATATACAAAGCAAACCATATTGTATATATTACAATTTGAACTATAAAAGTCAGGTCCTACACAAAACAAATTCATAAAGCGAAGTCTGCAGAACAGGGGTGGGGTGTCCAAACAACTATTGGTCCTCATCCTCTCTGTCATCTCCCTCCACACTCTAGCTGAAGCCTGCTACTGAATACACCAAAGATTCTGGCTCTTCAAGGTCAGGGTGCACCAGGTCTATCACCAAACCACCGGAGGGTCTGCAATGCCCTTTCCAAAAGCAACCTCCATCACATACAGAGGTATCTCCAATTCCGGCATGGGTCCCTCTCTCTGACCATTATGATTCTGGCGATACCATGCTCTGTATTGATGGGATACCTTCTTGGGTAGACCCACATTAACCCAGATTATGGACTTCACTAGTACGTACTCTCGTCCTTTAGGGTGCTCATGGATCGGAATGTAGTACTTCTGTTCTATGACCTTCTTCGGTTGACCAAAATGCTCGAGAGGAGCTACCATCTAAGGACCTGAAATGTTATCCCACAACGGGGTGAGACGACGTCTCAACTAGTTCAACCCCCTAAGACCTGACTAGGAAGAAAATACGCCATGAGGGTTGCCTAGGCATAATCACGAGTCAGAGGACTTACCTTAGCCTCAGTTCATTCCTACAAGTCGATACAGTTCAAATAACCATTAAATCATCTCAACTAATCAATTCATCATATCGGATTGAATCATCGATCAATCGACTCAGTCGATTCCATGTCATTACGACCTTCTCTCGGTCTGATCACCCAATACTTTCTATAACGTCCGATCAAATCAGGACTGCACACCCTAAGCTGAAGGTAGATAGTATAACTCACCCAAAGCTAATAATTTATATATGGCTCACCAGAAGCTGACCACAGAGTATACTGCTCACCCAAAGTTGATATATTAGAACTCGTAGGATGATATAGTATACAGATAATACTCACCAGAAGTTGACAACAAGATATACTACTCACCCTAAGCCGACATATCATGACCCTCAAGCTGATATAGTATACCGGTATACTGCTCACCTAAAGCTGATATATGAAGCCCGCATGCTAATATAGTATACCATCTTGACCATCTAACATTTTCACAATTTTTATCATTCCCGATAAAAATAATCATGTGCAGGTACACGGTCGGCGTTAGCCAAAATACAATTTTCTCTTACTTGAAAATCCCACTATTTTCAATAGTCTACAAATCCAATTTTGGCATTGTAAACCGATGCCCGATGATTTTCTAATTAATTATTGAAATTAAATAAATTTAGGAATAAATTCCTAAAATTACAAATCACATATACATCAGTACAATTTTGAACTCAATTAAATAAATAAATCACACCATTGCAATCAACATAAAATTTTGGTCACTAGCTATTCCAGTCTGATTTTCGGAAAATAATTATTAATTAATTAATTACAGAAATTAATTATTAAATGCCAAAAATAGCAACTTAGGCCCGTAAAGCCTAATTAAAAGCCTAGACGAGTCTGGAAAATTTTCGAACCACTCTACATAAATACTAGAGCTTGTCTAGGCCCTAATTGCACTAAACTAACCACCTAACATGCAATCACAATTAATTAAATTGCTAATTTATTCTAACTATCCACCTAATCCATATTTAGTCTAGATAAATCAATCCTTAAACGTCATTAACTTACTAAGCAAGGATTAGTGAGTTAAACTCACTTGTTTAGTGATCTGCTCGGATCAAAACGACAGGGATGGGGCGAGGATCGAGAAACTCCAAAGGGGCGACGGCTTTTGAGCACCGGAAATGGTCCAAAGCAGGCCTAGAAGGTTCAAGGTTTCTGCTGGTTTCGATGTGGCTCGGTTGAGCTTGCTGGTCGGGCTATTAGTGGCGCGGCCAAGGAGTCCCGGTGAGGTGATGGGCTATTGCGAAGTCGGCCTTGAGCAGTGGACGTACGGGTTGAGCCGGGGCTGCTCACGGCTAAGGTTGGGAGAGACATGTGTTGCTGGGCTCGATGATGTAGAGGCGGTGCTGATTCGGTGAAAAAAAAAAAAGGCAGCAAGGAGTCAATGCCGAAAGTTGCTACAGTTGACTTCGGTTGAACTGTTACTGGGGACGTCTCGGCTGCTGGCGTGGACTGGAGGAGAAAACCAAATTGAAGAAGCCCAAGTGTTGAAGGATGGGCAGCTGACCGAAGGAGAGAGAGGGGTTGATAGGGATGGAGTGTGTCGGCCAAAGGGAAATAAACATGCAAAAAATGATAAGAGAAGAAAGAGAGAAAGGAGAGAGGGTGGCGTCGGCAAGGTGGAGAGAGGATAAGGATGACTCAAAAAGTCAAAGAAGAAGGAAAAGAAAGATGGTGGGACACGGTAGAAGTGTTGTCGGCTAGGGGGTGAGGTCGGCGAGGTGAATGAAAGAGGGAGAGGGACAAGCGGAGAGGTAGAATTCGAAGGAAAAAGTGTGAAAATTAGTTTAATAATATATTTTATACTCCAAAATCTTGGTCCCACAAGTTCTCACAAAATTTCATTTTGTCCCTTAATTCAATCTTGCACATTAAATTTTACAAATAACCAAGTCGATGTCTGAATATTGCAGCCCTCGTACCAGCCCACGAATTTCGTCAATTGAACTTCAATTTCATCACAATCCTCTCCAATTGGATGTCAAATTTTGCTGAGGAAGAAGTCTGCACCCTTTTCTACACTTGGTCTCACCAACTAGTCCCTTTTTAAAGGCCATGAATCCCTTTAATTTGACCAATCCAACTTTCTGTTCTTTTCCGAATCGTCTGAATCGATTTTTCCGTAAAAATGCCGAACTCGCCGAAAATTCCTCAAAAGGTGAGTCAACGTTCCTAAAATGATTCGTAACATGACAGAACTTTCAATTTCTGAAATCGGATTCAAATTCGCAGTTAATTTCAATCCGGCACAATTTCAGCATGACCTAGGCTATCGGGTAGCTTTCAGAAATTTTTAGTGCAAAGGACCCGTGGTCGATTTTCTTCGAGTCACAATGAACCCATTCGACACATTGGCGATTATCAGTTGTCATGAAAATCTCGAGGATTCAAATACGGACACAGGGTACCCAAACAATAGAAAAATCAGTCTAGTGCCGGTCGACGAGAATTTTGTAATTTAGTGAAATCACCCACATTTAGCCACACATCTCTATCGAACCGACCTATCTCTAATTTCTAATCAATATTTATTGTGCCGAAATGATCTCTGCAGATGAGTACGATCGAGTAGTTGAGTTCTGGTCGAATTATCAAGTCTAATGCATTAAAATTTCTTAATGACTTCTCCCGATAGTCTAGTTATCTCAGGAGTGATCAACTCTGAGAATATCATTATAGGCGAGTCGATGAAAAGCCCGATTAATTTAATTGAAAGTAGAACTGAAAAATTCAAGATGTCACACCCCTCCCTCCAAGTTCTACCTCCACCCCTTCCCATTGTTGCCACCAGCCAAGTCACCGCCCCTAACTGAGTCGACCAGATCTGACCGAACGACGTCAACAATGGTCATGGACGACATGCATCGCTACTTCCAAATTTAGCCTCCCCCAGTCTCTAAATGCCGCCCGTCCAGATTTGGTTTCACCTTTCCTCTCGTTCCTCTTTGCCAAAACGAACTTCCGATCTTGAGTTCTGTTCTTGGGGAAGCAATTACTCACCAGATTGGAGTTCTTAGAAGCTGATTTTGGAGATTTGGAGGACTTGTCTGCCGCCGGGGAATTGGCCACTTTAGGGATCTTGGTGATCTCTCTTTCTTCTTGGTGGTCTCATGGTGGAAATGGACGCGCGCTATGAAGGAGGCAAAGCGAAGCAACATTTGTTGCAGTGCACTCGGAAAGGAGGTCACCGGGCCACGCCAGAGAGGAATTTCTTTGTCTCTTTCGTTGTCTCTCAACTAACGGCCGTTCTTATATGATCAGATTTTTTTGGGCATTGGAAGAGGGCAATAGATCACCGAGAGAGAGCAAAGTAAAGATCTCTATCCATTCACGAATTCCAGAGGCTTCCCCGTCGGTATCCATGGTCCATCATCTCCGGTTAGCATCGAGCCTCCATCATCGGCCATCACTAGTCCTTCAGATTGATTTCCATGAGAGCATAGCACATTCAAGAAAATTGATTGAGGGTTCAAAAAAGAAATCGATTTAGGGCTTATATTTAGGAGAAAAATGACATCTTTAGGGGTTATATAAATGGGCACACCGGTGAGCGATGTTGGACTGAGAAATTAATAAAAAATGGCAACGTCGGATTTCCAACTACCTTGACTTGAATTAGCATTTAAGTGATAATTTTCCTTTTTAAGAACTAATACTTAAGTGATAAAAAATAAATTGGCACCAAAGTAAGCATAATAAGTAACTTTTGAAGCTTTTAGTGTCCTTGTGCCGAAAAACAACTTTATGTTAAACTCATATCATGGTTCATTATTATACCTGAAAAATGACGAACTTATAGGCACATAATTAGTTCATCAGTAAATATCTTCATTGGACTGCATTGCGAGTTGAGTCTTTCTTGACTTTTACATGGACCTTAAAAATGTCTCTCTCCAAACTTGGAGTCTAGTCTTCGAAAGGTTCCCGTCAAAGCACGGTGAGTAAAGCCCATTTCCAGCTTCTCGAATCAGAAGAAAAATCAAAGCCAAGGACAGACGCGTCTTTTACCTGATGAAATAGACTGTCTGAAAAGATGTGCATAAGTTTCAACCTACCTAACTTTGACGGGTCAAAATCTGGACCATAGTACGAACATTGCCGACGCCCTTTCTATATAAGAGTCGAATAAGCACATCCCCACAAAGCAAAACATCATCCAAGAACCAGATACTAGGACAACAACATGGCTCACCTCTCCTTCCTCGTATCTTTCCTCCTCGCTTCATCAGCCTTCCACGGAATCCATGCCGTGGAGTACATTGTCTCCAACACGGTGCCCAACACCGAAGGCGGGGCCCGCTTTGCAAGCGAGCTCGGCAATGACTACGCCCGGCAAACCATGATTTCTGCGACCGACTTCATATGGCAGCTGTTCCAACAAACCTCCGAGGCCGACCGCAAGGGCGTGGCCCGTGTGACCCTAGTGATCGACAACTACGATGGGATCGCGTATGCCAGCAACAACGAGATTCACATGGGCGCCCCAAACTACCTCAAGAACATCAAGGGCGACATTAAGGAGGATTTCAATGGGGTGCTGTACCACGAGATGACACATATATGGCAGTGGGACGGGAAGGGAAAAGCGGGGAAATTGGTCGAGGGGGTGGCAGATTTCGTGCGCTTAAAGGCTAACTACGCTCCAGCAAGCTGGCCGAAGCGTGGATCAGGGACCAACTGGGATGATGGTTACGCAGTCACGGCTTATTTCTTGGACTATTGCGAGAGTTTGAGAGGCGGGTTCGTTGCCGAGCTCAACAAGAAGATGAGAGATGATTATAGCAATGACTTCTTTGTGCAGTTACTGGGGAAGACGGTTGATCAACTATGGAGCGAGTACAAGGCCAAATACGGAAATTAGCTGGCCATGAATTGGGGTGTTTGACCCACACCTAGAATAAGACGTGATATTGAAAATAAGAATTAGGAACACCTCCTGTTTCCACGGGATGGAACGAATATTACCTTAACACATTCCTATGGATCTACAAGGATGTGCTACTCTATTCATGACCAACGTGCTACGCTTTTTCGTACTTTTGGCTTCCTTCTCTAATCTTTACAATAAATGCATATTAACAGTTAATATCATGTGTTTCTTTTTGTTTGCGTGTAACTTTTACCCTCTTTAAAACTGTAAGTTCAACGGTACATATTTCTTCGGATTTTGTATATTAATTTCGAAAATGGTATTTGTCATATAAAAATGTTTATATGGCAATCGCGATCCCCCTTCTTCCTCCAATTAATCATATTATACGACCACATTAAACTTGAGTACAGGCAACTTCAATTTATAAAGAAAAGTTTACCCTACGATTGGGACTGTCAAATGAGGGTCTAGTAGGGTTTCGATCAAATCGAAGATAACTCAACCAAACCAACTTACTTAACCCATTTTATCCCATTATGTGATTAATAACCTTTAACTCACGCCCAACATTTCCCATGTTACTAAAACACATTAATATTTAATTCAACTTATGAAAACTAGTGCCTACTCATTTTTTTTTGTGAAGTTAATAATTATATTGAGTTTAAACCAACTATAAAAAAGAGGTATCGGCTCTAAAAACTTACACTCGAAACAAGCAAAATCGTAACGAGTGGAAGGGAGCCGAAACGTAAAAGCACAGCCAAACAACGGCAAAAGAAAGCCCACGACAGGCACCAGGACAACAAGGAAGCCAAAACAGTGGCAACCAGCAATACAACGAACAAAACACGGAAAAGACCCCAAAACCAGCCAAATCGGGACAGACGGCAACACGAGACGGCACGACCGAGAGACATCAGCCAACCAACCGCCCATCCGGTAAAAGCCCAACCAACAGTAGCAAAACACCGGGAGGAGCAGCAAGGACAGCAACACCATAGGAAAATCAGACTAAAGGAGCCCTCCCTCACGCCGTACCCACTCATTTCAAGGCCATTAAAACCCATAATTACAATACATGTACGTTTTCAACTTCTTCTTTTTTTCCTATATTTAATTACTCTTTCTAATTTTATCTGCATTTTGATATTATTCTTCTTGAAATTAGAAATAATGTTTATGCAGTCAAAATAAATATATTTACCATTGTAGCTAATGGTTATTATTATTTTTTCAAAATATAAATTTCATGAATTCCTCGATTATGGTCATTGCATACATGTACACAATGGCAATCCCACCAATGTATTCTCTTTTGGAGCACATATTTTTAATTTCGAAAAGCAACATATCAAGAAAATAGTTCACAAGCTCAAATTTCATCCTCTCAAACCATCTAATCCGCCATTTCCATGACAAAGCCTTGATAGCCATTTCTTCAAACAACTCGCGGGCAAACCGAAATAATACAAGAATTTCAATCTCAATATCTCCAAAACACCCAAAATTAGAGGAATCTCAGAAGACAACCAGAATCCAACACGACCAGGATTTATTCCGCCTAAGTGCCACACGCCGAGGCCCCATCTTTCCTTTGCCACCCGAGCAACTGAACTTCGACACTACTCCCTCTGAGATAGCCTCCATCGTTGTAGCGGACGGGGAAGAGGGCAGTGTTGAGCTTCTTCAGCTGCATCACATTTGCGTCCCTCACGTCGTCCAGAGAAATGGATGCCTCTCTACCAGCCCCCCTTTCTGTATTGCTTCGGACGCGAGCAGTGATAGAGAGAGCGAAAGAGACTTGGGGATTTTGCGTTGGATGATTCACCTTAGTTGGACATGGCGTTCAATTTGAGAGTGTGGAGATAGAGAGAGATAGGAAGACGAATGATATTGTTTAAGGAGCACCAACATCGACACGGGACAAGTAATATGACATGATATAATATACCAACATCATTTCTCAAAATATAAAGAATTCCGATATGTTGGAACACGATGTATATTAAATGTGTGTGTGTGTGTCTATATATATATATATATATGTGTGTGTGTGTGTGTGTGTGTGTGTGTGTGTAATTACCATTTTTTAATTATTTTAATCAAACTGATTTGATTCAAATTAAAAAATAAATATACAATAAGACAAGGGCCTAGAATGAATTTATACTAAAAATCACGAGTCACGGAAAATGAGAGTTAGAAAAAAAAAAAAAGTTAGGTTTTTCTTCTTCCCCCTTTATCATTTTTTTTATTATTTTTACATATTTATATTTTGACACATCATTTATTGAAAATTTTTAAGATTGACCATGTGTGTCGGAATCACGTGTGTAAATTCTAGATTCACGTGTCAGAGCGTGTCAAGAGTTGACTGACCACATGTTAGATTTTCCAACACTTATTGACCCTATGTTGGAGCATGTCGAACACATATTGGAATGTCAGACACTACACGAAAGTTCTCGGAAAATGTCGGTGCTTCCTAAGATATTGCTCAAGTGAGATTAGAGTCTAGAGCAAGCTGGATTGATGAGGTGGAACAGAGTCACAAAAATTGGTTTGGTCTAAATACATTGTGAACTCATTTAATGTCAATATTCTTTTGGGTTTTACAATTCTAAACTTATTTGCAACCTATTTATCGAATATAACGACCCAGACTATCAAATATCAATTAAAGATGATTCTGAGCCTTTTAGATAAATGTACCTACCATACTTCCGTGAAATCATTACTATTATATAAAAAAGAACTAGAAGCCACCTCCTTCGGAAGTTACCATGAATATCATCTTCTAGTTATAGGAAGTTCTAAATGATTCATCACTATTTTCGCCTTGCCCACGACCTGGAGGTTTGAGGTTGGCTAATCTGTCATTATAGCTTTATCAAGATGCTAGAAGCCAATAGATCTCCCCACGTGAAACATGTGCGGCTAAGCAATACAGTAGAAGCCGCTAGCATATGCTGGTGATTTCGTGAAATCGCATTACTTTGGGTCACTAGACTAATCGCTCTGGTGGTAAACAAATAAAAATAAAGACAACAAAGCACCGCCGCGCATTCCGGTGGCCGCGGATTTCCGTTGAGATTTAAAGGCCGGCAAAAGGACAAGGTCCACAGTCAAAGTCAATAAAGACTTTGCTGGCCATTTTTGCACTCCCTTTCAGTGCTTTGACCAATTCAATCATGACAAATGATGGAAACAGACACGCACTAAGGCGAGGAATGAGTTCACCTTTGCTTTGATTTGGTAGATTGAGGTTCACAACTTTCGGAAACTAATGTACTAATGTTTGGTTTTGTTACTCTTTCAATATTTATATTGGTTAAAATGTTTAGTTGACTAAGGCCTATTTGGTTCGGTTTTGGGAAAATATCCTTAAGAAAATACAAATACCTTTGGATTAAAAGAGATTTTTTGAAATGCAAATAGTGTTTAGTGAACTGTAATTTTAAAGTATATTGAGAAACATCTTTAACTTAAATGCCATTTGAAAAAAATTACATTTTCTAAAGGACTTTTGCCTTTTTTTAAAAAAAAAAAAAAAGATTTTTAATTTTTTTGGGTGGAGTTAAGCCACCAGTGGCTAAAACAGTCGCTGGCAAACCACCAACGGCCAACCAAGGTGTCGTTACCTGGGCCACTGCACTGCTTGAGGTCATGACCCTAGGCAGCGGTCACTAGCACGTGTGACCTTTTTGGTCGGCAGTTGTCGGCCTCCAATCAGCTTCTTCATGCAAACAATGAAGAAGATGATCAGTGAATGAGACCCAAGATTTGCATTCCAAGAATGCAACTTTCCAAAGGACCTCCATACTTGCTTTGAGCTAAAAGCCCTTAGAGCCCTTTAGAGATGTAATTGTATTTCCTCAAAGTTGAGCAAAAAACAAACTAAACGCTATTTGCAATTGGCCAAGAGACTTGAAGTCCCAAAGCCCATTTGGAATGTTGAACCAAATGGAGCCTAAATAGGGAAAGCAGCTTGGACTCACTCATGGAGAGTGAGATTTTGTAGGATCATGATGGACTATTCTAATAACCTAAACTGTTAGAGAAATTGTATGATTTAACTTTTAAATATTCCATCACTACTATTTATGCTTAATTTGATCTTTTTGCCCAATACTAAGAATTAGCATATATTATTAGGCACACAAATAGGGGCCTGAAAATATTTAAAGTCAAAATCTACTGCTCTAATACCATTTAAAATTTTTTGGGACCATTATGGTTGTTCTTAAAGCTTAAATTATTAAAGGAATATGTGATTTAATAATTAAAATATATTATTAAGATGATCGATCCACTTACACCAAACAATATCCAAATATGAAAACTTCTGCATTTGACCAAATTATCTTCCTATCACAAATTTGACCTACCGGGATGTTTCGGCTTACTCTATGATAGCCAGCGTTGGACAACTATTTCCTTGAGCGTGACACAAACCAGAAGTACTAGAAAATGATTTTCCAACCTAAACTATGTCAACCCAAATGCTTTTCCTTGCTACGCTAGTTATCCTCTCATCTACCATGCAATCCCATGGAGTGCAATATGCTGTGTCGAACAATGTCGGCAACACTACCAGCTGTATCCGCTTCTCTAATGAGATCGGCATTCTGTACTTCCGCAGGAGTTTGACAAGTGCCACCTATTTCTTACGAAGGGTCTTCCATCAAAAGGCCCAAGAGATCGTAAGAGCGTCCAGAAAGTGAGCTGTTTATAGATAACATGGAGGACGTGGTGTACACAAGCAATGACAAGATCCACGGGAGTGCCACGTACCTAGGGGCCTCCTTCTCAAGGGACGTGAAGAGAGAGTTCATGGGGGTCCCGTACAAAAAGATGGCATATGTGTGGTAGCCTAATGGTATCAACCAAATATAGGGCTATTGGTTTTGGAAGTTTGGAATCCTATCTTTTGGAGTTGGAAAGTTTTCTATTTTATATACTTATTTTCTTGCAAGTAAATCTTTTAGAATGTACTCTTGAATATATAAATACTCACTAAGCTTAATGGAAATATACAACAATTTCTATTTAATTATGGTATCAAGAGCCATCTATGGCTCATGCCCCTTTCAACCCTAACTTTCCGCTTCCTTTTTTTTTTTTTTTTTTTTTTTTTTTTCCTACAAAGATGGTCGCATGGCCCTAGAGAATACCACTGCCACTGCCATCATCATTACCGCCATTACCCTTCTTCTACACTTCCTCCATTCGGATCTCCTCACCAATTCCTTTCTCCAGGTTTCGCAAAATCCAATAACTTGCTATGAAAAGCATAGATTATCCCGTTTCTTAAGGGACAAAAACATTATAGGGGTGAGCATATCGAAGCGTCGGACATGCCGGTTTGGTCCGATTCCTGGGGGCATTAGTTTGATTCTCGGTTCCATAAAAATAAAACTGGTGATTTTCAATCCGTTTCCCGATTTCAAGAGGGGGACCAGACCGAACCGAACCAACTCTTTTTAAAAAATATATATATTTTTAATTTCTTAAAATAGTAATAAACCCTAAAATTGTAATAACTCTAGCATTTTTTAATTTTTATTTTTGCTAAGTGGCCAGTTCCATTGGACCAGGGATCAAACTGGACAGTCTAGTCTGGTCCAATGGAATCGGCCACTTAGCAAAAATAAAAATTAAAAAATTAAAAAATGCTACCAAAATGGACTGTCCAGTTCGATCCCTAGTCCCAAAAAATGGGAATTGGTCCTCTTGGTCTAGTTTCTAGTTCCTAAGTGGAACCGAATCGGACCAGGAACCAATCACCCCTAATGGTCATGTTCACAAGTCTTTCTAATTGCGTCCTTCTCGGAAACGTTTTGCATCTCAGTTTTTGTAAACCAACTCGCAAAGCCATCTGGGATACTCTTAATGCTTGGCTTAGCTTCAGCTCTATACGTATGCTCTTTTCTATGCATCTTAGTCCTGTCGCAACCTACCTTCAAGGAAGCCACCCTTGAGAATAAACTTAGAGGTAATTGTTTATAAAACAGTCCAAGTTGGCATTCCCATAAAAAATCAGCTCAAACACATCATCTAATTGGTGATCCAAACTTGGTCCATCAATTTGAACGTGGATTCTCCCATGTCTGTACATCGTGTGATGTTGGGATATTTTATTTTAAGTTCAATTAACTATATGAGAATTTTGAATGAGGAATTGCTACTAACCTATTAAAGTTCGCTAGAAATCAAGTGAGGTATAGTGAGGAAGTATACCTCACTTCCTACATAACCAAAGATCTAAGATTTGAGACTTGATTACACTATTTGTCTAGCTAGTGCCCTTTCGATACTTAAACTTGATCATTTAATCACTAAAGTGTCTAGACAATCTTTTACTAATTACAAGCCATCATATTTTGGTCTACTAAGTGTCCATGCAATGTTTGTTTATTATGATCCTAAGATTTATCCTAAAGACCCTAAAATGGAAAATAACAATCAATGTATTGAAAGTATGCACTCGATGTGACATCTTAGATTTTCAATTCAGTTTTCTACTGAATAAATCAGAAATTTCATTGACGCGCATATATGGTTGTTCTCAGAGCTGATCACTCTCGAGATAACTAGACTATATGGGGAAACCATTAAGGAATTTTAAGGCAATAGACTTGAGAATTCGACTAGAAATTGGCTTCTCGACCGTGCTCATCTTTAGAGGCTATTACGACACCGTTAAAAACTAGTCTGAGATCAGAGATAGGTTGGTTCGACTGAGATGTGTGGCTAATCGTGGGTGACACCACTAAATTAGAAAATTCTCATCGGTCGATACTAAACTGATTTTTCTATCGTTTTGGTACCCTGTGTCCGTATTTGAATCCTTGAGATTTTCACGACAACCGAGAGTCGCTAATGTGTCGAGTGAGTTCATTGTGGCTTGAAGAAAATCGACCACGAGTCATTTGCACTAAAAATTTCTGAAAGTTACCCAATAGCCTAGATCAAGCTAAAAACGCGCCGAATGGAGATTAATTGTGAAATTGAGTCCGATTTCAGAAATTGAAGATTCTGTCATGTCTCAATAAATTCTAGGAGTGTCAACTCAGTCTCAGAAGATTTTTCTGAAACCCGAGACTTTTTGGGAAAAAGTCGTCCTAGGACTGTTTTTGTCCAGAAAAAGATCAAGACCGTTTTTTATCGCGCAATTAGGAAGCAAGTGGGATCAATTGGTGAGGAAAAAATACCAATTTGATATTTGAGGTGCCAATTGAATTTATGAGGTCAATTGGGATTGAATCAAGTGTGAATAAGAGTCCAATTGAGGGAGAAACTTAACAAATTCGTTGCTTCCCCCCTTACCTATGGTTTTGGACAATTTCAAGAGTCCAAGGATGAGCCTTGGTGGCTGAATGAGGGCCAAGGAAGGAAGCCATGGCTGGGAATGGTCAAGGAGACCATTGTGTGGAAAAAAATGGCTCGTGGCCCCCTTGTCCCCCTCTCTTCCTCTCGAAGGCTGCCGACCAACCCATCTTCTTCTCCATTTGTGCAATTCGGACACCCAGCAAGCCAGAGAAGGAGCAGCAAGCTGAGCCATCCACCCAACACACTGCCGTAGCTGCACGACGTCGCCGAAACGCCACCCGCGCCATCGCGCCAGCCCGTCATTGCCCGCGCGTCTCCGCCTCCCTCACGCTGTCATCCCAGCCCCGCCGTTCATCCAGCAGGCAGCAGTGGTCGACCAAGTTGTCGTTCGAAGCCCGCCGGAGTTGCTCCGCCACCCGCCAAGCTGTCGTGGAGCTGCCACAGCTCGTCCGTCTCCTCCGTCGGTCTTGTCTCGCCCAAATAGCCACTGAGGCTGCCCTATCCAACACCGACCAAAGACCGAGTTCAGTGGGTTTCCTACTCAGGTTGGCTAGTTTTGAGGTGATTCCGGACTTCGGTTGCTAGGCCCGCCTTGAGGAAAGTCGAGCCTTGTCGCATCCCCGACGATTTGATTTGATCGGATCAAAACAAGTGACTCTAACTCACTAAACCTTGCTTAGTAGGTTAATGATGCTCAGGGGTTGATTAGATTTAATTAAATGTAATTAGGTAGATAGATTAGAGTAGAGCAATTAATTTAGTGCCTTATCGATGCATGTTAGACAATTGGTTAATGTAATTAGCAAGTGATTTTAACGCAAAAGACTTGAGAATTCAACTAGGAATCGACTACTCGACCATACTCATCTGCAGAGATCATTACGGCATAATTAAAAATCAATCAGAGATCAGAGATAAGTCGGTTTGATTGAAATAGGTGATCAAAGTGTGGGTGATTCCACCAGATTGCAAAATTCTCGACGATTGACAGTAGATTGATTTTTCTGTCGTTTTGGTACCCTGTGTCAGTATTTGAAATCTCGAGATTTTCACGACCACCGAGAGTCGCCAATGTGTCGAAGATGTACATTGTGGCTCGAAATAAATCGACTACGAGTCAATTGCACCAAAAATTTCTAAAAGCTACCTGATAGGTTAGGTCACGCTAAAATCGCACCGGATTGAAATTAACCGCGAATTTGAATCCGATTTCAGAAATTAAAAGTTCTCTCATGTCACGATTCATTTTAGGATCCTCGACTCATTCTTTAAAGATTCTTCTGCAAACCAAGATTTTTGGCAAAAATTCAAAATATGGCTGTTTTCAACCGGAAAATTTAGGGGACCGTTTTTTTATCGCATTTTTGGGATGCAAGTTGGTTTTATTTGCAATAAAAATGTCAATTTGATCGTGGACACCTTTGTTGCATTTATGGGGGCCAAATTGGATCCAATTGGAGAGGATTTGAATCCAATTTGGGGGAAATTAAGTCCAAATTCGTAGGTCCCTTGGTCCCTCACGTTTGGACCATTTGGGACATGTTCTAGAGAGAGTTTGATGCACAAAATTGGTTGAGGAAGACAACCAAGCATGTGGGACCTTGTCTTGGGGACAAAGAGATAGGATGAAGGCTTGGAGGGACCCTCCAAGGGCTGCTGTCCCCTTTCTTTTCCAACTCAGTCTGCTTTCTCCATTTCCAGCCACCTTGGAGCTCTAAAAGTGCAGAGAAAACCGAGCATCCCCTCCCCTTGCCCATCGCACGCCCGTCCGACCACCGCTAGGCTCGTCGCTCACCGTCGCATCGCCCGCGAGCCTCACGCGTCACTCTCCGCCTGTCCCGCTCGTCCTGCTCGTCTCGCCTCTAGCTGTGCATTGCAGCCATCCCGAGCTCCTGTCCACTTCGCCAGCCACCATGAGTCGCCGTCCGAGCTGCTGGAACCACCGCTTGTCTCTGCCTAGGTCGCTATAGCCTTCGCCAGTCCTTTTTTGCCAAACCAGCCGCTAGTTTCAGCTTGTTTGGCCAAGAACAGAAACCGAAAGCCAGCAAGGGCTTTGAAGCTTTGAGGCCCGTTTCCAAGTTCTTCCAGGCCTTGGTTGGTGTCGCTGCAAGGGTGTTTGTCGCCCGTCTCCGCCTTGCCGTCGTCATGGGCTCATCGGATTTCAAAACTGGTGAGTTTACTCACTAAACTATGCTTATGAAGTTAATTATACTTAAGGGTTAATTAGTTTAGGCTAAGTATGGTTTAGGTGCCTAGTTAGAACGGATTAATGATTTAATTATTCGTTTATGCATGTTAAGTGGTTAGAATGGCTTAATTAGCAACTAGATAAGTTGTATTATTTATCTAGTTAGGTTCGGAATTTTTCCGGGCCCATTTCGGTATTTAATTAGGCTTTTTCGGCATAAGTTTGCATTTATGGCATTTAAATGTATTTATTTAATTAATTTTGGTATTTATTTAATTATTTATTATTTTTCGAAAATTATACTAGGATAGTCGGTGACCGGAATTTTGTGCTGATTGCAATGGTATGATTGGTTTATTTAATTGAGTATTGATTTGTGCAAATTGAGTGAGATTTGTAATTTTAGGTATTTATTCCAAAATTGAGTAATTTCGGTATTTAATTAGAAAATATCGGGCGTCGGTTTACAACGTCAAAAATGTGTTTATGGTCTATATTAAACAGTGGAATTTTCTAAAAGAAAGATATTGTGTTTTTGGCTCAGGCCGACCATGTACCCACACACGATTATTTTTATCATGTACTTTTAACTTGATTAATTATCAGCTTGTGAGAGCATATATGCATGTCAGCTTGTGCGAGCATATTTATTGTCAGCTTTTGGGACCCTTTACACGTCAGCTTGTGAGAGTAGTATACTGTATCAGCCTACGGGCTTTGATACGTCAGCTTGTGAGAGCAATATACATTTTATCTGCTTTTGGGCCTCTTTGCACGTCAGCTTGTGAGAACAGTATACTGTATAAGCCTACGGGCTTTGATACGTCAGCTTGTGAGAGTAGTATACCTTATCAGCTTGTGTGAGCTAAGATCGTTATATCAGCTTGTGAGAGCATAATCTATATTATCAGCTTGTGCGGGCTAATATATATCTATATCAGCTTGTGAGAGCTATGACAATATATTTCAGCTTGTGTGAGCAGTGGTCATATTGAATTGATAGATAGTACTATTGGTATGGAATTGAGTTGATTGATTGATTGATCGATGAGTTGATTGGAATTGAGTGGATTGGTTGAGATCATGACTGTACTGACTTACAGGAAGGAACTAAGGCAAAGGTAAGTCCTCTATCTTGTGTGTGCATAGGTAACCTTTAGGCATATTTCCTTCCTAGTCAGAGTTTAGGGGGTGAACCTATTGAGACATCGTCTCACCCTGTCGTGGGATAACATTTTTAGGTCCTTAGATGGAGGTTCGTCCCAAACATTTTGGCCAGCCGAAGAAGATCACGGAATAGGTCTCTTATATTCCTCTTCATGGGGGCCAAAGGACATGGGTCTACGAACTCATGAGATCACATGGGTCTACGAACTCGTGAGATCCATTGTTTGGGTTGATGCGGGTCTATCATGGATGGTACCCCATCAATACAGATCGTGGTATCGTCGCGAGCGCGATGGGCCCAGAGAAGGTCCCCTACCGGAATCTGAGATCCCTATGTCGGTGCTGGAGGTCGCTTTTAGTAAGGGCACTGCTGACCCTCCTGGTGGTGCAGTGGTAGACCCAAGCTCCTCGAAGCCAGAGACGCTAGAGTCTTCAGTTGAGGGTTCGGGTGCTTAGAGGACCTGTAGCTCTTCTGTCTTTTGTAGACTTGTTAATAGACTAGTATTGTAAATAACTTGGTTTGCTGTGTATATAAAGGTGTGTTGTAGTTTGCAAAATTTTGACCCCGCTTTTCTATCCCATTTTCTTGTTGTTTGGGGATTTATTTATTCACTTCCGCATGCGTATTAAAATGAATGGGTCGGCGACGCGTCCTAGGACATTACAATTTAATCGACCATTGAGGATGGACATGCACTTGAGGATCGAGGCGTGACAATGGTCATCGCTAATTAGTTATTTTTGTTGATGACTACAAAAAATTTATTTGGTTTTATGTTCTTAAAGCAAAGTCATATGTTTACTCTAATTTTCTTACTTGATGGATTTGCTAATCTAAATTATTTTGTTACCACGCAGGCATTTAGGATATGATTTAACGGCCACACTAGCAATAAATTGCACACAAATAATATAGAGGGATCCAATTGAATAGTTGGCAATAGTTTGGACAACTGTTGTATTTTCATCTCGAAAAAGGAATGAAAGAGCTTCTAATAAACTTTTGCCCGTATATTGTCTGCAGCTTTTGCATCGGTCTAAAATTGTCTTAGGTTTTCTGAGGTTTGTTACTTGCACTTGTTTTACGCATGAAGTGCTGAGACAAACGCTGGCTTGTCGTGGTATTTTGTTGCCAAGTCCTATCATCCAAATTTTCTAGCTTGCTTTAATTTATTATCATCCTTTCCTTTTCTTTCTTTGATGAAAATCACTTTTTTGTTTTTTTACTGTTAAGAAGATTAAATTAAATTAATCATCACATATTATGAGGATACATGAGAAATTCAGTCTACAGAAACGGAAAAATAAGGCAAGAGAGAGCATATACTAGAAGATAATATTTGTAATTTATTAATATCCAAACACAGCGGGTTATCCATCCAAGTTATGCATAGAAATAAAATAGACGAAGCTCCATTCCTTTCGTGGACGATCAGAAATTTGGAAAAAAAAATTTCTATTTCGATAACTTATATGTTTTAAGAAATGAGTCCAAAAGTCTTATTAGTCAACAAAAATCTATGTCAAGACATTTTACTGATATATAAACGATAGAAAGTGTGAAAATGTATTTTAAATTGCTGATTTACGTGAATCACGAATACTAATTCGCATGTGTCCTTATCCAGTATATCACAAATGATTTCGGAATCTCCTCATTTTTCATTTATTTTTAGATTATATCCAAATTATTTTTCTTTTCTAAGTATAGAACCCAAAGCTTCTCCCTCACATTTAAACTTCCCATTTGGCCAAAACGAATTAGGTTTGCTATGGTGGTTGAAAGAGACCGGTTCTAAGTTCTATTATTAATCAGATCGAGGTCGGCAAAAGGACAGGTCCCATTTTAATCATGCATAGGTTTGGTTTTCGGCTTTTGCTCTCTCTTTCCGTGTTCGTTGACCTCTTCCCTCGACAACCTGATACATATAGAATAAGGTGAGAAAGTCGTTCATCTTTAAACAACAAGTTTACATTCAAATATTTTTTTTGGCCTTCACATAGCACATTATTTATTTCACGGATAGCATATAATATATGAAATCCATGCCTATATAAGAAAAAGAAGACATGAAACCCAAAAGAAATTCACGGAAATCGATGAGTATCACGTGGTCATTTTTCTTTCAATTCATCTATGAGAAAAATTTTCATGGATCCATTTCTTGATGAATTGGATCAATTATAACCATTAATCACGTGGATCTATATAGATCTCTCACGATATGACAACTGTGAATATGCCCGGTTTATGAAACTCGGGTTCTCGGGTTGAGATCCGACCAAAGTTTTCCCCCACAAATCACACCCATAATCAATCCTTACTAAGCTTGCGTGCATCACATTTACAGTTACAATTATACTACATTATCATAAACAAAAACAGCTTAAACGTAGGACTGGAAAAGGCCGGCCAAACGGCAATTTTTATCCTAACCGAAATAGCCAGGAAGAAGGAGAATAAGGCCCCGAGACCTAAGCAAAAAATCCGGCATTAATCAAAAGGCCGGCCAAACGGCAATTTTTATCCTAACCGAAATAGCCAGGAAGAAGGAGAATAAGGCCCCAAGACCTCAGCAAAAAATCCGGCATTAATCAATCTTATTTTTCACTAATCAAGAGACGACACTAAATGATTACAAATGGTTTATATACTTTTATTTTTTAATGAGACCTGACATATATGTCATTGTCTAAAAGTTAAATCGAAGCATTAGATTAGGAGAGTTTATGAAACTTCTTCTTTCAGCGGCCGACCAAATTAATTATCATCACCTTCATCGTCCTCCATAAATAGCCAATTAGTTCCACAACATTCTCCATGCCCAAAACAACTACCGGGTGTCTATGTTCCTTGCTACGCTCGTGATTCTATCGTCTTCCGTGCAATCCCATGGCGGTGGAGTACCTCGTAATGAACAACGCCGATGACACTCCCGACGGCATGCGTTTCATTGACGAGATCGGGATCCTGCACAGCCAGCAGACGCTGACCATGTCGACCGATTTCATATGGAGGACCTTCCAACAGATCGATCTCGCAGACCGAAAGGAGGTCACCCGAGTAAGCCTGTTCATTGACAACATGGATGGGGTGGCGTACACGAGCAACAGCGAGATCCACGTGAGCGCCAAGTACCTCGGGGGCTTATCAGGGGATGTCAAGGGGGAGTTCACGGGAGTCTTGTACCACGAGATGACGCACGTGTGGCAGTGGAACGGGGCCGGGCAGGCCCCGGGCGGGCTCATTGAGGGGATTGCGGATTTCGTGAGGCTCCGATCGGGGTATGTGCCGGGCCACTGGGTGCAGCCGGGCCATGGCGATAGATGGGATCAGGGTTACGACGTGACGGCACGGTTTCTTGACTATTGCGATGGCCTTAGAAATGGGTTCGTGGTTGAGCTGAACAAGAAGATGAAGACTGGTTTTAGTGATAACTATTTTGTTGACCTGCTGGGCAAGACCGTTGACCAGCTGTGGAGTGAATACAAGGCTGCATATGCTAATTGACTTGAGTCCATACCCGGTCGATATATGTATCTGCTCTATGAAAAGCATGGTTGAAAACATATAAATCAAATTCGATTTTTTACAATTTACACTAATTGAATATGGCATCTATTTCTGGCTGTTCGTGTGAATATCGGTATGACTAGTTTCTCTATGTGGCCATGGAGAGGAATTCTGATGGCATTCCACCTGGTTTATCTGACCCTACACATAGATTGTGTTGGCTCCACATGATATCCACATGATTCAATCCTCAATATTCATTTCAGCATTTTTAAATCCAGACCAGTCTAACTTCCGGTTCTCGAGGTAACTGGTTTAACCAGTTCAACCATCAAATTGATTATTTGCACAATTTACAATTAAATAATCTCATTCATCTATACCATTCTTTAAGGGAGAGATTTCTCTCTTTTGGTCTCTCAACCTAAATTACCTAAAACCAAATTATGATAATGACTTGAATTGATTTTAAATGAATTCATGGGCTATTTTTGTTATTTAGCACTTGAAAGTGAATATCGACATTAACCGCCACCATAAAAAAGCAGACATTTTCTAACTTTTTCTTCTTGTTTGAAAGTAGTGACATTTCTAAACAACGGTAAGCATGTTAGTAGCATTTCTATGAAACGTTGGCATAATCGCAGTCGGAGAAAAAGCTCTTCCAATATTGCCTAAGAATGTTGATACATACAGGGTTCAATGCCACTATATCCATCAATTTTGCGAACAAATGCAGCTATAGCATCTCGCCTCTCCACCCCTCCAACAATCGAATGACGCAAAAGAAAAGGAAAATGGAGAATTTCTTTGTATATTCATGTATTGTGTACAAGTACATTGCTCTTATTTGTAGTGTAAGAACGAAAGAAAAATAGGAAATAATATACAAAGAATAATGACTTTCCTAGTTACTAAATCAATCATAGATTGACTAAATCAATAAGCTCGTAATCAAGATCACCAAAATTGAAATCAATAATCAAAATCCTGCAAATATATTTCCAGCACTCCCCCCCCAGCTAATGGCCTATATATGTAGAGAACACCTAGCTTGCTTAGTAGGCACATATGTTGTCTCTAACATAGTGGCTTAGTGAAAAAATCTATAGGTTGTTCCACAGTTCCAGTTCCCCTTGTTACAATAACTCCCACTCTGATCTTGTCTCTAGTGAAATGGCAATCAACTACTATATGTTTTGTTCTTTTATGAAAATTGGGTCTGATGCCAATTTGAGTGTAGCATTGTTGTCACAAAACAATTTAGTTGGTCCACTGACCTGTATCCCAAGATCAAAGAGTAATCCCCATATCCGAACTATTTCGCAAGTAGTTTTAGCCATGGCTCTATATTCTCATTTAGCTAATGATAATGATATAGTTGACTATTTCTTGGCTTTCCATGAGATTAGTGACCTTCCTAATTAATGTAGAAACCAGTGATGGATCTTTTAGTCATTGGACAAGTAGTATAATCTATATGACAAAAGGCTGTCATCTTCATATTGCAGTCACGAGATAAAAACATTCCAAGTCCTAGACATCCCATCAAATATTTAACAACTCTTATAGCTGTGATCATGTGGGACTGTTTCGGATTATGCTTGAGCTGACTGAATATTTACACTGCATAACATATGTTGGGTCTTGTCATAGTAAGACATATTAACTTCCCAACAAGCCGTTGATATCCCGATGGATCTTTGAATAATGGATCCTGGATAGCTGTTGAAGAATCCATATCGTACTCATGAGTCATCAGCTCGTGTTCTATTCAATTGGTATGATAGTTGATTTGCATGTCGATAATCTTGCTTTTGAAACAATTTCTATGATGAATTTCCTCTAACTAAGGTCGACACCTTTATCCAAACGAGCAATTTTCAATTCTAAGAAAATATTTGGGAGGTCCCAAATCCTTGATGTGGAAGGTGGAATGTAAATATTCCTTGAACTTTGCAACGTCGGAGTCATTGTTGCCCATGACAAGAATATCATCAACATATATTAGAAAATAAATTGATGAATTACCTACATTCCATGCAAATAGGGCATAATCGTGCTTAGAGTGCTGAGAACCCACATCGGTTAGTGCAATAAAGAACTTGGCATATAATTGTCTTGATGCCTGTTTCAATCCACATAGGGATTTGCATGGATGACACACCCGAGACTCCTCCAGTCTACATAATTCTTGTGGAAGTTTCATATAAATTTTTTCATCCAGATCACCATGAAGAAAGGAATTGTGAACATCCATTTGATGCAACAACTAATTTCATATGATTGCAAGGATAAGAAAGAACGGACAATGACTTCTTTAGCAAAGGGAGATAAGGTCTCATAATAATCAAAGCATTCCCTTTGAGTGAATCCTTTAGCTATCATCCAAGCTTTGTAGCGTTCAATAGAGCCATTTGCCTTACTCTTAATTTTGTATACCCATTTACATTCGATTGGTTTCCGATGTGGGGGTAGTGGGACAATATCCCAAGTATGATTCTCCATTAGGGCAGTAAGCTCCAATTCCATTGCACATTGCCCTAGGGGATCATGTGATGCTTCTTGAAATGAAGATGGTTCATGTTGTTCTGAGATACGACTTATGTGAAATACTTATTCCGACAATAACCGATTAAATGAGACATATGCGGAAATAGGGTATTGTGTACTTGGAGAACTCAATGCAAAACAAATGTAGTCTTTGGTCCATGTAGGTGGACGAGTATTCTGTCGAGAACGTCGAGGCTACTCCACTATCATTGGTTCAAGTCCTGGAGAAGACTTAGAGTTTGTTTCTAATGTAGCAATAGCTAAAGAAATATCCTCAAATAATATTGGAGTTGATGCTGGTGATCCGATTTCCAAAATTGATGGTTCCTACGGAGTCAACATGGATGGTTCCGATGCAACAAAATATTGTGGAATCATGGATAAGTCTTCATCACATAGAAAAGGATGGTGACCCTCTAAGGACAATAAGGTCAATGAAGAAATCATATCCTTGAATGGGAACACATCTTCATGAAAATACCACATTTTTGTTTATATAGAAATGCCTTGTAGAAATCTCCATAACTGGATAACCCTTCTAAAGAGGAGCCATGAAAACACATTGAGTGGCACGGGGACCCATTTTATCCGAGGACCCACATTTGTCGCATAGCATAGACAACCAAATACTCAAAGGTGATCATTTCTTGGCTATCGTTGTAAAGCATCTCAAAAGGAGTTTTACCATGAAGAATCTAAGTTGGCATGGGATAAGTCAAATAGGCAACTGTGACCACACAATCTCCTTAAGATACTTCAAGAATATAGGCTTGGTATTTTAGTGCACGAGCTACTTCTAATAAATGTCTATGCTTGCATTCAACAATTCCATTTTGTTATGGAGTATATGTGCAAGAGCTTTCGTGGAGTATCCTATAAGAAGACTGGAATTTTATGCAATTAGAAGTGAAGAACTTATGCCCATTATCTGTACGAATTCTTTTTATAGATTTATTGAATTGATTTTTAACCAAAGTTATGAAACTCAAAAGATGAGTAAATGTTTGGCTTTTTGATTGCTTAAGATATATTCAAGTAGCCTTTGTATAATTATCAATAATAGTAAGAAAGAAACGAGAGCCATTATGATGAGGGGTATGATAAGGACTCAAAATGTCCATATGAAGTAGAGAGAAGGTGGTGTTTGCTTAAATTGTGCTGATTGGAAAAGATGTTCGAGATTGTTTAGCTAAAGGACATACATGACATTTAGGATGAGGGAAACATGCACTATGACCCAAACATTGATGAAAATTTTTATTTTGACTAATGGCATTACAAGAGATGTTTTTATTTAATAACTCTCAATCTCTTGGGGAATCAATCCAGAAATATAATCCTTGATAACATTACCCAAGCCCATCAGTATGCCAGTCGAATGATTCTAAAAGGGACAATTTTCTGAACTGAAT
This sequence comes from Eucalyptus curtisii, assembly GCA_017140595.1. Lineage (NCBI taxonomy): Eukaryota > Viridiplantae > Streptophyta > Magnoliopsida > Myrtales > Myrtaceae > Eucalyptus > Eucalyptus curtisii. Next base: position 13,412,676 of record CM029500.1, read on the forward strand.
ATGGCATGACAAGAATTATCCTTGCAAACCCTTGAAATAGAGAGAATGTTGAATTTAAAATCAAAAATGTATAAGACATCCTTGAGGACAAAATTTGGACCAAGGTGATTTGTGCCTATTTTTGTAACATGGGTAATATTTCCATTTGGAAGACGTATCAATATGGGAGACTAAGATCTCTTATAAACATGGGAAAATAGTTGATCATTGCATACTATATGGTCACTAGTGCCTGAATCGATCGTCTATACATCAACTGAAAAGGAATTGTCCTTGTAAAGAAAGGTACCTGAGAAGCCTATGCTCTTGTCACTGCTCTTCAATTAATTCATAATTTGCACGATATTCTAATATTATTCCTAGGTGATTGTCTGTTGTGCCCCATCAATTCTTTGCATGGAAACTTGATGAGTTGAGGATTCTCTGTCTTTTTTTTTTTTTTAATCATTAGGCTTCCCATGCAATTTCCAGCATGTTTCAACAATATTGTGTGGGCGCTTGCAATATTCACAATATTTATTTTTGAATTTAACATTTGGCCCACTAACGTTTCTCGATGATGTGGCATTTCTTGAGCTATAGGATGTTTATAAGCAGAGTAGGCATGGCCTAATATGCACCATCCGATTCGAACGACATGATGGAGGAATGAGGGCTGTCCGATGCAGCACGTGGATCCTAGCCATCCACTCCCATGCACTGATCCCAACCGTCCACTCTCCTTGAATTCCAACAATCAGATCTAGGCTAATTTTCACCCCTTCTCTTGGACACCACAACCATGACTCCTTACTTCTAGTGTCTAGAAGCATCAGCTGCTCCCCTCCGAGAGCTTCGGCTCCATCGATCACCCCCCCTGAAGTGACGCCAAATGAAAAGCGATGAGACTCATGCCTTCACCCACTCGAGCATGCTTGGCCGTGGTAAGGTGTTGATTTTCTTCTTGCACGACTAATTTGTATATGCGGCTGAGCAATGGCGGAGGGTCCATCGGGAGAACCTATGACTGGAACACTATGTGATATCCTCGATCCGACCTCAATTTTCAAAACAGGATTACTCCGACGACCAATTTTTGGATGTGATTTCAATGAGAATTGTTAGACCACGAAAGCCTCGAGAAGGCCATTTTAGGGTAAAAACTGGAATTCTCATTGAAAGGATGCGGAAATTTGGAAAGTTGAGAGCATGCCACGAATGAAGACTCGGGTGGGCCCAAGCCCAAGTTGGATGGCCCAATGGGCCCAAGCCCATGAAGGGCCACCCAATAAGGCCCATGCCCACATTGGGCGGCCTAAGGGTCACACACCCAAGGGAGTTGGGAGGCCCATAAGGGCCTTGGCTCCTAAGCCCATTAAGGACTATATTCTTTGCAAAATCTTAGCATTAATTACACTTAAGTATGTTAATAGTGCGTGAATAGTGCGCAATCTTTGTGAAATGACCAAAAATTGCCCTCTTGTCAACTAAGGGCCAAAGGGGCAACGATGGGAAATGGCATGAAGGGGGCGCCAACCACATGCTTGAAGAAGGATTGAAGAGGACTACCTAGCCTAGGCTACTTCCCTATTCTCCCATGTGCCAATCTTTCTCATCAATGCTTGGATTTTCTCCATCAAGTACCTTCCATTTGCTTGATTGAAAGGAGTTCTAAGAGACTTAGATGGGATGGTCATTTATTGGCTAGATTTCCTCATCATTCCATTCTCCCCCCCCCCCCAAACTGTCGGACTCTCTCTCTCTCTCTCTCTCTCTCTCTCTCTCTCTCTCTCTCTCATTTCTTCACTTTTGCTTTCAATCTCACTTTGTTCTCTCCTTACCATAGCCGAACTACCCCATCTCCATTTTCCCCATCTTTGCAAGCTTTTTTCCTCACTTTTCCTCTCATTTCTTCACCGACGACCATCCACCACACCACTACCATTGAACCGTCGTTTCGCACAAACATTCTTGCAACTGTGTCAAAAATTTGGAGCCGAGGAAACTATTTTCCAGCCCCTCATGTAGCTCCCTCCCTATTCTTTTCTCTTTTAGTTTGGCCTCCCCGGAGCCTGGAGACCATCCGCCACCTAGCCGACCACCGTGCCGCCACCGCACCACTGCCAGGACATCTCCACAACCCTCACAATGGGCTGGTCAGTACTGGTCCAACCATCTCAATAGCTATTCGGCCTTGCCGTTCCTCCCCCGACACTTGTTAAAGCTTGGACTTGGGTGTGAGTGGCTTTCTAGCTCTTAAATAGGGTTGTTATTGTATTTAGGAGTTAGTTTAGGAATAGATTAAGGTTAATGGTATTTTGATGATGTGATAAGTAAGTTTTAAATGATAAGTTATTATGTTTTATCAATAGATTATCGCAATAGATTATCGCAATAGATTATCGAGTTTTGTCAATAAGTTATCATGTTTTATCGATAAGTTATCATGATAGGTCATCGAGTTTTGCCGATAACCTATTACGTTTTATCGATAGGTTATCAAGTTTTGCTGATAGGTTATCAAGATTCACTGTTAGCTTATCACGATAGGTTATCGAATTTTACTGATAGGATATCCCTTTTTAAGAGATAAGTTATTAGGATGTGACAAAGAAAGTGTGATAAGTAGAAATGTTATGTTATAAAAGGATGCTCAACTATTATGTGGAGGTATGTGATATATGATATGTTATATTAATGGAAGATGAATTATTGGATAGGTTACGATGGCATATGATAGGCTATTCTAGTAACTTTTGTTCGATTACAACAATTTATCTTACTTTGATGAGTGATCTATATGCCATGGGCTTGTACATTGATTGGTGCATTTGCATGACATAATATGTGACACGAGTGTGACATGATGGCATATGGCAAAGGTTGTTGCATATTGTATAGGCATCACATCGAGTAATGAGAAAGATATGAAATAAGGTGTGTGATGGTATGCCTGTGTGATCACCTAAAGGCCCTTATGCATTTTACGAGGGATAGTGAACTTGTCCTGATGCATTTTATGCAAGACAATGCCCGATTCAGTTCGAATGCTCCCAAATCAACGAGTTACTATTCATGGATGGATTTCGAAATGAAGCTTCTTATAGAATGCTGTCTTGATATGTTTACATGGGACAATGTCGTGCTCGATGGGGCAAGGCAATGCCCGGTTATGCCAAATGACGGCCAATCTTTGGGTTGGTTGTGGCCTTGAATGGTCGTAATAATCAGGACACATATTTGTGGAAAGTGCATGAGATGGATATGTGATTATGTCTGGATTATTGCATAGCATGGGTACATAACTATATTATATTGCACGTCCTTGTGTTTGATTCATGAGTATGCAAAGTGTTATAAGAACTGCTTGTGTGTTTTGTTATGATGGCTTAAGAGAATAAGATTATCATTCCTATTTATAGTTAAGGCAAAGCAAGAGTTGCTTTGCTATTGATCTGCCATTGATAAATAACTTGCACGTTTAGGCGTTTCCAAGGTGAACAATTAACCTACGTGAGGTCTAGAGAGTTCACTCATTGGATCCATCTCACTATTGTTCGTTCAATGTTTAAGGCCCTAATAATGACTGAGCATTTTCGCCAGATCCAACTCGGACTCCCTGTAGAGCATAGCCAGGAAGTGATCGATTATCCTATCGAGGTGATCGATGCACGTTATACATGCTACGTCACAACCATCTGGGTTGATGAGAGACTCCTTAATCTAGTGGCTCATCGTTTTATGGCTTGGTACTTTTGAATAGGGAATGAAAGACGTGGACCTATTCGTAGTTTCGATAGTCCACCGAGTGCCAGAGGATTAGAGGGAAGCATTAGCTAGAATGCCATGGATGCGATGTTTCCAATAGAGAGGTATCCGATCCTGAGCTTGACCCCGATATGATCATCGAGTCTGAGCCAGGGATTATGGAGCTTCTAACGAATTAGGAGATAGTGGGATTAATATCACTCTTTAGAGCCACCCTCGTAGTACTAAAGGCGTTAGGCTTATCCCAAGTCCCTTTTTAGAGTAGGTCGTAGTCGTGCTTTTGGGTTGATTGGATGTGGCAAACCTAACTGTGTTTAAGCTTGCTTGTTAAGTTTTGTGTATATGGCTTGTATGATGTATTGATTGTCTGATGCATATGTGTATATATATATATAAGTGTAGTTTGGACTATCCCTGTTTGTTGGCTGGGTGATTTGATTATGCTTCCGCTTGCATATTTAATCAATAAATGGAATGGGTCGACAATGCCTCCTGGGAAGTTGCAATAGAATGGCCAAAATGAAAGTATGACAAGTGCGGGTTGTCGCGTGTCGAGAGCGAGTCTGTGTCGGGAGCGAGTCGGGGCATGACATGCCGAGTTGGACTCATTGAGAATCAGTGAGAACCTTATGGCTTTCTCCCTTCCCTTTATTTCGCGATACTATCTAATTGTGTCTTTTGGATCTCAAAGTCATTCCTCAACCGTGTCAAGCTTGTTCTACAGAGCTCAGAAGTGGTTGAAGCAAGAGGTGACTAAAAGGTTTCCTTGCTTCAACTCCGACAAGACTTGGGTGATGGTGAATAGCCTCATGCAATCAAGCTATCTATGCATTTCATATATGTTGTTCCAAAAGCACCTAGCATCTTTGATTAATGAGAGCCCTACCGTGAGTTGGAGGCCAGATAGTTCCTAATCCAAGTGCAAACCAATTGGTTGCGCTTTCGCTAGTGCCGCTGAAGACACTCATCGGCCGGAAAGGGCACAGCTCCGTCAAGGAAGCCGTCCTTGTCCTTGGTGACAAATGCTCACCGACAATCCCAAGACCTGGTAGTTCTCTGGTCTAGTGAATGATAGGCTGATGAAGCGCAACTCAGGTCCATCGACTTTTGAATTTGATTGACCCGGCTCACTATTTGGGTCGGTCTCATGCAGAGGTGGATCCGACCCACTTCTGTTGGGCTGGGACCCAAAGCTCAAAAAATTTCCTTTTACAAAATAACTGAATAGGTGTTATTGGGCCCATGCCTATACTGATCCAACGGCCCATTGACCTTGGAAGGGATACCATTAGGCTAGATGGATCGTAAGAGGCCACTAAGCTAAGTTGGAACCTGGTTTGGGTTGAAACAGAATGGTGAACAGAAGAATGCTCCTCTCCAGACAGGACAATCTATTCTAACCATGTTGGAGGTTGATTGTGCGGTGATGTGGGTGTTTCCTCGGATGAGGAATTTTTGACATTCTTGTCTTTTGCCATGATATCAAGAAAAATGAATTCCTAATAGTTTTGCTGGTTTGTTCTGCAGGATGCAACAACTTAGAAAAAAAAGAAGGCATTTCAGGAATTGCGGAAGCTATGCGAGGAAGAACTGCTATGATACCATGACACAAAAAGAAAAGGAGAATGGAGAATTTCTGTGTATATTAATGTATTGTATACAAGTACATTGCTCCTACTTATAGAGTAAGAATGAAAGGAAAATAGGAAATAATATACAAAGAATAATGACTTTCCTCTTTACTAAATCAATCATAAATTGACTAAATCAATAAGCTCGTAATCAGAATCACCACAATCGGAATCAATAATCTGAATCGTATAAATATATTTCCAACATTGAAGATCAAAATCAACAGACGAAAAGGATTAAAGAACCCCCGTTTGGAGACATAAAAATCGAGAAAAGGTTCAGGATCTACCTCGTACTTTGATTAAATCCTGATTGGGAAAAGATTGATTGAATCGAAAAAATCACTCATGTGCCAATTTACTCGGCTGCAAGAGAAATAGTTCGGCATCTTTTGCTCTATATGGTTTTTGTATTTGATAATTATTTATGATGAGAAAGAAAAGATACATCTCGGACGAATTAGGCTAGAGGATCGTGCTTGCACTATAACATTTTACATTATAGAAATGTTCGCTCTGTCAGAATCATAAAGGGGACAAACCACAGATTCATGTATGTGCGATCAAGAGATTAGCGGCCATGGACGGCTCGTGATGAATTTCACTACCCTATCTGACCTCACGTTCCTCCAACTTTTTTCGCTGGATTTTCCTTTTTCATTTTTCTAATATTAATTTTGTTTGTTTCAATATTTCCTTATTTTCCAAAATTTTTATTTTGATGTTCTCGTTTAGGGTATGATTTAATGGCTGGCAGCCCCAGCGATACATTGAATATGAAAAGAGAAAAGGAAAAGAAAGAGAGAAAATTTGGAAAAAAAATTTAAAAAATTGCCCACGTCGAGCTAGTGATGCCACTTAGGAAGACTAGCATTGACTAGACTGCCACATTAACGATTTTTTTATCAAAATTAGCTAGAATAGCTATATTGGTAATTCATCAAAAGGTTAATGACAAAATTGACAAAATTTCAAAATGTTTTAGACTAAATTGACATAATTTAAAAATTTAAAATTGAAAAGTTTAAAAATAAATTAACTGCCGTACAATAGGTTAATAATTTTTGGACACCTCTTGTATTTTTATCTTGAAAAAGGAATTGAAGAGCTTTTGCACCGTACAAAATTCTTTTTGGGTTCTTTGACTTATGTTTCTTGCAGTTGTTTTGCCCATAAAGTGTTAAGTAAGACAAAGCTAGCTTGTCGTGGTATTTTGAAGCCAAGTCCTATCTTCCGATTTTCCTCTTTGCCATAGTTTATTACCATACTTTCTTTTTCTTTATTTGATAAAAATCACTTTTTCGTCTTTTTTTTTTATATTAAGGAGACATTATTAAATTACGTATCACATATACTGGGGATACATGAGAAATTCAGTCTACAAAGACCCAAAAATAAGGCAAGTGAGAGCGGGGCTTGGCACTTCTGAGTGATTGGAGCATGTCTTGGAAGAAGAGATTTTTAATTAGACAATGTCCAAAGCGCAACGTGTTATGCCTCCAAATTATGCATGTAAAGTACGGTAACATGGTCACTGAAATAAGGAACAAAGCTCCATTTGCTTTGTGGAAAATCACTAATATCAAAAGGATTTTTTTCTAATTAAGTTATATTGTTCAATAAACGAGTTGAAAGAAAATGGCTTATCAATCAACAAAATTCAATGTCTAGAAATTTTTTCAATATATTGGAAACTATTTGTGATCGCTCATTTTCCTACTATATACAAATGATTAAAAATAGGAAAAATATATTTAAACGGTTGATTTTTTACAAACAAATGGAGAAAGCTTGGGGCTTCTTCCTCAGATTGAGCTCCTCATTTGGCTTTGTTATGATGCTTGAAAGACTGGTTCCAAATTATATTTTGAAGGCCCCGTTTATTTTGTGAAAAAATAATAAATTGGAAAATATTTTCCTCAAAATAATATCCTGTATCACTTGAAATAATCAGTAAATAAAAATTGTTTTCATTGCGGGCAACTATTTATGTATAAACATTTTTATGTCGACACTTTTCCTGGAGGTTACCCATCCTTATAATGTTATAGCCTGACTTGCTTAACCTTGAAGTTCTAAAGCAAAACCTACCATTAAGTCAAAAAGTATCTCCGTGAATTAACTCAATTTTTTACATTTTAGAATTGCTCTCTCACTATTCGATACATAGTTTGACTCGTTCACCATCTCAGAAACTTGCCAAAAGTCGCTCTTTATCTAGCCCTCCAGTCCCGACCTCTCTTCCTTTTCGTCGAGCCAGATTGTTATATTAATAAAAACTAATAAAGATTAAATTTGTCATGTATCTATCAATTTGAGATTTTTCTTATGGTAGAAAAATTAATATAGAGCAAATTTGTCATAAATACATTAATTTGAAATTTTTCGAGATATTAATTTTATTTTTTAAATCATTCATCGTTTGCCAAGTAGCTGAAGCTTTGATTACAATCCCGCAATTTTCCACTATAATTACGTTCAGCGCAAGGACAGCTCTAACTTCAAAGTCAACCCCGAAATTTTCGGCTATAATTACGGTCAAAGAAAGGACAGCTCTAACTTCAAAGTCGTCGAAGACTTGTCCCATTTACCACATGCGTTGTTTTGGTTTTGCTTTTGCTCGCCTCTTATTCTTTCTTTTCCGTGCTTTGACCTATTCCTCCAAGATAAACTAATACGTACAACTACAGGTACCGAGAAACAACTTCATCTTTAATTTGATCTAGTCGTCGATCAGACCTCTAGAAACTAATGGACTCATACTGTTCAACAGAAATGAACATACATGGCTACCCCCACTTTTGAAAGGTGTCAACAATAGAGCGACGGTATATAACGACTTTACATTCAAACCTTTGGGCTTCACACGGCACATCGTGTGAAATCCATGCCTACATAAGAAAAGAAAAAACGTGAAATCCACAAGTAATTTCCGGAGATTGAAGAATATTCTGTAACTATCCTTCTGTGAGAATTGCATAGTTATACTTTGTGATGAATCTAATCAATTATAATGATTGATCACGTGAGCTTCATGTAAATCTCTCATAATTTAACAATCGGTGATTGTACCCATCTTAAGAAAGTAAAAAAGCCACAAAAAACATAAAACTATGCTTATTTGACATTTTTATTACAAAACTTATAGTATCAAAAATCACAAACTAAACTTATTATGACACATTTATCATAAAATTTTTCTTATAATATAAAAAAATTACAAACTTGTAGTTATGTGATATATTTATCTTCCGTCAAGATTCCGTTATATGATTTTTCAATTTAAATAATGTCATTTTTATTTTACTTAAGCCACGCTGGGCTTTATTAACACGGTTTACTTTCTAGGTTCCGTGTAGGCAAATTTTCAAAGTCAACGAGGACTCGTCCCATTTTCCCCATGTGTAGTTTTGGTTTTGACCTATTCCCCCAAGACAAACTGAGACGTACAGCTACAGGTGCCGAGAAACAACTTCATCTTTCATTTGATCCAGTCACCGATCAGACCTCTAGAAACTAATGGACTCATACTATTCAATAGAAACGAACACATATGGCTGCCCCAGTTTTGAAATGTATCGGCAATAAAGCGATTTTGGGCTTTACATTCAAACCTAATTTTGGGCTTCACGCAGCACGTCGTGTGAAATCCATGCCTACATAAGAGAAGAAAAAACGCGAAATCCAAAAGAAATTCCCGGAGATTGAAGAATATTGCGCAGCTATTCTTTTTTGAGACTCGATTACAAGAATTGCATGGATATACTTTGTGATGAATCATATCAATTATGATGATTGATCACATGAGTTTCATGTAGATCTCTCATAATTTAACAATTGGTGACTGTACCCATCTTAAGAAAGTAAAAAAGCCACAAAAAAAATATAAAACTATGCTTATGTGACACATTTATTTTTTTGTGGCATAAAAAACCTCAAACTATATACATTATAACATATTTACCATAAACTTATATCATAACTTGTAATTATATAATATATTTAACCTTTGTCAAGATTTGGTTATATGTTTTTTCAGCTAAAATGTCATTTTTTTTTACTCAAGTCACGTGGGGCTATGTCAATACGGTTTACTTTCTAGCATCCATGTAGGCAAATTTTTTATAATTCTTATTGACAGAATTTTGTCGAAGAGTGAATGTGTTTCACAACAAAAATTTGGGATTTTGTGACAATATCTAGGATAAATGTGTTACAATGCATATAATTGAGGGTTTTGGTGGTTTTTAACCTTTAAGAAACTCGGGTTCTCAGATTGAGATATGGGCAAAAATTTCCGCACGTTACGGCCCTCCACAGTCCTCACGAAGCTTTAGCACGCATCACACTTACGGGTACAGTAATAATATAGTAACTGGAACAGCCATGAAGAAGCAAAACATGGACCCCAAGACTTAATCAACAAATCCTGCCTCAATCCAATTATTTTTCGCTAGTGAAGAGACAAAGACAAAATAATACCAACTGGGTAAAACTTTGTCTTTCTAATTAGACCCAATGTATATCTCACTAATTGAAAGTTAGGTCACATTATTATAGATTATAAGAAATCACAAATCTTGTCATTAGCTGGTCTAGAGTCGGTTGAGGTAACCTTATTTCAAAAGTCCCTGCCAAACTATAGTCAAGCGACGACTAATCCCCTAGCACTAAAAAGTTGAACAATTCAGCTTTTCAGCCAAATTAGCCATCATCACCTTTATCGTCCTCTATAAATAGCCTAACTAGCTCAACAACATGATCCATGCCCAGAGAACTTACCAAACCCTAAACCATGCCTATCCTCTTCCTTGCTACGCTTGTGATCCTCTCATGTTCCCTGCAATCCCATGCGGTGGAGTACACTGTGACGAACAATGCCGGCGACACTCCCGGCGCCAAGCGTTTCACTAACGAGATCGGCATCCCATACAGTCAACAGACGATGACAGAATCCACTGATTTCATTTGGAGGACCTTCCAACAAAACGATCCTGCGGACCGAAAGGACGTTGCCAAAGTGAGCTTGTTCATCGACAACATGGACGGCGTGGCGTACGCAAGCAACAACGAGATCCATGTGAGCGCCAAGTACCTCGGGGGCTTCTCGGGAGACGTGAAGAGGGAGTTCACGGGGGTCCTGTACCATGAGATGACGCACGTGTGGCAGTGGAACGGGGCTGGGCAGGCCCCGGGCGGACTCATTGAGGGGATCGCAGATTTCGTGAGGCTCCGGTCGGGTTACGCGCCGGGCCACTGGGTGCAGCCGGGCCAGGGCGATAAGTGGGACCAGGGTTACGACGTCACGGCGCGCTTTCTCGACTATTGCAATGGCCTCAGAAATGGGTTCGTGGCTGAGCTGAACAAGAAGATGAGGACTGGTTATAGTGACAACTTCTTCGTCGACTTGCTGGGCAAGACCGTTGACCAGCTGTGGACTGAATACAAGGCTAAATACGCTACCTAATTTTGAGTCCATACCTGGTCGATAGATGTATGTGCCTAATAAAAATCATGGTTAAACAAAGGCATTATTAAATAAAACACATGCAAATCAACTTTGGATTATTTGCAATTTACTCTAATTTGCGTCTATTTTTCGCTGTTGCAATGTCCAAACAACAAGTTTCTCTACCTGGCCAAAGAGGAATCGATCGCATTCAACCTGGTTCATTTAGGCCTCCCTATAGATTATCTATGCTCAATTTGAGATTCATATGATCCAATCATCAGTATCCATTGTGGTGTTTTTAATTCTAGACCAGTCAAAAAACCTATCTAACTTCCAGCTCTTGAATCAATTGATTTAACCGTTTCAATCATCAGGTTGATAATTCGCACAATTTGCAACCGAATCATCTAATATATAAGGAGAGGCTCCTCTTTTGGTCTCTCAACCTAAATTACCTAAAGATCAAATTATAATAATAAGTTGAATAAATTAAAATGAATCGATGGACTTTAATCATCATTTAGCTCGATCTGGTGAGAATTTAAATGTTGATCCAATGTCAATCAAGCTTCATTAGCAATGATGTAATGCACTTCTAGGACCGCTGACAAAGCAACTTGCGAAAATCAGAGCTTCCAAAGGGAGAATTCCTGAATTCGACTGTCATTGCACAGCTGATTTCATAATGCTCACATCAACAGAAAACGATTCGTCGCCCTTCCAGGCGCAACTCTGAGCATGAACACAGAAAGACAAGGGGACCGGGATGGCAGACTGTAGTCTGCAGGGACTCGGAGAGTGTTTGTGTAATTACTATATTGATAACCCGGGACAAATGATCTTTAACGTTTTTTTGTTCTCTGCATTCCGCAGCTTCTGACGACAATGGGCATTCATCGGCTTAATTTGAGAAGGCACTGTCCTACTCCTTTTCTGGTTGTCGAAATTTTGCATGCCCTATGTTTTTCCTCGGTAAATTAGGAATCAACATTTTGGACTTCATGTGCGACAACTTTTTCGAGTGCAATGACTTTCTTACTGGGATTACAGGTGAACTCATTAGCTTGGAGCAAACTCAATTTTCTGAATTTTGAGCTGAGGGCTAGTGCTGATGTTAACGATATCATGTTAAAGCTCATAATGACCCTTGTTCTTGCTCAGTGTTTTGGACTGATTTCCTTCTCTTTTCCATCATTTGCTTTTGGCCCCAAGATCATCCATTTACCTTAGAGGTGATTTGATAACATTGCGGGGAAAAATTGTTGCTTCACTAACTCAAGCGTTGACTTTTATTTCCAATAAGAACCTCATCCGTCGTCCTTGAAGAATCCGCAGCATTATTTTCAAAGTATGTTTCTTACGCTATTGATCTTTTCTGCGGCCACTCCAGTTCTTCATGTTTTCATATGTTTCCCGTGAGTGCAACTCGGGAAACTGTCGATGGATATTTGATGTATGAATCATCTGTGTCATGTTCAATGACTAAACATAACTGCCGATGCGATTTTTCTCCTGGTAAGGGTCCTACGGTTGCCTTTCCCATTAGCTAATGGAAAAATCTAATCGTTCCTTTAGTCTGTCACAAACTACAGTGAAAAGGTAATCACTCGCAAGGTCAACAGCGACGTATGTTTTTGAAGCGCTTTTGAATGTATACCCGCCTATATACTGAGTTCAGATGATTTTCCTCATGTACTCTCTGCCGCTGACAGAAATCCGCGAGGGTACATTCTCCATGTACAGCTACGGGACATTGTAAAACAAGGATATATATGGCCAGTCGAAGCCCCCAATATTCAATCTCACCAATATACCCATGACATTGCCATTGTGGATCGGTTAAGAAGCAGCGATACGTTGGCAGACTAGGCCGACATGTGGCGCTCCATCAACGAAATGTAGTCTAAAGCCGTAGATCCTTTGCACTTACTATGCTCACATAGACTTCCTGCTCGGTGTGACAGCCAAGGAAGATGCTTATGATGGAGTTTTTCAGGTCACTCAGCAAGAAGTCTTTCAATTCTTGAAGCGATTAGTTCGGGCAAGATAACAGAATTAAGTTATGGTTCACGTGTATAATACGCATATACATAAATTGTTGTATATTGTATGTTCCATATGTTGGGACATCGTTTACTCCCCATCCTGCAGAAGTAATATTCCAAGTGAATTAAGCTGGGATGCAATTAGTCTCCCATCGACTATACCGATGCGTCAAGCTTTTCTTTGTATTAGACCTTTTTATTTTCTTGTTGTCCCCTTCTTTCTCTAGATCATTAGAGTCCATTTGATAATACTTCTATTCTAGAGAACAATTTTTGTTTAGAAATAGTATTTTTTCTATTTCTATTCCCTAAAACAATTTTTGAATAAAAGAATGCATTTAGTAACTACATAAAATTCCTATTCGTGGAATAGAAAAAGAATAAGAATGCGTATGGTACAACTCAAAAAAAAATTTGTAATGTAGAATTTCTTTTAATTTGTTAATAATTTTTTTGGATTTTTCCTTTTTTCCTTTTTTCTTCTTGGCGATCAGCAGTGCAGCCAACTACCAGCAACAGGCTTGGCTGCTGATTGCTAGTAGTAGTCGCCAACCATTGGTTGCCACTGCCGGTCGTCAAGAAGAAAAAAGGAAAAAAAAAAGAAAAATCTAAAAAAAATATATTAAAAATTGAAAGAAATTCTATATTACAAAATAAATTTTGGGTCATAGCAAACACATTTATATTCTTTTTCTATTATGAGAATAGAAATTTTGTGTAGTTACCAAACATTTTCTTTTATTTATAAATTGTTCTAGGGAATAGAAATAAAAAAGACTATCTCTGAAAAAAAAAATTTATTTTTGGAACAATTTTGTTATCAAACGGAACCTAATAATCCAACAAAAGAAGGGAACGACAAGAAAATAAAAGGTCTCATACAAAGAAAAGCTTGACTACACCAGAATAGTCGATGGAGAGTAATTGCATCCCAGCTTAGTTCACTTGGAATTTTACTTCTACAGAAGGGGGAGTAAACGATGTCCTAACATATGGAACATACAATACACCACAATTTATATATATACGTATTATATGCGTGAACCAGAACTTAATTCTCTCTTCTTGCCCGAACTAATCGCTTCAAGAACTAGAAGACTTCTTGCTGAGCGACGCGAAGAACCCCATCATAAACATCTTCCTTGGCAGTCACGCTGAGCAGGAAGTCTGTGATTGTGAGCATAGTTCACAAGTGTAAAGGATCTACGGCTTAGATTGCATTTCGTTGATGGAGCGCTGCACGTTGACCTAGTCTGCCAACATATCAATCGGCCGCCATCGCCAATCATCGGTCGCCAGCCAGATTGCATTTTGTTGATGAAGAGCTGCACGTCGGCCTAGTTTGCCAATGTATCGACCGGCAGCCGGTGACCAGCGACCGGCGGCCGACAACCGACACCCGCTACCAGTCTCTGACTGCCAGTTGGGGGAATGGCGGATGGCGGGATTTGAGGGGCGGCAAGATTTAAGGAAAAAAAAAAAGAAAAGGAAAAAGTGACCTATTTTTAGAAATTGTTCCCGGGAATAAGAAGTTACATTTTTCCACTTTTTATTTTTATTCCAAATCTATTCCCCGACTACTTTTTATATTCTAGGGAATAAAAAAATTAGTTAACGTTATCAAATGGATTTTTATTTTTATTTTATTTTGAGGAATAAAAGAACGGAAAAATAAAAATGTTAACAAACAGGCCCTTGTGGGATGATAGAGCGAATTAGAAAATAGTTTAAACTCTCCACTTCAATGTTTGACCAACATGTTCCGCGAAAAAAATAAAATAAAAGCCCATATACTATGATTATACTAAGAAAATCAAAATAGTGCAATATTAAAAGGGGGGAGGGCAAAATGATAATTCAAAAGTAGATTAAATAGTTAAATCATAATTCTTTCGATTAAATCTCTACCACTTCTTAATTTATGTTTAAATATTTCTTATCTTGTTTCATATGTTATCCTTTTACTTTGCAAATTTTAAATTTTATCTTTTTCTACAATGATTATTATTTTAAAAAAAAAATCACACTAGGGCGTTTACTTTTTTGAATAGTTCGTTGCGATTCTGCATTTGCTTTTGAAAATTTTCTTCACACTAACGGAACTCCCATATCCATCAATGAAACATTGTTATGTTACGTGTCATTACAAAACACATAAGACAATAAAAGTACAAATTACCTAATTAATAATTAGTATAAGTTAAGTAGAGCTCAACTGGCTAAGAATTTCTCTATAGATTTGTTTGAAATAATAAATATACTATTCTCACTTCCACTCGCCAAAATCTTAAATTAATAAGTAAAAGAGTACTGTGCGAAAAATGAGTTCGTTAAAACCCTAGACACAAGCGATGCGTGGTACTTTAAGGATATTCTAAATGCGAAATGTACAAATCTCACTTTCACTTGGCAAAAATTCAAGCTATAACTAGGATTCATGGACTGATTCCAATCATAGTCATTAATTTTGCAGGCGCGTTGATGGAGCCGACAAACCCACATGATCATCAGTTGTATTAATCGCGTCTAGCTGGCCTAGATCCATATAACAAGCCATTTTTCGATGTATCAGATGTATGTGAGTTCAGTACATCTCAGTTCTTAAATCACGTGAGATCCATTAAAATCAAAAGCCCACATGGATTGGGCACACATGATTTTTGATAAGTTAATAGATTTCAAACTGGTTGAATAGTAAATAGAGATCAATCGGGGGAATCCAGTGGATTTCTAACTTAAAAGGACAAAAACAGCATACGGAGTGATTTGTTCGGTGTGGTGATTTGTTGTCTAGACTTTTTAAAAGAACCAAAGCATCCATGAACTAAAACATGTCTTCCAAATTTGTAAGTTGTAGCCTCAAAATTTTGTGTTTGGGCTACTCGCTGGGCCTTTCAGTTTGCATTTGACCCGAAACCATGAAATTAATGGACTACTTCGAGATCACAGTCGGGCTAGAAACTTACTTAAGCTATGTTTAGTCATCCAAATTTGGATTAGAATAAAATAGAAAGAAATCTTTAAAAGTCCTCCGAATATCTCTCTCTCTCTCTCTCTCTCTCTCTCTCTCTCTCTCTCTCTGATCGTAACTCCGCACTTCAACGCTTCACTGTTTCACTAACGGTGTAAGCTCTTACCTCACTGCCGCTGACTCCGCCCTACCAGCTTTTGCCTATATCATCCCCCGCCCTCTCCCCCTCCCTCTTCCCGACCATGTCTCTTAGCGTCTCAACGGCAACAACAATCACGTGGTGGCCGCTGTCGTTGCCGGTGGCAAAACCTGCAATGGAGGATGAGTAGATGACAAGATTCAATCAGGATAAAGTAATAGCGATGCATTATCAAAGAAGATTCACAATGTGATTGGCCATGACAACTAATTAGGTCTTAGGTCTAGTGGAGGAGGAGGGACCGGTGAGAAGGTTGGTTTCAAACTTTTGACATGAACACAAATAAGTTGAGAACAATTGATGATTCCTCAGCAGATCAATTGGAAAGCAGAGAGACATATGCTAAGAGTGTCAAGAACTATGGATTTGTCACTCAAGTTTGTGTATGTCACTCAATCACTCCATTTTTGGAAGATAACAAAATTTGTTATTTTCAATATCCAATCGGGTTTATCCCAACCCCATGCTTTTTTTTATTTTTTTTCCATCTGGGTATATCCGAATTCATCCAGTTAGGAGGACATCACCAAACATTAGACTATCCAGACTCATATTCGAACTAGCAAACACGGTTTTAAGGTGCGTTTGTCCTGAGAAAAATAAATAATTTGAACAAAAATTATAAAAAATAATTGTTTATATCATTTACAAAAATAAGAAAATAAAAATATTTTAATCATCCGCAAAAATGTTTAAACATACATTGTAGTCACTAATAAAAATATTTTTCATTAACTAATTATTTCAAGCAATATACGCGATTGTTTTAGGAAAATATTTGCAAATCATTCATTTTTCGTGAAACAAACTTAACTTTACTTAAGGAGAGATTTCTTGTTCAATAGAAAAACATAGTGAAAATTAAAGAAATGCAAACGTAGCTGTACTAGTGGTTTGAGAAAATAACTGGTTATGAGATTTCGTGGGAGGTTTATTATTTAAATATTCTAATACTCCTCCTCACGAATAGTTTGCTCTTTTACTTAGTATTAGGTGTGAAAATTTAATTAAAGAGGCAAATAGGAGTTCGGAAGATTTGAACTTAGGACCTTCTAGCTTTGGTCTTGCAACCATTAAATTAATAAATAAATATATCAATAAAGAAGAAGAGGTAGAAAGAACGAAAAACAATGAAGTAAATAAAGAAGAGGGACTGGTCATCAGCTTCATCACCATCCACCGGCGGGTTAGGTGCACTGGCTGATTTCTACAGGTTAGATGCGTTGAGGCAAGCAGCGACTGACCGCTGGCGCTGGGTGCGCAAGCGGGTCCCCTTCTTTTTCGATGACTGGGACATGAATGACTGTCACATTGCATTAGCACTGCCACATCGTCTCCATTTATTTAACCTTAAATTTTTTATTTCACGACATGAAGGGGACAACAGGAAAATAGACATTCGTGCAATCATATGTAGCTTGACATTTATTGATTCTTCACCTAGTTGCTCATGACATTTATGTTAATCGCTTTCGACTTGCGCTAACATGCGTATAGTTTGTGCAGATTGCTCAGTTTGAGATCTTATGAGTCATTAGAGACCTGATAAGATTCGTGTGGCCTGAATTACGAGCACATAAGGACCACATGCGGTGATTGATCAAGATCAATATCTCCTAAAGTTGAATAGAACGCTACAAAATCTCATAAATGCACGCCCAAATCAATTCATTCTGTACTTTCTCCCTCGCTTTACTCTCTTCTCGACAAGATGCTCAGTATATTCGAACTGTTAAAAATAAACAAAAAATTATACGGAATGTCGTGGATATAATTTAAGCACGAGGTAGGAAACAATTAGCTGGAGTTCATGCGCTCTTCTAAGTAGAATTGACTGTGTTGCGTGGTTTGTTGGTCCAAGCTTACTTGAGTTTTGTCCTTATTTGAGAAAGTAATTAATACTTAATGCCGGTGTTTGGCACGCATAATCATTCATAGTCGAGCAAATGCTATAAAAGATCTGCTTAATGCCGGTGGGAAGCCAAAAAGAAGCACAGGATCCCATGAAGGACCCTCAGCTCATTTATGATATTTATATAGAAAAACAAAAACAATTAACAAAAAAAATAAATTAAGGTAACAAAACACAAACTCCATCTTGGACAGACCCAAATTTATTCCCACGCCTACCCAAATTAGCTTACACCATACAATCTACACTCCAAAACGAGACACACCTGAATTTCTCATCTCCACACCTCACGACACTACCTTCAGCTCCCCGTTGACCTTTGGTTCGCCCAGCTCCGCAACGCCATTGGCCGTTGACTTGCCGCTCGCGGGCAGCACCTCCAGGCTCCTCCTCTTCACCTCGTCCACGAAGGCCTGGATGTTCCGGTCAGAGGAGCCGCCCTCCGCCACGGCTGCCTCCGCTGCCGCGCTCCACTTCATCGCGTTCCGCTTCATCTCCTCAGCCTTGGGCCCCGAGATTGCCTCGCGGAGGCACTGCTCAACCACGTCCCGCGTGATCAGCTTGTTCTCCGCCTCGCCCCGGCACATCCTCACCCCAATCTTGAACACGTCGACTAGGTACTTGGCGTCGGTGACCTGGTCACCCCACTGCGGGAACGCCACGACAGGCATGCCAGAGGTCAAGGCCTCCATGGTCGAGTTCCAACCGCAGTGCGTGACGAAGCAGGCCACCGAGGGGTGAGCCAGGACTTGCTCTTGCGGGCTCCACTGCACCACCTTGCCCTTATCACCAGCCTTCTCCAAGAACCCTTCAGGCATCCTGAGAACCTCATAGCCAGAGTCCTTGTGTGGAGGCTTCATGACCCACAAGAAGTTGACCCCGGAGTTCAACAGCCCATAAGCAATCTCATCCCACTGGTCTTGCTTCAAGTACACGACGCTCCCAAACGACACGTAAACGATCGAGGAAGCAGGCTTTGAGTCGAGCCAGCCGACGCAGTCGTCAGCCTTCATGAAATCGCCCTTGACAGTGGCGTTCGGGGCCTTAGGGTTCTTGAAGAGCGGCCCGACTGTCTTGATGGGGCTGATCTTGGACATGTACTCAATGATCTCATGCTCGAGCTCCTGGAATGTGTCCATCAGGATGCAGAATGGCTTGTCCAAGTTCTTGTACTGCCCCATGATCGCTCGCCGGAGGAAAGGGTACGGGGTCGTTGGGTACAAGAAGCTCGGGACCTCGTCGTGCTTTAGGAGCGGCATGGAAGGGAGTTGCACATCGATCTCCATCGCTGTCTCGGACGGGAAGGGGACCAGGCCATGGTAGTAGTAGTAGTACGAAGTGAAGCACGCACAGGATTGCACCCAGAGCATCGCCGAGGGGAGGCCAAGGCTATCAGCGACATCGGAGACCCAGGGGATGAAAGGGTTGTTGATGAGGCAAGAGATAGGACGGCCTTGCTCTCCATTGCGCCGGATCATCTCAGGGATGAGGACCTTCCCGACCTTCTCGAGCTGGGGGAGGTACTGGTCAAGGTCCTGGCGGCGGGTCTCGTCCTCGTCCCACCCGTCCTCAAAGAACTCAAACCGGATGAAGCCATCACCGACCGGGGAGAGCTCCTCGCCGATGTTGCTTGCCTTGCGCATCGCCTTCCCGATGCTCTCTGGGGTCGTGAAGGTGACAAGCAGGCCCTTGGAGGCGAGGCGCTTGCCGAGCCTCAGGAGTGGGTTGACGTGGCCCTGGCCGGGGAACGAGACCAAGAGGACGTGGACGAGCGCCTCCGACCCCATATCGTTGCCGAGCTCGAGAAGAGAGAAGTGAAACGATTTAGTATAGGTTTATGTGTGTATGTGTGTGGGAGAGAGAGAGAGGGAGGGAGGGAGAGAGAGAGAGAGTTTGAAGTTGGTGGTGATGAGAGCGTGTTAGAGTAGCTGAAATATATAGCAGTGGAGGAGAGGAGAGGCGAGCTTAGATGTTCGATTCATCGGTCGTTCGCGTGGGATTTGACCTCGAAGGGGACCGTTTGGTGGGGTAAGTTACGCAGGTTCGATGCTCGTCGGTCGTGTAGATCCGCGCGAGGGCACGTTGTCCTGAGGCTTTCTTGGAGGGTTTGGTTGAGAAAGGCCAAGTCGAGCTTCGGGTGTGACCGGACCGTCTGAGAAATTGAACTGTTGCCGGGAAGAAGGATAGCCGCAAAGGAATGCATGGCCTTGGCATACGTCTTGTCGCTTAGTTAATGGCGTCATGCGTGACAACTCATAAGCCCGCGGTCACTTTCGTTTCCTAAATAGTTACCTAAGTGCAAACGTCGTCCGGAGTTCAAGGGTGCTATACACTACGAAATACTCCGCTATTCTTGTATAGTAGGCTCCAGTTGATTAGCGACTCGGTTTGATTCAAGGAAAATAAATAATTTGAAAAATATTTTTTTAAAAATTATAGTTTGTGTCCTTTACAAAATGAATGAACAAAATATATTTTTTATCTTTCACACTAGTGTTCAGATATAAATTATTATTGATAATGAAAATTTTTTATTGATTAATTATTTCAAACAATATAAATGACTATTTTAATAAAAATATTTTCTAAATATTCATTTTTTAAAAAAAAAATACAGAATCTTACACAAATCTAATCGAGTTTTAGGTGTGTTTGGTTTAGCCTTTCTAATGAACTTTTGGCCTAGAAATGCTCTTGAGTCAAATTTAACATTTTCAAAATCTATTTGCCCAATGCAATAGTTGAGAAATTACAATGATATGTGGAAAAGAGTGATTATGTATATTTTGATATATCATAATGAAGATTATATCAGCCTATTTATTGGTTTTATGATATGACTAAATAAGATTATAAATCTATCAAGATATGCACAATTGAATAGAGATATATCTTAATGATGATTTCATTAGCCTATTTATAGACTTTACGAAATAACTAAAAAAGATAATAAATCAATCAAGATATGCAAAATCAAATAGAGATATTCACGTAATCTTGAGAAAACCATCAAAATTATCCTAAATATCTCTAATAGCAACTTTGACCTTGCATTTACGTTTCAGCATTTTTCCAAAATATTATTTAGGGATTAAAATATTTCTGTATTTCTACTTTGCCCTCACTTTACTATCCATCGTCTCTCCCTAAACCAAAAGCATCCTCCATTGCTCCACGTTCTGGTCACCCAAGCCCAGAGTCAATCCAAGGTTTCGACAGATGGGTCGACAACACACATTAATCAGACGGCTGGCATTAAAACACTTGCATCGAAAGGCTAAAAAGGGCCGGCAAATTTGTCCGTGCACAGAAACATATCGCTAAACGACCATGGGATTTTTCGTCTTCCACCCAGAAGCAGAAAACCAAAGCGGTGACCATTTGCGTGCATGTTTCAATTTTATTAGCTGTGTTCCTTCAATTAGATAAATTGTTCTATAATTAACTAACTTTTATAATTTACATAGTATCTCAAATAATCCTATGAATCATGCAAGATTATCTTGTCGAATCGTGCATTTAGCCCCTTGATAGTCAAGACTCGTTTAGTAGCCAAGTCTATATATTCCCGTATCTTTCTTGTACACACTAATAGAGGGACTAATATACAAAGCTTTCATAGCCGATTGACATGTAAAATCGGCAACACCAAAAGCTAATCTAGACAATCTTGCTTTCAATTGGTTCCGATCATTGCCTTGGCGCTGTCTACACGAAATGACCTATTCCGTCTTTGCAAGCTTGTCTAACCGGCTTATCGCCTTTTTTTATAAATTTTTTCATATCTTTGCAATTGAAATAATTATTATGATTTTGAGATTCCATAACTATAGTTGTCATAAAGATATCTTTCTCCTTTCGAAATCAAAAGCGTGCGATAGACCCTGAGGAATGCTATAAATGCTATTTGATGTTCTATACTCTAGGTTGTACATGCAATTTAAAGCTGACACCTAACCGTGAAGGGATTTAGACCGCTCAAATTTATTTTGATCTTCCCATTCTTTCCTCTTTCCTCTTTCCTCTTTTTTCTATTTTTCTCCTTCTTCAGTTTTGAGTTCTGACCTTATCCACCCCCAACGAGTCACGACGATTCCTTCCACCGCACAGCATGAATCGGCCTCTGCGCCACCGCCATTGACGAGTGATCCCCACCCCCCGCAACTGCTAATGCTACTAGCGAAATATCCAAGCTCGAGTCGACTTAATCAATTTACACAGGCTCGATCTTAAAAATGCTTAGACAAAGTGAGTGTATTGTGTAATTTTGAGAATATATATGTTTATGTTAATTGACAAATATTTTTCAAAAAGAGTAAAGAGGCTCGACTAGATTTGCGAACCTTAGCCAGCTGAGTTTTCAAGCTTTAAGTTGAGCTTGACTCGACAAGATACTCGAGAAGCTCTAGCTGGAGCACAAATTAACAAGCCATTATCAAGTAATCATCAATCAAGCCTAAGCTGCTCATGAGTAGCCTGACATCATGGCACATTAAGTATAACTTGTTTTCTCATGACAACTGCACATGCTGCAATCCCTCCTTAATTTAGAAGACCTCTATTCTTTGAAATATATTAAACAAACTACTTAATGAATAATTTCTAACCTTTTATTTCTTTACAAGAACCAAAAAGAACTATTCATGCACTTATAAGTTGACTTTTAATTTAATAGTTTTATTAGCATTTTACATTCAAAGCACGCGCATAGAGATCTAATTATCTGTACATTTATAATAATAAAAAGAGTTTAAGCCGTACAAACCGGTTAAGCTGGGGTTTTGAACTTCTACATATGGCTATGATTCAAAGCAGCTTACATATAGTTGATAGAATTTAAAAAGATGGAGTTTGATTCCTAAACTAAAATTTTTATCGATATCTCAATCAACTATACGTCGATACTAGAGGGTTAATACTTTTCTTTATGGTTTAGCGTAGCTTTAATATACAAGTCATTTGCATGTACAATACGATTTCTTTATAAGAATGATACAAACGGTAGACTCCAGAACAAGAGAAGTAAAAAAGGAAGATTGGATTGCTCCATCATCCATAGAGAAGACTGAGACATAGAAGCTCTGACAGACAGATGCGTGCAGATGAGTCGCTTACCGTTTGGTGGGTCTTCGCATTATTTAAGACGAAAGTGACAAAACTTTAAAGCGTGGAATAATCCATCATACACAGTCCAAAAATGGAAAAAGAAATATAGGATCCCGTGCACTGCAAAACCCATCTTTCTGTCGATCTCTTGTTTCATTTTATTTTAATTGTTTTTGGTTAAATTTTCCCATCACTCAATGCCATCGAGGACCGCACGAATTTCTTAAATGCTTTGGCATTACCGTTTTCGATCCGGTAAAATAACTCCTCTAAAATTACGGTATCGCTCCCAAAATGGACAGTATGGTCATCATGATTTTTTAATGGTACTTATTTGGTACCATTATCTTTCGATAGTTTACCTAAGTTCTGAAACATTCAACGTGATGATAAAATCTGTCACTTTTGGTTGAACGTATTTTGGAAATTGAGCACTTGACCTATTGAAAAATTATAGCACCACAAGTTTTTTTTTTCTAAATTAATGATAATTAAATGATTTATTAAAAAGTCACAGCACCCAAGCGAGCGCTGCGAAAAAATCATGATAATTGAGGTATCTTTTTCCCTAAAGGTATCTTTTTCCCTAAGATTGCATGTGGACAAAGGATATTCTCCTACGTTTTTGTGATTGGCGTGTCAAATTACAATGCCATTACGTAACAGTCCATCATTTTCATTAGTGACGTGATGACATCCCCAAGAAAAAACGCAAATAAATGCCATCTAATTTTAATTAGAGACCGCTATGGGAAACTACATTTCCAAAGAGATACATCGATGACAAAGGGCATCAGAGTCTAACAAACATGTCATGTATTTTAATTGTGTGCATCTAACCGAGTTGGAACTTTAGATTCTCAAGGGAACATGTTTTGGAGATCGACAAGGCATGATGATCCCGTCCTCGGCACCAGCTAATTTTCCGACGATTTGACCAAGCACGACATTCATACTGCGCAGTCAACAGCTTTTACGGTTTGACTCTTCTTTATGCCCGATCGACTGCGAGATGAGGAGCGGATTATCAAAACGAGAGGCGATGTGGAATGGGAGGCAGCCGTCTTTCAACGAACTGATTTTCCATAGGTGGATGTTTTGGTCTGGAACATCTGTCTGACATCGGTTCCTGATTCTCATCGCTCCCCTTGACCTCGCGTCCCGCCTCCAACTAATTCAATGGCTATTTGCTACTAACAAAATAATTAAATATTAAACCATGCATTGATCTAAAAGTTTGAGCTTTTAGAATAGTTGGCGGTAGTCCTACAAATTCTTTTATAGTATTAGAGCTAGAAGTCATGATTTCAAATCTTTTTAAACCTCATTTACCTCCCTAATTAAATATGTCTATTATTAATAATAGGAAAAAAAGATCAAACTAAGCGTGAGAGAGAGTGATAGAATAATTGAAGGGCTAATTCCATAAAAAAGCATCAACTTTAGGTCGATGGACAAATCTAGCCAAAACTTTTTTTTTTTTTGTCTTATGAAAAAGCATAAACTTTAGGTCGAGGGACAAATCTGGCCCAAACTTTTTTTTGTCTTGTAAAAAAGCACCAATTTTAAGTGAGGTGACAATTCTAACCCCAATTTTGTTTTGTCTCATAGAAAATCACAAACTTTCACTCATATCCAAAATCTAACTCGTACCATTAACTTTCTATTTGAAGTTAACTTGGTTCTAGCCGTGAGGTTGGTGGATCTCATCCATGGTTTCTCTTGATGGGCGGTGATCTACAGTTTCATATTACAACAAAACGATAAAGTCTAGCCAAAGACATTCAATCGGGAGATTTTTTTACTTACTAGTGAAGTATAGAAGACGACACAGTTTCACCGTTATTCTTCAAGCTGTGGCTTAAACAAGAAGACAATGGATGGTATTAGCCAACAAGTGCACATGGATTTATTGACAAAGACAATCAATGAATCTAAGTTAAGGGGGGCTAGATTTAGGATTTAAGTGAAAGTTGGTGATTTTTTTTTTAAACAAAAAAAAATTTAGGCCAGAATGTCACTCGACCTAAAATTGGTGCTTTTTTACGTAACAAAAAAAAGTTTGGGCCAGATTTGTTACTCGACCTAAAATTAGTGCTTTTTTATGAGACCAAAAAAAGTTTGGGCCAAATTCGTCCATTGACCTAAAGTTGGTTTTTTTTTTTTTGAATTAACCCAATAATTAAATATTAAACCACGCATTTTTTAAGAGTTTAAGTTTTTAGAATAGTTAGTAGTGATCTTACGAATTCTCACAACTACAGTCGACAAGAATACCATAGCAGAGAGAGAGAGAGAGAGTGTGTGATGGAGCTACACTTGATGTTCCACTAAAAGAGTGAACCGTTTAGTTGATGCCTCAAATACTCTCCTAGGTCCAAAGGTTTGAATATATCATCTACGGCATGACTAATCGACCAAAAATATTACATAGTTAAGAGTTCCATCAAAGGGCACACTAAGGTCATTCTCATGAAGACGTTTCCAACCGTATCCAATTTGTCCAAATCGGACGACCGGATATTATCTCATCTTTGTATACATGAAATAATTATCATAAAAGCAAAAACGTAATGGAAAATATTTGTTCATGAAACGTGTATAATTTGTGAACCTAGTATATACAAAAGGCCTATTTTCTTAGAACTCATTTCTTTCAGGGAAAATGAAAAAATCTTACTAAAAATAATTTCTTATATAAAAACTTTACTAAAAATAATCCCTTATATTACTTCAAATAAACAATCAACGAAAAATGTTCATTGTTGATAACAATTTATATTTAACCGCTTTTGTAAATGATGTAAATATTTTTCGTTCATTCATTTTTACAAGTTACATGAATGATTGTTTTTAGGAAAATGTTTTCCAAATCATTCATTTTTCCGAAAATAAACAATGTCTTAGTTTTGTCAAATTATTTTTATGACGGACATCAGAGCGCGCGAGAGAGAGAGAGAGAGAGAGAGAGAGAGAGAGCAATGAATCATTTGGCATCAAGCAAGCATATGTATATCGAGCACTTTCAATAGGGTTTGGACCCTCACAACCAATCCATGCATCTCACAGATTTGGTACAATTGATTATACAGCTAGCACCCTTCGACTTTCGGAGAGAGAGAGAAGTCATGGTTCCTTCAATCTACACTCCAGAACGAGACACAGCTGAATTTCTCATCTCCACCTCACGACACTACCTTCAACTCCCCGTTGACCTTTGGCTCGCCCAGCTCCACAACCCCATTGGCCGCCACTTTGTTGGCCAAGTCCGCCCCTCCGTTGGCCGTTGACTTGCCACCCGCAGCCAGCACCTCCAGGCTCCTCCTCTTCACCTCGTCCACGAAGGCCTGGATGTTCCGGTCTGAGGAGCCACCCTCTGCCACAGCCGCCTCCGCTGCCGCACTCCACTTCATCGCGTTCCGCTTCATCTCCTCAGCCGTGGGCCCTGAGGTTGCCTCGCGGAGGCACTGCTCGACCACGTCCCGCGTGATCAGCTTGTTCTCCGCCTCGCCCCGGCACATCCTCACCCCGACCTTGAACACGTCGACTAGGTACTTGGCATCGGTGACCTGGTCGCCCCACTGTGGGAACGCCACCACGGGCATGCCGGAGGTCAAGGCCTCCATGGTCGAGTTCCAACCGCAGTGCGTGACGAAGCAGGCCACCGAGGGGTGAGCCAGGACTTGCTCTTGCGGGCTCCACTGCACCACCTTGCCCTTATCACCAGCCTTCTCCAAGAACCCTTCAGGCAACCTGAGAACCTCATAGCCAGAGTCCTTGTGTGGAGGCTTCATGACCCACAAGAAGTTGACCCCGGAGTTCAACAGCCCATAAGCAATCTCGTCCCACTGGTCTTGCTTCAAGTACACGACGCTCCCAAACGACACGTAAACGATCGAGGAAGCAGGCTTTGAGTCGAGCCAGCCGACGCAGTCGTCAGCCTTCATGAAATCGCCCTTGACAGTGGCGTTTGGGGCCTTAGGGTTCTTGAAGAGCGGCCCGACCGTCTTGATGGGGCTGATCTTGGACATGTACTCAATGATCTCATGCTCGAGCTCCTGGAATGTGTCCATCAGGATGCAGAATGGCTTGTCCAAGTTCTTGTACTGCCCCATGATCGCTCGCCGGAGGAAAGGGTACGGGGTCGTTGGGTACAAGAAGCTCGGGACCTCGTCGTGCTTTAGGAGCGGCATGGAAGGGAGTTGCACATCGATCTCCATCGCTGTCTCAGATGGGAATGGGACCAGGCCATGGTAGTAGTAGTAGTATGAAGTGAAGCACGCACAGGATTGCACCCAGAGCATCGCCGAGGGGAGGCCAAGGCTATCAGCGACATCGGAGACCCAGGGGATGAAAGGATTGTTGATGAGGCAAGAGATAGGGCGGCCTTGCTCTCCATTGCGCCGGATCATCTCAGGGATGAGGACCTTCCCGACCTTCTCGAGCTGGGGGAGGTACTGGTCGAGGTCCTGGCGGCGTGTTTCATCCTCGTCCCACCCATCCTCGAAGAACTCGAACCGGATGAAACCATCGCCGACCGGGGAGAGCTCCTCACCAATGTTGCTCGCCTTGCGCATTGCCTTCCCGATGCTCTCTGGGGTCGTGAAGGTGACGAGCAGGCCCTTGGAGGCAAGGCGCTTGCCGAGCCTTAGGAGCGGGTTGACGTGGCCCTGGCCGGGGAATGAGACCAAGAGGACGTGGACAAGTGCCTCCGACCCCATATCGTCACTGACCTCGAGATATGTGTCTTGGGGAGAGAGAGAAAGAGAGAGAGAAGGAGAGAGTTTGAAGTTGGTGGTGATGAATGGGTGCTAGAGGAGTAGCTGAAATTTATAGCAGCAGATGGGGGGAGACAAGAGCTTAGGTGTTCGATTTATCGGTCGTTCGCGTGGGACTGATGTCGAAGGGGACCGTTTGGTGGGGAAAGTTACGGAGGTTCGATGCTCATCGGTTGTGCTGATATGTGCGAGTGCATATTGTCGAGCTTCGTGTTTGACCGACCGTCTTAGAATTGAATTGTGGCCTGGAGGAGAGAATAGCCGCAAAGAAGGGCATGGCGTTAGCGTACGCCTCGTCGCTCGGTAAATGGCTTCATGAATTCATAATTTTGTGGTCACTTTCCTTCTGTGAATAATTAACTAAATGTGAATATTGTCAGGAGTCAAGGGTGCTTGCATTATGAAGTACATTGCTATTTTTGTACTATCTAAGACTTCATTTATTTCATAAAAAATAAATAATTCGAAAACTTTTTTCTACAACATAACGCTTGTATTACTTATAAAAATAAATGAACAGAAAACATTTTAATCGTTCACAAAGATGCTTAGACATATACTATTATCATATTGACAACATTTTTTATGGACTAATTTTTTTAATCGATATAAGTGATCATTTTTAGGAAAATGTTTTTCAAATTATTTATTTTCCTCCAAACAAACGGAGTCTAATAAATTTTTTATAAGTATGTTCTGTCATTTTTGCATGCGTTTTCCATTCAATCATGTTTAATTGACTTTTACACAAATCTAAGCGAGGCCTGAGTGCATTTGGTTTGGCTTTTCTAAAGAACTTTCGGCATGCAAAAGCCCTTTGAGCCAAAATTATGCATTTCCAAAGTCCATTTGCCCATTGGAACTCTTGGCCAACATTTGCACTTAGTTAAATGACATAAATGGATAATGAATTTTGACCCAATATATAATGTGGTCATGAATTTTAAAATTGTTTGATGGGGTCCTTAATCATTTTTGAATTTTTAATTCGATTAGTGCGTTTCTAGACTTTTAATACATATTCAATTTAATTCCTAGACTGCATGAAAATGTTCAATATTGTCTTTAAACTTAAATTAGTGGAAATATTATATTAAGCTTTTTAATACCATTCATGGACTAAATTGAACATACCAAAATTTAGGGACTACATTAAATAAATTAAAAGATCATGGATAATATTACGCATTAAATTAAAGTATAATGACCATATTCAATAGATTTAAAAAGAAAAATAACATTGCACATTAAGCCAAAGTTCAAAAAATAATTGTATCATTATCTCTTTGTGCTTTAGCATTTTCGGAATGCTATAGCATTTTCGGAATGCTATTAGGGATTGATGGATTTATTTTCTTCTTACTTGGTCCTCGGTAATATATTTGTATTTTTGCTTTGCCCTCACTTTATTATCTATCATCTCTCTCTAAACCAAAAGTACTCACTATCGCTCTAGATTCTGGTCAATCCGAGCCCAGTGTTAATCCGAGGTTCTGATAGACGAGTCGACAACACATATTAATCAAATGGTCAATATTAAAACGCTTGCATCAAATGGCTAATAAGAGGCAGCAAAGTTGTCAATGCACAAAAACATATTATTAAGGGTGACATGACAATCATTCTATTTCTTTGTTTTCTTTTTTATTATTTTGTTCCTGAGAATAAGTTTGTAACAAAAATCTATTTGGCATTACAATTTCATTTTTTTTTATTTTCACGACCATTCCTTCCACCGCACAGCATGAATCAGCCTCTGCGCCACCGCCATTGATGAGTGATCCCCACCCCCGCCGCCCACGGTGTCGCCATTATGGCTTGTACTGCCGCAACTGCTAATGCTACTAGCGAAATATCCAAGCTCGATTCGACTTAATCGATTTACACAGGCTTGTTGATGCCTAAATTTCGTTGTTTTAATTAATTAGATTTTTTAATTATTCATTTTGCCATTTTCGGATAATAAATAATAAAAACAAAAAATAACAAAACAAAACAAACAAAAACGAAAAAAAAAACAAACATAAGAAAAGCAAAGCAAAAGCCCAAATTTCAAAGACAACCATTTTTTCCTTCGCACGGGCCCTAGGCCCACTCTCCTCCTTCTTCACCCCGGCCCGGCCCCTTTCTCTCTTCTTCTTCCTCCTTCCCTCTCCTTCGCCGCTGCAACTCACGCACGCGAGGGAGGCCGACGCGCGAAGGACGGCCTACGGCCGAGGAGAGTAGGCCGACGTCGGCCGGAGAGGATAATATCTCGGCGCCATTAATGTCGAGCAGGCCTCGCTGGAAAGCTCGATGGGACACCGGTTCAGCCGAGCGGATCCGGTGGGCAAGCTCGAAGCCGGCGGCCGAGGCCCCTCCGTCGACCGGATTTCCTTCGCCTATAAATAGGTGGCCGCAAGCACCGTCGGAGGGCGTGGCGAGCTCGGAGATCTTTCACCGAGAGACGTCGGGAAAGATCAAAGGGCGAGCGCAAGGGAGGACTCGAGTCGCGAGCCGCCCACCCTCCACCGAGAGACTTCGGGGAAGGCCGGCGGCGAGCGGGTTCGAGAGGGTCGATCGGCCGGTGGAGGCTCGGATCTAGCCGGAGGGAGAGAATCAAGGCCGAGGAAGGTCCGGCCGAGATCCGCACCTCGGATCCGGGGTGACCGAACCTCTCCGCGACGCCGACACCGTCCCACCCCCGACGCCATTCTTTGTGCCAAATCCCGCCGTGCCGCCGTCTCGTTGTCACCGTAGGCCGAGCCCCGGCCGCCGTTTCGAGCCTCGCCGTCACGCGGTCGTCGCGCCGTCCCTACGCTTGCCGCCACTGCTAGACCAAGTAGAAATCTCTCCGTCTCCGTCAACCTAGTCGCCACCGCCGCTTCGTCGTCGTTCGACCCTCCGCGAAACCCTAGCCTCAATCGGGGATTCATTACGCCGCCATCGTTGCCGCTGTCGCCGCCGCAAAGACCTCACCCTTCCCCTCTCCGGCGCCGCGAATCGAGAACCCTAGGGTTCTCAATTTTTCGGGTTGTGGCCTCGGGTCATTGGATCGGACCCGGGCCACCAGCCGGGTAGGGATTCCACGATCTCGGGGGGCGGCGGGAGCCGGGTCGCGAGGTCGGGTCGGATCCGGGTAGGGTTCCACTAGGAACCCGGGTCTTCGGGTCGGGTCGGGCATTCCCCAAACGCCGGCCACGACGCCGTTTCACTAAAGTAAAAAAAAAAAAAAGAGAACAAAAAATCGTCGAACCCAACCCACGGATCCAACCCGGTCGGTCCTTTTTTAAATAGTATTTTAAATAAATAAATAATTTATTTTTTTAAATAAAAAATTATTTATTTTCAAAAAAATAACAAAAAAATAGTAAAAATGTTTCATTTTTAAAACGGAGTTGCCACTAATCGGTTTGGGGTGGGTCGATTAGAAACCCAAGCAAAGTATCGGGAGAAATACTTGCTCTGCGCGTTAAACTGAGAGAAATTAGGATCGGGGACTTGATTACACTAGTTAATCACTAATGCCCTTTCGGTACCTAATCTTGTTTAAATCCTAAGGCTTTTTGGATTTTTAAGGGATTTTCCATGCATTTTGGGGAGGAAAAACATTTTTGAGTCTTTTTCTCATTTTTTGGAAATAAAAGGGATTTTTGGGTATTTTTAGAAAATACAAGTCTTTTTGGCATCTTATGAAAATTTTTGGCATTTTATGAATTTTGACTTTTTTTTGGATTTTTTTTTGGGATTTTTGGCATTTTTTGGAAAATATGAAATATTTTTGATTTTTTTGATTTTTCGGAAAATAAAATATTTTTTAATATTTTTCAGAAAATAAAGTATTTTTATTATCTTAGTTTTCCTCTTCAAAATAAAATATCTTGTGATTTTAAACCGTTATGCATGCTTTATTGTTTTAACACTACACATGGCACACACAACCTGGCCGTCGGACCCGGGCCACCATAGGATTTCTAGGATGGTGTTAAGAAAGGTACGACCTCAAACGCAAGACCGCGATGTAGAGGTTGCCTTTCTTTTCCCCGAATTTCTTGGCCGAGGTTAGGAGGGTATGCTGCTGCTGCGAGACTGCAACAAGCGGATACCCTTTTAATTTCAACAAGCCCTCTCGATTAGAAATCGAGCCGCACGTCCCATGTGCATGTCTCGTGCTTGCCATTTTCTTTAAAAGCAAAGTAATTTCTTTATTTTTATTCAGTCTTTTTATTGGCTCATGGCATAGGGTAAGGTCGTGTAACTCCCTTTCTCATATGTGATGGGAAGAATCGATATCCAGTTCATTCCTACTCCCAAGAAAGAGCTCCTCAGATGGTGGAATCGTTAGATCGGCTCGGCCCGGCGTGTCACAAAGGCAAGCATCGGTCATCTCCTTCCATTGCTCCAAATCAATATCCACTCTGGAGTCATGCAAGCACTGCCACATTTCTGGTGCCCTGAAACATCCACCTTCATGTTCGGCAAATTTGAACTGACTCCGACCTTGGAAGAATACAGCCTCGCCATAGGAATGCCTTTGGTGAGAGAGCTTGCCAAGCCACTGATCAGCATTGACCCTATGGTTAGTCTATCACGGTTTTTAAAAAATCATTCGGTAAGAGAAATTGTTGAAGCTAACAACAATGCTTTCCTGCTATCATCTTTAACTAAATGTTTTGAAAAACAATCAATGAACCAAAAAAGCAAGATTTTCCTCTTACCGTTCTTCAGATTTATTATCTTCCCCTATAGGAAGAATGCCATAAATCCTTCAATGGCAGGGGTGATAAATCAAGTCACTTTTGGAGCAGGATACGTGAACATGGTTTTAGCTAAAACATTTTTATCCCTTAATCGTTTTAAGGAAAACAAAGAAAAAAATCATGAGGGCCGCCCGAAAATTTTACAGATGTGGTTCTTTTCCCATATCAAAGGATTTGGGCACCTCATGCAAATATTTGAAATCAACAAATTCAAACATCCACTTCAAAAGTTTCAAAACTTGGAAAAATACTCTCCCAACGAGGAATATTCTCGATGGATTAACTTATTAAAAACCCTGTCCCCGAGACATTCCTATGGCGAACTAAATTGTTCATTGCGGGAGAGGCGCGTTTTGCGCTTGATTATTACGACCCCATCCCGCTCTTCGGGCCTCTCCGGAGCTACCTCATATTATCCACATAGGGTGGCTCGTCGACGGGGGTCCTCCAAGAAATCCCACCGCCGCTCAAACCAAGATTGTTCCGAATCCTTTTCACCCATACCGATTATGACTACTCAGAGGAAATCTGTATGATCCAAGATGCATGGAGTAGATGTCACCCAGAAAAGATTTTCGTACCTAGAAGATTGAGAGGGCAAGAAAAAGCTCATCATGCATCCACATTATACATCCTCAACCACATAATTCCCGAGGAACGCAACCAAGCAATCCCCGATGTAGCTGATAAACTTACTTTGCAAGGACGAATTAAATCTCTTGAAAAAAGTTTGGAGACAAGCAGGAAACACATATCAAAGCTAGCACGAAAGAGCAAGCGGCTTCACAAGACTGGAGCTTCCCATCGCATATGAAAATGGGCAGTCCGGTTTTTTTGTGAATATGTCTAAATGTGAATAGTTAGGATCGCTCTATCTTTTGTGCCCTGTTTGAAGAGCCCTTTCGGCATTGTATATTTCCCCTATTAATAAATAAAAATGACTCGACCCTTGCCATGGGCCAATGTTCCGTTTGTTTCCCTCGCTTATGTTCTTTCCGTTTTGTGCAAATGCAGGTAATCACAACATAGTCGTATTCGTCAAATCCAAAAGCTAGAATGGCTGAAGAAAATGTGCCAAGCCGTGTCGAGATTATGGAAAGTGAAATGAAGCAACTCTTCAATGTGCTTCAACAACTCTCAAAACAGATAGATTCCATCCAAGGCAAATTGGCTCCGCCCGCCTCAATCGGCATCTTGTTACCACAATCATCCATTCGAGGTGATCAAGGAAGAGATACCGATGATAACATGCCCGAATTGGAGGATGATACGCACCAAATCATAGTTGAGAAAGCAAAACCCAACAGTTTGTCTAAGACTGAACATGACAAACGCCTTGAGAAACTTGAAGAGAGGCTAAAACAACTGCAGGGCCTTCAAGATCCTACTCCAACAGACCTCTTCATTTACTCTAAGGTCAAAATGCCAGAAAAATTCAAAATGCCTGAGTTTGAGAAGTACGATGGCACGACCTGCCCAAGGGCTCACTTGCAAATGTATTTGGTTCGAATGACCCAAGACGTTAATAATGTACCTTTAATGATCCGGTTGTTCCATCCAAGCCTGGTAGGTCCCGCCCTGAGGTGGTACATCAAAAAGAACATAAACCTCATCGAGACATGGAGTGAAGCAAGTGAGGCATTCCTCAAGTAGTACAAATTCATAATGGACATTACCCCTTCTCGTGAGGATCTCGATCGCACGGAAAAGAAAAAGCAGGAATCTTTCAAAGAATATGCTATTAGATGGAGGAATCTCGCCGCCCAGATCAGTCCTGAGCCAACTGACTTTGAATTGAGAAAAATGTTTATCAAAACCCTCCCCTATGAATACCGCAATCGGATGGTGACTACGATCGCTGAATCATTCAATCAACTCATTCCAGTGGGAGAGCAGATTGAGACAGGTTTAAGGGACGGCTGGTTCATTGAGCCTGCACCTGTCAGCAGAAGGCTCAACATGAAAAAAGATAAAGAACCCCTGATTGATGTCAACGCCACTTACACTGCAAACACCGGTCACCTCCCTACCGTTCAGACAAGCACAGGCCAACAACAGACTAATAGCCGTCCACCCCAACGCTACAACAACCGAAGACAATTCACTCCGCTTCCTGTATCTCCCTCTCAGGTGTTGGCAATCCTCCGAAACAAGAGCCTTCTTTCAACTGAGCCAAGACAACCCAACGCTGAAAACTTCTCCAGCTATGACCCGTCCAAAAAACATGACTATCACATGGGAGAAGTAGGCCATTCAACTGATGAGTGCTTCGTCCTTAAGCATCGGATCCAGAACTCATCGGATACTAAGGCCTTCTCATTCCAAGCTACAAAGCCAAATGTCCAAAGCAATCCGCTCCCCGATCATGCCGACAAAGTAAACATGATATCCGGTTCGAAGCCGGTCAAATCGAAATGTCAATGCACATATTGTTGACATCTATCGAGGGCTAGTAGAAACCGGGTATTATCCGAGTGATGAAATACCACCCTTTGCAACAATGAAGGAAAGGGTATTAAGAATGATAAAGGCCGGAATAGTCATGTACGCCGGCCACGCCAGCATAGTCTCCACCATATCGCAAGTCCTCATCAACTGGGAGGAAGAATTTGCCGCGCTAAATGCGGAAAAAGAAAAGCAAAATTCCACCTCACCCGAGAGCGTCTAGCATCAACAGCAGAAGCAGCTATAGTCATCGAGATTCCCGGCCTTACAAATAGGAATACAACAATGCGTACCATGGTCTTATGACCTTGATGTTCGTTTAGTCACGAGATCTGGACGAACCTATGCTCAAGCAAATACTCAGTTTGCTAAGCCCGTCACTGACGAAGAAGCCAAGGAGTTTTTGGTCGTTGTTAAGGCCGTGAATATAATGTGGTGGAACAGATTACGAAAATCACCAAAGCCACGAGATCTCTCTCGCTAGAATTGCTTCGACATCCGTCAAGCACCGTAAATCCCTCATGAAAGTACTAAGTGAGGTACATGTCCCCGAAATGATTGAGCATGACAAACTCGAGGAATTTGTCACACCATCCTTTTAAAAGATCAAACGGCATTTTTCGATGAAGAAATTCACGAGGAGGGTAGAGGACACACCAAGGGCCTCTACATATCGATCAAGTGCAACGCATCTCACGTCGCTCGAGTGCCGATTGACAACGGATCTGCTCTTAACATATGTCTGCTAGCGACACTCTGTCGCCTTAAAATAGAGAGATCGTGGATCCAGGTACCCAAGACTTCTGTTCGAGCATTCGATGGAACAAAGAAGGAAACGGTGGGAGAGATCGAGCTCGACATTCAAATTGGCCCAACCATATTCAAAATTTTGTTCTAGGTGATGGATATCCCCACCGCGTTCAATTTCTTCTTAGGCGCCCATGGATCCACGTCGGCAGAGCAAGACCTTCAAGCCTCCACCAAAGTGTGAAGTTCGTGGTTGGAGGAAAAGCGATCACGGTCCGAGGAGAAGAAGATCACCGCATCTACCATGAGACGGCCATCCCTTATGTTGAACCTAGTGACAAAAAAGCCCTATCAATCGTTTGAGCTCGTGTCTACTATACACGAAACTCGAGGGACTTTGCCTCTCGTCCCCGAGGTATCAAGCGCCGCAATCATGGTAGGAAAAATCATGGTTGGACATGGTTTCATTCCAAGACGAGGGCTTGGTAGGAGAGAGGCCAGGCATCCGTCACCCTATCAAGCCCCGAGGAGACCCTATACTATCGGTTTAGGATATTCCCCGGATAGAAAAG
The DNA here is from genome assembly GCA_017140595.1 of Eucalyptus curtisii. Taxonomy (NCBI): domain Eukaryota; kingdom Viridiplantae; phylum Streptophyta; class Magnoliopsida; order Myrtales; family Myrtaceae; genus Eucalyptus; species Eucalyptus curtisii. The sequence goes on from CM029500.1 coordinate 13,449,020, forward strand.
CAAAGAAAAAAGTCGGCCTTGTATATCCCCGTCTCTAGGAAACTTTCCCAGACCCAACCAGGATGATGCATGAGGAAGAGGAAGCGAATACTTCGAAATGGTTCAACCCCGGAAGCGCGAAGTTGCCTATAATCCAGGAAGACGCAACTTGGTCCTCACTTATAAAGAAAGAGGGGCCAGATGACATGGCCACCATGTTCGAGGACATTTTCATAGGTGTCATTGAGGAAGAGCAGTTAGAAGAGACAGGCGATAACTTCTCGTTCATCCAGCTTCAACACCAAGTCGAAGAATTACGCGAGACTGTACACCATTTGACAGAAAACTTTGCTCAAGCTACCCGTGCATACCGCTCTCGTCACAATGAGGAGCTGGTAGTAAATGAGGAAGACCCCATCGACACGACGGCAAGGGGCACGGTTACCCTTGTCCCAAAGAAGCACTCGGCCATATTCGCCTCTTCCTAAATCAATGGCCATTATTTTCGTCATCCTCCTAGAGCAAGGGATAATCGGTAGGGAACTGAGCCATCCTACTCCCGAGTACTTCCTTGATTATGATCCATCCAAGCAATGTGATTATCATTCGGGGGAATTAGGACACTCGCTAGATGACTGCACCATCCTGAGAGACAAGGTTCATGATCTTTTGGATGCTGGGGTATTCACGTTCCGCTCTCCGTGGCTGTGTTTTGGCAAGAATCACCTCCTCGTGTTACCCAACACCCGTACCATGTTCCCTAAGCATGCTAAGGAAGCGCGTAGAGGAGAGGCAATCATGGACACTTTGGGCCAACCAAGTGGTAAATTTGACTACCATGTCGATTATTCAATCCCCCAAAGTTTCTATGATCATCATCACAACATCGTCCCTTATGGATGGGAAGGCATGGATCATCTGAAATCCGCAAAGCTGGGAGCACAAGGAGACGTGGCTGGCGACTGGTATGAAGACTTCTTCATAGGCGCTATCAACGAAGGACCGTCAGGGGAAATGGGTGCAGACCCGCTCGAGTAGAATCCTTTTTAATTCCTCTGCATACTCCCCTGCGTGGGAGCCTGTACATATTTCTTAAAGTCTGGCTTGTTTTCAACATCAGTTCCACTCAAGGAACTATTTTTTGAAATCACCCTGTAAATCCGTCTACTAATAAATAAAGTTGAAAACATTTTGAGGGCATGAGGAGACACACCAAGCCGGCCCGTTGATGATAGCCAACCATCAAATGAAAGAAGAAATCGAGGCCCCGGTCTCCTCATGTTTCCTTGTCCTAAATCTTCAAGAACAATTTATCACCTTTTCAAAAGAAAGAAGCATGCATGCTACTAACCTTATTTGTTCCCTTAGCCTATCTACTCTATGACACAGGAATAATCTAGCGGCAGGCAAGGGTATGGGAACGGTCCAGACCAACACCGTAAGTAGCCATGATAGCAATTCGATGACTCGAGATGATGATTCCGACGAAATTCAACGGAATTGGAAGCGCCACGAAGAAACAAGGCCTCCTACTACTGAAGACACCGTCATTGTCAATTTAGGCAGCATAGAAGGTCCAAGGGAGATAAAGATTGGCGCAAACCTTCCTAAAGAAGAAGCTGCAAGCTTAATTGCCCTCCTAAAAAGGTATCAAGACGTATTCGCATGGTCATATGCCGATATGCCAGACCTCGATCCAATGATCGTGGAGCATAGCTTGCCAACCAACCCCGATGTAGCCCCTAAGAAAAGCGGCTAAGAAGAACTAAGCCCGAGTTGTCAAAAAAGATTGAAGAAGAAGTAATGAAGCTCCGGAAGTAGGCTTCCTCGAAGTCTCGCAATATGCTAGTTGGATAGTGAATATTGTACCGGTGAAGAAAAAGATGGTCAAATCCGGGTTTGTGTCGACTACCGCGATTTGAACAAAGCAAGCCCAAAAGATGATTTTCCGCTACCTCACATAGACGTTCTTGTGGATAGTCTTGCTGGATTCAAACTTTTCTCTTTCATGGATGGATTCTCGAGATACAACCAAATAAAAATGAAAGAGAAAGACAAGGAAAAGACGGCATTCATTACTCCATGGGGGACTTTTCACTATATGGTCATGCCCTTTGGCCTGAAAAATGCTGGAGCAACTTACCAACGTGCCATGACCACCCTTTTCCATGATATGATGCATAAAGAAATTGAAGTATATGTCGATGACATGATCGCCAAAACCAGCACACGAGAGGACCATGTGAAGACCCTAGAAAAATTATTCAATCGACTTCGCCGGTTTAAGTTGCGCTTGAACTCAAGCAAAATGTGTGTTCGGGGCAACTTCGGCAAATTACTTGGATTCATTGTGAGCTGTAAAGGGATAGAAGTGGACCCATCAAAAACTAAAGCAATATTTGAGATGCCTCCTCCTCGACCGTAAAAGAAGTCCGGAGCCTCCGGGAAGATTAAATTATATTGCGCGATTCATTTCCCAGCTTTTCGAAACTACAAAACCTTTCTTTAAACTTCTCGGGAAAGGTGCACAAATCAAATGGGATGATGATCGCCGACCGGCATTTGAGAATTTAAAGCAAAGACTGATGAAACCCCGGTTTTAGTACCCCGACTCCAGGACACCCTTTGACCCTCTACCTTACCATCAACAAGTGAATCCCTAGGTGCAATGTTGGCACGTAAAAGACCCCATGATGGGAAAGAGTGAGCCATTTACTATTTGAGTAAAAAGTTCACCACGTCGGAACAAAACTACTCCAAGTCGAAAAAACATGCGCTGCATTAGTATGGGTGTTGCACGAGACTCCGGCAAAAGTATACCTTGCATTACCAAACATTCCTTGTAATCGAGAGTGACCCAATCAAGTATTTGCTCGGTTGCTCGGCCTTGGTGGGAAAATTGGCCAAATGGCAAATCCTGATCTCAGAATTCGACATCCAGGTGATGTCACAAAAATCAGTTAAAGGTCAAGTGATTGCTGATATGTTAGCAAATTGCGCTAAAGAAGTGCGCGAGGATCATTCCCCAGACGACCGAATTTCAACAGTAGAAGAAGACACATGGACTATGTTCTTTGACGGAGCTGTAAATTTGTCAGGTTCAGGCACCGAGGCGGTCTTGATATCCCCAAATGGGCAACATTATCATGTGGCTGCAAAATTGATGTTTCCATGCACCAACAATATAGCCGAATATGAAGCATGCATCCTCGGCCTACAAGCAGCTATTGGAATGGAAGTGTCAAAACTAAAAGTGTTCGGCGACTCCGCCTTAATTATCCTCCAGACTGTGGGCGAGTGGAAGACCAGAGACGCCAAACTAGTGCCCTATCACGACTACTTGGAGGAATTGGTAGGAGAATTCCGGGACATCTCGTTTGAATATCTACCTAGAATTCATAACCAGTTTGCTGATGCACTAGCAACACTATCATCTATGTTACAAGTAGCGAAAGGGTTAGAAGTAGAGCCTTTGAAGATTGAAGTCCTGGCAAGACAAGCCCACTGCATGACTATAACTGAAGAACCCGACGGGAAACCCTGGTATTACGATATCATGAAGTATGTCCAGAAGCAGGAATTCCCTAAAGAAAGCACTCCCTCTGATCGAAAATACCTAATGAAAATGGCTTCGAGATTCTTCGTCAGTGGTGAAAATCTGTACAAAAGATCAAATGACTCGTCTTGCTAAGGTGTGTTGATGCAACTGAAGCCACACGGATAGTGCAAGAAATACATGAGGGAGTATGTGGCCCTCACATGAATGGACGCATGTTGGCCAAGAAAATAATGAGATTAGGTTATTACTAGCTCCCTTTAGAAGGCGATTGTGCCCAACATGTGCGAAGCTGTCATCGTTGTCAGATTCACGGAGACAAGATAAATGTCCCTCCAACCGAACTGCATCAATTATCTGAGCCATGGCCATTTTCAATGTGGGGCATCGATGTAATTGGCCCAATCAACCCAAAGGCATCAAACGGGCACCGGTTCATTTTGGTCGCAATCGATTACTTCTCAAAGTGGATTGAAGCCACATCCTATGCAAGCGTAACTGCACGAAATGTTATGAAGTTCATCAAACGTGACATAATCGCCCGTTATGGCGTACCGGAAGCTATCGTCACCGACAATGGGTCAAACTTGAACGACAAGTTGATTGATCAATTGTTTTCCGAGTTCAAAATCCAACATCTGAACTCGTCCCCTTATCGTCCACAAATGAATGGAGCCGTGGAAGCCGCCAACAAGAACATCAAGAGAATCCTAGTCAAGACAGCTGAAAACTACCGCGACTGGCATGAAAGGTTACCCTTCGCACTAACAGCATATCGAACCTCAATTCGAACTTCCACTAGAGCAACCCCTTTCGCCCGGTTTACGGTATGGGAGCGGTTTTGCTCTGTGGAAGTAGAAATCCCTTCTCTACGGATCTTATCCCGAGCGGGATTGTCTAAGGAGGAATGGACACAACAAAGGCTCGAGCAACTGAACATGATTGATGAAAAGCGACTGAAAGCCCTCTGTCACGGTCAGTGTTATCAGCGGAAGGTAGCTCGATCATTTAATCAAAAAGTGCGACCCAAGCATTTTGAGGTAAACGAGCTAGTCTTGAGAAAGACGCTGCCAATCTTTCCAGAGCTCGGAGGCAAGTTCGCCCCAAATTACAAGGGTCCTTATGTAATAAAGAAGGTACTCCCCGGAGGAGCCTTAATCCTAACTGAGATGGATGGGCGAGAGTTCTCTAAACCGGTTAATTCCGATGCTGTAAAAAAATACTGCCCTTGAAAGATGTTCATCGTCTGGCATTGCCAAGCACTTCTCTATCATAATGAAAATGCCTGTGCACCGTTATATATGAGTGATGTATTTACACCATCATAAAAAATGTGTGTTTGATGGAGAAGAATGAATGGTAATCACCGGCATTTAAGGAAATCAAGTAGCAAACTCGGTGGCATAACTTGAGCAAATCGACATTACCCAGGCAGACGCGTAATAGTAATCCATGTCAATTTTGCCCAGCTCGGTGTAAAGGACGCGTCATTCGGGAACCGGTCTGGTTAAAAGGAACCTTTCGTCGGTCAACAATCTTAGAATCCGAAGGCCTCACTTCTTGTTCGGACACATGCTCTTGCAAGAAGTAATTACCATCGAGAATTGGAAGTTTTGATTATCCATCTCAAATTCCATAGAAGCTTGAGGTACATGACTTTGCCTGATGCTACTATAATCAAAGGCAGAAGGAGAAATTCCACAAAAGGAAAGCGTTGAAAATCGATCAACGACCAGCAATCATGCATATGTGGCCACAAGAAGGAAAAGCCAGTCGAAGGAAGCATTGAAATGTAAAAGAGGCCGTCAAGAACTTCCCTAAGAGCCAGCACAAATAAACTCGGAGGAAAGGTAACTTGGCATCATTTCTAACACTCACTCTCGAGCTCATATTGACGGGAAGCATTGGGATTCAAGAGCCAGATTAAATGGTTAAATAGGACAAATCAAGTGATCCAAGCCCGGGGCAAAAACAAAGACGTCCGACCAAGCCATCAACCTCTAGCTGATTATTCGTGTGACATCTCCCTATTCAATAGGAACAACCATTGACACCCATTTGCAAATAACCCTTTTGATGTTCAAAGTTTAACATATTCGAAAACACCATCATGTTAACTCCTAAAGTTGCCAATAGGGCCTTTTTAAAAACCATTCACTTGTTTTGAAGATTTCAAACTCCATCATATTAAAAACGTTGCGTGTTGTTTTCAGATGAATTCTGTGTGATGATTTTGTCTGTCTAAGTCACTGATTCCACTAAGGATTATTAGAATAGACAGCTAAGTGAAGAATACAAGATTAATTGAGCATGCTAAATGAGGCGCGTCAGAATGATGACAGGCAAGCCATATCCTACACATAGTCCCCTATCTACACACTTGTGAGATGAGTGCAGAAAATTCCATGACTACAGGGTAAAGAGTTCTCTCGTGAATGGTACAATGACCAAGATAGTGGGAGGCATTCCATTGCTCACTTTGAGCCCCATACACTGGCCAAACTCCTGTCTAACCCCCCGTTAAAGAAAAAAAAAAACCACCCCACACTAGAGCAAGTCGAAGGCAAGTCAACATCATGAGGTGAGAAAAGGGATAGTATTTCTCTTGCTTGCACTTGCATCAATCTTCGAGTGTCTTTATTGCATATGAACACTCGTGTTAATTTAAGTGCCCTAGAATGACGAAGAGCAATTCTTTCTTTACGCACTTGTATTCATTGTACAATCCAATTGAGTCTGTAAATTCACCCTCACATGGAGGCAAAATAGAAGTTACTGTCATTCGAGCAGCAAAATCAGGAGCGTCGGCAAAAGATGAAGACTCAATAGTCTAACAACAGCGTTTGCTTGAACTTGCCTAGATTAGTTCCTCAAGCAACAAAGAACAAAAAAACTAGGGGCATAAAAAAGCAAAGTGTACTGGTAAAAGCAAGGTCAATGCCCATGAATGAAAAATTGAAATAAAAACTAGGGGCATGAAAAAGCAGTGTGCTTGGTAAAAGCAAGGCCAATGCCCCCCAACTAAAGAATATAGTTAATTGTATTCTCAAGAAAAGTTGATGTTGTGGTTCAATTGATAGAGCCTCTATCTGACAGTGAGAAGAAAGACCGGCGACAAATGCCAAGGCAAACACGAGCTCTCATCCTTTTGCACATAAGTCAAGCCTACATTGCGTCCCATTGTAAAAGTCTCTTCAGACTAGGGCACTTCAATTAACGTAGGATTTCATATGTCTATAAATATCGCTCGAAGAAGTACGAGCAAGATTATTCTATCTCTTTTCGCAGGGTTCCTAACTTGCAAACTCGGAGATGATCGTGCAACGTTCCATTCATAAGCCTTGACCGTGATGGTCCCCATTGATGAGCCAACAACCAAGCCTACATTACGGTCTCAACAAAGACCTCCCACACTGGTAAAATCGTACCACTTGCGAGAATACTCGGACCCCTGCTGACATGATGACAGTGAGATATGTGATCCTTATAAATCCTGCATCAATGGTCAGGATAGCCTTTTCCATGAGAGTGAGTGGAAAGTTCTTTCAGACTGAAAGTCTCTCATCTGGCATGCTCAAGACATCTATATTCCGAATAAAGGTTGTCTTTCAAAATCTTCCCCAGTGGAACTCAGATGATGTAAAACTGACAAAATTGTCATGCATAAATCACATTTAAACTCATAAATTTACAGCATATACAATCATGTGTGCATATTGTGCAAATAATAGACATACTCTCAGAAATCAGAGATATTGCCGGGTAAACATATCCCTATCCCCATTGGTCTTAAAGTACCTACCACTGTCCAGGTACTCTCTTATCGACACTTGACCTATTCGAGTCGTCCCCAGAGTATTCATATTTGTGACTGTCCAGGTATCCCCCTGTTTTTGAGTGCCTGCCGCTACTCAGGTGCTCCTTTTGTTGATACTCAACCTGTTCAAGTCGTCTTTAAAGTTTGGATGCTTGTGACTGTCCAAGTGTCCCTTTGTCTTTAAGTACCGGCCACTGTTCGGATACCCCCTTTTCTTGACACTCGAGTTGTTCGAGTTGTCTTCATAGCTAGGATGCCTGCAACTGACCAAGTATCCCACTACATTTGAGTGCCTTTCATTGTCTAGGTACTCCCTTTCCGTGACACTCAACCTGCCCGAGTTGTCCCCAAATAATATTAGTAGCTGTTCAAACACTCCACTGTGTTGTGCACCTGCGGTTACCCGGTACTTTGTATACCTGCGGCTACCCAGGTGTTCCAACCTTTTTGAGTGCCTATGGCCAGCCAGGTACGCCTCATACCACATTCAAGTTTATAATACTAGGAGGTGAGAGACCTTCACGAATATGCGAGGTACGTCCTCGATATTCACATTACCAAGAAATGAGACGCCTTCACAAATACCCAAGGTATGTCCTCGATATTCCCAATTATCAGGTACCCCTTCGATGCTTGTGAACATCCAGGTATCCTTCAAGAATTCGTACTTGTGATCATCCAAGTACCCCTCCAATGCCTATGATCAGCCAAATGCCCTTTTGATGCCTGCAAAGGCCCAAATATCCTTCAGAACAGATGCCCTGAGAAAGGTCGACGCATCTCCTGAGAAAAGTCGGGTATCAACTGGTGTCTTCGACAAAAGTCAGACACCCTACAAATCGATGCCCTAAGAAAGGTCAGCGCATCCTCCCGAGAAAGGTCGGGTTCCTACCGGTGTCTTCAACAGAAGTCAGACACCCCAACAAATATGATGCCCTGAGAAAGGTCGGCGCATCTCCCGAGAAAGGTCGGGTACCAACTGGTGTCCTCGATACAGATCAGGCACCCACAAATAGATACTCTGAGAAAGGTCGGCGCATCTCCTGTCACGGCGACCGAAGAAAGGTTCGAGTCCGAGACAAACCACTTACTGCTCTGACAGGCGACCAAAGAATGGTTCGGGCCCTGGAAAAGCATTTTACCGTCACGACGACCGAGGAAAGGTTCGGGTCCGAGGCAAATCACCTATTGCTCTAACAGGCCACCGAAGAATGGTTCGAGTCCTGGAAAGGCAATTTCCCGTCAAGGTGACCGAAGAGAGGTTCGGGTCCTAGACAAATTATTAATTGTTTTAACCAGCGACCGAAGAATGGTTCGAGTCCTGGAAAAGCAACCTCCTCATATCACCAAGTAAGATGACGCCTTGATATTTGCCAAACTCGGAGTTCACACCCTATCTCACTCACTCCCGGTAAGTAACTGCATGTATCTTCTTATCTGTCTTAGTATATGTAAAGTTATATTGCTCTTTTTCTGCATAGAATAATAGGTCCCAAATAAAATATAATCCGCTACGCGTGCATGGATAAAATTTAGGCATCAGTTCGTCTTTGAATGCAACCTCCGCGAACTCACCTTCAAAGAGAGGCATTGTTGACGCCTAAATTTCATTTTTTTATAATTAATTAGGCTTTTTTAATTATTCATTTTGCCATTTTCGGATAATAACTAATAAAAACAAAAAATAACAAAACAAAACAAACAAAAAAGAAAAAAAACAAAAATAAGAAAAGCAAAGCAAAAGCCCAAATTGCCACCCCAACCATTTTTTCCTTCGCGGGCCCTAGGCCCACTCTCCTCCTTCTTCACCCCCGGCCCAGCCCCTTTCTCTCTTCTTCTTCCTCCTTCCCTCTCCTTCACCGCTGACACTCATGCGCGGGAGGGAGGCCGACGCGCGAAGGACGGCCTACGGCCGAGGAGAGTAGGCCAACGTCGGCCGGAGAGGATAAGATCTAAGGTGCCATTAATGCCGAGCAGTGCTTCGCCGGAAAGCTCGATGGGACACCGGTTTAGCCAAGCGGAACCGGTGGGCAAGCTCGGCCGGCAGCCGAGGCCCCCGTCGACCGGATTTCCTTCGCCTATAAATAGGTGGCCGCAAGCACCGTCGGAGGGCGTGGCGAGCTCGGAGATCTTTCGCTGAGAGACGTCGGGAAAGATCAAAGGGCGAGCGCAAGGGAGGACTCGAGTCGCGAGCTGCCCACCCTCCACCGAGAGACTTCGGGGAAGGCCGGCGGCAAGTGGGTTCGAGAGGGTTAGATCTGGCCGGAGGGAGAGAGAATCAAGGCCGAGGAAGGTCCGGCCGAGATCCGCACCTCGATCCGGGGTGACCGAACCTCTCCGCGACGCCGACACCGTCCCACCCCCGACGCCATTCTTGTGCCAAATCCCGCCGTGCCGCCGTCTCGTTGTCACCGTAGCTGAGCCCCGGGCCGCCGTTTCGAGCCTCGCCGTCACTGCCCAGTCGTCCGCGCCGTCCCTACAGTCGCCGCCACTGCTAGACCAGGTAGAAATCTCTTCGTCTCCGTCAACCTAGCCGCCACCGCCGCTTCGTCGTCGTTCGACCCTCCGCGAAACCCTAGCCTCAATCGGGGATTCATTACGCCGCCGTCGTTGCTGCCGTCGCCGCCGCAAAGACCTCACCCTTCCCCTCTCCGGCGCCGCGAATCGAGAACCCTAGGGTTCTCAATTTTTCGGGTCGTGGCCTCAAGTCATTGGATGGGACCCGGGCCACGAGCCGGGTAGGGATTCCACGATCTCGGGGGCGGCGGGAGCCGGGTCGCGAGGTCGGGTCGGATCCGGGTAGGGTTCCGCTAGGAACCGGGTCTTGGTCGGGTTGGGCATTCCCCAAACGCCCAACCACGACGCCGTTTCACTAAAGTAAAAAAAAAAATATAGAGAACAAAAAATCGTCGGACCCAACCCGCGGATCCGACCCGGTCGGCCCTTTTTTAAATAGTATTTTAAATAAATAAATAATTTATTTTTAAAAAATGATTTATTTTCAAAAAATAACAAAAAATAGTAAAAAATGTTTCATTTTCCAAAAAAATCAAGAAAAATAAAAAGTATTTTATTTTCCGAAAAATATTAAAAATATATTAAAAAATATTTTATTTTCCAAAAATTCAAAAAAATCAAAAATATTTCATATTTTCCAAAAAATGCCAAAAATCCAAAAAAAAAAATCCAAAAAAAGTCAAAATTCATAAAATGTCAAAATTTTTCATAAGATGCCAAAAAGACTTGTATTTTCTAAAAATACCCAAAAATCCAAAAATCCCTTTTATGTCCAAAAAATGAGAAAAAGACTCAAAAATGTTTTTCCTCCCCAAAATGCATGGAAAATCCCTTAAAAATCCAAAAAGCCTTAGGATTTAAACAAGATTAGGTACTTGAAAGAGCATTAGTGATTAACTAGTGTAATCAAGTCCCGATCCTAATTTCTCTGGTTGCGCAGAGCAAGTATTTCTCCCGATACTTTGCTTGGGTTTCTAATCGACCCACCACAAACCGATTAGTGGCGACTCCATTTTAAATTCAATTTATAGGTAAAAAAAACATGGACCATTAAGTCGTGAATTGGTAGACTTGGGAGAGTCCGGGCTAAAATAAACCTAGCCGAACCATCGATCTTAAAAATGCTTAGACAAAGTGAGTGTATTGTGTAATTTTGAGAATATATATATATGTTTATGTTAATTGACAAATATTTTTCAAAAAGAATACAGAGGCTCGACTAGATTTGCGAACCTTAGCCAGCTGAATTCAAGCATGAAGTTGAGCTTGACTCGACAAGATACTCGAGAAGCTCTAGCTGGAGCACAAATTAATCGGCCATTCTCAAGTAATCATCAATCAAGCCTAAGCTGCTCATGAGTAGCCTGACTTATTTTCACCTTTAGTCATGAGTGACATCATGGCACATTAAGTATAACATGTTTTCTCATGACAACTGCACATGCTGCAATCGCTCCTTAATTTAGAAGACCTCTATTTTTTGAAATATATTAAACAAACTATTTAATGAATAATTTCTAACCTTTTATTTCTTTACAAGAACCAAAAAGAACTATTCGTGCACTTATAAGTTGACTTTTAATTTAATAGTTTTATTAGCATTTTACATTCAAAGCACGCACACAGAGATCTAATTATCTGCACATTTATAATAAAAAAAAAAAAGAGTTATAAGCCGTACAAACTGGTTAAGCCGGAGTTTTTAACTTCTACATATAGCTATGATTCAAAGTAGCTTACATATAATTGATAGAATTTAAAAAGATGGAGTTTGATTCCTGAACTAAAATTTTCATCGACATCCCAATCAACTATACGTCGATACTAGAGGGTTAATAGTTTTCTTTTATGGTTTAGCGTAGCTATAATAGACGAGTCATTTGCATGTACAATGTTTATCCCAACTTGGAGTTTCCAAATAAACAAGGCATAATACGATTTCTTTATAAGAATGATACAAACGGTAGACTCCAGAACAAGAGAAGTAAAAAAGGAAGATTGGATTGCTCCATCATCCATGGAGAAGACTGAGACATCGAAGCTCTGACAGACAGATGCGTGCAGATGAGTCGCTTACCGTTTGGTGGGTCTTCGCATTATTTAAGACGAAAGTGACAAAACTTTAAAGTTTGGAATAATCCATCATACACAGTCCAAAAATGGAAAAAGAAATATAGGATCCCGTGCACCGCAAAACCCATCTTTCTGTCGATCTCTTGTTTCATTTTATTTTAATTGTTTTTGGTTAAATTTTCTCATCACTCAATGCCATCGAGGACCGCACGAATTTCTTAAATGCTTTGGCATTACCGTTTTCGATCCGGTAAAATAACTCCTCTAAAATTACGGTATCGCTCCCAAAATGGACAGTATGGTCATCATGATTTTTTAATGGTACTTATTTGGTACTAATATTTTTCGATAGTTTACCTAAGTTCCGAAACTATGTCACTTTTGGTACCATTACGGTATCGCTCCCAAAATTTATGTCACTTTTGGTTGAACGTATTTTGGAAATTGAGCACTTGACCTATTGAAAAATTATAGCACCACAAGCTTTTTTTTTCTTTTTCCAAATTAATGATAATCAAATGATTTATTATAAAGTCACAACACCCAAGTGAGCGCTGCGAAAAAGTCATGATAATTGAGGTATCTTTTTCCCTAAGATTGCATGTGGACAAAGGATATTCTCCTACGTTTTTGTGATTAGCGTGTCAAATTACAATGCCATTACGTAACAGTCCATCATTTTCATCGATGACGTGATGGCATCCCCAAGAAAAAAACGCAAATAAATTCCATCTAATTTTAATTGGAGACAGCTATGGGAAACTATATTTCCAAAGAGATACATCGATGACAAAGGGCATCAGAGTCTAACAAACATGTCATGTATTTTAATTGTGTGCATCTAACCGAGTTGGAACTTTAGATTCTCAAGGGAACATGTTTTGGAGAGCGAGAAGGCATGATGATCCCGTCCTCGGCACCAGCTAATTTTCCGATGATTTGATCAAGCACGACATTCATACTGCGCAGTCAACAGCTTTTAAGGTTTGACTCTTCTTTATGCCCGATCGACTGCGAGATGAGGAGCGGATTATCAAAACGAGAGGCGATGTGGAATGGGAGGCAGCCGCCTTTCAACGAACTGATTTTCCATAGGTGGATGTTTTGGTCTGGAACATCTGTATGATATCGGTTGCTGATTCTCATACGGCTTGTAGCCTTTTTTTGGGCTGTGGTCCACTGTCATAAACGTTAAACTTACGTACTAAGTTTAGTTATGTATAAGGTATTGAGATATTAGTAGTGATATAAGAAACACTTATTGAATCGCCTTGCCAAAAAACTTTGATCCTAACTTAGTATCCTTACCATGTATGAAAGATTACACATACCCAGCAGCATCTCTCTCCGTGTCTCTCTCGCTCCCCTTGACCTCGCGTCCCACCTCCAACTAATTCAATGGCTATTTGCTATTAACAAAATAATTAAATATTAAACCATGCGTTCATCTAAAAGTTTAAGCTTTTAGAATAGTTGGCGGTAGTCCTACAAATTCCTTTATGGTATCAGAGCTAGAAGTCATGAGTTCAAATCTTTTTAGACCTCATTTACCTCCCTAATTAAATATATATATTATTAATAATGTGCAAAAAAGATCAAACTAAGCGTGAGAGGGAGTGATAGAATAATTAAATATTAAACCACGTCTTTTTTTAAGAGTTTAAGTTTTTAGAATAGTTAGCAATGGTCTTACGAATTCTCACGGCTACAGTCGACAAGAATGTGATAGCAGAGAGAGAGAGAGAGAGAGAGAGAGAGAGAGAGAGTATGATGGAGCTACACTTGATGTTCCACTAAAAGAGTGAACCGTTTAGTTGATGCCTCAAATATTCTCCTAGGTCCAGAGAGAGAGAGAGAACCGTTTAGTTGATGCCTCAAATATTCTCCTAGGTCCAAAGGTTTGAATATATCATCTACGGCATGACTAATCGACCAAAAATATTACATAGTTAAGAGTTCGATCAAAGGGCACACTAAGGTCATTCTCATGAAGACGTTTCCAACCGTATCCAATTTGTCCAAATCGGATGACCGGATATTATCTCATCTTTGTCTACATGAAATAATATCATAAAAGAAAAAACGTAATGGAAAATATTTGTTCATGAAACGTGTATAATTTGTGAACCTAGTATATACAAAAGGCCTATTTTCTTAGAACTCATTTGTTTCAGGGAAAATGAAAATATCTTACTAAAAATAATTTCTTATATAAAAGCTTTACTAAAAATAATCCCTCGTATTACTTCAAATAAACAATCAACGAAAAATGTTCATTGTTGATAACAATTTATATTTAACCGCTTTTGTAAATGATGCAAATATTTTTCGTTCATTCATTTTTACAAGTTACATAAATGATTGTTTTTAGGAAAATATTTTCCAAATCATTAATTTTCCCGAAAATAAACTATGTCTTAGTTTTGTCAAATTATTTTTATGACGGACATCAGAGCGCGCGGGAGAGAGAGAGAGAGAGCAATGAATCCTTTGGCATCAAGCAAGCATATGTATATCGAGCACTTTCAATAGGGTTTGGACCCTCACAACCAATCCATGCATCTCACAGATTTGGTACAATTGATTATACAGCTAGCACCCTTCGACTTTCGGAGAGAGAGAGAAGTCATGGTTCCTTCAATCTACACTCCAGAACGAGACACAGCTGAATTTCTCATCTCCACCTCACGACACTACCTTCAACTCCCCGTTGACCTTTGGCTCGCCCAGCTCCACAACCCCATTGGCCGCCACTTTGTTGGCCAAGTCCGCCCCTCCGTTGGCCGTTGACTTGCCACCCGCAGCCAGCACCTCCAGGCTCCTCCTCTTCACCTCGTCCACGAAGGCCTGGATGTTCCGGTCTGAGGAGCCACCCTCTGCCACAGCCGCCTCCGCTGCCGCACTCCACTTCATCGCGTTCCGCTTCATCTCCTCAGCCGTGGGCCCTGAGGTTGCCTCGCGGAGGCACTGCTCGACCACGTCCCGCGTGATCAGCTTGTTCTCCGCCTCGCCCCGGCACATCCTCACCCCGACCTTGAACACGTCGACTAGGTACTTGGCATCGGTGACCTGGTCGCCCCACTGTGGGAACGCCACCACGGGCATGCCGGAGGTCAAGGCCTCCATGGTCGAGTTCCAACCGCAGTGCGTGACGAAGCAGGCCACCGAGGGGTGAGCCAGGACTTGCTCTTGCGGGCTCCACTGCACCACCTTGCCCTTATCACCAGCCTTCTCCAAGAACCCTTCAGGCAACCTGAGAACCTCATAGCCAGAGTCCTTGTGTGGAGGCTTCATGACCCACAAGAAGTTGACCCCGGAGTTCAACAGCCCATAAGCAATCTCGTCCCACTGGTCTTGCTTCAAGTACACGACGCTCCCGAATGACACGTAAACGACTGAGGAAGCGGGCTTTGAGTCGAGCCAGCCAATGCAGTCGTCCGCCTTCATGAAATCGCCCTTGACAGTGGCGTTCGGGGCCTTAGGGTTCTTGAAGAGCGGCCCGACCGTCTTGATGGGGCTGATCTTGGACATGTACTCAATGATCTCGTGCTCCAGCTCCTGGAAAGTGTCCATCAGGATACAGAATGGTTTGTCCAAGTTCTTGTACTGCCCCATGATCGCTCGCCGGAGGAAAGGGTACGGGGTCGTCGGGTACAAAAAACTTGGGACCTCGTCGTGCTTCAGGAGCGGCATGCCAGGGAGTTGCACATCGATCTCCATAGCCGTCTCGGATGGGAATGGGACCAGGCCATGGTAGTAGTGGTAGTATGCAGTGAGGCACGCGCAGGATTGCACCCAGAGCATTGCCGAGGGGAGGCCGAGGCTATCGGCGACATCGGAGACCCAGGGGATGAAAGGATTGTTGATGAGGCACGAGACAGGGCGGCCTTGCTCGCCGTTGCGCTTGATCATCTCAGGGATGAGAACCTTCCCGACCTTCTCAAGCTGTGGGAGGTACTGGTCGAGGTCCTGGCGGCGTGTTTCATCCTCGTCCCACCCATCCTCGAAGAACTCGAACCGGATGAAACCATCGCCGACCGGGGAGAGCTCCTCACCAATGTTGCTCGCCTTGCGCATTGCCTTCCCGATGCTCTCTGGGGTCGTGAAGGTGACAAGCAGGCCCTTGGAGGCAAGGCGCTTGCCGAGCCTTAGGAGCGGGTTGACGTGGCCCTGGCCGGGGAATGAGACCAAGAGGACGTGGACAAGTGCCTCCGACCCCATATCGTCACCGACCTCGAGATATGTGTCTTGGGGAGAGAGAGAAAGAGAGAGAGAAGGAGAGAGTTTGAAGTTGGTGGTGATGAATGGGTGCTAGAGGAGTAGCTGAAATTTATAGCAGCAGATGGGGGGAGACAAGAGCTTAGGTGTTCGATTTATCGGTCGTTCGCGTGGGACTGATGTCGAAGGGGACCGTTTGGTGGGGAAAGTTACGGAGGTTCGATGCTCATCGGTTGTGCTGATATGTGCGAGTGCATATTGTCGAGCTTCGTCTTTGACCGACCGTCTTAGAATTGAATTGTGGCCTGGAGGAGAGAATAGCCGCAAAGAAGGGCATGGCGTTAGCGTACGCCTCGTCGCTCGGTAAATGGCTTCATGAATTCATAATTGTGTGGTCACTTTCCTTCTGTGAATAATTAACTAAATGTGAATATTGTCAGGAGTCAAGGGTGCTTGCATTATGAAGTACATTGCTATTTTTGTACTATCTAAGACTTCATTTATTTCATAAAAAATAAATAATTCGAAAACTTTTTTCTACAACATAACGCTTGTATTACTTATAAAAATAAATGAACAGAAAACATTTTAATCGTTCACAAAGATGCTTAGACATATACTATTATCATATTGACAACATTTTTTTATGGACTAATTTTTTTAATCGATATAAGTGATCATTTTTAGGAAAATGTTTTTCAAATTATTTATTTTCCTCCAAACAAACGGAGTCTAATACTTTTTTTATAAGTATGTTCTGTCATTTTTGCATGCGTTTTCCATTCAATCATGTTTAATTGACTTTTACACAAATCTAAGCGAGGCCTGAGTGCATTTGGTTTGGCTTTTCTAAAGAACTTTCGGCCTGCAAAAGCCCTTTGAGCCAAAATTATGCATTTCCAAAGTCCATTTGCCCATTGGAACTCTTGGCCAACATTTGCACTTAGTTAAATGACACAAATGGATAATGAATTTTGACCCAATATATAATGTGGTCATGAATTTTAAAATTGTTTGATGGGGTCCTTAATCGTTTTTGAATTTTTAATTCGATTAGTGCAGTTTCTAGACTTTTAATACATATTCAATTTAATTCCTAGACTGCATGAAAATGTTCAATATTGTCTTTAAACTTAAATTAGTGGAAATATTATATTAAGCTTTTTAATACCATTCATGGACTAAATTGAACATGTACAACATTACACATTGAACTAAAGTATAAGGACCATATTGAATAGATTTAAAGTTCAAAAATAACATTGCATATTAAGCCAAAGTTTAAGGACTACTTGTATCATTATCTCTTTGTGTTTTAGCAATTCTAGAATGCTATTAAGGATTGATGGATTTATTTTCTTCTGACTTGGCCTTCACTAATATACTTGTATTTTTGTTTTGCCCTCACTTTATTATCTGTCATCTCTCTCTAAACCAAAAGTACTCACTATCGCTCTAGATTCTGGTCAATCCCAGCCCAGTGTTAATCCGAGGTTTTGATAGATGAGTCGACAACACATATTAATCAAATGGTCAATATTAAAACACTTGCGTCAAATGGCTAATAAGAGGCAGCAGAGTTGTCAGTGTACAAAACCATATTACTAAGGGTGACAATAATCATTCTATTTCTTTGTTTTTTTATTATTTGGTTCCTAATAATAGGTTTGGAACAAAAATCTGTTTGGCAATATAATTTTATTTTATTTTAATTTCCTGAACAAATTTTTGTACTCAAAAATAGGTTTAGAATAAAAATGAGAAATAGAAGGATTTTTTTTTTTTTTGGAACAAAAACATAATCACCTTGCTTCTCCTCCCTTAGACTCTCGTTGTCCCAGACCCCTCTTCTAGCAATAGCTACTACACCTCCACCTCCTTCCCTAAGCTCTCCAACACCAGAAGTTGTACCTTTTCCCTCTCCAGCAACACCTCCCTCTTCGGCTTCTGCCACTCCCACCTAGACAATCCCATCATCTACAACTTCTTCAAGCTCCGCTCTGTCACTAACAACTTTCTGGCCAAGCCTCGCTACTCCTTCTCCTTCTTCCCCTAGTGCTACTCCCTCTGCAACAATGATGTTGTCATCTTCCAATTTAGGCGCAAGATCAACATGGGTTGCCTCAAGGACCTCCTTGGGATGATTTGTCGAAGCCACTTGGTCAACATCGCGAAGCGGACAAGAATGATATACTTTAGGAGTAGGCGATTCCGGCAGAGGGTGGCGGCAAAAAAAGGGAAGACGGGGCCGAAAATTTTATACTGGTTTCAAATGAATTTATTTTCCGAGAATATAAATTTCGTATCATTATCAAACGTAGTGAGATGCTAAAAGGCTCATTCAAAGAATAGAAATACAAAAATGTATTTCTAATAAAAAATTATTCCTAGAAGCTAAATGGTTCACACTCACGCCATAAATGACCTTAGGATTTTTCCTCTTTCATCGAGAAGTAGAAAACTAAGGCAGTGACAATTTGTGTGCATATTCAGCTTTTAAAACCTGTGATCCTTCGATTAGATACATTATTTACTAATTTATTAACTTTGATATATTTACATAGTATCTCATATAATCCTATGAATTATGCAAGATTATCTTGTCGAATCATACATTTAGTCCCTCATAGTCAAGACTCGTTTAGCCAAGTCTATAAATTCCCATATCTGTCTTGTACACACTACTAGAGGGACTAGCATACAAAGCTTTGCTGATTGATTGACATGTAACACCGGCAATCTTTGCCAAAAGCTAATCTAGACAATGTTGTTTTCAATTGGTATACCTAAAAAGTTATTCTGTCCTTACAAGCTTGTCTAACTGTACTATCGCCTTTTTTGGAAATTTATTCGTATCTTTGTAATCAAAACAATTATTGTGAGTTTGAAATTCCACTACTATCGTCGCAAACATATCTTTCTCCTTTCAATATCAAAGCATACGATGGACCCTAACTTTTGAGGGAATGGTAAAGATGCTATTTGATATTCTATACTCTAGGTTCCAAATGCAATTTAAAGCTGACACCTAACCATGAAGGGATGTAGATCGCCCGAATTTATTTTGATCTTCCCATTCTTTCTGCTTTTCTATTTTCTCCTCCTTTAGTTCTGACTTTCTGACCTTATCCACTCCCCAGGAGTCACGACAATTCCTTCCACCGCACGGCATGAAACAGCTTCTACGCCACCGCCATTGACGAGTGAACCGCCGCCCCCCTCACCCCCCCCCCCAAGGTGTCATTGCGGCTAGTACCGCCACCCCCCGCTAATGCTATAAGCAAAATATCCGAGCTCGACCCGACTGATCAATTTATGTAGGCTCGATCTTAATAATGCTTAGAAAACATGAATGCATTATGTAATTTTGAGAATATATCTATGTCTACATCAATTGATAAATATTTTTTGAAAAAGAATAATGGAAACTCGATTAAGCTCGTAAGCCTCTCCAGCTGAATTTTGAAGCTCGAGGTTGAACTTGACTCGACAAGATAATTAAGAAGCTCCAACTTAAGTGCGCATTGACGAGCCAATCCTGAATAATAATCAATCAAGCCCAAGCTACTGATGACCCATTTTCACCTTTACTCACGAGTGACACCATTGCACTAATCCTACCACCAGTTGTCACGGAGGCAGAGTGGGAAAGGTGGGTGAGCACGGCGAAGAGGCGATGAGCGACGACCAAGTGCAATGCCTACTCTTAAGGATACTCTGTTTTCTCAGGATAAGCATACATAGTGCAGTTGCTCTCTAATTTTAGAGGATTTCTATCCTTAGGAATATATTAAACAAACTTTAAAAAAAATAAATTCTAACTTTTATTTGTTTTTACAAGAACTAAAAAGAACTATTCTTGCAACTTTTAATTTAATGGTTTAATTAACATTTTATATCCAAAGCATGAGTATAGAGATTCGACTATTTGTATATCTGTAAAAAAAATTGTAAACCATACGAACTGGTTATGCCCGGGTTTTTGATTTCTACAAATGGCTATGATTTAAAGCAACTTGTTAGTTGACAGAATTTTTACATGAACTAAAAATCTCTCAAAAATCTCTCAATGTCCCAATCAACTATATGTCGATACTATAGAGTTATTAGTTTTCTTAGGTTTAGTGTAGCTTTAATCTACAAATTATTTGCATGTACAATTTTTATCCGAACTTGGATTTTCCAAATAAACAAGGCATAATACGATTTCTTTAAAAGAATGATACAAACAGTAACTCCCAAACAAAGGAAGGAAAAAAGGAAAATTGGATTGCTCTATCTTCTACGCTTCCGACTGAGACATCTAAGCTCTCACACGGATGTGTGCAGATGAGTCTCTTTTAACGTTAAGTGGGTCTTCGCATTGTTTAAGAGGAAAAATACAAAACATTAAAGTGTGAAATATTCCATCCTTACATAGTCCGACAATGAAAAAAGAAATTTAGGATCCCGTGCGCTGCAAAACCCATCTTTCTATCAAACTTGTTTTATTTTATTTTAATTGTTTAGGTCATATTTTAAATTTCTCTCTGTCACCAAGGACCACATGCATTTCTTAAATGCCGAAACATCTTACGTGTCGGTAAAATCGATGTCATTTGTGATAAATGTCTTTTTAAGTTAGAGCACTTAAATAATTAATTGAAAAGTTATAGTGCCACATGCTTTTCTTCAAATTAATGGTATTCAAGCTATTGATTAAAAGAACAAATGACACAAAGCAAGCATCCTGAGAAATTTATGGTATATGCGATCTCCTTTCTTTTAATATTGCATGTGGAAATTACATTCTTTTTCGCTTTCATGATTGGTGCATTAAACCACAATGCTATTACGTCATGAATCATAATTGTGATTCGTCATTTTCCTTGACAACATCCCTGAAAAAGAACACAACAAATTTCGTCTGAACTAAATTGTAGACCGCTATCGAAAACTATATTTCCAAGGAGATACATCAATGACAAAAGGCATCAAAGCCAAACGAACTCTTTCTGTACTTTAATTGTGTGCATCTAACAAAGTTGTTACGTCAGATTCTGAAGGGTGGCACGCTTTGGATAGTGAGAAGGCATGATCCCTTCCTTGGCACCACCTAATTTTCCGATGATTTGACCAACACGACATTCATACTGCGCAGTCAACAGATTTTAAGGTTTGACTCTTCTTTATGCACGATCGATTGCGAGATGAAGAACGGATTATCAAAGCGGTAGGCGATGTGGAATCGGAGGCACCCGTCTTTCAACGAACTAATTTTCCGTACGTGGATGTTTTGGTCCGGAACATCTGTTCGACATCCGTTAGCGCTTCTCATGCGGCCTGTTTCGATTTCGATTACATACTAAATTTTGTTATGTTTGAGGTGTTGGCGCATTAGTAATGAAGGATTTAAGAAACCCATATTAAATGACCTTATAGAAAAAGCACCATTTGAATAATAAATAGATTGAAATCTGAGTAAAGATCCAAATTAGCAAAAGAAAATGTAGACACCTAATTTTATTTTATTTTTAATCCAAGGCATTGACTGAAACCGACCAAAAATATTACATGGTTAAAAGTTCGATCAAAGAGCACACTTGGGTCATCCTCGTGAAGAAGTTTCCAGCGATACTCAATTTGACTAAATCGGACAACTGGACCTTAAGTTATTGTTCATGTGAATTCATAATCCTAGTACATGCCCAACGGCCTTTCTTGTTAGTTATGTCGAATTATTTTGGACTGACAGACATCCTAGAGAGAGAGAGAGAGAGAGAGAGAGAGAGCAATCGATAACTTCACATCAATCAAACATGCGCTTATCCAGCATTTCTAATTGGGTTTATGATCTCCACAACCAATCCATGCATAAAATGCGCATCTAACAAATTTGGCACGAGATAGAGAGAGAGAAATGCGCATCGAACAAATTTGGCACGAGATAGAGATTGAGAGAGAGAGAGAGAGAGAGAGAGAGAGAGAGAGGCAGAGAGAGAAGGCATAGTTCCTTCACACGATATTCGTACTGGCCGGTCAACAGCTTTGAGGTTCGACTTTACAATCAATGGAAGCCACACAAAATCCTCAGGAAGACAAGCAGCTGTAATCCGCATACATTGATCATGCTGTGATAGCCTCGAAAGCCAGTTCCAACTAGATTTTATTATGAACTAATCATCAAAACGTAAGAGGAGGTGGCAGAGGCATTGACCCTTTAGCGAATTTTCTTACTTTTGGTTTCTTTTTGTCCATAAGTCTTTCAACGAATGACCATAAAGAGACATGTCTGACTTTCCGTACGCATGATTCCTTCCATGGCTACATCGAGTGCTTCCTCTGACCTTGCCTGTTTGATTCTCCTGCTCAGGACCAGTTTCAGTTGTACATATTATTACCGTCAGTTGCATAGTTCGACTTAAAAGTAGCAAATCTTTTGTAGAAGAGGCCGGACGCTCGATCACCAGCCACTCAAATATTACATGCTAAAGCCTCCTTTGGTTGGCGAAAATTTGTGTGCTCTCGAAGGCATTCTCCAAGAAAGTTATTTTTAAAGAAAATGGTCAAATCTTATTTGTGTTTGATTCGAATTTCCAAATGACTTCAAAACCATTTTTCAATTTCTTAAGATCCGTAGGAATGATGTGGGGATATGGGGGACAGGACTTGGGCTCCCGAGGCAGAACTTTGGTCGATGGGTGCGAATCTCACAGTGCTAGGTCCTGTCCCTTCTCCGCCCTAGCTTCCTAGTGAGTTTCCTGTCTGGACCCGTATTTACATGAAGCAAGTACATGACAATCGTTGGTAATATGGATTACAATGATTGAGATAGACTCGATCCAATGGGTCTGACTTCAAGTACGTTTTTTTCCTGCGTCTTGGGCAAACGCCCGGCGGTAGAGGTCAAGTTGAATTCCGGACATTGAATCTTATATTACACATTCATAAGCCATTTCTTAGGATTTAAGTTTACTTTTTTGGTTACTGAGAAAACATTATTCCTTAACTCATTTCACAAGCGATGCTAAATGGCAGCAAACGGGGAATTTATGCTTCGATAACTAGGTTATTGCAAAAAAAAAAAAAAAAATAGAGTTTAAATGGTGGGTTAGCAATCAACGAAATATTCTGTTCATGGACACGTGATTCTTAGATTTTTGGTCATTACGCCTCGTTAAGCCAGGTAAGAATTTATGGGTAAGTTCCAGGATGGGTATTGAATATTTTAGAACAGGTTCTGATGCTGCTAAACTTTCAAAATGCAGAGAAATCATGTTGTCAATGATATGTAAGGGGGGTAAAAAAAGAAGAAGATTTTTCAACTTAGTGTTGGGCTATGCCATGATCTGATATGCAGGGCATAGATCTTGCAAGCCTGCGATTCCTCATGCAAGTGAGTCCTCGTCACACGGCTCATACGCAAAAACTGGGAAAATTGTCAACAGAATCCTTAACCTAATATATAGAAGCCAATTCAATTATATACATTTTAATTTGTGCCTATTTAGTTTAACTTTTCAATTATGCTAATTTACGAGCGGCAATATAAGCCTGCTTCTACTAAGTTGGTGCTAATCGACATACATTTAGCAAGCCAAGAATTAACATGACTGTGAAAAGCCTAGAAGACTAATATCATATAAGATTGGAATGTGCGTGTGGTTGGAGAAATAAAGAGGACACGTCGAATAACTTCATTTTCTTGAAATCACGTTCATTGATTCTCTTGCTTGATGATTGAGAAAAAAAACCTTGTCCTCAGTCGTAGGTTTGAAAGAAAACAGAATTTTCAGGTTAAAAGGCGTTTGAAATCACTTTCCTAAAGCGAAAATATCCTTATGGTACAACTTAGAACCGCAAACTCTCTCAACGTAAGTAAAACCTACAACTCATCTGTCATTACTTATTATCAGAGAGGATTAATACTAACTTCTCTTTATGTGCCAGGCTCATGAAAAGAAGTGGCGGTAGACTAACAATGCAAGTCACAAAGCCAAACAAAACATTGACTTATACAGGTGTCCGCAAATAAGAGAATGAGAATGACTAAGGGTAAAGGATTTGTGGATGGTCTAGCCAAGTAAGGAGCAACCGAAGTAGTATAACTAGAAGTGCCTACATCATGATAAGGAGAAGACAACTCCGGAGATGAAGGTTCAAAAATCTTCAGGGTATAAATCAAGTGAAGGATTGATAAAGAAGAGAACAGTAGAAGAGGATTTGAAAGAATGGAGAGATGAAAACATCTTATATACCCAAAAGTTATCATGACCAGATACGCAAAGATGGTTAGAAACAGAATCTCAATATCAATGCCCTTTGTGCTCGATGCCATAACCAAGGAAATAATAGAGTGGGCTTGAGGTTCAAATGTGCATTCATTTGATAAAAGATGCACAAAAAAAAGCACTGCCAATGACTTGAAGAATAATACAATAAGGTACATCGGCATACAAGTGCCAGTGTGTTGATAGTGCACACTACAATAAAATATGCTTCTCCCCTAAAATGTTCTGAGAAAGAGACTGAGATTGGAGAAGTGCATACAACATTTAAGGGGAGAAATACACTAGAAGTACCAAAAATTGTGTATAGTACTCACTTTAGTATAAAAAGTTTTTTTTTCATATTACTTAAGTGCCACTTTAAAAAAAAATTACTTAAATTCCAACTTCGATCTCGAATAACGGAAATCTGACGTGACAATACCATAATATTTTTTCTAGCTGATGTGGCTCGCTAGCAATCTGACTCAGTAGTAGCCCAAAACAACGCCGTTTAACATGTTTCACCTGCCTACATGACCCAAAACGACATTGTTTAGCAATAGGATGTAGAGGGGAAAAGAGGAGCGCAGCAGGGAATTTCCCTGTCGTTTCTTGTCTGATCAATTCATCAAAACCACCTCAAAATTTGCCATTAATGGAGCCAATTCGTTGAAAAACCCAGCTACAAACTGGAGACTTGGTTGGATCCACTCTCGGCGACAACATGGGAAGGAGCTCGTTTTCCCCTGTTTTGGTGAATCGGCGGAGTGGGGCTCGTCAACTGCAGTTTGCGCATGTTCCAGGCCTACTCATACCTTTCTCTATGTATTCCTAGTGTTGTTTTCTGGTTATGGTAGGTTCTGGTTTGAATTTGCGCCTCAAATGCTTTCTGGTTATTGTACCTTAGGTGTTCGATGAAATGTCTGTGTGAGATTTGCGCCCCTATCTTGGTTTTCCGTCCAATCTGGGCATTCATCAATTGCTGGACGTGCTTCGTGGCTTTTTAATTTGATGAGACCAAGCAATCTTGATTGAAGAGCACTTTTCTCACAGATTTGAACCATGTCGTTACTCGCCCTCTCTCTCCAACCCATCACAGATCTGGATCATGTTGTTCATCGATTCTTGGCATCGTTTGCCGAGGTTGTGGCACAGCTCCTAGGTCTGGGTGATGATGGGTGAGTGTTAGGGGTGAGCGTGATTCCCGGTTCTTAAGATACCGGTTCCGGTTCCCGGTTCCCCTTTTTTGGGAACCGGTTAGGTTAAAAAAAAAAAAGCCCTAAATTAATTTACCCTAGTCTCTTTCTCACTTTCACTCCACGCTTTCTCTACCCGACGATGCTCTCGACGAGTTCCTCTCCGGCAAGACCTACATCTCCGGGTAAAGCTCGTCTACAAGAAGCCGGCGAAGAAGACGACCGCATCCCCATCTTCGTCGGCTCGGAGGACCTCATCGGAACCATGTATCATCCCACCAGAGGCGACGTTCGCGGCGGCAAAGACCGTAAGCGCTCTCTCTCTGTATCTTTCTTTTTTAGCTCTTGAGCATTTGTGTTGTATTCTCTTTGCTCGATTCGAAAGCGCGGGGCTTTGAAGCTTGGGCTGGCTTTCGCCTCCTCGACAACGAGATTAGCATCCTCAAGGTCTGTCCCTCTCTCTGGACGTCGATGGCTTCGGTTGGATTTGCTAGGGCTCGTGGCGCGGGTTTACTTGTCGTTGGGGGCTTCTGTGCTTCGGCTCGTGCGCAAGGGTTTCTTTTGAATCTTAATTTGAGGTCCGTGCATCGATGGGGGTTTTGATGGGATTTCGTTTGTTTTTCTGTTTTGTGTCGGCAGGAGGAGCTGCAGAGGACGAATTTGGAGCTGGAGTCGTATAAGGAGAAGATAAAAGAGAATCAAGAGAAGATTAAGCTCAACAAGTAACTCCCCTAATTAGTCGGCAATATTGTTGAGGTATTGTCTGAAATTGATTTGGTTCATTCATGGTATTCCTTCAGGGAATTGTATCTGTATACAATGGTATGGCTAGATATAGTTGTGACCTGTATCTCTTGCCGGTGTAAAAAGATTCGTATACATCTCTGCAGCTGACTTTGGTGTCTTGAATTATTTACTTCAGGGATATTATGAGGGAAAGGTATTGTCTATAAAATTTACATCTTGTCAAGTGTATAGCTTCAATTACTGGGAGGCCTTTTTATTATCCATAAATTGCTCTAATGCTTTTTGATGAAGCTTTTTTCAAGTGCAAGTTTAGTCAGATATGAGTAAATGCTTTCTGAGTGCAATGCCAAATCTATAAGCTGGATTCAACTGCTTAATATATAGATGACATATGCTTCACATCAGCTTGAAGAATAATAAGCACTATCTTAGATTTCGATCTTACGGATTTCTCTTTCATTTATTTTGGCTGCAGAGAGCTGTTGAAACAGAGTTGCCGACATAGATCCCTTATGGAGGTGATATAACTGTTTTTCCTTTACTTGTAAATAGGTTGTGTTAGGAATCTGCACACTAAAAGGGCTATTGATTTACTAAAGTGCCTTGCAACCTGTACCTAGATGGATTTGTATAGAATAGGGGTCAATAACTCTGAGCGATTACCTTATTGTTGGATTAAGATTGATGTGCTTATGCAGGCCCTATGGTTTTTAAGTGCATGAACGGTAGAAGTCTTGTAAGACTAACTGTTGATGATGGATGTTGTTGCGCTGTTCTAATCTTGTGAGCCTTGCGGGTATCAACCTAGAGTTTTCTGAACAATGCTTGATGAATCTTGATTGAAGAGCACTTTTCTACAGATTTGAACCATGTGGAAAATGCCCTCTCTCTCCAACCCATCACAGGTCTGGATCATGTTGTTCATCGATTCTTGGCATCGTTTGCCGAGGTTGTGGCACAGCTCCTAGGTCTGGGTGGTGATGGGTGAGCGTCGGTGAAGTTGTAGCCGAGGAGTCCATGTACAGAGTGAAGTGGCAAGGGCGTAGAAAGGAGAAAAGAAAATTAAAAAATAGAAAAAAAGAAAAAAAAAATGACGTGGAGGGAGAGGAGGAGAAATGTGCACATGAAAATGCCATGTACATCATTTTTTTTTTAAGAGAAAGAAAACTCACATTAAAATTTTAATTATAAATGCCACATGTATATTTTGGCCGGAATTTCTCACCGAAAGTATTTAAGAGATCTTTTTTTATTAGATTTGGCACTTAAACGATCTACGAAAACTTTTAACACTAAAAGTAAGCACCACACATAACTTTTAACAATTTTGGTGTACTTATCCTAATATATAAGTTACGCATGCCTATGTTTACGCTCTTCTATATCTCTATATTCCATGCCATTATCACATAAACATTGATATCTTGAACAATTTGTGTTCCTATCATAGTAACAATTTGTGATCCTTCCAATCGGTCCTTTGTTTCGGCCTTTGTCGGTTCTCCTTGGTTTCGAAAATGAGGAATTAATCCTTCCAATACGGTTCTTGGTTCTGGGGTAGGAACCGGACCGACCAGGAATCAATCACCCTTATTCGCCATTGTTCAATGGGTATCTGTTCAGGAGGTGGAGAAGAAGATACACTAGTATATCACTATCAAGATGAATCATTGGAATTGTTCTCTTCATAATAATGTATTAGAGATTAAATTGCTTGAGTCAAGGATTCGGTACGCATTGCCATAAATGGTGTGTGATCTAATGTAATGAAGCCATATTGTGGAGTCACGGATAAATCTTTTTTTGATAGAAAAGGCAAAGGATTGGATTTCAACTCTTGGAAGGGATACCTATCTTCATGGAAGACAACATCTGGACTGATAAAAAAAACAACTTTTAGATATCTCCATAACTCGACAGCCTTTTCTCATGAAAATACATTAAAGAGCATGGAGATCTCTTTTATCCGAAGACCCACGATTGTTGCATAACATAAACAACCGAAGACTCTAAGGTGAGCAATATCCGGTTGTCTTCCAAAAAGCATCTCAAAAGGAGTCTAACCTTCAAGAATTCAAGTTGGCATATGATTAATCAAATAGGCCACCATGACCACCAATCTCCCCAAAAAATTTCAGGAATGGAAGCTTGATATTTAAGAGTTTGGGCCACTTTTAGAAGGTGTCGATGTTTGTGCTCAACAATCCTATTTTCTTGGGGAGTATAGTGCAAGGGCTTTCATGAAGTATCCCATAAGAGGATTAAAAAGACTTACATTCAGTGGAAAAAAATTTGCTCCCATTATTTGTGCGAATTCTTAGAACAAAGAGAAGAAATTTAAAAAATAAGAAAAGGTTTGACTCTTGGAATGCATGAAAAAAACTCAAAAGACACGAGTGTAATCATTCACAATTATAAGAAAAAAATGCAAACCATCACGATATAGAGTGTGATAAGGACCCTAAATATCTATATGGCCTGAGATACACTAGTAAGGAAAGATGCTCCTAATTGTTTTGCAAAAGTGTAAATTGTACAATTAGTATAAGGAAAGCGAGCACCATGTCCCAAACACTGATAAGAAAGAAAATTTTTATTCACTGATATCTAATGAAGACAAATCAAAGTCTCTTGGAAATTTAATCGAAAAATATAGTGCTTGTGCAACCCTACCGAAGCCCATCAGTTTGCTTGTCGAATGGTCTTGAAAGAAGTAATTTTTGAAATTAAAATTGGCACGACATGAATTGTCCTCACACACTTTGGAAACATATATAAGGTTGAATTCAAATTCAGGGATACATAAGGCATTTTTAAGGATAATGTCGGGGCTAAGATGAATTGTACCAATTTTGTGACATGAGTCACATTCTCATTGGGAAGATGTACTAACATTGAAGAGTGAGTTTATTGGTAAATTAGAGAAAAAAAATATTCATTACAAATTATATTGTCACTGGCACCCGAATCAATTATCCATGCATCAACAGAACTATTATTGGTCTTATAGAAAGGAGTACTTGAAAAATTTGTAGATTTGTCGATAGTCCTTAATTGACTCAATGTCTTGATAATATTCTAATATTATTCTTAGGTGATTGTCTGATGAGTTTGGTCAGTCCCTTGTGTTGAAACTTGATAAGCAAAAAATTCTCTCTTTTTTGTTTATTAATTGGTTTCCCATATAATTTCTAGCATGTTTCAATGATGTGATGTGGGCGTTTGCATTATTCACAATACTTACCTTTAGTTTTGAAATTTGGCCCGCTCCCTTTTTGTGATAACATGCCATTACATGAGCCGTTGGATGGGTTATAAGCTGGAGCTGACATGGCCTCATAGGAGCCACTCGATTCATCCACATAAGTGGATGAATAGAAGCTGTCCGATCTATACCTTAAATTTGGACCGTTAGTTTGCAAAAGAGGGACAATCGCCGCGCGAGGCGAATGAGGGACATTGTCTTCATCCAAAAGAGGGACATTCGCTGCGCAAGGCCACCCAAAGCTCTGAGCTCTTTGCAATGGTTGAAGGGTGCCGTGAGTTCGCTATGATGGGCCTACTAGCGCAGCCACGCTTTCCCCCACCTTGACATACTCCATTGTTCCAAGATGTTGATTCTCCTCTTAGACGGCCAACTAGTATATGCGGCTGAGCAGGATTTGCGAACAAAAATGGTGAGTAGCTTTCATTTGGAATCAATAGGAACCGAGTTACTTCTCCTTTTCTCTATTTTTTGGCATTATTTCTTGGCATTGCTTGAGGATTGCTTTGGGTCCTTCGATTTGCTTTTCGGTTGTCTCGAGTTTGTTCCATAAGGCAAAGAGATGATTGAAGTAGTAACAGAGAGGTTCCCTTGCTTCGATTCGGTTAGGGTTTGGGTGAGCAAGAAGAGTTTTGCTCAATTGAGTTTGCCGTACATATTGTGGATGTTATCCCACATTGCCTTTGAGTCTTCGGTTGGTGGGAGTTTGGTCGCAACCTCGGAGGCTGGGAGTTCGGTTGCAACCTCGGAGGCTATACAATTCCCAATCCAGATACGTACCAATTGATTGTATTTGCGCCAGCACCGCTACATTTAATAGCCCACTGAAAAAGGCACATTTCAGTCAAGGAATCCGTCCTTGTCTTTAGTCACTAGAGCTCACTGGAGACCCAAGCCCACATATTGTAGTTGTCTGGTCCAGTGAGCTGTAGATTAATGAGTCGCAGCCCCGATCCGTCAGTCGGTGTCCCTAGACCGGTTAGACCTGGGACCCATTGGACTGGATTCTGGTATATTTTGCTGAACTTCGACACCTGTTGGATGCTCTCCATGTGGGCCGTATTGCGCTCACTATTGACTTGGTCCGGCGGCCCATTGGCCCTGTACGGGAAACCAATGCATTGGTGGCCACTGGGCTGGGCTGGGCTAGGCTAGGCTGGGAAGTTGGGCTGAGGCGTGGACTAGCGTTGCATGTTGGTGGATAAAAGTTTGTTCTTCTTGAATGGGATTAATTTGATCAGAAATCTGCCCTCTCGGTGAGTCCGAATCTTCTTCCGTTGCAGGTAAGGTTGGGTCTTGGTTTTTTGACATGGTATCACTGATGGATGAACATACGAATTCCCACCCGGAGCGCTGATCTTTGTTTCACAGGATATGGTTTGCAACAAGAAAGTAGAAAACTAAGTGGGGGCAATTCGGAGGTTTTTTTTTTTCTTTTTCGCAGAAGTTAGGCTAGGGAAGTTAGGCCAGGAAACAAGCTATGATATCATGATAGAAGATGAAAAATAGCTTTGAGGAAAAGGTGATTTGTATTCATCAATGAATAATCCGTACATGTACTTGGATATATTTATAGTACAAAAAGAAATCAGAAAAGAATATACATGATCATGTCTTCCGATTTTATCTACGAATATCTTAACAATATTTTATATTCCCGATTAACTGTATCAATTAGAATCACAATCAAGGATCAGATCAAATCATTTCTCCAACATTAGCTTCTTAAGGGAGATTCATTCTCCTTATATTAAAAAGCACAGGATGGTGGTTAAACATAGCCTATGATTATTATGGTAAATACAATTGTTACACATTGGACCTTGATTCTCAATCTTACTTTGACCTTGCAAGCTTATCTTGCACACATGGATGATTATGATGAAATCTTCGAAGGCTTCCAAATCGATTTAATCACTTATTTTTCGGTGATGGCCATTAGAAATCTCGACCCATATTTCTTCATGAATTTACTTTGGAAAAGGGACTGACTTCAGCTAGCTAATATATAGGATAGAACTAATCATATTGGAATGACATAAATGCTAGTTTTGAATGTTAGAGTGACATGCTAGATTTACATTTTAAATTAATAATTAAAGCATAATTAATAAATAACATGTTTAGATTAACTAGGGATTTGGATATAGGAATTTGCGTCTTGGATATTTGCATATAATAAATAATATTCATATTTGCATGTTTGGTTGTTCTCACGTTTGTATCTTTAAGAATATTGATAATTTTGCATAATTTTGCATATTAAGATAGAATTTCATATTTTATAATAATTTCCATGTTAGGCATATTCGGATCCTCTTGAATGAAAGTTCTTTTGTAACATATCAATTAGTTGCATTGCATAAATAGTGAACTTCCATATGTACGTATTTCTTCCCATGATTGTATGCTTATTTGGTTTCTTTTGCTTTAAAAAAAAAAAACAAAAATTGAGATTATATCCTGCATGATGGTAACTTTGGACTGCATATTCGCAAACCATCACATAGAAATTTTCTAGAATTGTATCTGTGTTCAGGGTAAAATTACTTATTTCCATCTTTTAGAGTAGATATAATTTCTTTATATACACAATTTGAGTCTTTGAGAGCCATAAAAATACAAAGTTATCACTTTTACATAATAGGCTTAGGATTTCGTTACGCGTAGGATATTAGTTAGATTTTATTTGCATGTTTAGAAGCTCCTTTTGGGAAAGTAAGTTGTTTAGAGTGGATTTTTGCATAGCATGTTAAATCTGCATAATTTTCTTTGACACATCAGTTTATTTTGGAAAACTTGCAGGAACTTTTAGGTACTTCTGCATATATTTTTTTTACTATTTACTTATTACGTTTTCTTGTATTTGCTTATATTTTAAATGTTTGATTTATTACCGTAAATGCATGGAAATTTTGATGCATGTTAGAAAATAAAACTCAATCAAGATTGTATGAAAAGTTTGCTGAAGTACCAATCTATGGTTTTTAGTTTAATATTGCCTAACCAAATCCCACAACCCACTTCTCTATCAAGTAGAGGTATAACGATATGCATTTTACCGAACTCCTAACTAGCCTGATAAATAAGTCAATGGCAACTCTAAAATAATTCTGAATAAATTAGAGAAATCAAATTGCGATCGATAGGGCTTGAAAGAGCTCATGCAAAGTGCAAGCGCCACTTCATAAGAGAATTATCTATGCTCGCTTGACAATGCGTAAGCTCCCTCTTGGTTCACCCTAAGAACATCATAGCACATTATAAAATTAACAACTGAATTGTTTAATTGCAACTTTTACTAATTTGAAAATCCTGCAAAACATAAAACCATTTTAAAATGCATAGTTAATATCACATACAACAGAGCCTGTGCATCAGGCGATTGTCCAATTGAGAACTCATGTCATTAGATATCACTTATCCTAGTGTTTCTACACTTTTTTTTTTTTTTTTTTTTGTCGAGGTGTTTCTATACTTAAATCAATCAATTTCCCTTTGTTTTCCTTCGTAGGACTCTTGTCCACACATACACGTCACATCATCTCCAATAACTCAAAGCATAGGCTGTCACATTACATGTAATAAGCCATTTTTTCAACCAGTTTGTTGGTGAATGATTACTAACCAGTTCCATAACGTAATTTGCTGTCCTCTATTTATCACCATATGTGCAACATCTGTAAATCGATCTGTGGCGTGGGATATTCTCTTGGGTAAATGTTTCGCCATACGCATACAAAATCCATGTGCACGCAAACACGTGCTCATCACTGTGGGTCATTGTCTACGATGGCTTTTTCGAACATTCCCCTAATGTATGCAAACACATGCGCTCATCACATTCTCTCACCGCCAAAAGGAAAATAGTGGTAGACAGCAGTCACATGCCTGCTGTGACGGTTGTTCATGGCTCAGGCGGGGGAGAAGAGAGAAGAGAACCACGTCGTTTTGGTGGCCTTCTCCTCTCAAGGCCATATCAACCTGATTTCAAGGCTTGGCAAGCGTCTCGCCGCCAAAGGCACCCATCTCACCCTTGCCACCGCCGAGATTGGCCGCCACCATGAATTTACTTTGGAAAAGGGATTGAGTTCAGCTACCTAGTATATGGAATAGAATCAATAATATTGGAATGATATACATGCCAGGTTTGAATGTTAGATTGATATGCTAGATTTACATTTTAAATTAATAATTAGGGCATGATTAATGTAAATCACATGTTTAGATTAGTTAGGGATTTGCATATGGGAATTTGCATTTTGAATATTTGCATATTAGAAAAAACATTCATATTTGCATGTTTGATTGTGTTCACGTTTGCATCTTTAAGCATATTGATAATTTTGCACAATTTTGCATATTAAGATAGGACTTCATATTTTATAATAAGTGCCAGCACATTAGGAGTCTCTTAAATGAATGTTCTTTTGTAACACATCGATAAGTTGCATTGCATATATAGTGAATTTGCATATTTGCGTATTTCTTCCCATTATTGCATATTTACTTGTTTTTTTGTTTTTCTATTCTGTAAGGAGAAAAAAATAACAAAGAGTCGATCTTCCATGTTAGTAACTTTAGATTGCATTCTCGCAATCCATCATATTCGTGTATGTGTTTTGATTAAAATGACATATTTCCATCTTTTAGAGTAGATTTAATTTCCTTGTATATACAATTTGAGAGTCAAGAAAATACAAAGTTACCACTTTTGCATTATAGAATAGGATTTCCTTCCATGTAGGATATTACTTCGATTCTTATTGGAATGATTAGAAGCTTGTTTTAGGAAAATAATTTATATAGAGTGGGTTTTTGCATAGCATGTTTGTATTTTCTTTAATGCATTGGTCTACATTAGAAAACTTCATGAACTTTTAATTTATGACTAATATCACAAAAAATCTCGATAGATCAATGAAAAATTTACCTCAAATTAATTTTTTGATCGCAGAAAATCTCAAATGAATATATTTATGATAAATTTACCCAAAAAAAAAATTTGCCCATAAAAAATTCTAACTAGTGCATGTGTGATAAATTTATCATAAACTAATTTTTTTAACCACCAAAAACTATAACTTAGTATATGTACGACAAATTTGCCCTCTGTTTGTTTACACTAAATTGGATTAATATCACGAAAATCATAAATTGATATACATGTGACAAATGGAGGGTAAGTCCAAAATTGATACATTCGTAATTTGTCACATGTCTTTTAACTCGACAATTTGGTGATTTTATTCAGATGTATCAGTTTGGGATTTTTAATGATTAAAAAATTAGTTTAGGTAAATTTGTCATAAACATATCAGTTTGAAATTTTTCGTGGTATTTAATCCTTTAATTTACTTCTGCATTTTTTGGCTATTTATTAATTACATCTGATTCCCAATCCTCTCTTTCTCGCCATTTGTACCATGTCTAAATCGATCTGTCGCGGGGGATATTCTCTCTTGGGTAAGGTACTCGCCAGAAGCATACAAATTCCACGTGCACACAAACACATCTGCTCGTCACTTGACGTCATCGCCTACGATGGTTTCTGCGAACAATTCGCTTATATAAACACAGAACAAATTCGCTCATCACATTCTCTCACCACCTAAGAGAAATTTAGTGGCAGACCGCAGTTGCCAGCCAAATTTTCCTCCACGCTCTCCTTCCTCTAGCACCTCTCTCTCTCTCTCTCTCTCTCTCTCTCTCTGTGTCTGTGCACGTGCCGGCGGCGCAGGCGGGCGGGTGCGTGGCAGTTGTTCATGGCTCAGGCGGAGGAGGCGGAGGAGAAGAGAGAAGAGAACCATGTCCTTTTGGTGGCCTTCTCTTCTCAGGGCCATATCAACCCGATGCTGAGGCTTGGCAAGCGTCTCGCCGCCAGAGGCATCCATGTCACCCTTGCCACCACCGAGATCGCCCGCCACCGCATGCTTAAGTCCTCTGGTGCCGGTCCCGCTGACTTTGTCACCGGTATCGAGCTCCTGTTCTTCGCCGACGGCCTGAGCCTTGACTACGACCGGAAGACCAACCTCGACGTCTACATGGACAGCTTAGGTAAACATGGGCCTAGCAATCTCTCGGCTCTAATCAAAGAACATTACACGAGTCCGAAGAAGCTCTTATGCCTAGTCACGAACCCTTTCGTGCCCTGGGTTTCCGATGTAGCCGTCGAGTACAACATCCCTTGTGCCATGCTATGGATTCAACCGTGTGCGTTGTACGCGATATACTATCGCTGCTTCAATAAGCTCAGCGCCTTCCCGACTCTGACAGACCCTGATATGGTTGTGGAGCTGCCGGGTTTACCTTCGATGGAGAAGGAGGATCTACCATCCTTTGTGCTTCCCAACAACTCGTTTGGCAGCTTCCCCAAATTATTCTCTGAACTATTCCAAGGCATGGAGAAATTCAAATGGGTTTTAGGGAATTCTTTCTATGAGCTTGAGAAACATGTCATAGACTCGATGTGCGAGCTTTATCCGATAAGGCCAATCGGTCCACTAGTCCCTCCAACGTTGCTAGGCCAAGATCAAGAACTTGAGGATGCAAGTCTGGATATGTGGAAATCAGATGAGACTTGCATTGAATGGTTGACGCAGCAACCTCCAAGCTCAGTCATCTATGTATCCTTTGGGAGCATAGTTGTGTTACCAGCCAAGCAAATGGAAGCGATAGCCACGGCTCTAAAGAACGTGAAGCGTCCCTTTCTTTGGGTGGTGAAGCCGCCTGAATTCCCGACGCCTGATGGCGCAGGGCAACTTCCTTCATGGTTTCTTGAAGAAACCAAAGACCAAGG
Source organism: Eucalyptus curtisii (assembly GCA_017140595.1). NCBI lineage: Eukaryota > Viridiplantae > Streptophyta > Magnoliopsida > Myrtales > Myrtaceae > Eucalyptus > Eucalyptus curtisii. Next base: position 13,485,436 of record CM029500.1, read on the forward strand.
TCAAGTAGTGCGGTGGTCTCCTCAAACTAGAGTTTTGTCACACCCGGCTGTGGCATGTTTCATCACTCACTGTGGATGGAATTCCATGCTCGAGACTATTTGCTCGGGTATCCCTCTCATAGCCTACCCACAGTGGACTGACCAGCCGACCAACGCAAAGCTCATTGTCGATGTCTTTAAGATTGGCCTGAGGATCAAAAGGAAGTTGATGGAAACATAAGCAGTGAAGTGATTGAGAAATGCATCGAAGAGGTCATGGTTGGGCCAGTAGCTGAGCAGTTGATAAAAAACGCGATGGCACTAAAGGCCGAGGCTCAGAAGGCGGTGGCGGCAGGTGGATCATCCGATGAGAATATTCGGCTCTTCGTGGAGGAAATTACCGGCGACTCTTGCGAGAAGGATGGTTCACCAAACGTGGGAAATTTGAGCCATGAAGGCCAAGATAAGGTTAGTGATAAAGGTGTGTAGGGAGAAACGTGTTCGGATTGGCCGATAAGAGATTCATGGCTTGTCTTGTTCACATAAAAGACAAGACATTATTGTCCTAGAAGACAAGTATGATATGAAGGTTGTGGTGCTCCTGCGCTTGGAAAAATAAAGAGGACAATTCCAATACCTTATTTTCTTGACATGATGTCCGTATATTATCTTTGCTCCATGATTGAGACCTTACCTTGTCCTCAATCGGAGGTTTGAAAGAAATATAATACACATAACAGAATCGTTCTGCTAAGAGGTGTCTGAAATCACTTTCCTGTGGCGATAATGCCCTTAAGATACAAAGTAGTCTCTCAAATTCTCTCAACATGAACACACGGAAACTAAAATAGCTTCTTGAATGAAAGAATGTATTTATATAAGATCAACGAATCAAAGTATCACGTGAACAGACACAACCATTGAATTGAACAGAGCAGTTAACTTCCAACATATATATTTGTCTAAAAAAGCTAACATTCATAAATAAGAAATTTCGAAATTGTTTAAGCACAACTTTTCATGAATTCCAAGTTTATGCAAGACAAATCAAGCCCAAGACCAAATATAATCAAGTTAAAATAGTTTCCTTCTATTTTTCCTATGCGGGACTCTTTCTTCCACATTCATCTTTCAAACTTTCTACCAAGGTTAAGTTAAAAAAAAAAAAAATGGGCACAAAATTGAGAATTTTAGTGCACACAAATATTCTGCATAAGGGAGGAATCTTTCGGTTTGCAATGAGATCATGAGTATGACAATTCAAGTTTCATAAAATTTTGTGGTAACTTTTGATCTTCTCTAGGCAATCTACAATCCATCACCATTGATTTACATAGTTGGATTAATTTTATAACTCCAATTTATATGTTATCAATGGTGATCGATATGGGTTGCATAACAAATCTTTTTTTTCCAGATTATGTACCACATGAAATTCTTCTTTATTGTCGTGAGTATTTATTCATTTGGGACAAAATCGGAAAGCGATCAGGCACATGCATATTTACTTTTCGGGCCCACGATGAGGGACTAATTTTTTCTCCATCTCCATGAATAGGAGAAAAACCAAAAAGAGAAAAAACAAAGTGATTCGGAGGGTTGTAAACTTTTGTCCTCACATCGGCACATGATATGTAATATATCATGTATTTATACTCAAAATCGAAAAGAATAAAATAGTTACTAGGAATATCTGCAAATTGACACAGATCTCAATCTTAATCCCGTCGAAGAGAAAACATGGGTATGATGATGATGATGAAATGCATGACCCAATTCAAACTTTGAACAATTTATTTTGAATAACCCAGATAAAATATAGCTCCAGTAAAACCTGAAAATCATGATGAACTTGAACTTATGCGCGTACCAATGTTCTAAGACAGCAATTAGGACATTTACTTTGGACACTGCACTAAGATGAAATGGGAAAATTAAAGTCCTAAATATATTCTACGGTGGTTAATTCAATCCTAAAGATTTTAGGGAAAATTGTTTAAAAAGTCCTAAACTGATTGCACTTTTGCCAATTTAGTACTAAACTTTTTAATTTTATCAATTTTTTTTTGTTAAAATAACATTTAATTCATTTCCATAGAAATATCGCAATCCAACTACAAACCAAGACAAATCCCAAACAACTTCGAAATAAAACAAGCTCTAGATAACAAGATGAATCATCATAATAAGGTTAGGAGTCACTTGTTCAAAGAGCAAATCTAAGATTTCTTCAAATCAAAATCAGTGATCAATCACCAAATTCACCTTCAGTAATAAACACACACCAAGATGTCCATCTATTGCTATGACTTTACCTTTTGGTGGTGTGCGTTTAAGTTCAGCATATCCAGCACCATCATTGTTTTGGGAAACAAGGTTGAACGAGTATAGATTTTACACTTGTGAGAGCAAAACCTTTAAGAAGCTCCTCTGATCTCCTTTGAAATTAGACTTCTACACCAAAGAAACCCAAGGGAAGCGAAAACCCAAAATCATAGATGTAAAAATCCCTAAATCTGGACTATAACTCTCCCCAAAATAGGAGAGAAAACCTTCCAAATCCAAATTAGATCATAAGAGAAAAGCTCAACAAAACGGGAGGAAAGCAAGAAAAAAGAACAGAGAACCAAATCAGCCAAAGAAAAAGGAAAAAGAAAGAGAAGGGAAAATCTAACTCAAACCCTCCCCCCATGAAAGCTGAAAAAGAAAGCTATGTGAAAAATAAAAGGAGAGGAGAAAATCCTAATAGAGAGAGAGAGAAAAAAATTATCTTTAAATTCTAAATATTTTCACATTACGCTAATTAAATTTATCTGGCTAATTTTAGCTAGAAATCGTTTATGTAGATGATGATTATCCTACATGGCGTAGTTTATTTGACATGTAGATAATTTTAATAATATTTTATTATTTTTAATTAAATTTTGTATTTTGTATTTTATTTTTCCTTTTTTTCTTATTATTATTATTATTATTATTATTATTATTATTATTATTATTATTTTTACTTTGGCCGACGAGGTCATGGACGCAAGCTAGGGAGGGACGGGTTTATGGGTTGAGGTGGGGGTAGATGTAGGAGTCATGAGTGAGGAGCTTGTGGAGGAGGATGGCGAACGTGGCATGGAGTGGGGCGGTTGTGGAAGAGGTGGGCAACCTCGAGAGAAAGGGAGTTGGGATGAATGTGCTTCACTACTTCTTCTCTACTACTACTACCTCTTCATCATTCATTCTTCTTTCTTCTTTCTCCTTCTCCTCCTCCTCCAACCTGTTCATTATCCACTTATTGTAATACCCGATCCGATTCATACTCATTTTTCTTCTTTATCGCAAAATGACGCATTTAATCCGTTTATTATCCATTTATTGTAATACCCGACTCGATCCATATCCAATTTCATACCCAACTCATTTAGCTCATGACAAGGTTCAAGGACTTTTTTAGTATTGGACAAATAATAATGGCTAATCAAGCTCAATTTGCATAGAAGGATCAAGGACTAGGATTAAGGCACACCACACGTTGAGGGGTCACCAAGATCTATTTCGCTGCATGTTGACACCTAATTTTGGAAAAATAAAATTGCATTTTGAACATATAAAAAGAAAAAAAATGAAAATGAGGGAAATTGATTTGATTGAATTATGCAAGGAAATATAGAATTTTGATGGATGTCCGGATTTTGTTAAATGCAGCAACAATTTTGAAAGTAAGTGAAAAATAGGCAAGAATTGAGTCGATTGCCAAATTATTTAGATTTGATTTAATGTGACAAGAAATGGTAACTCGGAAAATGCCATATAAAGAGACCGTTTCAAATCATTATAAAAGAGAGGCTCATTTTTCATGACGAGGGGGGATTCGAAAAGGTTGAGAGCAAAAAAAATTTTGAGAGAAAGGTTCGTACGAGAAAAGTCGCACAGAAGAGAATTCGTGAAAAAAGGGGGTTTATTTTCCTTCGTTTAAAATTTCTTTTGTGGGAAAGAAAAGTCAAAAGAAGATTTGATTTCTGCAAGGGAGTGCAGCGACAGAAAGAAGGGACGTACGAAGTGGACAGGGGAGAGAGAAAAGAGAAAAAAAAAATTAAAAAAAAAAGGAAAAAAGTAACTGTTGGTCTTCTTCTTCGCGGATTCGCCCTGCCAGCGTCCGCTGCTGCTGTCCTCCGCACCAGCCACCGCCCTCCGCGGCTGCAGCCAGCGACGCTGCCGCCCCCGCTCGCCTGCCCTCACCGCCGCTCCGCAGCAAACCGCCGTACCCTGCGCCGGCCACCGTGACGTCCAGCCTCGTCGCCGAAGCCCGTTGCTGCTGCCTCGCCGACGTCTGTAGCTCCCTCGCCGAGCCTTCGAACCGACCGCGCCTCTGCTCACCCGACGCAGGCCCGCGCTTACCGCTTTCCGCACCGACATCGCTGCGTCGATCTCCCGTGCCGAAGCCCTGCTGTCGACGCCGTCGCCACCACTGCTCACCATCACAGCACCGACGCCCCACTGCACGATCTGTTGCTGTCTCCGCCTCTGCTCCATCGACTAGACGCCAGCAGCCACGACACCTACTGCCCGGAGCCGAAGACCAGCGACCAACGTCCCTGCCCACCGCGCCGATGTTGCCCGGAGCCGAAGACCGGCGATCCGACGCCCGCCCGGCAGCCGAAGCCCGAGCCCTTTGCTCACCTGTAGCGCTCCTCATCGCCCCGACGTCTCCGTCCGCCAGGCGCGCCAGACGCTGTACCTCCGCCCAGCTTCTCTACCGCCGACGCAGCAACGCCCGACGCCCTGCAAATCCTCGACCTGCTCGCCTCCACCCGAGCACCTCTGTTGCGAGCAACCGACGGCCCCGAATCCTCCGCACTCGACGACCCCGACTCCTTCTCGCCGCTGGTCACCGCGCCTCGCCGAAGCTCCGACGCCGGCCAGCAACCGCCCGGCGCCGCCCACCATCGCTGCCCTCCTTTTTAAGCTCCCATACGTGGTTTAGTTTAGCTTTTATTTTTTTTTATTTCTCTTTTTATTTTATTTTAAGTTATTTTTTTTAAGTTTTGTTATTATTGTTTAAATTAGAACATAGTATGTCAATATTCATTTCATGAATTTTGTAGGCATTAACCGCAGGGATTTTGTCTGGAATTATTGTAATTATTAATTCGATCCGAGAGACATCGGATTATTTTTTTAATTATATTAATTTTTGGGCTTTTTGGTAGAATTTCAATTGTTAAATCATTATAATTATTAATTTGATCCATAAGACTTCGGATCAGATTTTTAATTATTTTGAACTCTTTGTCGTGATAATTAGGATTAGGATAATCGTTAATTTGAGCAAGTTATTTTTCGATTATTTTAATCTTTTATTTTGTTGATAGTTTAGATTTAATATTTATTTAATAATTACTTATCTTTAAAAAAACTAAAAAATCAGAAAAAAAAAAAAAAATCAAAATTCTACACGAGCATATAGGTCTGGTAAATCAGACATGTAGGTTTAGTAAATTATAAATTTTTTTTTTAGGATTACATTTTTAGGATTGCTTTTTTTTTAGAAATAAGTTAGGGATGGACCTAAATAACTTTATTTAAAATAGGATTTTAGATAATGTTCACACATCTTAAATCTCATTTTTTTTTCTAAGATAGGATAGGGTTTAAGTCAAATTAATCCCTAGAATAAATTAGAAAATTATCCCTTTTTAGATAGTTTAATTAATGTTTCATTAATTCTGAATTTCAATAAAAAAAATACAAAAATACTAGGTGCATATTAACTAGTTTGCATAATAGGATCATTTAATTAGAATTTGCATATTAATAAAATTAAGTCATTTAGTTGTAATTGCATTTTTGTAAAAGAATTAATCTCAAAGAAAATCCAAAAAAAAAAAAAATCATTTGCTTTGTGTGATGTGTTGGTTGAGCACTCGTGTGGTCACCATATTTGCATGGTAGTAATTTAGGTTAAAATAAATCCAAATTGCTTGCAAAAACATTTTTTTTGAAAATAAAAGAAATGGTATCGAAAGGGCATTAAAAAATTCTAGTGTAACCAAGTCTCCGTGCCCTTAGTCTCTGGTTCGTAGGAGTTAAATAATGCTCCCATTATTTTACTTAGGTGTCTAATCGACCTACCGAAAACTGATTAGTGGCGACTCCTAGAAAGTAATCATTTGCATATTCGAATCTTAAGTCGCGAATTGGTATGGGCTTGGGAGAGCCCAAGCTAAGCTTAAAAACTTAGTAGTTCATTAACTTAGTTTTAGGTGGACCACACCGAAAAAATAGGTCGCGACACTGCAGAACCATTAAGATAACTCACACAGACAAACACGGTCACTTAAATGAACAAGCTTTCACCTTTCAATTTCTTAACAAAAAAGTCTCAGTATTTGAATGGGATCTGAAATTTGCTGCAATGCAGAAGAAAAGAGATTGCAGAGCACAGTACAAGCTCTCACCTCCAATTTCAAGAATCTACGATTAAACGATATTTCAGGAAAAATCGGCATCAACGAGTGAAATGTTGCTCAATCGTCGCCCAAATTAGAAACATAGAACCCAAAACATTACAACAAAAAAATAAATTTCCAAAGAGAAGACTCTCTGTCACGCCCCGAACCCCGAGACACGTGAACACCCGCCATGGTCATACAAATGCGACATCCCCAGGTGGTGTCGCCGACCCAATTAATTTATTATGCGCATACGGAACGTGCTATAAAACCCCTGACAAAAACTCACGAGATAGGAAAGCAGGGAATCAACACATTCATAAACGAGCGTACTGACATAGATAAATATCATTCCATAAATTATATATATTCCAACATGGTCAGCTTACAAAAAGGGATCAGTTCACTAAAAAGAAGGAGCGATCCTACGACTACTAGTCGGACTCGCTCTTCGATCCCACTTCAGAATGAGCAGCCTCCGGAGACGAAGGGTCCTCCAGCCTACCATCAGGAGGGTCATCTACTCCTTCTCCAAGGATGGCTTCCATGACAGCAGATGGAATATCAAAACTACTAAGTGGACCAATCCGAAACCATTGGGCCCAAAACGAAACCAAGCCCTATATCTATGAGGTACTTAACAAATGCCCAAGCCCTCCGGGACCCCGGACCGTGGTCCTAACCAGCTCATAGATCCAATGGCCCTCGGGATCGGGACAACCGAACTTACGCTTCGTACTATGCACGGGAAGACCGTAACGCTCCGGGGGTTCGCCATCTACGGTCCCTGAAATTTTGGCCCACAACGGGGTGAGACATTGTCTCAGCAAGTTCAACCCCTAAACCCCTATTAGAAAGAAAATACACCCCGTGTGGCCTAGCCACCTCACACGTAAGACTTACCTCGTCTTAATTCCTTCCTGCAGGTTAGCACAATTTATACCACAAAATCTCAAGCAATCATGAGAATTTAAAACAATTGGAACACCAACACTTTTATATAAACCACGATCGCACTCAGCACACATTCCAATTATTATTCACCGCCACACAAGGGCATAGCCTACTCGCAATTCAGCTATCTACTGACATTAATTGCCAGGCATCGCCTCAGCCCCCTTGGAGCGCGGATTCGTCTCTACGTCGACGGCATTCCCGAAGGAGCATAGGTCCAGTTGGCCTAGCCTCTACTGCGACCCGAGCCTCGTCTCTACACTGACGGCGAACCAAAAGGAATACAGGTCCAGTTGGCTTAGCCACTACTGCGACCGAGTCATTCAACCAGCACACGACAATCAAAACTGACCTCCGGACACTCCACATTTTATTCATATACTCAAATCACAACATTAATCCTTAACATCCAATTTTTGCATCAAAACCCGACTCTTGGGTTTTTATGAGTAAAATCCCTATTTATCATATTAAATAGTCGATTTGCCACATCCATTCATCAAATTCAAATTCGAAAAGCACACAGCGATCAAAGCACGAAATTCTAAGCAATTGAGGTCAAAAATAATTTTTAATTTTTTTTTTTCGGAATATAATATTATAAAAATTCCAGAATTTCGAAGTATTTAATTAAATAAAAAATAAACCATTTTATGTCCCATCAAGGGTTAAAATAATATAACCACTCAATTATCTCTAATTAAACATATTCTAATCCAATCACACCCCTTAATCTAATCCACAATTAAAATAAACTAATCTAACAACCTAAACTTACTTAACTTAGACTAAGCACACTTAGGGCATCATTAACCCTCTAATCAAGATTTAGTGAGTTAAACTCACTGGAATCGCTTTCCGACAAGTCCTCGGCGAAGAGGACGACTAGTCCGACGACAAACCTTCTCGGGGCGACACCAAAGGAGGCCAGGAAGGCACCCAAAGCGGGCCTTGAAGTCCTAGATCTAGGCTGGAAGTTCGGCCACTGTCCAAGGCCGAACGGAGGAGATTCGGCGGCGGTTCAGGCGAGAAACCGGAGGAGGCGGGCGGCGGCGGCTCAAGCTGGAGGGAGCGGCGGCTCCGGCGGTCCTCCGGCGACCTTGGCGGCGACGGCATCGGTTGACGGAGGGGTGCGCGGGAGCTCGGGATGACGAACGGCGACGGCGGAGACGGGCGGCGAGGCGCGCGGACGGCGCGCGGACGACGGGGGGCCGCGGAGTTGACGGCTGCGACGGACGGGCGGCCGGCGAAGGGGCGGCGTCGGCTGGCTTGGCTGGCCGGATCTGCACTCTCCCCTTTCTCTCCTCTCTCTCTCTCTTCCCAAGCTAGAGGTTGAAGATGATGTTGATGGGTGCTCCTTTCCAAGAAGCAATCTACACCCTCCACTTGTCCATTTCTTCTTCAATTTGGCCAACCACCATGACATCACCTTATGTCATCTTCCTCTAACTCAAACCCCCACAACTTCATGCCAATGGGTGCAATTTCCTTCTCCGCCGGGGCATGAAATTTTGTACAACAATTCATTCAATTCTAATCAATTCTCTTCCAATTGAGCCCAATTAAAATCCATAAATTAATCCAATGTTCCTAATAAGGTTTGTGACATAACCAGACTTCCAATTGCTGAATTTACTTTCAATTTCATGGTTAATTTCACTCTGGCACGATATTAGCGCGTCCTAACCTACCAGGTAGCTTTTTTAAAGAAATTTTCGTGCATTTGACCTGTGGTTGATCAATTCAAGCCACAATGTACATCTTTGACACATTGGCGACTCTCGGTTGTCATAGAAATCTCAAGGTTTCAGTTACGGACACAGGGGACCCAATCGACAGAAAAGCCGACCCAGTGCCGACCGACAAGAACAGTGCAATCTGGTCGAATCACCCACACTTGATCACCTGCTTCTATTGAGTCAACATATCTCCGGTTTCTAATTGATTTTTAACTGTGCCATAATAACCCTTGCAAATTAGCTCGGTCGAAAGGTCGTTTCCTGGTCAAATTCTCAAGTCTAATGCATTATAATCTCTTACCGGCTTCATCCGATAAATTAGTTTTCACATGAGTGGCCAACTCAAGGAAAAAGAACAATATGTGCAAAGATGAAATGCCCATCTAAATTTTACTGAAAATAGAATTGGAAAAATCGGGATGTCACACACACTCTCTCTCTCTCTCTCTCTCTCTCTCTCTCTCTCTCTCTCTCTCTCTCTCATATGGGCACTTGAGGTCTCAAAGCATAGCAGGCGAATTGAGCAGAGCGGTGGGGCTGATTCCGGGAGGTATGGTGAGGCGCGGCGAAGCCAAAAGACTTGCCGCCGACTCCTCCGACACCACCGAGTCGATCCTCGCACTGGCCATCGCATTGAACCCACACTTGGTTGATCTCCTCTCCGCGATGCTTTCTCCATAATGGAGGCTCCATCCCACTCCCTCCCTCCTCCTTCGCCATTCTTCTCACCCTCACTCAACTAATCCGTCGAGTTGTACCGCTCCGATGAGGAAGACTCGCGTGCTTTCATCGCTAACCAACGCCTCCCGAATCAGAGAGAGATTATAAATTGGTTAAGTAGGTTGTAAATGGGTTATTTAGGCCTCTTTATTTTATAGACCCATTATGCTGGCCTACGACATCTGCTATGATCCATTTATAACTCATTGAAGTAATTTTGGGTTATTAAATGGGATTTGAACTCATTTTGACAAATCTAGTTGCTCCTAATTCACTTATGTTGACCGAATTTTCTATATCTAGTCACCAGAAATCAATTTTTAGTGATTGAATTTGGTTTTGGGCCTTGGTTAAAGAAAATTTCCTCCGACCAAGTCTCCAATTTGTGAATTAAAATTACGGACATCATTCACATACAAAATCGAATTCGATATTTGTAACCCACCTGTCAAAACCTCTTTATATTCATGAAAAATATCTTAACACGTTACCAATCCCTACGTTGTCCATCCAGATACATGAACTTGGCCCTTCTATCTATGTTCTCCATTGCACGCCATGAAATGAAGGAAAACCTCTATATATTTCACATCCGTGACCTGAAATGAAGGAAATATCTTTATAAAATTGTGTCAGAGATACTATAAATTATTGTCTATCAAAATGGTCATATAGATGTTGTCAGTCCTCCAATTGTAGCGCCATGCAATGTTTAGAATGATCTCCTTTTGCATCTTGTAGCGGGAGTTGGCAATATGATGTTGATGTTGTCTTGAATTCCACAAAATTCAATCGGGAAATCTAGGAAGGCTTGAAGATTGCAGGCTATTTGTTTCCAAATATATTTCCTAGATTTGGACCTATCTATAAGGGACTTTCATGGGAAATAGTCATGATTCAATGTAACTGGGATGTATCATGATATCTCTAATATATATGGGATAATCACTTAATATTTATCAGTTAGTTTAGGAAAGTGGGGATCTGAAGATATATTTATTTCAGCATTGTACCTTGTACTCTTGTGATACGCTCAAATAAGAAATCGTCTCTCTCTCTCCCGTGGACGAAGGCAGATTTTTTCGCCGAACCACGTAAATCTCGGTGTTCTTGATTATTCTTGTTTACTTTTCTCATTTAGTTAGCTTGTTCTTCCGCACAACATAGGATTGATCGTGCTCTGACCAACATCGACATTCACTATGTTAAAAGAAATAATCACCATGATAGAGGTCAACTTAGCATTATTGGCCCAATCACCTACGAGTGGATGTTGAGAAAATACGAGGAACGATTGGAAAGAATAATGAAATCAAATTGATATCACTTTTTTTTAATGAATTATCTGCCCCACAACGTTGCTAATGATTACAGGCAAATCTCATCCATGATGAAATAAAGTTTAGATTGAGAATACTAAATAACAATTCTAGTATTTTTCGAAAGTCTCTTTATGGAAACAATTGAAATGATAGTTGTATTTTTAAAAAGAAAACTCAAAAAGACTTGATTATGATTGATACCAAAAACAGACATAGTCGTCTTAAGGTGCGTTTGGAAAAATTTTTGAGGAAAGTCTTTGGGGAAATGCAAAGGTCATTGAGTGAAAAGTGTTTTTCAAAATGCAAATTGTGTTTGGTAAATCTATTTGTGAAAGTCCATTGTGAAGTATCTTTGTGCAAAATAGTGTTTGGATAATTAAATTTGCAAAAGACTTTTGTTATTAAAAAAAAGGGGGAAAAAAAAAGAGAGTTGGCTGGCCAAGGGCTTTGCCGGTTACCGCCGGCGAAGGGTGGGCGGTCTAGCGAGGGGGAGGCGACGCGGTGAAGGGCAGTGTCCGGCTAGGGTCACCGTGCGGAGGACACGGTGCGGCGAGGGTCGCGGCAACCCAGGTGACCTCTGCGACCCAGATTTGGGTCGCAGCGAGGTCCCGGCGACAAACCTCGCCGTGACCCAGGTGACCTCTGTGACCTCCGGCGACCTTCGACAACCTCTGCGACCTAGATCTGGGTTGCGGCGAGGTCGTGGGTCGCCGAAGGTCACATAGACCGACCTCGCCGCAACCTAGGCGACCGACGCCACCCAGATCTGGGTTGCATGACTAGTCGGCGACGGTTGCTGGGGTGCCGCGACCACGCCGACCTCTCTCCAGCCCGTCGCCAACCCATCGCAACCTCGTTGGCAGACATCTGAGAATCTGACGAAGAAGAAGATGAACAGTACATCGGGCCTTTCGAAAATACTGAAAGCCTAAGGCAGCCTAGGACTCCGCCTTGGGCTTTCAGCCTTACAAATGCCAGCTTTGCCATTAAGGGACTTTCTTCCCAAACACTATTATTTTAGCTCAATGAGCTTTTGATGCCCAAAGCCCCTTGGAAAGCTTCTCCCAAACGCACCCTTAGTCTTTTGAACAAAGGCAACCTTTCGGAAAAGTTATAGAATGAACAAGTAAGTTTTCAAAAGTTACGTTAAAAAGACATATGAAAAATTCGAAATTAAATGAATCACAAACAAAAAATAGCCATAACTTATTTGTGAATAGTCGCACTATTTCAATGAAACGCTATGGTTAATTTTAAAATTATAAATCCGAATTTTTTAATATAAAATAATGATAGTTGATTAATGTCAAATTTTATCTATGTGTGCACTTACATCTTTTCGATGTGGGACAAGGCACTTCTTAGTTTGTTTTACAAATAAACTACCAACAGTGGAGCCTTATATGGTGCACATATAAATTAAGCGGTTTGAACACATACTTGTAAGATGAGCTGAAAGGTTCCAACTTCCCTAATTAAAAGAGAGAAAAAAAAAAAACTTAGCTAACATACATAGGATGAAACATTCTTCCAAACTACAATGAGCTTTCTTTTTAAATTATTCATATGATTTTAGATAATATCTTAAAGTCTTAGGCAATTTCATATCCTTTTTTTGATTATTTGATTAGATTTTTAGGTAATATCTCAAGAGATTTTCTACACTTTGTGAATGGTTCTCTGATTATATATGATCAATGTTTCTTTAGGATTTTATGGTTTTTAATTCAGATTTCTATTATTCTCATATGTAAGACCGTTTTTTAATGAATGTTCAGAATATATTAAGAGAGGTTTTATCAAATTACTCATGTGAGCTTTTATCGTGTTATTGTAGACCATTTAAAGAGTTTCTTATCTTAAAGAAAAAAGAAATTCGTAATGCTTGATTTGAAGTAAGAGAATAGGTGACAAAATGGGCAAGACGAGCCACCCCTATTGACCTATGCCCTAGGAAAAGTTGTGTCTCATTCATCCGAGGGCATCTTTACACCTTTAGAACTATCAAATCTACTTTGACTTCTGAGGTAGGAGAATCATCCTGGAAATGGGTGTTTTGTTACCTAACTTATTTTTCATTATTTTGGCCAATATTTGTTACCTAACTTGACTGTTCCTTAAAACATTCAATGGGCACACGTCCATTACTAGATTGAGTGTCATGCACATCTAGTACAGTTCAATGTTTCGTGGAAAATTGGACAACAATCCTCGTCTAATGCAATATGTAACTAAATTGAAGGTAATCTCACATGCTTGAGGGCTCTTGAGCTCTTAATTAATCTACGTGATAGTTAATGAGGTTGATTCCCTAACCCCGAGGCCTTTTTCTTTTCGATAAATCATGGGCACTAGCATAGAAATCCAGCTACTTGAAGGCCCCTATAACACTTTGCAAAACGTGTCAATGAATCATTTAAGTTCAGTCCTTTACCCTATGTAAGCGAACCTGATTTAGAGCCATTTGTGCGTAATTAGTGGGATATGATCATATGACCCTTTAATTCCTAAGTTGGTAATTCCTGATGCTACAATCAACTACACCAACCTTAGTAGTTGAGGCCTATTATTGTCGATGTACAGTGAACCGCACTCATCCATTTAGGTTACATCACTTAGATCATGGGGCCATGGGTTGTTAGTTCATCACAAATTTTTGTGCTCGTCGTTGTCAGTACAAACTAAATAAGAAATGGATTATATTTATCTCTATTGATGAAAGAGGGTAACTTTCCCCAATCGGATTTTTGATTCGTAGGTTACTAACAAGAATATCATCTATATTTATGTTTAGCTCAATGTGGACCATAACAAACTTTATGAAGATGATAACAAGGGGATGAAACCATTTGCATTACATCTATTAGAATGCGATTTTTTTTTTTTACCTTTTTTTTGGGATATGTGCAACACAAGTCCTAAAACTTACAAGAAAAGTGCAATTGAGTCCTAAAACTTACAAAAAGTGCAATTAAGTCCTAAAACTTGTCAACTTTGTTCAATTGAGTCCTAAAGTTAACACCGTCAGATTTACTAATGGAAAATACTGACGTGGCGCTGACGTCATATTCTAAATGATTTTTTATTATACACGTGGCTTTTTAAAATTATTTTTTATTCAAAATTTTTAAAAATTAGATTTAAAATCTTAAAATGAAAAAAAAAATAAAACTTATTTAAAAAACAAAACTGTTAAAACAAAAAAAATGGCATCGGCGGGCATTTCCGCCGCAGCCATCGCCCATTGCCGGAGTGGCTGGTGACGGTCGCCGGCCCTGGGCGGGGTGGCCGGCCCGGGCGAGGCCTCGCCGGCCCTAGGCGAGGCCCGACAACCCCCGCCAGGTTGGGCGAGGACGCCCAGATCTGAGCACGTCGGCCCTCACGGGGGCCGGCAACCTCGCCCTCCCCGCAGGAGGCCTTGCCGGCCTCGCCGGGGTTGGCGATGCTCGCCCGCATCCGGGCGTTTCGATTCAGCTCCGTCGCACTCCCAATGCCGTGCCCCGACGCTATCTAGATCCGAGTGAGTGGGTTCCAGAGGGCAGGGGTTCTGTCGCCGTCGCTGCACCGGACTGCTGCCGTAGCCCAGACGCCGTCCCCAGCAAACCAGCCGTGACCCTTTACGGTGCTGGGCTGTTACCGTTCCCCGACGTCCTACCGTTGACCCCCATGACAACTGGACTACCGTCATCGCCCAGCCGCCACCGGCGACTCCACCCGATCCTGTGTCGGGGACGCCCAGATCTGGGCGAGCATCGCCGACCCGGTGAGGGCCGGCGAGGCCTCCCGCAGGAGGGCGATGGTTGCGGCCCCCGTGAGGGCCGGCATGCCCAAAACCGGGCTTCCTCGCCCGACCGGGCGGGGGGTGGCCGGCCCTCGCCTAGGGCCGGCGAGGCCTCGCTCGGGCGAGGGCCGGCCACCCCGCCCAAATTGTCGCCGGCCACTCCGGCGATGGGCAGCGGCGGAAGCACCACCGGTGTTTTTTTTTTTTTTTTGCACAGTTTTGTTTTTTTTAAATAAATTTAGCTTTTCCTTTTCTGTTTGTAAATCTAATTTAAACAAGAATAAAAATAATGTTAAAAGCCACGTGTAAAAATAATGTTAAAAGCCACGTGTATAATAAAAAATAATTTAAAATGCCACATCAGCGTCACGTCGGCGTTTTCCGTTAATAAGTTTGACGGTGTTAACTTTAGGACTCAATTGAACCAATTTGATAAGTTTTATGACTTGATTGCATTTTTTGAAAGTTTTAGGACTCAATTGCACTTTCCTTGTAAGTTTTAGGACTTGTGTTACACATATCTTTTTTTCTTTTTTTTTTCTTTTCACTTTGGACCATCTATTTGAATGTACCATCCGTAAAGAGGTTCAGAATCCAAGGCATTGTTTCCATGAATCTGGGAAAGAATTTGTCTGTACAGGTCTAGCCCCCCTCCTGATATATTTGACTTATTTTCTTGAGTACAAAGTTGGTCATGAGAGCTCACTAGCGAATGCAACATAAAGTAGATCCCCTTTTTCCAAGTGAAAGCATATTCTCAAATTAGGCACTTGAACTTTGGACATTGAGGATTTGACTTCTGAGAGTGACTGGAAAAAAAAAATGTAAATCGTGCAAGCAATTGATATTTTTGTGTGGTTAGATGTGAGGTGAGAATGCCAACATGAAAGAAAGAAATGATGGAGAAAGTACATCGTTTTGTTGCATGACACGCATTTACGTAGTAAAATTTTGGCCCGAATCTTTACTTCTTTTACTTTTCCCTTTGGCCAAATTCAACTTCTTCTGACATACTCGATATAGATTAGGATAGTCCTCCAGATTATCAAACTTCTGCACTCATACCATTGGATTAATAAGAAAAATAGGAAAATAAAAGAATGGCAAGTATTGGCATAAAGACAATTTCTTTGAACGTCCACGGCTTATTTATTGAAACATCTTCAATACTCAAGTTCTACGATTGGGTTCAATATCGAAATTAATGCGATATTTTGGGAAATGTGGGCTACAGATTCAATAAGATCGGACATAATATACTACACAAAGAAGTAAAAATGCATACAAATTCTTTAGTAATATTAGATATATATAAGAGTTACACACTAAATGGGTTTACTAAATGACTTGGTAAAGAGCAAGTGGTCATTTAAGTTAGCACCCGATAAAGATGTAGCAACATCATTCGATAAACTCTTTTAGCATCTAAAATCTCAATATGAGGTCAAGTGGAAATGGAGCAAACCCGTAACATGATCGGTCACATCATGCAAAAGTGATGTCGAAAGAGAATGTCGACAAGCATATTCATGCACTCTCTTGCTTTCCTCCATCCATATCCTTGAACTTGGACTTTGTGATGTTTGAGTAAGGGAAAAGGAAAGTTGGGAACTACTCAGATTCATTCGTTCGGAATGTACCAAGCCTTCTTATTTCAGTGACCCCCTGAAGAAAAGGGAGCAACAACTTGGAATTGCACCACGTGGATGTCTAAGAACAAGCCTCCATCCCCGGAGTCATCGGCTACTATCTAAAGTGACACCCGCTTTATGCGTCGGTATTATAAATAAAGCATCAAAGAGATCAGTCTCTCCATGCAATTTGTACTTGCGGAGTGCATAATCCAGGAAAAATATGGCTAAGAATTCGCAGTCTCGTGGTTTAGCAGCTCTTCTTCTTCTTCCTCTCCTATTGGTGGGCTCGGTGATCTCCAAGACAGAAGCCATTAGGCCATTGGAGGGTGCGGAATTGCCCCGTGCTTTGGTGAGCATGGATTGCCTTTTCGGAAAGAAATCGGCTGTCAGAATGATGTCCAATGATGGCCCGAGTCCTGAAGGTCCCGGGCACAGGTACAAGGCCCCGTGGCTCACTGGTCAAAGTGACGAGAACCGTTTGAGCCCCGACGTGGAGCACAAATAACTGCGACCCGCCATTTCCTAAAGTCGTTAAAGGGTATATCTAGATATTTGGATTCGGTAGATCTGGCATGAGACTCGATTGAATTCAGACCTACAGGGTTCGTAGACGAGAAATCAATCATATTGTTATTAAAGTATTGCACATGTTTTATTTCGAAATGTTAGTTGTTTGATCTACTGAGAGTTACCGAGCATCGAAACATTTATCCAGGGCACACCAGGGAATCCCTTTTTAAGCTTTGTTCCTTAGAGTGGTAAGGTTTACACACGAGCCACTCAAATTGTCATAGTGTACTTTGGCTTTATGGTTCTCCTCGATTATGCTATAAGTACACATTTATTGCGTGTTTACACAGATGATATCCTCCTCTATTTTCTTTTTATGTGTTTATTTACTTCTTTCTTGCTTTTCAACTTTGGGAATTGCCTTTGTTGCCAATGACTATGCGAGTCGATTGACTCCATACAAATCGTACGAGTTGAGCCCCAGGCGAACAAAACACAACGCCTCATCAGTCAACTATAATTTATGGGCATCGCAATCCTTACCTTTCTTTCCATTTTTGTCAAATTAAGTTTATGCATCATCTTTTTTTAGTACTAATAATGACTTCGGCTCCGTTTGTTTTATGAAAAATACATGAATTGAAAGATATTTTCCTAAAATTGATCATTTATATCTCTTTAAAAAATAAATAACCGAAAAATATTTTCATTGTCCATAAAAATGTTTAAACATAAATTATTATCAATAATGAAAACATTAAAATATCTCAAGAAGAAAATGATCCTTTTTGACTGTTGTGCATTGTTAACATCAGAAAATGGAATAACATGGAATCTCAATAACTGGCCAAGCTGCTAAAGTAACTAAAGTAGTGACAAATACCATCAGTAAAATAGGTCCAATAGAAAGTCCATCTATTCTCAATCTCTAGTTTTTCATTGGCTAATTCTTTTAAGCAGTACAATGAATTATCTATGGAAAATATTTTCTAAATCATTCATTTTTTTATAAAACAAATTGTGTCTTCATGTGCGTGTAAATGAAAGGTGTTGGAGAATTGTTATTATAGACACAAGTTGAGTACACTCGAAATTAATGTGTTGAAACAATATGTTTAATTGGAGGAAGAAGAGGGATTACAAGTGGCTTGAGAAATACCATTTATTAACAACAAAGACCATTTACTTCAAAACGCGAAGGAACATGTATGTTCAAACTTATCGCCTCAAAAAGATTGGTTCTTCATGCAAAAATGAGGGTATATAATATTGACTGTTGATATGCATTTATTACTTAGATCAGACAACGAAAAAGAGAAAATACAAGTTGCACGATAAATGTACGAAAAAAATGTGTCGTTTAAGTCAAATGATACGCTCCACAAGCACCTACTAATTATATAGCCGATAACTCGCAGATGATAATCGGTTATACAAGAAACAATTTGACGTCCACATTGTCATTGACTAACACCTTTTAAGTCCCTAAACTCTCATTAAACATTATATGTGTGCACAATTAGTGAATTTGGTATTGACATTGTATTTAGGGTTGAGCGATTCCAGATTCCTCACAGATTTCACTTGGAACCTTGAACCTATCCTTGAGTAGGGGTGAGCATCGGTCCAGGGTTAACCCTGGACTAACCCTGGTTGACCCTAGACCGGCCAAATCCTGCCAGTCTTGGTCCAGTTCCCAGGGAGACTGGGTAGGTCCTTGATTTTAGAATTCCTGGACCAGCACTGTGCGGGTCGGTCCTCGGTCCTGAGAGTTCCGGATCGGTCCAACCCGGACCAACCCTGAAAATAAATGGGGTCAACAACATTAAATAGCTCTTTAGTAAGGAGTTCAAGTAATTTTACATTATTCTTTAATAACTTAGATTTTTAATGTATTTTACGGCTTCAATAGTCATAATTTATGATGGAGGAAAATGTTTTTGTGGGGAGTCCTCACGGCGTCCAAAAAGGCACCTTATGGCATCTTCCTCTAGTATTCGTTCTCTTCTATCTTATTTGCCCTCTTAGTCTTCAATTTGTTAAAATCGAAAAAAAATAACTTCTTCGCTCGCCACTTGACACTTGCCTCGCTTGCTTTGGGTCACTCGTGCCGCTCGTCGCTCAATGGTTGCTTGGCTTGTTGCTCCCTGCTCGACATTCGATGCTCATTTTGTTCAACACTCACCCCACTTGACCCTTACTGCTTGCCTTCCTTAGCTGACCTTGCTCATCATCGAACCCATTGGGTCGATATGGTCCTCGGTTACCTTTTCAAGGAGTACAAAAAATGAAATAAAAAATTATTGGTTAGTCCTGGATTGACCTTGAAATCGAATCGAACCTATTGGGTCAGTCTAGTCCTCAATTGCTTTTTTAAGAAGTACAAAAAATGAAATAAAAAATTATCAGTTGGTCCCAGGTTGACTCTAGAACTAGACCAAACCCATTGGGTTGGTTCGGTCCTCGATCCCAAGCTCAATAGGGTCGGTCCTCGGTCCCAAAAATTGAGGACCAACACTGTGCGGGTTGGTCCTAGGGTTAGGGGGTGGACCGGCCCAACCCGGACCATGCTCACCCCTATCCTCGAGTACAAGTTCCTCATTTTTGGAGCTTGAACCTACTCGTTGAAATATAAAACCTTAGAACCTACCCTGTCATAGGTTATGGAATCGGTTCTAGGATCCAATAGGTTCTTCTTCTTCTTATTTCATTTTTAGTTAAAGATAATGAAAATGAACGCAAAAATAATGAATAAGCTTGTCATTCATCAAAGAATACAAGACGAACAAAATTATCAATAGAGGAAACAAAATTCTTGGCAAGGAATTCAACTAGATAAAAGACAGGAAATGAAACAAAAGTTTGTATTGAAATGGAACAAAATTCAATGGACTTCACTCTTGATTAGGGGTGAACGATTTCAAGTTTCATACAGGTTCCAGGTGGAACCTAGAACCTACCCATTTTAATAGATTCTTCATTTTTTGAAACCCGAACCTACTCGTTAAGGTCTATCCAGGTTCCATCTATATTATCAATTGACCGATTGATGTAAATTAAAATCTTTAATGACCACCACTTACTTTTACAATTTACTGACCATAACTTAAATTTAAACACATAAAAATTATTAACATTAATACAGTAAAAGTCTTAGTCATAAAATGGGAACTCAGACTAGTGCTTTTAGATTATGCATTCATTATCGAATGACATGAAATATCATAGGATCGTGTGAAGACATGGACCAAGAAAAATATTAAAATTTGTTCTAGGTTCTAGGTTCCAAGTTCCTCCAATCAAGAACCTAGAACCTACTTGTCGAAATAAGTTCCTCATTTTTGAAACTTGGAACCTATCTTGTATACCTTGGAACTTAGAACCTACAGGCTCCCCCTTTGGTCCAATTCTCGGGTTCTAGGTTCTACCTTGAAACCATGCTCACCCTTAATTATATTGCTGAGAAAAGAAATGTATGTTCATGCAAATATGAAAGATGTTCTATTTTATTTATAGTTTTAAAAATTAAATTTCGTGTCTAGATTAGATGTGTCGTTTCATAATAATAAATGGTAATTTTGATTTAAGGATAGTGACACAAATAATCCCCGAACTATGGTCCAATGTGTAATGCGGCCCTTCAACTTTTCATTTATTTGATGCGATTCATGAACTTTAACCTAATGTGTAAAGTGATCCCCGAACTTTTAATTTGTTCAAGATAGTTTATGAACTTTTGGTACATGTTCAATATAATCCATGAACTATATGAAGATGTTCAATGTTAAAAATATTTTCGTATAGTTCTAAAGTGTGGCACCCCCAATCTGGTAAGGTCGCCACAAATACCTATCGCTCTACCTACTATCAACTAGTCAAAACTCTTTTATTCGGATTAAAGAGGAACCATAGTTCATAGGCATTTTTTTTTTTTAAATTCAGCGCAGCTCATAGCGAAATTATAAATGAGTCTCACCATCCCTACTCCCATGACAATGATACAATGCACACCAATTACACACCAAAGGAAAAGATAAAGCCGAGTCACTTTTATTCACATATTTACGATGGGCATCTCGGGTCGGTACAACCAAAAAGCCAAGATTTTTAGCTATACTCGGCTACATCTCAAAAGAGAGATCTCGACCCGCAATATCGATCATGTATAACCCTCCATCTACAAGTGTCGACTATCCCCAAAAGTGTCGCTCCACCAGTCAAACATGCCATCACACCCAACCCGGTGCATCGGGTGGCGGCAACATCCCCAAAGATCACTCCATTGCGCCAAACGTGAACGAACAAAAATTCTTGAACAACAAGGCCCCCAGCCAGGCCTGCATCATACATGATCAGCACACGGACTCGCGGAAATACCAAACCAGGAATACTAACGCAGATGTTCTCTGCGCACTCAACCTCAGTGTCAACAGGTATACCATAGAAGGTACCACGCACAACCGGTGGTAACGGCATCTTCTAATTTGAAATGTTAATCCCCAAAGGGGTGAGTACAACCACTCAGCAATAAAGATCCATCAAACTACTCAATGCATCAAACAGAACACTCAAAATATCAAGAGAAGGTGCATATCATTCATACATTTGAGCTTACCTCACCATGTAACTTGCATATACCATCATGCACATGTACATATATCATCAAAACAGCCATGCATATATGTCACCGCACTATATGCATATACCACCATGCACTTGTACAAATATCATCAAACAGCCATGCACATATCACCATACATTATGCATGATTCCATTCCAACTTTTATATTGGATCACAACATTTTTCTTTCCCGGGACCAATAATTGCATCCCTCATTTTATCGCTCGCATCCAACCTGGCATCACGAGGAGCCTCCGGCACACACCTCCAGGCATCTCGAAAACTCCCGAAGACATTTGGCACACACCTCCGGGCATCCGGCACTCACCTCCGAACATCCCGACACTCCCGGGGCATCGTCGGCTCACACCTCCGACGGCATCCTCATCATCGCAATTTATTTTCATATATGTACCACATTATCCACATGATGAACGGCATGATGGCAACAAAGGTCTACTTCAACTTTTGACATTATGTACCATGCCATATAATACCATATATGCAACACAATCCATCACATTACATGAAACCAATTCTTTTATTTTTCTGAAAACATATGAATGCTCGGATGAAACATTATACACAATTCCGAAAATGCTTTCAATTTAATGCCTAAACGGACTCCAAAAATTATGAAATTTTTGATAGATTATAAACAACACCTAAAGGTAGTTATCTCATAAATACATTATGCCAAAAGAACTCTACAAGATTGGGTACGGTCCATGCATCACAGATTTCGAAATTCAACCAATTCTGTTTGCACAGTTTCAGAAAATATTTCGATTAAATACCCAAATGAACTTCAAAAATTATGAAATTGGAATATGTGATAGACAAGACTTAAGGGCAGATATTTCATGAAGAACGCTACATCAACAGAGCCTCACATAAATCAGTACAGTCCATGCATCACAACATTAAAATTCTAACATTTCAGCTTGCACAGTTTTTGAAACATTTTCGGTTAAATAGGCAAATGAGCTTAAAAAATTATAAAATTTTAATATGTTATAGAAAAGGCATAAAGGCAGCTATTTTATGAAGAACACTTCACCAAAATAATTTGACATAAAACAGAATAGTCCACGCATTACAGCTTTAAAAATTCTAACAATTTTGTTTGCACAGTTTCAGAAACATTTTCGATTAAATACCCAAATGAACTTCAAAAATTATAAAATTAGAATATGTGATAGAAAAGACCATAATATAGATATTTTGTGAAGACATAAAAATCAAATTCGTCCTAGATAGATAGATATGGGCGGTTAATACCCCCTGTTCTCGGTACCAATATTCCAGATCAAGTCTTTCTAAAGAACCACGATTTTCACCTACCTATTCTTGTTCGTTTTCTCTAAATTTATGATATGTTATACCTTAAGATGACCTTTACAACTTTCATTAAGGGTTCGAAGTTATATTTCAACAAAAAGGTTACCTTACAGTCCACGAATTCATCAAGAGTCGGTACCAAAAATTCCAGACCTAGTCTTTCCAAAGAACAACAATTTCACCTACCTATACTTGTTCAATTTGTCTCAAATTTGAGTATGTTATTCTCCAAGAAGTCCTTTACAACATTCATTAAGAAGTTGAAGTCAAATTTCAACTAGAACATCGCATGCAACTCACTAAAACATCCAAGGTCGAACTGTTCTTCTCAAAAACAGCATACTAGACTAGAACACCGCTCTTGTAAGTTCGAGTTCTACACATCCTACACATCCGAAATTTCACCATTTAATCACATACATAAAACACATCAAGCAAGAGTAGATCAAGGGATCCACTTGCCTCCAAACCAAGTGAAACTCAGCAACCGAACGGTGGAGCACGGCGGCAACGGACCCCCTCTTCCTTCCTTCTCGCGCACGGGCTGGTCTCTCTCTTCCTTTCCTTCGCACAACACTCCTCTCTCTCTCGGACGGTCACTCTCTCTCTCAATCCTCCCACTCTCCCTTTTTGGTTGAAAATAAAATGGCATGCATCTTCATTTTTGCATGGGGGGACACTTGTTCCCAAGAAGGAGACAAGTGCCTCCCTTGCCGAAGACACTTGGAGGGAGCCATTTGGCTCCCCCTCCCCCTCCGTGCGTCGGCAGCCCTTCATGGGCTCTATGGGCCGGGCCTTTTGGCCCACCTTAGGTCCAACCCTCTTGGGCCTAACGCCCAAACTTAAATGACCCATGTTTACCTCTTTTTTTTTTTATATAAAAAAAAATCCAACTTAATCCCTATTTATACAAAGTACTAAATTACAAATTTAAATGGCCATAATACTTTGTAACATAGTTTAAAAAAATCCAACTTATAAAATTCATTGCCAAAAACATAATTTCCTCATCAAATAAAATCCTTGGTCTCATATGAACATAAAGCATGTTTCCAACAAAATAATCACCCATTAGGTGCTCGGCCATTAATCTATTACACTTCTTTGGTCTAAAGGCCACAACATAGGTTAATGATACTTCCATCGCCCTTCCATAGGTTGTAAGGCATCTAGAGGTTGTCATGAAGTTTTAGGATGCCACAATTCTCCCCTCCTTAGAGAATTTCGTCCTCGATATTAAACATCACTTATGCCTCTTGAAACAAATGAGGGTATATTTCCTTCATCTTATCTTCGCTTTCCCATGTGGCTTCCTCTACATCATGATGTCGCCATAATATCTTAACCAGTGGGATTTTCTTGGTCCTAAGGACTTGCTCCTTTCTGTCCAACACTTGCACAAGCTCTTCGATGTATCGCACTTTCTCGTCCACTTTGATGGCTTCATGATCAAGTATGTGACCAGGATCCGGTTGATACTTTCTTAGCATGACACATGAAACACATCATGTAAATTTCCCAGATTAAGAGGCAGCGCCAAACGATAAGCTGCGTCTCCTATTCTCTCAAGTATCTCAAAAGGTCCAACAAATCTGGGACCTAATTTTCATTTCATTCCAAATATTCCCTTCATTGGAGATACTTTAAGAAATACGTGATCTCCTACACTAAACTCCAAATGCCTTATACGCCTATCTGCGTAGTCTTTTTGTCTACTCTGGGCTATTTTAAGTCTTTTCCTGATAATCTCGATAGCTTCAGTGGAAACTTGTACCAATTCAGGTCCTGTCAATCTTTTTCACCTACTTCATCCCAATAGACAGGGGTCCTGCATCTTCTCCCGTATAACGCTTCATATGGAGTCATGCCTATACTTTTCTGAAAGTTATTGTTATATGCAAACTCTATCAAATGCAAGTTCTCATCCCAATTTCCTCTAAAGTCAATAATACATGCTCTCAGCATATCCTCTAGAGTCTGGATCACTCTTTCTGATTGCCCGTTGTCTAAGGATGGAAGGCAGTGCTGAATTGAAGCTTTGTCCCTAAGGCATTTTGGAGACTCCGCCAAAAATTCGAAATAAACCTAGAGTCTCGATCAAAAGTGATTGTTACAGGTATACCATGTAAGCGTATTACCTAGCTTACATATATCTTAGCAAGTTTATTCATTAAATAGTTTATACGGATTGCTAAGAAATGGGACGACTTTAATCAAACGATCCACTATCACCCAGATAGAATCGCGACCACTTGATGTCCTTGGCAGTCCTTGCACAAAGTCCATTGTTACATGCTCCCATTTCCATTCTGGTATGTCTAACGGTCTCAAGAGTCCTGCAGGTTTGCGATGTTTCGCTTTCACTTGTTGGCACGTCAAACATTGAGAAACGTGCTTAGCCGTATCTGCTTTCATACCATTCCACCAAACTTGCTGTCGCAAATTCCTGTACATCTTTGTACTACCCGGATGAACACTGTAATTACTCCTATGTGCCTCCGACAAAATTTCCTTCTTTACTTCTTCATTGTCGGGAACACAGAGTCGTCCTTGGCATCTTACCACTCCATCTTCAGAATTTTGAAATTCTGGTCTTTTTCCTAAAGACACTGCATCTTTCACTTTCATTATTTCCGAGTCGGACTCTTGCAAGATCTTAATTTTTTGAATAATTTCAGGTTCAATCCTTAATGCACTAAGCATACCGGTAAGACAATCCACTTTTAATTTAAACTTTGAGTCCGCTACGGACTTTAACAAGCTCCATTCCGCCATTCTTAAACTGGCCATCTCCATAGCCGACTTACGACTAAGGGCATCTGCCACCTTATTCGCCTTCCCTAGGTGGTACCGTATCTCACAATCATAATCCTTTAACAATTCCATCCACCTCCTTTGTCTCATGTTCAACTCCTTTTGTGAGAACAAATACTTTAGGCTCTTATGATCTGTATAGATTTCAAACTTCTCTCCATACAAATAGTGTCTCCATATTTTCAAAACAAACAATATAGCTGCCAATTCTAAATCATGCGTTGGGTAGTTCAGTTCATGAGGCTTCAATTGTCTAGATGCATAGGCTATAACCTTGCCATGTTGCATCAAAACACATCCCAATCCTTTGTGAGATGCATCATTATACACTGTAAAACCATCATATCCAGATGGTATAGTCAGGATTGGAGCCGAGGTCAATTTTCTTTTAAGCTCCTGAAAACTCCTTTCGCATTCCCCATTCCATTCAAACTTCACGTTCTTTTGAGTCAATTTTGTTAAAGGACCTGCCAATCGTGAAAACCTTTCAATAAACATTCTATAATAACCAGCCAGTTCTAAGAAACTTCGTATTTCGGTGGGTGTTGTCGGTCTCGGCCAATTTATTACCATCTCAACTTTCGCCGGGTCCACTGCAATTCCTCCTCCTGATACCACGTGTCCCAAAAATATGATCTGGTCTAGCCAAAATTCACATTTGCTGAATTTGGCATACAGCTTGTGATCTCTTAGAGTTTGCAAAACTATCCTCAAGTGTTGCTCATGCTCTTTAGGCCCTCTCGAATATATCGGGATATCATCAATAAAAACAATCACAAACTGGTCTAAATAAGGCTTAAATACCCTATTCATTAGATCCATAAATGCAGCCGATGCATTTGTCAATCCAAAAGGCATGAAAAGGAACTCGTAGTGTCCATAACAAGTCCTAAACGTAGTCTTAGGAATGTCTTCTTTCTTAATTCTTAGCTGATGGTATCCCGATCTCAAGTCAATCTTAGAAAAGACTGAACTTCCCTGGAGTTGGTAAAATAAATCATCAATTCTAGGCAAAGGATATTTATTTTTAATGGTCACTTGATTTAGTTGCCTATAGTCAATACATAAGTGCATCGACCCATCCTTCTTTTTCACAAACAAGACTTGTGCACCCCAAGGTGAAGCACTTGGCCTAATGAATCATTTATCAAGCAACTCCTGCAGTTGCACTTACAACTCCTTCAGTTCCATTAAGGCCATCCTGTACGGGGCTTTCGATATTGGTCCTGTTCTAGGCATTAATTCAATTTCAAACTCAATTTCTCGTTCCGGCAGTAATCCAAGCAACTCCTCAAGAAATACATCTTGAAATTCATTAACTACTCGAATTTCATCAAGCTTAGGCTCTTCCTTAGTATAATCTTTAACCATGGCTAGGTACCCTTGACATCCTTTGTCAAGTAACGCACATGCCTCTATTGTTGAAATAAGTGCTATAGATAGGTTGGTCTGACCTCCCAAAAATTCACAACTAGACTGATCAGGTAAAATAAATTGGATCATTTTTCTATAACAATCCATTTTGACCCGATACTTATGGAGCCAATCCATTCCTATAATAACATCAAAATCATACATAGCTATTACGACTAAGTCTATTTCTATATTCCTTCCTCCTATTGTTATCTTACACTTCTCACACGCCAGCGTAGACAACACCATATTCTTTAAAGGTGTAGAAACACAAAGGGGTATCTCAAGGAATGTAGCTTCTATTTTACTCAACAGTCTAAATCTTTCAGACACAAATGAATGCGTAGCACCCATATCAAACAATGCATAAGCCTTCTTGCCATTTATGAAAATTGTACCTGAGATAACATTTTTGGAAGCTTTTGCTTCCTCTTGAGTGACAGCATACACTTTTCCCTGCGCTGGTGGTCTCTGTGGATTTCTTTGTGGATATGGTCCAATAGTGCGTTGTGGTGCTCGTCGCATTGGGTTGATACTTGTCCGTGACCTCTCTTGTGGACAATCCTTCTTAAGGTGTCCTACCTGTCCACAACCATAACATTTCAGCCTCCCATTACAAGGTCCTGGGCCATGTTGCCCATCACACCTTCGACATTCTTCATTTTGATAAGGTGCTTTTCCCAGATTTAGGCATTCCTTGGCTTTTCCAAAATTCCCAAAGTTGCCCTTCTTCTTAGACTCCCAGGTCTGACCTTGACCTGTATAGGTCTCTTTCCCCGCCGGATATCACCAAAAGTCAACTATCTCTTATACTCTGATTGCTCCCTTACTAACTCCTGCTCCACTAACTGTGCCCTCTCGTAGATCTCAGTATAATCTCTTATATTTAAAGGCGCCAGTTGTTCCTTATGTTAGTCCTCAATCCCTTCAGAAACCTCTTAGCTTTCTCTTCTCGATCCTCAATTAGTCTAGGAGCATATCTAGACAGTTCAGAAAATCTTGCCTCATATTGATCCACTGTCAGCTCCTTTTGTTCTAATTGAACAAATTCTGTAATTTTCTTGTCCTTAGCACAGTCAGAAAAATGCTTTCTATTGAAAGCTCTGACAAACTCATACCAATTAACATCGGTACCTGGTGGAAAGATCGTGTCCCTCAAAGCTCTCCACCAAAACTTTGCATTTCCCTCCAGCTGGTACTCTGCCAAAGTTATTTTCTCAACATCATTGCAGTCCAACAACCGGAAAATTCGTTCCATCCCATCAATCCAATGCTCCGCCTCCTCAGGACTTCCCATTCCACTGAACTTAGGTGGTTTCAACTTCAAAAATTGCTCCACCAGTCCTTGAGTACGGTGTTCTGCTCCGGGTTGTTGCTGCGCTTGTCTTTCCATCAGATTTCCTATATTGGCCAATGCCTGCAGGATATCTTCCATTCGGGGTTCAACCCTTGATGCAGAGGCTTCAGCCCTCGATGGATGATGACCTCCATATTGTACCATGATTTTCGTGCAGTTTCCAAGCATTTGCCTCAGGAATAATCTGTGACTCAAAATCTCCATTTAAAAGCAACATCAACTATGGAAATAAGTAACATAACCATGTTACTGGCACCTAAAAGCAACTCATAACACATACTGGGGATCTACGGGTGAATACCCATCACCCGTTGTTCAAAGTTAGTCAACCATTCTTAGTCAATATCCTACGGTGTGCATTGTCGTTAACTTCCTCAATTTCCAAATGAGGCTCCTTATCACTCCATATGTAAACCTGGCTCTGATATCAACCGCTGTGGCACCCCCGATCTGGTAAGGTTGCCACAGATACCTATCGCTCTACCTACTGTAAACTAGTCTAAAATCTTTTATTCGGATTAAAGAGGAACCATAGTTCATAGGCATTTTTTTTTTTTAATTCAGCGCAGCTCATAGCGAAATTATAAACGAGTCTCACCATCCCTACTCCCATGACAATGATACAATGCACACCAACTACACACCAAATGAAAAGATAAAGCCGAGTCACTTTTATTCACATATTTACGATGGACATCTCGGGTCGGTACAACCAAAAAGCCAAGATTTTTAGCTATACTCGGCTACGTCTCAAAAGAGAGATATCGACCCCCTATATCGATAATGTATAACCCTCCATCTACAAGTGTCGGCTATCCCCAAAAAGTGTTAGCCCCCACCAGTCAAACATGCCATCACACCCAACCCGGTGCATCGGGCGGCAGCGGCGGCAACATTCCCAGCATCACTCCATTGCGCCAAACGTGAACAGACAAAAATTCTTGAACAACAGGGCCCCCAGCCAGGCCTATATCATACATGATCAGCACACGGACTCGCAAGAATACCAAACTAGGAATACTAACGCAGATGTGCTCTGCGCACTCAACCTCAGTGTCAACAGGTATACCATAGAAGGTACCACGCGCAACCAGTGGTAACGGCATCTTCTAATATGAAATGTTAATCCCAAAAGGGGTGAGTACAACCACTCAGCAATAAAGATCCATCGAACTACTCAATGCATCAAACAGAACACTCAAGATATCAAGAGAAGGTGCATATCATTCATACATTTGAGCTTACCTCACCATGCAACGTGCATATACCATCATGCACATGTACATATATCATCAAAACAGCCATGCATATATGTCACCGCACTATATGCATATACCACCATGCACTTGTACAAATATCATCAAACAGCCATGCACATATCACCATACAATATGCATGATTCCAATCCAACTTTTATCTTTCAATTGGATCACAACATTTTTCTTTCCCGGGACCAGTAATTGCATCCCTCATTTTAGCGCTCGCACCTAACTTGGCATCACGAAGAGCCTCCGGCACACACCTCCGGGCATCTCGAAAACTCCCGAGGACATCCGGCACACACCTCCGGGCATCCGTCACTCACCTCCGGGCATCCCGACACTCCCGGGGCATCGTCGACTCACACCTCCGACGGTATCCTCATCATCACAATTTATTTTCATATATGTACCACATTATCCACATGATGAACGGCATGATGGCAACAAAGGTCTACTTCAACTTTTGACATTACGTACCATGCCATATGATACCATATATGCAACACAATCCATTACATCACATGAAACCAATTCTTTTATTTTTCTGAAAATATATGAATGCTCGGATGAAACATTATACACAATTCCGAAAATGCTTTCAATTTAATGCCTAAACGGACTCCAAAAATTATAAAATTTTTGATAGATTATAAACAACACCTAAATGTAGTTATCTCATAAATACATTATGCCAAAAGAACTCTACAAGATTGGGTACGGTCCATGCACCACAGATTTCGAAATTCAACCAATTCTGTTTGCACAGTTTCAGAAAATATTTCGATTAAATACCCAAATGAACTCAAAAATTATGAAATTAGAATATGTGATAGACAAGACTTAAGGGCAGATATTTCATGAAGAACGCTACATCAACAGAGCCTCACATAAATCAGTACAGTCCATGCATCACAACATTAAAATTCTAACATTTCAGCTTGCACAGTTTTTGAAACATTTTCGGTTAAATAGGCAAATGAGCTTCAAAAATTATAAAATTTTAATATGTTATAGAAAAGAAATAAAGGCAGCTATTTTATGAAGAATACTTCACCAAAAGAATTTGACATAAAACAGAATAGTCCACGCATTACAGCTTTAAAAATTCTAAAAATTCTGTTTGCACAGTTTCAGAAACATTTTCGATTAAATACCCAAATGAACTTAAAAAATTATGAAATTCGAATATGTGATAGACAAGACCATAAGGTAGATATTTCATGAAGACATTGAAATCAAATTCGTCCTAGATAAATAGATATGGGCGGTTAATACCCCCATCCGAAATTTCATCATTTAATCACATACATAAAACACAGCAAGCAAGAGTAGATCAAGGGATCCACTTGCCTCCAAACCAAGTGAAACTCAGCTCGACGGCGGAGCACGGCGGCGACGGACCCCCTCTTCCTTCCTTCTCGCGCACGGGCTGGTCTCTCTCTTCCTTTCCTTCGCACAACACTCCTCTCTCTCTCGGACGGTCACTCTCTCTCTCTCAATCCACCCACTCTCCCTTTTTGGTTGAAAAGAAAATGGCATGCATCTTCATTTTTGCATGGGGGGACACTTGTTCCCAAGAAGGAGACAAGTGTCTCCCTTGCCGAAGACACTTGGAGGGAGCCATTCGGCTCCTCCTCCCCCTCCGTGCATCGACAGCCCTTCATGGGCTCTATGGGCCGGGCCTTTTGGCCCACCTTAGGTCCAACACTCTTGGGCCTAAGGCCCAAACTTAAATGGCCCATGTTTACCTCTTTAAAAAAAAAAATCCAACTTAATCCCTATTTATACAAAGTACTAAATTTCAAATTTAAATGGCCATAATACTTTGTAACATAGTTTAATAAAATCCAACTTATAAAATTCATGGCCAAAAACATAATTTCCTCATCAAATAAAATCCTTGGTCTCATATGTACATAAAGCATGTTTCCAACAAAATAATCACCCATTAGGTGCTCGGCCATTAATCTATTACACTTCTTTGGTCTAAAGGCCACAACATAGGTTAATGATACTTCCATCGCCCTTCCATAGGTTGTAAGGCATCTAGAGGTTGTCATGAAGTTTTAGGATGCCACATAAAGACTAAGTCAAATATATATCAAAAGTTAAGAAGTCACATTGAATAAATTAAAATTCAGAAATTACATTGTACATTGGGCCAAAATTCAGGAAACATTTTTGTCATTTTCCCTTTTGATTTGTGAGAAACATTTATTTTAGATTGGAGGAAAAAGGGAATTTTGATTAGCATACCAAGCCAATTGGTTCCAAAATAAATGTGATTTAAACAACCATTAACTCAAAAGATATGTCTATTTTAATGCAATTTTTTTTTTTCAAAAATATATTTTGTAGCATTTCCTCTCCCAATCCCCTCTCTCCCTCCCTCTCTCTCACTCTTTGAACCTTTCTTCATCTCTACCACTTATGGAGGGGAGGGATTTGAGCTAGATCTGTCCCTTCCCCTCCTATTTTTTTTCCTTATATTTCCTTTAACTTCTCTTTCTACTATTCTAACCTAGTTTTAGATCTAGGAGTTTGCTCTCTTGATCATCTATCTGAGAGCTTTTCTCTATAATCTAATTTTAGATTATAATTTTAATGAATAAGTGTTCTGCCTCCAATTTCAATGGTGTTCATAGCAGTTTTGGTGTCAAATTTGTGATTGTTCAATGTGTTTTAGTTCAAAGCTGACAAGGCTCGCCCTCACAAGTGTCATATATGAGCTTCTTCAACATGTTTATTGGTCTCTGTACAATAATGGTGGCAACGCCGAACCTAGGCGCAAACTTCTGAAACACAAAATCATAACAACATATGAAAATCTCGACATGTGCTTATTACTAATGATGCTATGTGATTCGGTGATCAATCGTCGATCCTTTCACTTAAATGTAGTCATAGATTTGTTTTTAAGGGAGCCTATGGTTAATTCTATCAACCATGCTCTAATGATATGCATTTGGTTTTTGGTTTGTTTTGGAGCTCTATGGGCTTACTTTATTACCGTGACTTTTGAAATTTTCCATCATGTATCATTTTGGTAATGAATGAAAATTTATTTTTAAAAAAAAAATGCAATATTTTTCTCTAATTAATGTAGAGGGCAGTGTAGCGTGATTAATGTTTGAAGAAGCATTAGGGAATGAAAATTTGTAATAATGTAGTTGAAAAAAGAAGGGCCATTGTATCCAATTTTTTTGTTTAATAAAATGTTTTTGCATATCACATGTTTTAACTTTTTTTTTTTTTTTTTTTTTGGTTCTTGGGAGGAACCGCTTTGGCCGACAATGCCCGCCACGTAAACCCCCGTGTGTCGCTAGCGGGGAAACCACCACCCCGACGCCACGCTTAACTCACCACACACGCTTCAGCCTCCTTACTTCGCAAAACTGAACCGCTCCGGTGGAGCAAGCGAAAGGATCTACCATCCACGCTGCAAAGGCCAGTGGTCATGTTTAACTTTTTTGTAGCTCAAGACTCTCGAAATTTTTATACAAATATCGACACGCAAATTCAATGATAATTTTGTTATAAGTTTTAAATGAAAAATCAATTTAGGTTTTTTAAAAGTCGAATAAATTAGTTTGGGGTAAATTTTTGTCACAAATTTATCGTTAAGGTTTTTTTTTATGATTAGTTAGAGTAAATTTTTCATAAGTGTGCCAGTTTAAGATTTTTCATTATCAAAAAAATTAATTTGGAATAAATTTATATACGTATATTAATTTATGATTTTTAAGGGTATTAACCCAAAAAATAATTTCCCGAAACCCAAGACAAATTGACGGCGCAAACGGATGCGAACTCCGCCTATTCTTAAACCCTCCTTGTACCATCGATGGCGGATCGCCGCCTCGTCCGCCGCCTCCTCTTCCGAACGCCCGGTGGCGCCGCCGCGCTCTCCGCCCTCGTTGCTCCACGGTCGCGGTCTCATTCAACTCCGGAAGCGCGGAGCCCGGTGAAGCGGCGACGATGACGGCGCTCAAGTGGGTCCTCCGGTGCTGTCCGGAGTTGCCGCGGAACCTTGTGCAGAAGCTGTTTCGCTTGAGACAGGTGATTTTTGGTGGCTTGACGGCGCAATATTAGATTTTAACATTGCTGCAGAAGCTGTAATGAGTTCATTTACTTGTGATTATTTATTTGGTGTGTTTGCTTCATGAACTTTGTGCTATTGGGTTGCTGCTTTTGTGTCTTTAGGGGAATTAAGTTCAAATTTAGCATTCTTCTTGGGTTGTGTAATTGCAAACAGCAGGACATCTACTGTGTTGTGGAACTGTTCTTGATTTTGGGTAGTTGAAGAATTGGAATTCAGTAGTTCGGTTGATGATTTCACACGAATGTCGTGACAATGAGCTGGGTATATCACTTGCTAGAAATTGAGGATATAGTGAAAGAGGCTTGATGACTTCATGGTTTGCTTGCTGTAGGTCCGAAGAGAGTTCTCAGAGGGTGTTCTCTCTGATGTTAGCACTCAAACGGTGGATTGTCGTCTTAAAAGGGTAAGGTTTTTGCGTGATGCATTAACTAATTCTTTCTTTTTAGATGCTACACTTGTCTATGACGACATGATAAAATGGACAATCAGTCTTTCTAATATTGAACGATAATGGAAGGTGGCAGCTAAAGACTCCATAAATTTGGGAGATCGAATTAATCTTCCGATCACTGTTAAAGAGTTGCCTTCAAAGAAGCAAGAGTGCCGTTGCAATTCAGAAGAAGTGAATTATGTTCATGGCATTGTGTTGCATAAGGTTCAGATGCTTATGCCTTTCAGTTGGTTACTAGATTGCACCAGTTCGCTTTAGGCTTTTCACTTTCTACTTGAACTTTGTGCAGGATGATGCCATTATTGCTGTGAATAAACCCCCTGGAATGCCTGTTCAAGTGAGCTGCTTTTCTGCATTCGCTTCTTTCCCTTATCTTGCAAGAAATGTGGAATCAAGCACTGACTACGATGATTTCTTTGGCAGGGTGGTGTAGGCATCAGTAGAAGCTTGGATGAGGTGGCCATCACCTGTTTGAAGTATGATCACCAAGAAAACCCCCGGCTGGTTAGTGCTCTGCGGAACTTTTACAACATCTGGTTGTGTAATACAAGTAGGGTACTTATACAGGAAGGAAATGCTTCTTCGATAACATTAATGGCTTATTAAGCTCTTTTGACATCTTGGTGATGGGCAGGACACAAACAAGTGCGACTTTTTTGCACTCCCTATTCCGTGAGAAAACTGTTGGAGCATTAAACAATGTCAGAAACATACAATATCCCATTTGCCTTTTCTTCCAGTTAGGCACACGTAATTTCATAGGGAACTGCTAGTAGCACTTAAAGAGTCACCTGATTCTCGAACCTTTTTTAAGGATTCTGCTAGCAGAAAGAGATTATTGCGACGGAAGTACTGGGTGATTGTCATTGGATCACCTAGGCGATCAAAGGGAGTGATTTCTGCACCACTGGGAAAGGTTGGAATGTTCTTGTGCTTCAGATGTTCTTGTGCTTCAGAACTATATGTTGGAAGCTTCTTCAATTTCTTTGGATTTGATCATCGAAGAAGCAAATGGCTTCTTCTGGAATATGATTTAGTCAACCTGTTTTATGGCGTCCTATCTTTCTGTTATTTAGCAGAAAGGGTACTTTTGTTTGGTTATTCAAAATTGTTTTGCTTGTTAATTGTCGTTTCTTTTGAGCACGAAAGAATTGGCACCTAGCCAGCTTTGACGATGTTGCATGGCACATGAGTCTTATGGACTCATGGCCAGATTGGTCTTTATTATAATATATTTTGTTATATCAGGAGAAATTCCCGAATGATGTGATAAGAAAGGATTAGGGAAGTTCACTCCAGGACTGTACTTTCGCTTCATTTTATAAATTATAATAAACATGGGACAAGCGTGACTAAAGCAGTTCAAAATAATCAGCATGTAGGCCTGGGAAATTTGCTTGCTTCCTGAATGCCTTTTCGGTGCCAACTCTTTCCTATCATCTAGACTTCCCACCGTCTCTGCTTTTTTTGTGCATAGATGTGTGTTTTATGACCATATGCCTAGAAATGCAAATTATAGTAGGCTTTCTTTTTTCTCAAATTGCTTTGTTGTTTTGCAGAGGACATGTTAAGTGTTGTCATTTTCAACCTGCTATCTGTATATTTCTGTGTAGATGGTAGTTTGATTGTAAAATTTGATTTTTTCTGCCTATAAGGACACTGGTCACACTACATCTTCTGTCAAACATTGAAGGACTTCTATATATTACTTTACTTTATTTCAGGTGCTGATGGACATTGGAAAATCAGATCACATAACCATTGTCAACGGCAGTCAGACAATCCCATCTCATCATGCAATAACAGAGTATGAAGTGATTGAGTCTCGTCATGGGGAGTGATTGATGCTGACTGGAAGGCATCTTATCAATTTGTAGAATTTTGTCACTATGGGAGTGATATACTTCCTAGAAAATGGTTTTGCCCTTCAGAAATGCGCTCGGATTGAAGAAAGCAATGACTTTCACATTTCCTATTGGTCATTAAATTTGTTAATATCATTAGCATCTGTTCTAATCTAACCTGTTTCTTGAAGTTGAGTCAGTCATTTCTTAACTGGCGCATTCTGCCGATGACCTATCTTGCCAATAGAGCAGATCCCTCTCAAACCACATGTTTAGATGCTTGAGGTCTAACTAAGGATGCGTTCCTTTTTTTTTTTTTTCCGCAAGAATATCCTTTTTCCTGGATATACTAAATAATGCTCGGCATCACAAAATATAGAAGTGAAGAAAACAAGTGAAGGGCTTTACTTGTGAACTTGCACGTTTTTCATGTTATTGTCATCTAATGCAGGCTATACGTGGCTGGAACTGTCACAACTTACTGGAAGAAAGCATCAGGTATGTTATAGTTTTCATTGCCAACAAAGAACTTGAATCAAGATTTTATCTTATCAGTTTACGTGTGCATATTTGACTCCATTCTTCCACCTTTGTCCTCAACAGCTTCGAGTGCATTGTGCTGAGGTACTGGGAACTCCAATAGTTGAGGACTACAAGTATGGCTGGCAAGCGCAGAGAAACTTCAAAAATTGGCAAGTATCAATTTCTGAAGAAAATTTTAGCAGGAAGCTTAAGGGGAGGGCTCTTCCCTTGGGCCTTGATCTGGAAAAAAGAAAGCATTTCTGATGAGCGACCTTGGCTGCATCTACACTGTAACCAAGTTCTATTGCCCAATATTGCTCCGGCTTTGCAAAATGTGCAGCTAGCTTCAGGATATGATTTGTCAGAACTGGAAATTCTTGAATTGATTGCTCCGCTGCCTCCATACATGCAAAAAAGCTTAGATGTTTTGAAGTGACAATCTCATTGGGAATGGTCCAACATTCCAGTGGATCAAGCTTGTTTATGATGATGCTGTATTCTGCATCGGATTGGTAAATCATAAATATCAGACCAGTGGCATTCTCTAGGCTCTGAAAACAGTACACTAAAGAACCATGTGAGGAGAATGCGTGCTTTTACTCAGTTAAAATGATGGTTTGGGCGTGGAAGAGCTCGAAGCAGTCAACTGAGTTTTGTTAGACTGATGGTGGAGGAGATTGTTGACAATGTTGTCTGTCTCTAGGACAAATGAACGTCGCCTCGGCAGATGAAGTT
This sequence comes from Eucalyptus curtisii, assembly GCA_017140595.1. Taxonomy (NCBI): domain Eukaryota; kingdom Viridiplantae; phylum Streptophyta; class Magnoliopsida; order Myrtales; family Myrtaceae; genus Eucalyptus; species Eucalyptus curtisii. Next base: position 13,522,980 of record CM029500.1, read on the forward strand.
TGTCAGATTGGATGGTACTCCTCAAGCAAATGAAGCAGTTAGACTAATCTTTAGCTGCATATTAACACTGGGAGAAGCTATTCCTGCGAGTTCGTTGAATTGCAAATGGGTAGTCGCCAAGATTTTTTATTATGAGCAGTTTTGGTTTCTTGAAAACTTTAGGGATGCATGTATAATATGAGGGCAAGGTAATGATTAACGAAGTTAATAGAAAGCATTAGCAAAATGATGAAATGATGAAATAATGAACTTTATATTTAAACAAGTGTAGATCAAACGCAAAACCCCAGTTATTATTATTCATGCACTAGGTGTGCAGTTGACTGTTTGAGGGGAGTGGGCAATTTCAATCCATTGAATGGAATGATCAGACTGGACTGCCCTACGAGCTGGTGGACCAGTGCTGTTCCCCGATTTCAATGCATTTGATGGCTGAGACTATTTATTTATTTTTGGATCCGAGTCCACGTCTATCATAACCGTTCATTATGTGAGAGTCCATATGACCGATGGCTGAGATGGATCTTGTCCTGTGGGGTTGGTCTAGGTAAAAAAAATAAAATCTGAATTTGATCTTAATAATTTTTTATGAAGAAAAAACAATCGTAGATTTTAATTCGAGTTTGGATCATACGTATATGGTAAAGAAGAGTTCGGGCACAACTCCTTGGAAGTCGAAACGTGGGGCAACGATTGCGTGCCGAGTGCCCTCGGTCTTCCTCTGCTCTTGGCACATTTTGACCTTGAATTTCAACATGCGTACCAAAGTAGGCATGTATTTCTATGTACATTGCGCTTTTTGTAATTTGTATTTTGTTGTCTGCTATGTTTAGGCCTCAAATATTTATGATCCAGGCCTGTTATGAGCATATTTAATACAAGAAACCCAAAAAAAGACTAACAAATATTATTTTCAGCGTCTAGAGTAAAAAATTGTTTAAATTAAATAAGGTTGCCCATGGTTGGACTAAAATGAGTGTGTTGTAATTTAAGGTACGGACATAAAAGGTGTGATATGCTCTTTAGTATCTAAAATCTCAAATATTACATGTATGGCAATTCTTGGGATTTATCATGAAAAATAACATATATCGTCCACAAAAAATAGAAAAATCCTAATGTTTTTTGTTTGGGTAAACACAAGGTACATAATTAAGAAAAACTAACGTCAAAAGTCTACAATTCCAACTTTAACACTAAGCAAAACAGAAGATAATTCTCTAGGTAAGTACAAGTAGAACTTGATATCCAATTGCTTTGCTATGCCAACATTAGCAAGTGTATTAGTAGGCCAATTGTCTTCTTGAAAAATATGATATAATTTCAACTCAAAATTAGAGCTCAGAAGTCGTCAGATATCCTTAAGTAGTGCTGATTCAATATTATCTACTATTCTCTCTTGATTAACAAGTTCTACAATAATTTTGCAGTCCATCTCAATAATGAGGTTATAGAAACCATGTTGCTTTGCGATGGTAAGTCCCTACCACAGCTCCCATAGTTTTGCTTGTGAAGACGAACAATTTTAGCAAATGAGGTAAAATCGATTAGTTAGTTGCCCCCTTCATTTTGGAATAACCTTCGGCTTCTTCAAGTCTAGAATTACCTTTAGATGCTCCATTGGTATTTGGTTTGATCCATCCCGGAGGTGGAGGATCTCAGGTGACCATAATGGGAGAAGTGCATGATCCACTTTTAAACAAATTGATCATTGGCAAAGCTATGATTTTCTTTGTGTGTGATTGGATTACTTGTACAATGTTGGAAGGAAAAACAAAGCTTTCTTGGAAGAGTGATTTGTTTCACTATTGCCAAAAAAGTTATATACTCACACTGAAAGTAATACTCCAATCATAACGGAAGTTGAATCTCCCATTGTCAGCCAAGTTGTATGGGACGAGGTTAATCCATATGTTTTAAATAACTAGACAATCTCACAAAATATGCAATATTGCTTCCACTAAAAACTCACAATGTAGATAGTAAGGTTTACCTCCCAGATTGTGAGATGTCCTCAATTCATTGGTTAACAAACGTTTATGTGACGTTAGCTAAAGGAAGGTTCTAATACATTGAGGTCCTCTCCACTTCCATATAAGGGGGTCATATCCTATCAATTTCTTGATTGTCGATCCCTCTGAGAATTTCATATGTTGGTGTCTATTGACACCTAAATTTTGGCTAGGTTTTTTACATTAAATTGCATAAGAAAATTAGGGACCAATTTAGCCCTAACAAAAATGACTTTCACATCACCTAGGTCTTAATTTTCATTTGCATCCATTAAGTTTTATTTTCAATTTTATTCTCCCTTATTTTACCTTATTTTCGGATAAATAAATTAAAAAAAAAAAGGCTTGGGGCTGGGCCTGACCCCAGCCTCCTTTTCTTTTCCGTGCGGGCCCAGGGCCAGCCCTTTCATTTTCTCACCTTCGGCCCAGCCCCCCTTCTTTCCTACTTCTTCCTTCCACATTCCTTCTTCCCCTACGTTGTGCCTCATGTGCAAAGGCTGATGACGCACGCAAGGACAAGGACGCCGGCGAGAGACTCGGCCGGATGGGACATGACTTCAATGTGCCGAGGAGCTCGAGGTAGTAGGCTTGGCCTTTGCGGATAGGGCGGTCGATTGAACGCTAGTTCAACTGAGGGGAACCCGGTTGGCACACCAAGAACTGGCAGCCGAAGCTCCGTCAACCGGCCCCCTTCTGCCTATAAATAGGGAGTTAGGCGGAGGCAAGAAAACACACACAAAGAGGCGAGCGAGCTTGACGAATTCCCCTGAGAGACATCGGGGGAGGCTTAAGAGCGAGCGAACTTAAGAAGGAAGGGAGAGAGCAAGCCGAAGAGGAGAAGAGGAGGCTAGATCTGAGCTGGTGTGTTTGGATCTGAGAGAGATACAAGAGAGAAGAGTAGATCTGGAGAGCGAAGGGCGAAATGCGAGAGAAAGAGTTCTCTCTCAGCCAAATCACGAAGACCCTCACCCCGCGTCGCTGCCGCGCACAATTGGTCGCGGCGTCGCTTGTCGTGCCTAAATCAAGTCGCGCCGTTGTTGTTCCCAAATTTCTTTAGGGAGAGCCGAGATTAAGAAGGTATGATGTCAACGCGAGACTACGACGAGCAGACACCCTCTTAATTTTTCTAAACCTTCTCAGTTAGACATCGAGTTGCACGTATCATGCGCATGTCTATGTGCTTGCCATTTTCTTTAAAAGTAAAGTGATTTATTTACCTTTTTTTTTTACTCAGCTTTTTTATTTTATTGGCCCATGGCAATTCAGGTCGATTTTTCAGGTCTCGGTTTATATGCGATGGGAAGAAATGATATCCAATTTATTCTCACCCCTAAATTAGAGCTTCTTAGATGGTGCGGTCAATTGGACCAATTTGCCCAAAAGCGCGTGAAAGCCAAAATCGGTCATCTTCTATTGTTGTTTCAAATCCTTGTTCATCCTGAAATCCTACAGGCAATAGCACATTTTTAGTGCCCTAGGACATCCACTTTTATGTTTGGTAGATTCGAGTTAACCCCAACTCTGGAATAATACAACATCACTATTAGAATACCTCTCGAGAGTAAGCTTGTCAGGCCACCAACAGGTATTGACCCGCTGCGTGGGTTAGCATGACTTTTAAGAGCTGAAGTTCATGTTATGATGCAAATTCTGCCCACTATCATTTTTGACTTATTGTTTTGAAAATCAAGCGATGAGTAAAAAAAGTGAGATTTTTCTCCTAACATTTTTTGGGTTCATCATTTTTCCCCATAAAAAAGATGCCATAAGTCCCTCAATGGCATAGGTGGTTGATCAGGTCTTAAGGGGGCAAAATTATATCAACATGATTTTAGCCGAAATATTTATGTCCCTTAATCGTTTTAAAGTAAACACGGAAAACATCATGCGGGCCTCCCCAAAAATTTTATAGTTCTAGTTATTTTCTCATCTAAGCAAATTTCGATGCCTCATGCAATTATTTGAAATAAATGATTTTGAAAATCCACTACAGAGATTTGTGGTTCGAAGATCACACATTCCTAATCAAAGCTGCTTTAACTAGATAAATTCCTTAAGAGACCCTTGTCCTGAGACATTCCTGTGGTGCGTTGGCTGGTTCCACGACAAGAGAGCTCGTTTTACTTACAAACATTGCAATCTAATCCTATTAGTTGGCCTCACCGATGCCACTCCTTATTACCCATATAGGGTAGCACGTCAGTACGGAGCCCTTCAGGAAATCCTACCGCCTCACATGATGAAGATCTCTCCACTTTTTTTCGGCCATAAAAGCTGTGATTATGCATTCGAGATTCGCATTATCGAGGATACATGGAGCAAGTCCCATTGCAAAAGGATCGGGTTGCCTGAAAAGCTTGAGGAATAGGAAAAGGCTCATCACGCCTCTAAATCCTACATCCACAACCATCGTATCCTGACAAGACTGCGATTGTTGGTTCCTGACCTAGCCAACAAAATCAGTCAGCATGAGCAAATTGAACATATGCGAAAGGGCTTGGAAATAATCTGAGTATATGTCTTAGAGCTAGTCTAAGAAAACAAACAGCTTCACAAGACCAAGGCTCCTGGTCACATATAAAATAACAGTCATGTGCCCCCTTAATGTCAATATTTTGAAAGTTTTGTCTTGTTCTTAGTCCCATTATTTATGGACTTCTATTTAATGTCTAGTATTTCGTTCTGTCATCTTAATTCCAAGTATAGATGTCAGAAATATGCTACCTACGAAATCCTCTTTTGATAAATAAAAATAGCTGGATCGTTGCCATGGGAATCTCTATTTACTCTCGTACTCATTCATATATATATATATTTTGTGATGTCGGGTAATTATGAATCGCCGACCACTAGTCGCTAGCGAATGGCCTCAAGCAATAGTAACCGATCAAAGTGATTTTCAAATCGACTTTCTAATATTGAAGATAGCATAGGACAGATGTCCATTGTCATTCGACAACTCTCGAGGCAAATGAAGTCCACTTAGGCCAAGCCCAACCCCATAACTGCTCTAGATACACTCATGACACCTGCGAATTTGCCAAAGGATGACCAATAGGACAGACACTTTGTAAGGATCATGAAGAAGCTAAGCCAGCTACAGGATCAAGATCTCATTGATCTATTTAATTATGCCATTGTTAAAATTCCAAAAGAGCTCAAAGTGCCTCAATGTGAGGGGTACACCAGTACCTCTTGCCCAAAGGCCTATTTGCAAGCCTACCTGATCCGAAGAATGATTCAATCGTACCAATCGAATCTGACTCGCCCCGCCTTATGGTGGTATATTGTAAGGAGGACTAGTCTCTTTAAGACTTAGGGGGAACTGACCAATGCTTTCCACCAAGAAAATAATGTTGACATCAACATCATCCCGCCTCATGAAGAGTCGATAGTCGCAGAGACGAAGGATAATAAGCTCTTAAGGACACATGCCACGTCAGGGAGGAGCCCCACTGCCCAGTTTGACCCGCAGCCAATAGAAGAATGATCAATTGGAGAAAATATCGATGTAGCCTTGCATGATAAAGGGACTATGGAGCAGTATCCTATTACTGAGGAGCTTCCCACTAAAAAAGGTAAGGAACCCGCGAACGAGGTCAACACTATAAAACCTATTCAAAATCGAAGCATGGTAGTGTAGCTTTGCAGGCTTACGCCAAAACCTAGAGTATAAAGAATGCCGACCTCCATCAACCTAGGAAGCGAAACTCTACCATCTCCCAGTCCCCTTGACAAACTCACGTTGGCAAAACGAAAGGCTCTACTCAAAAGGTCAGGACCAGGAGTTAAGAAAAGAAAGCCTAAGCAATCCAAGCCAATGCTCGCCATTGAACGTAGGCAAAGTCTCAGCCAATGAGCTACCACACCAAGGCTCTGAAAATCGCCCATGGTACAGTCCCGAAAGCTATCTGTATTATTTAGATGAGGTTAGCCATTCATCAAATAACTGCCTCCTACCTACGCATAGGGTCCAAATCTTGTTAAAAGGGGGAACATTTGCTCTTTAAAGCTTATCTCTCAATGGGTTGCTAAATTTGTCATCCAATCATGAGAATGACATAAAAGACTCATCCTCGATTGGAAATTTCAACCTAGAAGAAAGCAATGAAATGATCTTGAAAAAGTCTAGCCTCCCTAAAGTAGCAGAATTCATCACCTAATTAATGGAATGTCGATGCAATGGAAGGATTAGTCGCCTAACCAAGACATGGCAGGTCCATCTTGCCTCCATAGGATTACAATTCCCAGAGAAATGGGAATACCTAATCGCCATAAATTTGACGCGGCACGACATGTCTTATGTCCCACTTGCAATTTTTTGAGGTTAAAATGAGTTGGCACTACAACCGGCCGCCATTCATAACCCAAGCCTTCTAAGAAAGTCTCACGTGGCCCGCATTGCAATGGTTCTTCATGGCAAGGATCTACCTCATGAGAGATTGGAATGAGCTATCTTTCACATTCTTGCATCAATACCAAAGCAAAATTGGAACCGAATCGCTTGGCAAGGATTTAGTTCGCATTCGAAGAAGACCATTGGAGGATTTCCGAGCATATGTAGAAAGGTGGGAGGCTTTCATGATGCAAACTAACCCTCAACTGGCCAAGAAAGAAATAATGAAGCTATTCATAAAAGCTTCACCTTGCAAGCATTGCTTTTGGTTGCATGGATTGCGCTTTTGTAACTTTAATGAAGTGGTCCTCTCATGTGAATACTTCAAGTCTGCTGGGGGTAAAGAACTCAGAGGCACTTAATTTTAGGGCCAACACTGTCAACTATCAAAATGCTCCCTTTCATAGGAGTTCCATGGGTTTTGGTTGTTTTTATAACCTCATATTTTCTATCCTGTCTAATATGTTACAGTTGCATTTTCTATTCCAGTAATTTAATTTATTTTCACTCAGAATATACAATTCTAATATTTCGTTTTGAGAACATGAGGTGGTATTCCAAACCGACCCCGTGATGCTTGGTATGTCTTGTTCCCTGAACATGATTTTGGGAATGACGCTCTCTCTCTTTTATTTACAAGAGACAAAAGACAGGACATAATAGGCACAGGCACACGGTTGAACTCAAAATATACATATCGTGGTAGCTTAGGGTAGGTTAACCTGAGAATCCTCCCCCATTCTGCCTTTAGCCTCTCTTATTTTGTGAGCCATCCCTGGAACTCTATACACTCATCCTCACACATGCACAACTCTGTCTTGAGTCTTAGCAGTGTCTTCTTCGCATAGCGTACCCAAGCAACCAGACATTGTAGTTTCATTGATGAGACGTTCAACTTCAATAAGCCAAAAAGCATAGAGAAGGAACTCCTTCTCTTCCTTTGAATTGGCTATTGTCAATAGGGAAAAAATCTAGACAGTCGAGGCGATCTCTAGCCCCCTCTTCCGGATGATGACTTTAGAATCTGGAAACCTCACTTCTTGTTCCAAGCGCATACTCTCCCAAGAAGTGATTGCCATTAGAAAACTAGAGGTTTTGACTGCCCATCTCAGATTCCATGGAAGCTTGAGATACATGACTTTACCCAATGCTGCTAATGTTTATATGATCAAAGGCAGAAGAAAAAATTCCACAGAAGGAAGGTGTTGAAGATGGATCAATGACCATCGGCCACACATACGTGACCCCAATGAGAAAAGCCAATCAAAAGGAATGTTGAACCATGACCAGACAAAATGATCATCACCAACATTCAAGACATTCTTAGAGTTATCGATTATAAACTCGGAGAAAGGGTAATTTGGTATTGTTTCCAACATTCTCCCCTTTTAACTTCGCTTTTGACATAATTTCTCTGTTTCATAGAAAGCATCGAGATTTGAGGAACAAACTCAATAGATTAATTTGAGTAAATCAATACTGGCCAAACAAGTAAATGGGAGTGACCCATATCGAATTCACCTAACTTGGTGTGAAAAGACATGTTGTCCCGAAGCTAGTTCGATTAAATGAAAAAAGAAGCGCTCCATGGACACTACCAGCACCTTGGCCTGGGGGTATGGGGAATGAACTGGTCCAGACACAGCCAAGGTTCAATCCCCAAAAGCGGCAACAAGGTTGCCATGTAAAAAATTAATAATATATTTTTTTTGCTTCTCTTGATTTTGTAAAAACGGGAGGGTACTTGACCAAACGGAACCAACGGTGTAGGACTTCACACATTCCTCAAGATTTAGGATCACGGGATCACCGACCACCAAAGGTGCGAACTCAAACCAAAGCGAGAAATGTCAAACTTTGAATAATTCTCCCAAGTGAAATGGCGACCCAAATATTGTCAAAGTAGATGCCATGAAGCGTTTAGGCCTCAATTTGCATTTCTACTTTCGATCCTACTTATTGATCTATTCTACATTTTCTCCTATGTAGGGGCAAAAGCCAACGCATTAAGGATCAACTCTGACTGATTGGTCATGTATTATTTCCCCTTTTGAATAAATGCAATCCATGGGCACCCTTTTTTTTGAATAATTCCCTTTGTGTTCAAGATTCAACACGTTTACAGGGGTAATTTTGTTGAATAAATGTTTTTGATGAAATTTTCGAGTAGGATCAATTGTTTATGCTAGGATCCATAAAATGCTCCATGCCTTTTCAAAATGGATTCTGCATGATATTTTTATATGTCTAAATCACTTATGAGGTGCATCAGAATGATGAAAGGCAAGCCACATTCCATACACAGTCCCCTAACCATACACTTGTGAGATGAGCATGGAAGGTTCCATGACTGCAGGGTAAAGGGTTCTCTCGCGAATGGTAGGATAACCAAAGTAATGAGGGGCATTTTATTTCTCTACCCTAAACACTACAAGTTATCCATTGCTTACCCTCTTTGAGCCCCATACACATGTGAAGTTTCTTTCATACCCCTGTCAAGAACCACCCCACACTGAGGAAGATCAGAGGCAAGGCGACATCACAAGGTGAGAAATGGAATAAAAATTTTATTAGTCGCCACTTGCACCGATCTTTGGGTGTCTTTATTGCATATGAACACTCACGATAATTTAAGTGCCCTAGAATGACGAAGAGTGATTCTTCCTTTACCCTATACACTTGTATCTGTTATACAACCCAATTGAGTTTATAATTTCACCCTCACATTGAGGCAAAATAAGAGTTACTATCATTCAAAGCAGCATGATCTAGAGCGCTAACTGAAGATGAAGACCCCAAGAGTTTAATAGCAGTGTTTTGCTTGAACTTGCCTAGGCTAGTCCCTAAATAAGAAAAATGAAAAACTAAGGGCATGAAAAAGCAGTGGGCTTGGTAAAAGCAAGGCCAATGCATATAGATGAGAAAATTGGATTAAAAAATAAGGGCATGAAAAAGTAGTGTGCCTAATAAAAAGCAAAGTCGACGCCCTCAGACAAAAAAAATGTGAATTTAAGCAATTTGTACTCCCAAGTAAAGCTGCTGTCGTGGTTCAATTAATGGAGCTTCCATGAAGATAATATCCAATAGTGGGAAGAAAAATTGGTGACAATGCCAAGATAATCACCAACCCCCACCCTTTTATGCGTGAACCGAGCTTACGTTTTATCCCTTTGTAAAAGTCTCTTCAGACTGGGGCACTTCAATTAATGTAGGACTTCATAAGCATCACTCAAAAAAGTACGAGAAAGATTATTTCTCTCTCTTTTTGTAGGATTCTTAACTTGTAAACCCGGAGATAATCGTGTTGCATTTCTTTCATAAGCCTTGACCTTGATGGTCCCCTTTGATAAGCCGTTGACTAAGCCTGCATCACAGTTTCGACAAAGACCTCTCAAATTGGTAAAGTCGTACCGCTTGTGAGAATACTCAGACCCCTGCTGATATGATGACAGTGAGATGGTGTGGTCCTTATAAATCGTGTATTAATAGTCAAGATAAAACAGTCTTTTCCATGAGAGTGAGTGGAAAGTCCTTTCAGACTGAAAGTCCCTCATCTGCTGTTCAAGACATCCACATTCTGAATGAAGATCGTCTTTCAAAATTTTCCCAGTGGAACTTTAGTGATGCAAAACTGACAAAATCGTTATGCATGAATTCCATTTGAACTTATGGATTTACAACATGTATAATCCTATGTGCATATTATGAGACATACTCTCAGAGATCAGATATATCACCAGGTAAGCATATCTTTACCCTTATCTGCAACAAAAAACAAAAAACCTTGTGTCTGACCAAATGTCTCATTGCCCTTAAGCACCTGGCACTATTCGGGTACTCTGCCTTATTGACACTCAACCTATTCGAGTTGTCTTCAGAGTTTGGATACTTGCAACTGTTCTGGTATTCCATTATCTTTGAGTACTTGCCACTATTTAAAAACTCTCTCTTATCGACACTCAACCGACCTATTCAAATTGTCCTCGGAGTATGGATACTTGTAACTGTCCAAATATCCCATTATCCTTATGTACCTACCATAGTCTTGGTATTCTCTCTCATTGACACTCAACTTGTTCGAATTGTTCTCATGATTTAAATACTTGCAATTGTTTAGGTATCCCATTGTTTTCGAGTACCTGACACTATTCAAGTACTCTCTCTTATCAACACTCGACCTGTTTGAGTTGTCCTCAGAGTATGGATAATGATGACTGCTCAAGTATCTAGCACTGTTTAGGTACTCCCTTTCTGTGACACTCAACCTGCCTGAGTTGTCCTTAAATTCTATCATTGAATACTAGTAGCTGTTCAAGTATTCCACTATTTTGTGTGCCTGCGGTTACTCAGGTATGCTCTCTTATCACCATGACACTTGTCTTGCCTAAGTTGTCCCCAAATCGTATCATTAAATACTTGCGATTATCCAAATATTCCACTGTTTTGTGTACTTGCGGTTACCTAGATGCTCCAACCCTTTTGAGTGCCTACAGTCATCCAAGCAAGCCTCGTGCTACATTCAAAATTTATGTTACCAAGAGGTGGTGGGAGACCTTCACTAATTACCAAGAGGTGAAAGACCTTCATGAATATTCGAGGCACGTCCTCGATATTCCATATACCAGGAGATGAGAGACCTTCACGAATATTAGAGGTACATCCTCAATATTTCATTTACTAGAAGGTGGGAGACCTTCACAATGTTTAAGGAGATGAGAAACTTTAATGAATATCCAAGGTGTGTTATCGTAACTTCTTTCTCCTTGGAGGTGAAAGACTTCACGGATATCCTAGGTTCGTCTTAGATATTGCCAAATTCTCTTTACTAGAAAGTGAGAGACTTTCCTGAGTGCTTAAGGTGAGTAGTCATCCAAGTACTCATTCGATGCCTACAAGTATCTATGTATCCTCAAAGGGCTTAGTACTTGCGAATATCAAGGTACTCTTTCAATTCTTGCAAATGTCTAAGTATTCTTCAAGGTAAGTACTTGAGAATGTCCAAGTACTCTTTTGAAGCCTACGGATGTACATGTATCCCCCAAGGTTAGTACATGCAATTATCTAGGTACTCTTTTGATGCCTATGAATGTCCAAGTATCCTCCAAGGTTAGTACTTATGATTATCCATGTATTCTATTGACACCCGTGAATGTCCAAGTATCTTCCAATGACTCTTTCGACGCCGATGAATATCTAGATATATGCCCTGATAAAAGCAAGTGCTCAACAAACAAATACCCTGAGAAATGTCAGCACATACCTGAGACAAGTATCCTCCAGGGTTAGTACTTATGATTATCCATGTATTCTATCGACACCCGCGAATGTCCAAGTATCTTCCAATGACTCTTTCGACACCGATGAATATCTAGATATATGCCCTGATAAAAGAAGGTGCTCAACAAACAAATACCCTGAGAAATGTCAGCACATACCCGAGACAGGTCGGGTAATCAACAAATTAGTGTCTTTGAGAAAGGTCAGGCACCCAACAAACAAATGTCCCAAGAAATGTCGGCACATCCTCGAGACAAGTGGGGTAATCAACAAATGTGTCCTTGAGAAATGTTAGGCACCCAACAAATAGATGTCCGAAAAATGTTGGCACATCCCCAAGAAAGGTCGGGTAATTAACAAACTGGGGCCTTGAGAAAGGTCAAGCACTTAACAAACAGATGTCTCAAAAAATGTCAGCACATCCTCGAGAAAGGTCGGGTAATAAACAAATTGGTGTCCCGAAAAAGGTCAGGCAATCGGCAAGTAGATATCTTGAGAGAAGTTGGCGCATCCTTGAGAAAGGTCGAGTAACCAATAAATTGGTGTCCTCAAGAAAGGTCGGGCACCTAACAAACAAACGTCCCGAGAAATGTCAGCACATCCCTAAGAAAGGTCGGATAACTAACAAACCGGTGTCCACGACAAATATCGAGTACTCAACAAACAAATGTGCTTAGAAAGGTCGACACATCCCCGAGAAAGGTCGGGTACTCAACTTATTGCTACGAGAGGTAATTGAAGAATGGTTTGGGTCCTAGAAAAGCAGTCCCCCTACATCGACCTGACGTGCTTCAGTAGCCCGAAGTCCCCCTACCTCTATACGGTGTGCTTCCGTAGCCCAAAGTCCCCCTTCATAGACCCGGTGTGCTTTTGTAGCCTAGAGTCCCCCTTTCACTGACCCAGCGTGCTTTGGTAGCTTGGAATCCCCCTACATGGACCCAGCGTGCTTTTGTAGCCTGGGGTCCATCTTCATCGACCCGGTGCGCTTCTGTAACATGGAGTCAGGTAAACAAATTGTTGCTCTAATAGGTGACCGAAGAAAGGTTCAAGTCCTAGAAAGGCAATTTCCCATCAAGGTGACCGAAGAAAGGTTCGAGTCTTAGAAAAACAATTCCCTCACATCATCAGGTAAAATGATACCCTGATGCTTGCCAAACTCGGGGTTCGCGCCCCATATCACTCATTTCCGGTAAGTAACTAAGGTATCTTCTTATCCGTCTTAGTATGTATTATACTATATTGCCTTTTTGCATAGGACACATGGCACCAACGTAAACTATTACGATCCACTGCATATGCATGGACAAAATTTAGGTATCAATTTGTCTTTGAATGCAACTTTTACAAACTTACCTTCAAAGAAGGGTAGTTGTTGATACCTAAATTTTGGCAAGGTATTTTGCATTAGATTTTATAAGAAAATTAGGGATCAATTTGGCCATAACAAAATGACTTTCACATCATTTAGGTTTTAATTTTCATTTGCATCCATTAAGTTTGATTTTCAATTTTATTCTCCCTTATTTTATCGTATTTTCAAATAAATAAATTTAAAAAAAAAGGGCTTGGGGCTGGGCTTGACCCCAGCCCCTTTTCTTTTCGCGTGGGTCCAAGGCCCAGCCCTTTCATTTTCTCACCTCTAGCCCGGCCCCCCTTCTCTTCTTCTTCCTCCTTCCATCTTCCTTCTTCCTCTACATTGTGCCTCACATGCAAAGGCCAACGACACACGTAAGGACAAGGACGCCGGCAAGAGACTCGGCCGGATGGGACGCGAGTTCAATGCGCTAAGGAGCTCGAGGCAGTAAGCCTGGCCTTCGCGGATAGGGCATTCAATCGGACGCCGGTTCGATTGAGGGGAAGCCAGTCGGCACGCCAAGAATCGGTGGCCGAAGCTTTGTTGACTGGCCCCCCTCCGCCTATAGATAAAGCGTTGGGTGGAGGCCAAAAAACACACATGGAAAGGCGAGTGAGCTCGATGACGTCCCCTAAGAGACATCGAGGGAGCCCTGAGGGCAAGTGAACCTGAGAGGGAAGGGAGAGAGCAAGTCGGAGAGGAGAAGAGGAAGGCCAGATTTGAGGCGATGGGTTTGGATCGAGAGAGATTCCTGAGAGAAAAGCTGATCAAGAGGGCGGAGGGCGAGATTTGAGAGAAAGAGTTCTCTCTTGGCCAAATCACCTTGCCCCCGCGAGACCTCCATCGCGTCACTGCCGCCCGAAGCTGGTCGCAACGTTACTTGCCGTGCCTAAATCAAGTCGCGTCGTTGCTGTTCTCGACGGTCGCTACTCCCACGTCACCGGACCTAAGCCTTGTGTTTCCCTTGCCATTTGAGCTGAGCTGCCGCTCCTCACTGTTGGACACTCCTACTGGCTGAGTCGCTGATCTACCGCAGTTCTTGCTGCTGCTTTCACCTCATCTTTGCGGTTGCCAGTCCCTCAATGCAAGCTGACTCACTAAGCACGCTATGGCGACGGCGGTCGCTCGTCGCGGCCAGCTCCATCACAGTTCGCAATGAGGAGAGAAGAGGAGGCTGCGGACTAGGTCAGCGGTGGGTTGTATTCGGTTAAGGTTTCGTTTGCCCGAGCTTGTCGTGGTAGGCTTTCAAATCTTTGGGCTTTATTGGACCAATTTTGTAAAAATTAAAATCTATTTTGTCTCTTGGGCTGGGCTAAGAATTAAAGTGTTGGGCTTAGAGTGTTTTTAAGAGAAGGAGGAAGCTCCAAGCGAGCCCATGCTTCGTGCCCATTCGAGCCGATGGTTGACAATTCAGTCGGTCCCAACTCGAGAATTCGACCGGGTTGTTTTTTTAAAATAATATTATTTTAATATAAAAATATTTTAATAAAAAAAAATAAGAATAGTCTCTATCTCTTAAAAAAACAAAAAAGATTTGATTTTCAAAAAATTCAAAAAATCCGAAAATATACTTTTTAAAAATAGAAAAAGACCAAGAAATATGTTTTTTTTTTTTTAATTAATTTTCTCCACAAATGCATGGAAAATCATTGAAAATCCAAAAAGCCTTAGGATTTAAACAAGATTAAATACCGGAAGGGCATTAGTGATTAACTAGTATAATCAAGTTCCCGAACCTAGTTTCTCTAGTTGTGCAAGAGTGAAATATTTGTCCAAATATTTCGCTTAGTTTCTAATTGACCCATCCCAAATCAATTAGCGACTCCTATTTGAAATTGACTTGCAGGTTAAAAACTCGAACCATAAGTCATGAATTAGTAGGCTTAGGAGAGCCCGGGCTAAGCCTAATACTTAGTCAAGCCATTAACCTCTGCACGCGCTCGCACGTAAGGGTGCCCGAAAAAAGGAGGTCACGACAAGCACCTTTGAGGACGAAGTAGGAGGACATAAGCAAAGAAACAAACTCAACATGTCGAAATACCTCAAGAACTAGTCCAATTCTCCAAGAACCAATCTAAAAATAATTAAACCAAATGGAAAAAAGGTCGAAAATCAATCCGGTAAGAGAACTGGTCCAATCTGGGGAGAGAATCAGCTCATGTATGCAGGCTACATGACAAAATCTAATATGGCTGCTAAAATGGTTGATTCGCCTTTGAGTTTGGCGTGGTTGTTGGCGTGACTGGTGACTTGACAAATATAGTATTCTCACCTAAATTTTGACTATTTTACTTGTTCGTCATATAAAAATGTCAAAATTATATTAAGCATTTCATAACATTTAACAAAAATTGTTCAAAAAAAAAATTGAAAACAGAAAGGAGAGAATAGAAAAAAATGATTTATAAAATAAAACAATTCGGTTGTGGAGGGAGAAGTTAACTTTGTCATTGGTTTATTGCAAACATGTAGTAAAATTGAAGCTTTTTTCTCCCTTATTAAAATAAAAAAATCTGGAAGAATTTATCGGGAAGAAAAACATGAGCTTGCCTTCAATTGTATTAAGGGATACTTTGCTAATCCCCATATTTCGATGCCCCATAAAGTAGGCGAGCTTTTAAAACTATATTCGTAAGCAACCAATAAAACTATTGGAAGTAAGTTGATACAAGAGAATGATGAAGACGAAGAGTAAGCGGTGTATTACCTCAATAAGATGTTAATCGATATGGAAAGGAGATACACCTCGATTGAGAAGTTATGCATATCTTTGTCTACACTAATGCTCCGTTCGTTTCGCGGAAAACAACTTCCAGGAAAATATTTTCCGAAATTTCCGGTGTTCGGGTGGATGGAAAATACACGGTCAAGGAAAACATTTTCCGGTCAACGGAAAATCCTCTCTTGACATTGTGGAAAATGATTTCCTCTTTTGAAAAGAGGAAATCATTTTCCCGGCCTCTCTCTCTCGCTCTCCCGCCGCAATGGCTTGACGACGTCCTTCTCCGGGATCGGCCTCCGCCCTCCCGGCCGCTCGCCCCTTTGCTCCGGCCGGGGCGCCGCCGCCGCCGCCGCCGCGCTCCGCTTCCCCCGGCGGCTCGAAGCCGCTCGGGAGGATCCGGCTCAGAGGGAGCACCGCGGCGACGCCGGGAGGCTCGCGGGGAGCCCGCCGTCTAGGCCGCTCGTCGTGCGGTGCATTGGATTTTTCTTGCCAAGTTGTCGTTTTCGCCAAGCTCGCGAGCCGTGAGCTCGTCGGATCGCGGCGGAGCTCGCGGCTCGCCGGATCTAGCGGCGAGCTCGGGCTCCCGATCGAGCGAGCTCGAGCTCTGTCGCCAGATCCGGCGAGCTCGGGTGAGATCGGCCGAGCCTCGAGCTCGCCGGATCTAGCGGCAGAGCTCGCGGCTCGCCGGATCTAGCGGCAGAGCTCGGGCTCTCGATCCAGGCGAGCTCGAGCTTTGTCGCCAGATCCGGCGAGCTCGGGTGAGATCGGCCGAGCCTCGAGCTCGCCGGATCTGGCCACCGGGTCTTGGTCGGCCGCTGGGCAGCCGGCCATCGTCAGGCAAGAAGGAGGTGGAGGTGGCGGCGGCGGAAGGAGGAGGAAGAAGGAGGAGGAAGGAGGCGACGGCGGAGAAAGGAGGAAGAAGGAGGAGGAAGGAGGAAGGAGGAAGGAAAAGAAAAAGAAATAATAAATAATAAATAATAAAAATTTCGATTTTTAAAAATATAAATAATTAAAAAATCATTTTTAAAAAAAAATATAAATAAATAAAATAAATTTTTTGGTCAATTAAAAATATTAAAATTCAATTTTTGATCATTTTTCCCAAACAATTAAATGAGCTAACGAACGGTGGAAAATATTTTCCACTCAAATTTTAGATTTTGGCCGAACACCGGAAAATAAAGTCATTTTCCTGGAAAATGACTTCCAGGAAAATGTTTTCCGGAAACATGATATTTTCCGCGAAACGAACGGAGCCTAAATTACGTCAACAAGTTACCAACTACAATTCATGTAATTTGCAAGAATAATGTGATTATATACATGCCGACTCAGCCTACCATTAGGGGTCACATTGGCAAACGGGCGTTTGCTTTGTTTAAGATCAATTTATATATATGCCTCTTGGTGATGAAAGGACAAGTAGTCGTTGATTTTATAATAGAATATCCATGTGTGCACATTGAAGAAAAATAAAATCAAAATATAAGGCGTGTTGTGCCATGAGCTCTATATTTCAATGGGCCTTGCACAAGTAATTCTTCATATATAGGAAGCTTAATAATATTTTTCTACAGACATAAAACAAAGTTCATGTTTAAACTTTATTTTTATTGTTCCAACAATCAAGCAGAGTATGAGGCATTAATAGCAGGTTTAAACATCTTGGCCAAAATAAATGTTCATTTCTTAAAAATAATGGGTGCCTCTAAGTTATTTATTAGAAAAAGGATAAGAGAATATCAATGCCCCAATGAAAAAATCATTTGCTATTATACTTTTGCAAAAGAGTAATTGAGTAATTTCTTCAATCATGAATTGGTTTATATCGAAAGAATTGGAAACGCGGAGGCCAGTGAATTAACTCAAATGATATCGGGATATAAAATATCAAAAGAATTAGTCAAAGTCATTATCACCAAAATAAAAGTATTACCTTTAAAAGAAAATTGAGTAATGATGATTTTTTTTTTGGTCGAAGTGATGATGATCAATGACGATTTGATGAAAATCATGGTACATATATTGACCAATAGGATTGAAGAAAACCATTTATTGATTATTTGAAGAACCCCGACACCAGGGATAAGAAATTCAAAAGACAAGTAATGGAATATTTGTTATTTGGTAAGGAGTTGTATAAAAGAACTACCGACATAATTTTTTTTAGATGTCTGAATAGACAAGATTTGATGTTGGCTATGATAGAAGTGCATGAAGGAATTTGTGGCGCACGTCAAATTAGCTGTGTTGCATATACGGTGAATTTCCATTTGTGAGTAGTTCTTCCCATGATTGCATATTTACTTGGTTTTTTTTTTTTTGGTAAAGAAAAAAAAATATATATAAGGAGAAAACAATAATAGAAGAGTATATCTTGCGTGCTAGTAACTTTAGATTGCATATTCCCAATCTATCGCTTAGAGAATTGTGTATTTAGGATAAAATTACATAATTCCATCTTTTGGAGTAGATTTAATTTCCTTATATACACAGTATGAGAGTCATAGAAATACATAGTTACCACTTTTAACATTATAGACTTAGAATTTGATTCAATGTAGGATATTAGTTGGATTTTATTTGCATGTTTTGAAGCTCGTTTTCCACACTTGCTACCTATATATACACAAAAACACATGTGATCATCACATTCTCTCGCCACCAAAAAGGATCAGTGGTAGACGGCAGTTGCCTGACAGACTTTCCTCCACACCCTCATTCTTTTAGCACCATCTCTCTCTCTCTCTCTCTCTCTCTCTTCCCCTTCCCCCCCAAATTGTACGTGGGTGCGGCGGCGGGCAGTCGGTTGGCAATTGTTCATGGCTCAGGCAGAGACGAAGAGAGAAGAGAACCATGTCCTTTTGGTGTCCATCTCCTCTCAAGGCCATATGAACCCAATGTTACGGCTTGGCAAGCGTCTCGCTGCGAAATGCGTCCATGTCACCCTTGCCACAACTGAGATCGCCCACCATCGCATTGCTGCCGACCTTGCCACCGGTATCCAGCTCCTGTTCTTCTCTGATGGCCTGAGCCTCAACTATGATCGGATGACCAATCTCGACGTTTTCTTGGATAGCCTCCGTGAACATGGACCTAGCAATCTTTCGACTCTAATCAAAGAACACTACACAAGTCCAAAGAAGCTCTTATGCCTAGTCACGAACCCTTTCGTGCCCTGGGTTTCCGATGTAGCGGCCGAGTACGACATCCCTTGTGCCATGTTGTGGATTCAACCGTGTGCGTTGTACGCGATATACTATCGCTGCTTCAATAAGCTCAGCGCCTTCCCTACTCTGACAGATTCTGATATGATTGAAGAACTGCCGGGTTTACCTTCGATGGAGAAGGAGGATTTGCCATCCTTTGTGCTTCCCAACAATCCATTTGGCAGCTTCCCCAAATTATTCTCTGAACTATTCCAAGGCATGGAGAAATTCAAATGGATTTTAGGGAATTCTTTCTATGAGCTTGAGAAACATGTCATAGACTCGATGTGCGAGCTATATCCGATAAGGCCGATCGGTCCACTGGTCCCTCCACCGTTGCTGGGCCAAGATCAAGAACTTGAGGATGCAAATGTGGATATGTGGAAATCAGATGAGACTTGCATTGAATGGTTGAACCAGCAACCTCCTTGCTCAGTCATCTATGTATCCTTTGGGAGCGTTGTTGAATTACCAGCCAAGCAAATGGAAGCGATAGCCACAGCTCTGAAGAGTGCAAAGCACCCGTTCCTTTGGGTGGTGAAGCCGTCTGAGTTCTTAAAGCCAGATGGCGCAGGGCAACTTCCGTTGGGGTTTCTTGAAGAAACAAAAGACCAAGGTAAAATCGTAGATTGGTCTCCTCAAACTAGGGTTTTGTTGCACCCGGCTGTGGCATGTTTCATCACTCACTGTGGATGGAATTCCATACTCGAGACTATATGTTCGGGCATCCCTCTCATAGCCTACCCACAGTGGACCGACCAGCCGACCAATGCAAAGCTCATTGCCGATGTCTTTAAGATTGGGGTGAGGATCAAGAAGGATATTGATGAAAACATAAGCAGTGAAGTGATTGAGAAATGCATTGACGATGTCATGGTTGGGCCAATGGCTGAACAATTGAGAAAAAATGCGATGGCACTAAAGGATGAGGCTCGGAAAGCGGTGGCGGCAGGTAATTCATCCGATGAGAATATGCGGCTCTTCATGGAGGAAATTTTCAGCTATTCTCGCAAGAAAGATGATTCACCAAACCTGGAAAATTTGAAAGATGAAGGTCAAGATAAGGTTGGTGATAGTGGTGTGTAGAGAAACATGTTTGGGTTGGCTGATAGGAGATTCACGGGCTGGTTGCTAAACTTCGAAGCATTTTGTTGTCGAACTTTGTTTTTTTAATCAGTTTCTCTGCATCAACCACTTCTTATTGAGGAAATTTGTCGGCAGCGGTTCAGGTTACCATTTTCTTAAGTGTGTTTTGTGCACATCGATGATATATCTGAACCGACAGAGGACAGGAACAAACTGAAGCAAGTAGACATGAAATTGAAGATCCTTTTTTGTTCTTTTAGACTAATCGCTTGATATGCGGATCGCAATTTTTGGTTCTAAGTTTAAGTTTACTGGAAATAATGTCGTGGATGTACATGAATACGGACATCGAGACGAAGTGGCGTCTTGGTTTTGGAAGCTGGCACTGTCCTGTAGAACCTTCATATTAGAATTCTAAGCTGGGATATTTCTTCGTTTCATTAACAATTTGCCTTCGCGTTTTATATTCAAAATGCAACAGCTTTAAATAGTCGCTCGTTCGTTCTACTCGAGGCAACATCGTCCCAAATGGAATAGCCCATCACATGACTTAACTGATACTACATCGCAGGCACAGAGCGTCTCTAGCCAAATGTATGCCAACTTACACCAGCTTGACTGCTGAGGTGGTGGGGAGATGGGCAAAAGTTTTTTTGAGTGATATGAAGATGGGTGAGTGTATGGGGGTTGGATGTCGATGCATAATTGCAAAATGAGGGATAGAATACAACTATAACCAAGGCACACAGGAAGTGCCACTAGCCAAGGATCAAGATTGGGATTGATGAAGCTCACCTCCAAGGTCTACATAAATAACCAGCCAATGATACAACACTTCTGGATTGAAGAAGCTCACCAGCAAAGCCTACAAGAAAACCACTGGCTAACGATATAGTGCTTCTTTGGCTCACTACCTAGGAAAAATCCACCTTCCAAGGATACGGAAACCAAGAGTAATCCATTCTACAAGATATTCGCTTATACAGAGGAAAATCACAAATATTCATTTGTAAGTGTTAGTATGAACACCTAGAGGAGGGTGAATAGGTGTTTAAAATAAACATTAGCAAATAAATGCGGAATAAGATAAAGGAGTTTAGGGAAAAGAATAAGAACACAAAGTTTATAGTGGTTCGGCTTAGATCAAGCCTATGTCCACTCTCTCACGCTAATAGCCTTCTGCCGGATTCCACTATGCAATCAACAAGAGATTACAACTTTGAGTGCAAACACTTAGTAGTGGATCACATTATCTCACTAAGTCACTCTTTTGGTATTTCTCTTAAGATCACAAACGTTTAAGCTCACAAAAGACAAGTGTATGATCGAAAGTCGCTCAGACTTTGGAATTATAAATTCTACGCTCGGTCTCTTACTTGCTCATCGGTCCTTGATCTCCTTAAGTACTCCTCCGCTTCCAAACTAGCCGTTGGACAGTATCTTAGAGGATTGTCTTCCAATCCACCGATTGGACAGATCTGTATCAAGAAGATTTAGTAGCCGTTGAGTGACAAAAGTAAAATCCCAAAGATTCCGATCGCCCATACAAACAGAATCTTGGTTTCCATAAGTAGAGCTTCTTCGTATAGAAAGCTTTTGTCTTCAGGATCCAATTGTCAATCAAATCAATCTTGATGTAGAATCCAAACCAGATTACTAACCATTATATGTTTGGGCTTGTATTAGGATCTATCTCGTTCTGGATGTAAAGTCTGAGAGTGTTCTGTCTAAAGTAGAGTCTTGAGTCTGATAGATTTTACAATCTGAGTCTGAGTGTAATAAACTTTACAATATGGATGTAAGTTTGAACATAGTCTGCTTTCGAACATATTTAACTTTAAGCTCTGGACACAGTCTGAATAAGTTCGGTTTCAGCATAGAGTCTGTCTTCTAGTTCTTCCAAATATAGACTTTTAGCATAGAGTCTGTCTTCTGGGTCTTCATTGCATTCAGTCTGGAATTTGTTAAAGTGGGCAGACTTCTAATGTAGAATAGACTTTGACACAAAAGTCTAGCAGTCTTCAGACTTTGATACAGAAGTCTGTAAATCTTCAGAATAGACATTGACAATATCATTTACATGTTCTACCGTCTGCATAGTCTATTACTCAACTATTAAACATGTTAGTAGCCTTTGATTTATTTTGTCATCTTCAAAACATCATAAGGAATTTCCCTAACAATCTCCCCCTTTTGGATGATGACAAAACAATATCTGAATATACAGATGTGTAATCACACTTTCTAAAATATTGATAAATCAATCACCAAATTTTAGATTAAAAAAAAATAGACTGAGCATAACAATATATAGAAAAAATAATCGTAGCTCAATAATATCAACCAATCAACACATATGCATATTTATATTCTCTCCCCCTTTTTGTCATAATCAAAAAGCGATAAAAATAGTATCACGTAGAGAATATAAAGCGGTAATATATTTTGCATGAAACACAATTTCCAGAAAAAATTCAGTTTTTACAAAGTAAGTCGAATATTAAAAATATGCAATATAGCTCACTTCGATCATAAAAATCACGGATGCATTATAAAATTCACTTACCCTTTTTGTCATAATAAAACGATAATTTAAATAAGAGATTTGTTAATGACAAAAGGTAATAAAAAATGCACTAACCGGATTTTGTAGAACTTGGTAAGTTCCAACACATTTACCTTTTCATTCCTTCCATAATAATCAAGATTACAATCAATTCAAAAAGATTTTTCCATAATTGATCAATGCTCCCCCTTAATTTGTTGCCTTTTTGAAGTGATCACGATTCTTTTCCTTTCCTTTTGGATTCACGTCCTCCCCCTGTCATCATGACAATATTTGCGAATAGCACTAATTGTGGCTTGTACACATTGAGTAAATTTTTTTTTTCATTATTTCCTTCGTAACAACAATATCCATAACGATCATTTGCATTTTGAAATTCAAGGCAAAAATTTATTTTCTTCAATCAAGCTCTTCTCGAATTCAACTTGCATAAACTTAACGAACTTTTTGCATAAATAAGCTATAATGATATCCACAAAATATATAATGCCCTTTCTTCAAATAAATAAATTCAATAGCATATATAAAATGATCAATTATCAAAATTCAGAACCACTCAACCTTTCGTACGACATATTAGGGATTTCCTCAACAATTTGCAAAAACTTTGCACAAGGAAGGGAATTTCTGAGCTTTCAGAAAATAGTATAGAATCTCCACAATTGTCGAATCGAGCTTTCCAAAATCCATATGAAAGATTCTTTTGCTACCCGCAAATTCTTGTATAACAGATAACAATCTTTGCAAAAATATCACGTAATATCTTCCTTTGATTTGTGGATCAAAGTTGCTAGATATAAGATATCTTCTAAGAATATAGCAAGAATATCCATGAATATGCAATAATATATTTCGAGATCAAAGGGATTTCCTTAAGCATAAATCTCAAAAAATATATTATTGATGCATTTTGCAAAAAGAAAGTAGATATTTCTATCATGTGCTAAATTAAGTAAAAACTTGCAATGCCTTATATTTATGACAAAAGATATTTGCAATATAAATAATATATGATTCATAGGCAATCATCTAAAATCATGATAAATGTATGTAGAGATTTGCCAGGCAAGATAAAAAATATTCTCTTACCCAAGGTATATGTTCGAAATATACCATTGATTTAAAAAAAAAAAATCCTTACCAATCTTCACAGGAGATACTTTTCTAATTGTACCAAAATCTGCATAGATTCGCGATCATTCTTGCCTTATTGAATTTCTTGCAATCAACTCATTTCCTTTTTTGTATCCATCAATTTGGATCCTTCCATTTGGTTAGAGCAAAATAGAAAATCTCCATAGATAAACAAATATTCTTTCTTAATTCATCATAACAAAGTATTTTAAGAAAAGAATATCTTTTCAAAATAAATTAATATCACATAAAATATATTTTCACTTTGCAAAACATGACAAAATTAGAGAGTATAAAATTAGAAAAAATAATCTGAATTATCTCTAAGAAATATATCAAATCAATCACATATATTAAATCAAATCGCAACTCATGAAAAATAATCATGCGATTCTTCCTTCCTTACCAATTTCTATTTCTTCTTTTTCTTTATTTTCTGCAAAAACAACTCATCTTTTTTTTTTATACCCATTTTTTCTTGGGTCCATGAAAGTTAGTAGAATATGTTGTTTTTACCCAATCTTTCTTAATAGGTCTCTAGACTTTAGGACATTCTTTCTCAAAGTGTTCCGAGTCTCCACAATTTAAACACTTGAGGGCATTTCGATCAACAGGTTTTGTAAATATCATTTGAAAATGTTTCTTGTACGTAAGTTTAGGAGGTCTTTGTCTAAGTCTCTCCTTAACTTTAGGAAAATCTATTAGAGAATCACTTTCCTTATTAAAACAAAGTCTCGACTTATTATAGTAAGGTACTTGTATGGAAAGGATATGCTCTAATGTTTTAAACCATTTAAAAATTTCGTTGAAATATTAGAAAATTCTTTCTTTAAAGAATAATTTTCTTTGACAAGTAAATCTCGACTTTCTTTTGTTTCTAGAAAATCTTTTTGCAAAATTTCAAACTTTTCATTTTGAGAAAGATCTTGTTGCCTAAATCAAGAATTCTCCTTTTTAAGTTCGGAGATCCTTTTAAGAGAAGATTTGAGATTTAAACAAAGCACATTTATATATTTTGAAACTTTAATAGAAATTTTTGAATGGCTTACCTCGATTTCCTCATCAGATTCTGAGTCTGTGTCTAAGGCAGACTCTGATTCTGAGTTTGTGTTCGAGTCAGACTCTGATTCTGAATTGAGTCTTAGTCTGAATGTGCCATCAAGCATATATTTCCTTGCTCATCATCTTCTTTCATGGTTCTTTTATGCCCATTCTGCTTGTATTGTCTTCTTCCACTGAATTTCCTTCCTTTTCTACTTAGCTTTTTGAATTTCTTAATCATAAAAGTAAGTTCTTCATTGTCCATGTCATTTTTCTGAATCTGTATCATCAGAATCAGCGTTAGATATTAAAACGATGGACTTCTTACCTTCGGGATCTTCTTCGTTGATTTGTTCCACTTCGTAGGATTGAAGAGTGCCAATTAATTGATCAATAGAGAGTGGCATAATCCTCTGAGTTTCTCGGATTGAGGTCTTAACATGGTTCCAATATTTTGAGAGACCTCGCAAGAGTTTGTTGACCTTCATTGGGGAAGAAATTGGATGACCTTGATATGCCAAACCATTTACAATTTCTGTAAAACGATCGAACATATCTCCAATCGACTCTCCTGGCTTCATCTTGAATGATTCATATTTGCCGAGCAGGAAGTTTACTTTTGTCTCTTTTACACGATCAGTCCATTCATATGTAACATGAAGTCTATCCCAAACTTCTTTTGTTGTTTCACATGAAGAGATTCTGTTATATTCAGCAGGAGACAAGGCGCAATATAAAGAATAAATGACTTTTGCATCAAGCGCTTCTCTTTTGGACATCTCTGTCCGAGACATAGGAACAGGGGGTTTGGTTTCTTTGTCTTTGCCATTCTTATTTGATGTAGATGCAGCAGTAGGATTGATTCCTTTTTCCACAACATCCCATTGCAAGGGATCTCTAGATCTTAGGAATGCTTTCATTTTGTTCTTTCACACGTTGTATTCCTTCCCATCAAAATATGGTGGCCTCGTGTTGCTTTGCCCTTCCATAAGTCCTGGTGCCAAGATACTAGCCAAAGAAGATCTTTAGCTAAAAACTAAAAATACTTTAATAAAACGAGCACTTGGCTCTGATACCAATTGTGAGTACTAGTATGAACACCTAGAGGGGGTGAATAGGTGTTTAAAATAAACCTTGGCAAATAAATGTGGAATAAAATAAATGAGTTTAGGGAAGAGAATAAGAACACAAGGTTTATAGTGGTTTGGCTTAGATCAAGCCTACATCCACTCTTCCATGCTAACAGCCTTCTGCTGGATTCCCCTATACAATCAATAAGAGATTACAATTTTGAGTGCAAACACTTAGTAGTAGATCACACTATCTCACTAAGTCACTCTTTTGGTATTTCTCTCAAGATCACAAACGTTTAAGCTCACCAAAGACAAGTGTATGATCGAAAGTCGCTCAGACTTTGGAATTATAAATTCTACGCTCCGTCTCTTACTTGCTCATCGGTCCTTGATCTCCTTAAATACTCATCCGCTTCCAAACTAGCTGTTGGACAGTATCTTAGAGGATCGTCTTCCAATCTACCCATTGGACAGATCTGTATCAAGAAGATTTAGTAGCCGTTGAGTGACAAAAGTAGAATCCCAAATTGATTCTAATCCCCCATACAAACAAAATCTTGGTTTCCATAAGTAGAGCTTCTTTGTATAGAAAGCTTTTGTCTTCAAGATCCAATTGTCAATCAAATCAATCTTGATGTAGAATCCAAACCAGATTACTAGCAGTTATATGTTTGGACTTGTATTAGGATTTGTCTTGTTCTGGATGTAAAGTCTGAGAGTGTTCTGTCTGAAGTAGAGTCTTGTGTCTGATAGACTTTACAATCTAAGTCTGAGTGCAATAGACTTTACAATATGGACGTAAGTCTAAACATAGTCTGCTTCCAAACATATTTAGCTTTAAGCTCTGGACACAGTCTGAATAGGTTCAGCTTCAGCATAGAGTCCGTCTTCTGGTTCTTCCAAGTATAGACTTTCAGCATAGAGTCTGTCTTCTGGTTCATCATCGCGTTCAATCTGGAATTTGTCAGAGTGGGCAGACTTCTGATGTAGAATAGACTTTGACACAAAAGTCTGGCAGTCTTCAGATTTTGACACAAAAGTCTAGAAATCTTTAGAATAGACATTGACAATATCCTTTACATGTTCTATCGTCTGCATAGTCTATTACTCAACTATTAAACATGTTAGTAGCCTTTAATTTATTTTGTCATCTTCAAAATATCATAAGGGATTTCCCTAACATCATTTACTCAAAATTCATTGTCTTAAATTTGAGAATTTGCCTCATTATATAGAGGGATTATTATAGAGGAAATAGATTAAACATTGAAGGCAAGAAGCTACCTAATTAATTAAAGATATAGGAACTAGAAAAACACAATAAAAATCTAGGAGCTAGAAAATGCATTAAAACATCTAGAGACTTGAACTTTGACTCTTTGAAAACTACATCATGTTTAAGACTCATTAATGACACTTGACTAGATGCAAGTAATTAAAATAGACTCAAAATTTGTTTGTCTCCTTGGGCATCCAATAGACATCTTCGAAGATCGCCAAACAATAAAGAAAATTGTCTAGAACAACCTTGGATTGTTAGATAGTCTATTAGTAGTCTCGGGTCGACAATAAACTTGTGTATTGATGCCCCAGTAGTTGATTGATAACCATGAGTTAGCCAACTTGTCCATTGAAGCGACAACTTTTCCACATAACTGACATCTTCCACTTAAGTCAATCGATGAAGCCCAATGCTCTCGGATCAACCACATTATGAGTGATTTTGGTTTGCAGCTGAAAAGAGAACTCCTAAGTTCTAAGTATTAAGGACATATGCGGGCAGCAATCTAAGCCTGCTTCTACTAAGTTGGTGCTAATCGACATACAATTAGCAAGCCAAAGATTAACATAAATGTGATAAGCCTAGAAGACAAAATCATATAAAATTGGAGTGTTCATGTAATTGGAGAAATAAAGAGGACACGGCCATAACTTCATTTTCTCGACATTAAAAGGGCTAGTGCAACCACCTAGAGGGGAGGTAAATAGGTGTAAGTAAAAAATTTCGCAAGATTTAACAGAAGTAATTTGCCTTTAGAAGATGATAGACTAAGGATGTAATCAACTTTAAATAATTATATGAATCTACGAATAAAAGTAAGGAATTTAAGAGAAGAAAATTAGAACACAAAGTTTATAGTGGTTCGGCTTAGATCAAGCCTACGTCCACTCTCCCCATGACATGACCCACTTGCTGGATTCCACTATGAATCAAAAGAGATTTTACAACTTGTGATCTTCGACTTTCTCAGTGATGAGTCTCTACTGGTCTCTCATAAAGCTTTGAGCTCAATGAATGAAATAGCAAATAACTGGAAAACTTCAGACTTTGGAATTCTTCTTTCACGCACTTTTTAAACAACTGGAGAGTCTGCCTTAAATACTCTTTCATGCCTTCACAACCGTTGGCACTTACCAAAGGAATTCTTCAAATCTACCCGTTGGACAGAATCAATCAAGGAGATCTTCGAGTTGTTAGATGATTGTGATGAAAGCCCGTCAATCTTGTTCACTCATACAATCAAGATCTTTGGTTTCCATAAGTAGAACCTTCCAAGTTTACTCGCCTTTCAAAGGATCTTCATATCGAAGTAGATTCCAATAAGAATAATCAATCAAGTAGATGCTATATCCAGCCATAAGGTCTTTCAAAAACCATATGAATCGAATCCTTGAAGATAATCATGCATCTGGATAAGTCTTCATTCTTCGGTCTGGAAACTATCAGTGAGGGCAGACTTTGAGATTAAGTTCTGGCGGTCTTCAGACTTTGACAAAAGAGTATGCAAATCTTCAGACTAGTCTTTTGGAAATGTTTTGTCAACTTCAAAACAGTAAAGTAGTTTTCTCTAACAATCTCCCCCATTTTTTATGGTGACAAAACTTTCCTGTAGATTTGAAAGCTTTTAATCTGCAAAACAACACTTAAACAAAATATAATATCTTATAAAAATAAGTTGATTAGGACTTGAATAGCATCGATTTTACAACCACGGAAAACATGTTAATCCTGCAAGATTAATAACTATCCAGCCACAACCAATATCACAAACTTAGTTACTGCAAGCGTCAAAAAGATTCAAAATCAAACAGTAGTCAAAAGTCCAAAGTTCAAAATCCAAAGTGCACAAACAAATACCAAACCAAATACCAAATCAAGTAAAAATAATGATAAAAATCTGCACAAATTCTCCCTCTTTTTGTCAACAACAAAAAGTGGAGAAAATCTTGAGAAGGGTTGGGTAAAATCATGGCTGTTTGGGGATGCGAACGATCTGGAAATCCCCCATTGACTTGACAGTCTCCTCCAGCTTATTCAGAGTCTCCTTCAGCTATTGAATATCCTCACCCTTTGCAGTTTCTTATACTTGAAGCTTTAGGGCTTGTATCTGCTCTTGTAAAGAGTCTGAAGTCGTCTTGAAGGCTGTCATCAGGTTCTTCATCTCAAACTCTAAACCATATTGCTAACCCTTTAAATCCAAAAGGATATCTAGCAGTCTTTGAAAGTCTGCTATTGGTTCTGTTGCAGCACTAGGTCCAGCTGAATCAGTTCCAAGAGTCTTGAGATGTGAGGGAACATCAGTAGTTCAATCACCAGGACTAAGAGTGGATGCCTCAACATCTACTTCAAGGTATTGAGGGGCATAGACATCCCCTGGATCTGCTGGAGATACACTAACATCACTAGTAAAGATTGGTGAAGAAGTACCTCTTTTGTTAGCAACTCCCCTTATTTTTATGCCTTCAGGTGGAGAAAAGAATTCATCTTCCTATTCTTCCTCTACTTCAGCACCCAAGTGATGTTTTTCTCTTTCTTCTCCTACAATTTCACTCCTTGTCTGTTCCAAGTCATCTGACAAGGATACAACTAATGTTGGCTAAAAAGAGTCATCTTGACCCTCTTCTTCATCTTCCTCTCTTCCTTTTTCTTCTTCCTCTATTCTTCTTTCTTCTCTTTCTTCTCTTCTCTTCTCTTCTCTATCTCTTCTCTTTCTCGGTTCTCTATGTCTTCTAGCTCCTTAAAGCTAACAGAACTCCGTAAATTTCTTAAGGCGGACAGAGTGATATCGTTTTCATCTTCTTTGTCTTGCAAGATAAGGGCTCTCCTCTTCTTGATTGGTGTGCTCATGGGCTCCTTGCCCTTTCTCTTCTTTACTGTAGAGTCTTGTTTTACCTTGACAGGGGACTTCTCCTTCAGGCGCTCTAATTCCTTATTCAGCTCCTTCAGTCGCATCTTTGAAACCATTTTCAATCCAATCACCATTGGAGGTATGGTTCTAACACATAGAGAAGCGGGAAACTGAATTTTGAAGTGTCTGAAGAGTCAAGTGACAAGTGCAGAGTAAGGTAGTTGCCCCTTGTCCTTCACAACTACCTTATACATGTGCATTAAGATAGTGTGAGGCAATGAGAACTTAAAGCTAATGTTGATTGCATACATAAGCTTTGCTTCAGAGTGAGAGACATCAGTCTTTGAAGTGGATTTGGATCTTATGTAGTTGATCACGATCTTGTGAAGTAAGATATTGGAGGCAGTCATTCTAGAGTAAGAAATCCTGCCCTCAGCAATTCTGTCCCGAACAAGAGCCAAAATTGTGTGACCAACGAGACACAGCGATTAGTTGGAAACTCCCTCTTTCCACGCCAATCACATCAGCCAAAGTGTCTACATCAACCACAGATTCTTTGTCCCTAATCGTAAAACAAAATCTATCCGCATAGCTTCAACATCTTCGATGATCTTTTCTTCTCATTTTAGAGGATCTTGTGTCGCTTGCTGTGAGGAGTGACGATGTTGATAATGTTGTTGTTGATGCTCTTGCTGAGGAGAATCTTTTTCCTCGGTTAAGTCAAAGTGCGTAGGACCCTCTCGCGTGTGCTGTGGTCCCCTATTCACAATTCTAGAAGATTTCCTTTGGAAAGACATTGTCACAGTCTTTGAGGATTTCTTGAACTAGATCGTTGAAAAAGGTGAAAGCTTTTTGGATTAAACTTAAGAGAAAATGAGAGAAAGTAGGATATCTGTATTCTAGGGTTTGAGTAAGCGTAAATGGAGAAGAGGAATTTCGATGGTATATAAAGTAGGTGAAACGGGGTATACGAAACATCACAAAGGAAAAAGTAAAAACTGTATTTTTCAAAAAAAAAAAAATTGCCTTTTTCAAAAATGAAAAACCGCCATAAATTCAAAACAAAATAGGCAAGTAGCGATTCAAAAATTAACGTACCTTTTCAAAGTTTTATCCAAAAATAAACTCATATCCAATGGCTTTGTGAATATATTCGCCAACTGATTCTTTGAGTCGATGAACTGGATCATAACTTCTCCGTTTTGAACATGATCTCTAATGAAGTGGTGTCGGATCTCTAGATGCTTTGCCCTTGAATGAAGAATTGGATTCTTTGTTAGATTGATGGCACTGGTGTTTTCACATTTGATCTAAGTGCATGATTCTTCAATACCAAAATATCTTAGATGTTGTCTTATCCACAAGATTTGAGAGTAACAACTTCCAAGAGCCACATATTCTACTTCAGCTGTTTAAAGAGCTACGGTACTCTGTTTTCTTGAAAACCACGATACCAGCTTGTTGCATAGCAGTTGACATGTACCTAAAATACTCTTTCTATCTATTTTGCATCCTGCTAAATCTACGTCTAAATATCCAAGGAGAGTAAAGTCTCATTCTTTGGAATACCACGGACCTAACTTTGGAGTCGTTGCAACATATTGGATGATGCACTTTGCAGCACTTAAGTGGGATTCTTTGAGATTTGATTGGAATCTAGCACAAATACAAACATTAAACAAAATGTCAGGTCTAGATGCAGTAAGATAAAGAAGTGAACCAATAATGCTCCTATATAGCTTCTGGTCTACATTCTTTCCTCCTTCATCTTTATCTAGCTTTAAAGAACTTGACATTGGTGTCTCTGTCTTTTTGCAGTTCTCCAATCCAAACTTCTTGATGAAATCTTTTGCATACTTTTCTTAATGAATGAAAATACCTTCCTTTGATTGTTTAACTTGTAATCCAAAAAAAAAAAAAAAAAAAAGTTAACTCACCCATCATACTCATCTCGAATTCATCATGCATGCATCTAGAAAACTTCTTTCATAGATTTTCATTAGGTGATCCAAAGATAATATCATCAATATAAATTTGAATAAGTAGAAAATCTTTACATTCTCTTTTAATGAACAAAGTAGTATCTACCTTTCCTTTAACAAAACCATTTTGAGTTAGGAATTTACTTAACCTTTCATACTAGGCTCGAGATGCTTGCTTCAATCCATATAGGCCCTTTTTTAGTCTGTAGATTGAGTTTGGCTTTCTTGGATCTTCAAAACCAAGTGGTTGTTTCACATAGACTTCTTCTTGGATGAATCCATTTAGGAATGCACTTTTTACATCCATTTGAAATGACTTGAAATTTTTATAGCAAGCAAAAACAAGTAATAATCTAATTGCTTCTAACCTCGCTACTGGTGCATAGGTCTCATCATAGTATATCCCTTCTTCTTACGTATATCCTTTGGCCACGAGTCTTGCTTTGTTCCTTACCACTTTTCTCTTCCCGTCCACCTTGTTCCCGAAAACCCATTTAGTTCTAATAAAAGACTTACCTTTAGGTTTAGGAATTAGTTCCCAAACATCGTTGATGCTAAACTGTTTGAGCTTTTCTTGCCTGGCTTCAATACAGCTTTCATCAGTTAAGGCTTCTTCTATACTTTTGGGTTCAATTTCAGAAACGAGTGCTAAGGCACTAGACTCTTCTCGCCTTTTGAATCTGGTACGAATTCCTTCATCAATGTTGCCAATGATGAGATCTTTGGGATGACTTGACTTATGCTTCCAGTTACCAGTTGGTTTGTGAGTCTCCTCATCCTCTGCTTCAGTTGAAACTCCTGATTCTTCTTGATGTTGATCTTCACAAGTCTGAACTACTTCGGGGGAAGTAGACTTTTTAACATCTAGAGTAGGTTCAGATTCTTCAAGTTGAGTCTGGTCCACTTGGTTTTGCATAGAGTCTTGAAATTTGACGTTAATAGATTCTTCCACAGACTAAGTCTTCTTATTGAATACTCTGTAGGCTTTGCTTGAGGTAGAGTAACCAAGAAAAATTCATTCTTCTGATTTTTCTTTAAACTTACCAGTTCGATCATTCACATTTTTCAAAACGAAATACTTACAACCAAACACATGAAAATAAGAAACATTTGGCTTCTTCCCTTTAAACACTTCATAAGGAGTTTTCTCTAAAATAGGCCTCAAGAATACTCTGTTAATGATATAGCAAGCTGTATAAACTGCTTTAGCCCAAAATCGAGAGGAAATATTACTCTCAATTAAGAGGGTTCTAGCCATCTCTTGCAAGGATCTATTCTTTCTTTCCACAACCCCATTTTGTTCTGGAGTATATGAAGAAGAGAAAACATGCTGGAAACCAGATTCATCACAAAAATTTGCAAAGTCTTGATTTTTAAAGTCACCTACATGGTCTATTCGTATGCTTGAAATATCATATCATTTTTTATTCTGAACCTTCTTGGCAAATTTTGAAAAGTAAGAGAATGCTTCAGACTTACTTGCCAGGAAGAATACCCAAGTAAAGTGACAGTAATCATCCACAATTACTAGGCAGTATCTCTTTCCACCAATGTTTTGAGTTTTGGTTGGTCCAAAGAGGTCCATATGCAGAAGTTACAAAACTCAATTTGTAGAAACTTGATTTATAGGTTTAAAAGAACTTCTAACATGTTTTCCCAAAATACAATGCGTGCATAATCCAGACTTTTGATAAGCCAAGTTGGGCAGTCCATGAACAAGCTTCTTGGAGGAAATCTTGGCAATCTGCTTCATGTTAACATGACCAAGCTTTCGATGCCAAAGATTTGCTTCATCTTGAATAGAAATTAGACACTGAGAGCTCTCTGGTTTTATATCCATAAGGTAAATATTTTCATGTCTTCGTCCAGTGAAAGATTGAGAAAAATCTTTACTAGTTCCTGAACAAATGCCTTCTTGGAAATTAATTTTGAATCCAGCGTCGCATAGTTGACTTATACTTAGTAGATTATAATTTAATTCTTTCACCAAGGAGACATTGTTGATTGTGAGACTTCCAATCTTTACAGTTCCACATCCAACAATTCTTCATTTGATGTTTCCACCAAAAGAAACTTTTTCACCATTTATTTGCATAAACTCTATAAAATAACTTGAATCTCTTGTCACGTGTCTCGAACAGCCACTATTCAAATACCATTTGATCTTTTTCTTGATAGTGACCTGCAATCATAAAAATAACTCAAGTTTTCTTTGGTACCGACATTTTCTTGGATCTAGGGGAGTTAGTATTAAATACAGTTTTCGTCCAATCTCTCTTAACATATCTCCAAACCTTGGGACATTCCTTCTCGAAATGTTCTGAGCTGTTACACTTTGAACATTTGAGAGCACTTCGGCCAACAGGTTTTACAAAAGCTTTTTGAAAATGGTTTTTGTAAAATGTTTATGTGGGTCTTTATTTGATTCTTTCCTTCACTTTTGGAAAATCAATTAAAGGAATGGTTTCCGGTGTCATTCCCAAACTAGATTTGTTGAAATAAGGTTTTTGTACTGAAAGAATCTTTTCTAACTTCTTAAATCATTTGAAAACCTTTTTGTGATATTTGAAATGTCCTCTTTCAAAAAAGTATTTTTCTTTGAAAGGGAATCTACATTTTCCTTTAAATCAACAAAGCTTTTGTCTAGATTTTCAAATTTTTCTTTTCAAGAAATTTTCTGTTGCTTCAATTTAGAATTCTCCCTTTTCAGCTCAGAAATCCTTTTAAGAGATGTTTTGAGGCGAGACGAGTTCATCTATATACTTTAAGACTTTAGCAGGAATCTTTAAATTACTAACCTCGACTTCTTTGTCTGAGTTTGAGTCTGAATCTGTTTCAAAGTCTGAGTCTGATTTTGAATTTGCCATTAAACATATGTTGGCATATTCTTCATCACTTTATTCGCATTCTGTATCACTCCATGTCTCTACTTTGAGAGCCTTTTGAATTTCTCTGTTTTTCTTTCCTTTTTCTTCAACAGAGGACAGTTGGGTCTGATGTGCCCATTCTTCTTGCATTCAAAGCAAATCACATATTTGTTAGTTTCATTGTCCTCATTTGATTTCTTCGAAATCTTTGAGTGCTCTGCTTCTTTCAATTAAACCTTCTTCTTTTCTTGTTCAACTTCTGAACTTCCTTATCATGAGTGCTAGCTCTTCATCGTCCAAGTCGTCTTCTGAATCTGTAATATCATAATCATCGTTAGATTTTATGGCAATCGACTTCTTACCTTTAGGATCTTCTTCCTCATTGATTTGCTCCACTTCATATGATTGAAGTGTGCCAACTAATTCGTATACTGGAAGAGGCATGATCCTCTGGGTTTCTCTTATTGAAGTCTTCACGTGATTCCAGTCTTTGGAGAGTCCACGCAGCAATTTATTGACCTTCATTGGTCCTGAGATTGGATGTCCTTGATATGCTAGACCGTTTACAATCTCCGTGAAACGACTGAACATGTCAGTGATGAATTCTTCTAGTTTCATCTTGAAGGCTTCATACTATTCGAGTAGTATATTGATTTCTGTTTCTTTGACTCGATCAGTTCCTTCATAGGTAATATGCAACCTATCCCAGACTTCTTTTGTTGTTTCACAAGATGAAATTCTGTTATACTCAGTAGGAGATAAAGCATGGTATAAAGAGTAGATAGCTTTAGCATCAAGAGCTTGTCTCTTGGTTATTTCTACTTGTGTCATTTCACCAGCATCTGCAACATCCTTTCCTCTTTATGAGATTGATGTAGCTTTGGGAATGATCCATTTTTCTACCACATCCCATTCCAGGGGATCTTTCGATCTCAGGATTGCCTTCATCTTGTTTTTCCAAACATTGTATTCATTCCCATCGAAGTAAGGAGGTCTGGTGTTGCTTTGGCCTTCAACCAAACCTGGAGCTAAAATACTAGCCATAAATCTTTAGCTTAAGAAGTAAACACACTTCGATAAATAAGCACACAAACTCTGATACCAATTGAAAGGGCTAGTGCAACCACCTAGAGGGGGGGTGAATAGGTGTAAGTAAAAATTTTCGCAAAACTTAGCAGAAGTAATTTACCTTTAGAAGATGATAGACTAAGGACGTAACCAGCTTTAAATAATTATATGAATCTACGAATAAAAGTAAGGAATTCAAGGGAAGAAAATTAGAACACAAGGTTTATAGTGGTTCAGCTTAGATCAAGCCTACGTCCACTCTCCCATGTTGACAGCCCACTAGCTAGATTCCACTATGAATCAAAAGAGATTTTACAACTTGTGATCTTCGACTTTCTCAGTGATGAGTCTCTACTGGTCTTTCACAAAGTCTCACTAGGAATTTCTCTCTTTTGATACAACTTTGAGCTCAATGAATGAAATAGCAACTAACTAGAAAACTTCAAACTTTGGAATTCTTCTTTCATGCACTTTTTAAACAACTGGAAAGTCCGCCTTACTCCTTCATGCCTTCACAACCGTTGGCAGTTACCAAAGGAATTCTTCCAATCTACCCGTTGGACGGAATCAATCAAGGGGATCTTCGAGTCATTAGATGATTGTGATGAAAGCTCGTCAATCATGTTCGTCCATACAATCAGGATCTTTGGTTTCCATAAGTAGAACCTTCTAAGTTTACTCGCCTTTCAAAGGATCTTCATATAGGAGTAGATTCCAATAAGAATAATCAATCAAGTAGATGCTATATCTAGCCATAAGGTCTTCCAAAAACCATATGAATCGAATCCTTGAAGATAATCTTGCATCTGGATAAGTCTTCATTCTTCGGTCTGGAAACTGTCAGTGAGGACAGACTTTGAGATTAAGGTCTGGCGGTCTTCAGACTTTAACAAAAGAGTCTGCAAGTCTTCGAGACTAGTCTTTTGGAAATGTTTTGTCAACTTCAAAATAGTAAAGCAGTTTTCTCTAACAGACATCACGTCCATTGATTCTCTTCGTTGATGACTAGAGAAAAAAAAAAAAAACCCTTGTCCTTAGTCGTACGTTTGAAAGAATAACATAATTGCTAGGTTAAAAGGCGTTTGATATCACTTTCCTAAAGTGATGATATCGTCCAACTTAGCACCTCAAACTCTTTCAACATAACTAAGCCTCCAACTCATTTACAATTACTTGTTGTCAAAGAAGATTAGTACTGGCTTCTCTTTATATGCGAGGCAGCGCATGAAAAGAAGCAACAGTAAACTAACAATGGAAGTCACAAAGCCAAATAAAAGGTAGACTTTTACGGGTGGAACGACGAACAAGAGAAGAGGGAATGACTAAGGGTAAAGGATTTGTGGACGGTCAAGCCATGTCAGGAGTTGCCCACGTGGTATCACTAGAGGTACTGGCGTCATGATAAAGAGAAGACAATAGATGAAGGTT
Source organism: Eucalyptus curtisii (assembly GCA_017140595.1). NCBI lineage: Eukaryota > Viridiplantae > Streptophyta > Magnoliopsida > Myrtales > Myrtaceae > Eucalyptus > Eucalyptus curtisii. The sequence continues at coordinate 13,560,325 of CM029500.1, forward strand.
CAAAAGTAGAGCCAAATGTGTCATCTTTAGGGAATAAATCAAGTGAAGGATTGATAAAGAAGGCAACGGTAGGAGAAGATTTGAAAGAACAGAGAGATGAAAACAACTTTTATTCCAAAAAGTAACTAAGACGAGATACACAAAGATGGTTGGAGACAAAATCCCAATATCAATGCCCTTTGTGCTCAATACCATAACCAAAGAAATAACATAGATGGCCTTGAGGTTCATATTTCGTGCGATCATTTGATAGAAGATGCAAAAATATAAAAATGAAAATAGATCTGCCAAAGACTCGAAGAAGAATATAATTAGATACGGTATCATACAAGTGCCTTTAACGAGTGATGTTGCCTATAATGGGTGACAAAGAGCGTTGATGGTGTACACAACAGTAAGAGGCTGAGATTGGACGAGTGAATACAATATTTAAGATTTGCCTATGTTTACGCTCTACTATATCTCTATATCACATGCCATTGCAAGCACGGAAATCTTGATATCTTGAACAAATTGTGTTTTATCATGGTAATAAAATCATAGTCAGTATGGACAAGTTCAAATTAGTTTTTTAAAGATAATGCCATAACAATAATTATTCATCACAAAATAGCAAGATCATCTTATAGTGAGAGTTGGAGTTGGTTGCCAATGTTAGAGTGAATCAGTTCAAAGAGAGCATAAGGGATAGATTCATGAGGATTAGATGGTAAAGCATTATGTTTCATCAACTTCCATGGCGAGCAGTCAAAATGTATATTGTCAACGGAAGCTAAGTGATCACGTCCAGTTAGAGTGTCTAATTTAGAGAAAGAAGCATGACTAGCTTAAGAGTGCCAAGTTTTCGACAACATTATGATAATACAATTAGAGAAAGATTTCAAAAACTTTAAGGAGACAAGCTTAAACAAGCATCCCACTTGATAACTTGTCCCAATTATTTGTCCCATTCATATATCCTACACATGACAACAATAAAAAGAGAAGCTAATGTCAAAATCAAATTTGCATAATTGTCCCACATATACTAAGACTAATGAGAGTTTAGGAACCTAGAAGGTGTTAGGTAAATGTGGACATTGAAATGTGTCCTTTATGATTGACTATCATATGTGACTTTCGGTTGTATGAATAAATCGTGCGTGTGAAGTAAGTGATTTTGACTTAAACAAATTAGAATTGAAAGTCATTGCAACACAAAGAATCAAAGAACCATGTGGAATGACAGATAAAGCATAAGTGCTGGGGCCGTAAGAGCTTAAGTTACCAGATTCTCAAAGAATGGAATGAACTTCCTATAAATATGGGGTAAAGTACCATCAGGAAGCCATTTATGGTAGCAGCAGTAATAGATGGCGGTGTAAGTGGACCTTTTGGTTTAGTATTAATTATCCTAGGTTGTAGTTGATGGCTATAGATGCTAAGTGACTGCGTTGGAGATGCTACCTACAAAAGAGTCTATTCGATGAGGAATAAGTGGGGTGGCAAGCGCTGCATATGTAGCTATGTAGACAAAAAAGTAGTGCACCGCACCTTCAAAGTGGCAAATCAAGTCTCCTCAGTCAGTAACTCCAAGACAATTGCCTTAAACGAGATAAATGATCTCTATGAAGAAGTGATGCTCACACAAATTCAAGCCCATCATTAAGTGCCACCGAATTTTGCATGGCAAGCACATAATTGCAATATTCAGCAAATTTATGAGCATCAGAATATACATCACGTTATTACTCCTATAAGGCTAACTAATCCTAGATAGCATGTATGAAGGATAACAATCATTAACAGCAAACCCGTCTATTGATGCATAAGATGTAGATTCTCTAACGGACGATACGGATGGCCAATATTTGTAGTAAAATCTTAGCTCGCGAGCAAATCTCACGCTTCCTTTGAAACATTGATGTCCAAATAGAAGTCTGATGGGTGGAATCGAAGTGTTTTGGAACCATGTTAGTGTCCAATAATCCTTGTTATCCCACTCTTTATATGTGCAACAAATTGTCCCGAGTCTAAATAGTAGTTTTAGTAGGCTCATGATGTCACTTGTAGTAGTCAAAATGATCTGAATGAGCAGTGAAACTTCCAATTCATCCATTTGTGCACTTTACCAATGAAAAATAGTAGAATGAATAAAGAATGTGAAGAATACATCACCATTGAGGACAAATACGGAGAAAATAAGGCAAGAAATAGATTCAACACGGTGAAATTCCTCATGAACTAGTCTAATTCTCCAAGAACCAATATGAAAATAATTGAAACGAATGAAAAAAAAAAAAAGGACAAGAATCAATCTAGTAACCAAATGTCCAGTCTGTTGAGGAAAGATCGGCTAACTTGTGCGGGCTACTTGACAAAGCTAATGTGGCTGCTGACACGGTTGATTCGCGTTCGAGTTTGATGTGGCTACTAGTGTGACTGGAGACTTAACAGATGTTGATTAATATGATGTAGCAAACGATACATGCAATGATGTGGTATATGATTAGGCTACTCGAGCTGACATTCGGTGATACTTGTGTAGAAGCATGTAGTGTGTGAGAGGCGTGTAGACCCCAGATGCAATGGCACATGGTGATGCATGTCAATGCTTGCGGCGAGCGGAACACGATGAAATTTCAAGATTTGGCTAGCACCTAAAGGTGGTGAGCTTGGTGAAAAACGAATGCCAGCGCAGCCGACATTTTTACAACCATCATGTTAAATGACTAGGTGGCCACTTCCTAAGAAATTAAGAGCTCCAATGTCAAGGAAAGAGAATTGCAAAATTCACGTGTTTCACAATGAGAAGTAAATTAGGTATTTATAGGTCTTACAAAATGATTGTATTGCAACATTAATTATGATTATGCACAATCAATATAGATATGGTGAATGAGGGAGATATGGAGAACTAACTAATTATCTCAAACAACGTCTACTTGATTTTTTTTTTAAGGGATAAGGATGCTAGAAACCTCAAAAATTGTTCTAAAAATGGAATTGAGTCTTCAAGCCTTCAAAAAATATAATTAAATCATTAAATTTATCAAATTAATGCAATTAACTCCCTCCGTTCACTCTAGCAAATTTGTCTAATAAAAAAATGTCAATTTTGCTTTTTTTATATCATTTTCTTAAGACACGTGGTGCCAATGTGAAGCCCACGAAGCACCACATCATAAAAAGTAAAAAATTAAAATTAAAATTAAAATATTTAAAAAGGATAAATAAAAAAATAACAAAAAAATTAAAAAAAAAACAAATTTTAAAATAATTCTAAAATTTAGGAAAAGCAACTTGGCCCCGCTCATGCACTCGCTCACATCAAGCATGGTGACCAAATCCACTGGCGTAGTGGCACGGCAATCCTTGTGCCATCGGGCTCCAAGTCTCTTTTGCTTCACGAACTAGAGAGCTCAATCAAGCTCGGCCATCCATGACAGCTAGTGTGTGAGCTGACATGGCTGTGGAGCATGAGCGGCTTCAAGCTGTCCTCTCAAGCTGTCCTTTTCGAGAATATCTTCTAGTTCAGATCAAGCAAAATGAAAAGAAGAAAGAAAAGAATCGTGACTATTGGTATGTTTTAACCAATGCAGAAGATGAACTTGATTCAAAATGGTGACTGTTTTGGTTGCAGAGTTATTGCCGAATTTGCTCAAACAATTTGAAGGTGGTTCAGGGCGTGGCTATCTACACAGTCGAATGCGGACATAAATTCCACTTCGTATGTTGAAGAGCAAGGCCTATCTCTGCTCTTTCTCACATTTTTTTTGGAGTATTTTAGCAATGACTACGAGACTCTGGCTTATGGGTAGTTAGGTAAAATGTGTTTTTCTTTTAATATAAAAAAAGAGCAACAAAAGATTTTGCAGTTGTGGAATAAAGAGAGAACACGTTGTCTATGTCTTCACCGTTCTTACAAAACAATGTCAGTGAAAGATGATTATAAATAGGTAGCACCCCTCTTCCCGAAGTATGCGGGTACAAAGAGGAAAGTAGTGAAGTGAGAGAGTTATCTAGTGTGTGTGGTGTTGGGTAGTGAGGATCATATGTGAGCGGGGTCTTCATAGAGTGTTGTAGTAAGTATCAGTGCATGTTAGGGTAGTGGTGTTATCTACTCGCTGCTGTAATAATAAGAGCGTTTATTGTAAATTAGTTTCCACTTGATCCTCTACAAGTGGTATGCCTTGGGCCGAGGACCATATCAAAGCAAGTAATCGATTCTGAATCCAGTGATCGAGATCGTCGAGCGAAAGAGGAGCGTATGTCATAGTTATGCTAGTGGACAATTCGAGATTGTGGAGTCGATTTGGCACAAGGCTTATTTAGTATAATGCTGGGCATTACAGCCAAGTTATGATGGCAAATTTCTAGAGCTCAACGAACGTCATCGAGAAGTTCAATAGCTCCAATTATCATAATTGAAATACCCGCATGCAATATTACTTACTAGGTCAAGACTTGTAGGGTATCATAGTTGGCGGCAACACCACACCATCCACAAAGGATGGTGAGTTAAGAAAATGAAATGTCAAATTGGGAAAGACTCTTGACGTTCTTGCTATGATTGTTGAAGATTAACTATTGTAGCACACAAAGAGCACGAAGACCTCAAAGGAGGCCCGGGATAACTTGGTAGTATTGTTCACAAGGTCAAACAATGCCAAATTGCAAATGTGAGAGAACAAGCTCCTCTCAATCTCACAATAAAACATGATGGTAAGTCAATATTTTTCAAAAGTTCAATTTATTTGTGAAGAAATTTCAAAGTTAGATCCTCAAAATGCCATCTTTGAGACAACGATGAGCAAAATAATAATTCACGGGTTGAGGCCAGATGTGACATCCTGAATTTCAGGTTCTGTTTTCAATTGAATGAATTGGGCTTTTCATCGACGCGCCTATAGTTCTATTCTCTGAGCTGATCACTCACAAGATAACTAGTTTATTTGGTGAAAACGTTAAGGGATTTTAACGCAATAGACTTGAGAATTCGACCAGGAATCGACTACTCAACCGTGCTAGTCTACAACGGCCATTACGGCACAGTTAAAAATCGACCAGAGATCATAGATAGGTCGATTCGACTGAGATGTGTGATCAAAGTGTGGGTGAATCTCGTCGATTAGCACTAAATTGATTTTCGAGTTACTTTGGTACCATGTGCCCGTATTTGAAATCTTGAGATTCTCATGACAACTGAGAGTCGCCAATGTATCGGAAAGGTACATTGTGGCTCGAAAATAATCGACCACGGGTCAATTGCACTAAAAAATACTAAAAGCTACCCGGTAGACTAGGTCACGCTAAAATCACGCCAGATTGAAATTAACTGCAAATTTGAACCCGATTTCAGAAATTGAAAGTTCTGTCATGTCACAATTCACTTTAGGACCGTCGACTCATCCTCCGAAGATTTTTCTGCAAACCGAGATTTTTGGTGAAATTTCAAAGTAGGGCCATTTTTTATTGGAAAAATCATAGGACCATTTTTTTATTGCATTTTTAAGATTCAAGTGGGTTCAATTAGTGAGGAAAAATGTTAATTTGGTCAAGGACATCTTGGTTGAATTTATGGGGATCGAATTGAGTCAATTTAAGGAGAAATTGAAGTGGAATTGGGGAGGATTGGCCAAAATTCGTAAGCCAAGGGGTGTGCAACATTCTGGACCACTTGGGATTAGTTCTAGGGGGATTTTTGTGTTCCAAATTGGCTGAGGAAGACAGCCAATTGAGGTGAGGCCTTGCTAATGGAGATAGAGATAGAAATGTGGACTTTTAATGCCAATGGGACCCCTCTATCTTCAGCTAGCTTCTTCTTCCTCCCAAGCCTCACTTTATCCATTGTTGACACTTTGAAGCTCCAAAAATTGCCGTCGCACGCCTACTCGAGCCGCGAGCTCCTCCACTCGTCGCTCGAGCCCGTCTCGCCCGGCCGCTCGTCCCGTAATTCAACGCCTCAAGTCTCGTCCAGTGTGCCCCGAGCCTCCGGGTCGCCGTAGGGCTCGGTGAAGCCCCATCGGCGCCGTCCAACGGCCGCCGTCGCCCCTGCTCGCCAGCTGCAGCCGCATCCACTGTCCTTGTCGTTTCCAGCCCCATTCCAGCTTGCTCGATCCATGGATAGAACCGAGAAGCCCATCCGGCCGTGAGCCTTTATGGGCCATTTCGGGCCTCTTTCGAGCCTTGTTTGGTGTCAACGCTTGGAGGTTTGTCACTCGTCTCCACGTCGCCATCACCATGGACTCACGGGATCGTTAAACCAATGAGTTTACTTGCTAAACTATGCTTAGGTAGTTAATGATGCTTAAAAGTTGATTATTTTAGACTAAGTGTGGTTTAAGTGGTTAGTTAGAACGGATTAGCGATTTAATTATTCGATTTTGTATGTTAGGTGATTAGAACGGCTTAATTAGGGACTAGATAAGTTGTACTATTTATCTAGATTGCTTCGGAATTTTGCCAGGTCCGTTTCGGTGTTTAATTAGGCATTTCTAGCCTAAGTTTCTATTTTTGGTAATTAATTGCATTTATTTAATTATTTTTGGTATTTATTTAATTATTTATTATTTTCCAGAAAATATACCAAGATAGCCGGTGACTGAAATTTTGTTCGATTGCGGTGGTGTACTTGGTTTATTTAATTGAGTGCTAATTTGTGCAAGTTGAGTGGTAATTGTAATTTTGGGTATTTATCCCAAGATTGTGTAATTTCGATATTTAATCAGAAAATACCAGGGTGTTGGTTTTTAACGCCAAAAATGTTTTTAGGCACTATATAAATAGTAGGATTTTCTAAAAGAAATATATTGCATTTTTGGCTCAAGCCGACCGTATACCCACACGCGATTATTTTGATTGGGTATTTTTAACACGGTGAATCGTCAGCTTGTGAGAGTATTGTATGTCAGCTGTTAAATTGTCAGCTTGTGCGAGCATTATTGTATGACAGCTTGTGAGAGTAGTATACTATATCAGCCTATGAGTTTTGATATGTCAACTTGTGAGAGCAGTATACTATATCAGCTTGGGTGAGCTATAATCTATATCAGCTTGTGAGAGCTATTACCATCTATTTCAGCTTGTGTGAGTAGTGATTGTATCGATTGAATTTATAGATGGTATTGATTGCACCGAATTGAATGAATTTGATTGATCAATGGTTTTAATTGAATTGATTGGTTGAGTATATGAATTATATTGACGTGCAGGAAGGAACTGAGGCAAGGTAAGTCTTCTGTCTTGTGTGTGTATAGACTGCCTTTATGCGTATTTCCTTCCTAGTCGGAGTTTAGGAGGTGAACTTACTAAGACATTGTCTCACCCCGTCGTGGGCTCAACATTTTTAAGTTCTTAGATGGTGGTTCCTCCAGAACATTTTGGCCAGCCCAAGAGGGTCACGGAATAGGTCACCCAGATTCCTCTTCCCGGAGGCTAAGGAGCCTGGGTCTATGAACTCGTGAGGACCATTGTCTGGGTCGATGCGGGTCTACCTCAGAGGATACCCCATCAATTTAGAGCATGTTATCGTCGCGGGCAAAATGGACCTAGAAAAGGTCCCCTATAGGAATCTGAGGTCCTAGTGTCGGTGTTAGAAATCACTTTTGGTGACGGTACAGCTGACCCTCCTGGTGGTGCAGTGGTGGACCCAAGTCCCCAGGAGACCTCGGACTTTTCAACTGGGGGTTCGAACGCCTAGAGGACTTGTAGACTTTTATGCTTGAGTAGACTTTTGTCTATAGACTAGTATTGTATATAAACTAGTCGGTTATGTATAAAGGTGTGTTGTGGTTGTGCAATTGTGGTCTTGCTTTTCTATCACATCTTTGTGCTATCGGGATTTATTTATACGCTTCCGCATGTGCATTAAAATGAATAAGTCGGGGATGCATTTTGGGACGTCACTGTTAGAGAAAACTCCATTACTGTTTTGAAGTTGACAAAACATTTCCAAAAATTCAGTATGAAGACTTGCAAACTCTAAAGTTATAATCTGAAGAACTCCAGACTCTTTTGTCAAAGTCTAAAGACCGCGAGACTTTAGTTTAAAAGTCTGCCCTCACTGACAGTTTCCAGACAGAAGAATGAAGACTTATCCAGATGCAAGATTATCTTCACAGTTTCAATTCGTATGGTTTCTAGAAGACCTTATGGCTAGTTTTAGCATTTACTTGATTATTGGAACTTACTCGATATGAACATTGTTTAGAAAGCGAGCAAACTTGGAAGGTTCTACTTATGGAAACCAAATATCCTAATTGTATGGGCGAACAGGATTGACAGACTTTCATCACAATTATCTAACGACTCAAAGATCCCCTTGATTGATTCTGTCCAACGAGAAGATTGGAAGAATTCCTTTGTAAGTGCCAACAGTTATAAAGGCATGAAGGAGTATTTAAGGCAGACTCTCAAGTTGTTCAAGAGAGGGTGCGCGAAAAAAGAATTCCAAAGTCTGAATCTTTCCAGTTACTTACTGTTTCATTCATTGTGCTTAAATTTGTATACAAAAGAGAGAGATACTTAGTGAGACTTTATGAGAGATCAGTAGAGACTCATCACTGAGAAACTCAGAGATCACAAGTTGTAAAATCTCTTTTGATTCATAGTGGAATCCAGCCGGTGGGCTGTCAACACGGGAGAGTAGATGTAGGCTTGATCTAATCCGAACCACTATAAACCTAGTGTTCTAATTATCTTTCCCTGAACTCTTTACTTTCATTTGTATATTCGCATATTCATTTAAAGTTGATTACGTTCTTAGTCTATCATCTTCTAAAAGCAAATTACTTCTACTAAGTTTTGCGAAAATTTTTATTTACACCTACTCACCCCCCCTTTAGGTGTTTGCACTAGCCCTTTCAATTGGTATCAAAGCCTATGTACTTATTTATTCAAGTGTTTTACTTCTTAAGCTAAAGATATATGGCTAGTATTTTGGCTCCAGGTTTGGTTGAAAGTCAAAACAACACCAGACCTCCTTACTTTGATGGGAATGAATACAATGTTTGGAAAAACAAGATGAAGGCATTCCTAAGATCAAAAGATCCCCTGGAATGGGATGTGGTAGAAAAATGGATTATTCCTAAAGTCACATCGACCTCAGAAAGAGCAAAGGAAGTTGGAGTTGTTGGCGAAATGACACAGCAGAAATAACCAAGAGACAAGCTCTTGATGCTAAAGCCATTTACTCATTATATTGTGCTTTATCTCCTACTGTACTGAGTATAATATAATTTCATTTCGTGAAACAACAAAAGAAGTCTAGGACGGGTTGCATGTTACCTATGAAGGAACTGATCGAGTCAAAGAAACAGAAATCAACATCTTACTCAGATGGTATGAAGCCTTCAAAATGAAGCCACGAGAATCTATCACTGACATGTTGAATCGTTTCACGGAGATTGTAAACGGTCTAACATATCATGGACAGCCAATCTCCGAATAAATAAAAGTCAATAAATTGCTGCGTGGACTCTCCAAAAACTAGAATCACGTGAAAACTTCAATAAGAGAAACCTAGAGGATCACGCCTCTTTCAGTAGATGAACTTGTTGGCATACTTCAATCATATGAAGTGGAGCAGATAAATGAGGAAGAAGATCATAACAAGAAGAAGTCAATTGCTTTAAAATCTAACGATGATTATGATATTTCAGATTCAGAAGATGACTTGGATGATGAAGAGCTAGCACTCATGATAAGGAAGTTCAGGAAGTTGAACAGGAAAGGAAAAAAAAATTAATTGGAAGAAGCAAAGCTCACACATATTTCAAAAGAAATCAAATGAAGACAATGAGACAAACAAAGATGTGATTTGCTTCGAATGCAAGAAAAAGGGACACATCAGACCCAACTACCATCTGTTGAAGAAAAAGAAGGGAAATACAAAGAAATTCAAAAAGACTCTCAAAGCAGAGACTTGGAGCGATATTGAATGTGAAAAAAGTGATGAAGAATATGCCAACATATGTTTAATGGCAAACTTTGAATCAAACTCAAACTTTGAATCAAACTCAGACTTAGACTCAGACAAAGAAGTCAAGGTTAGTAATTTAAAGATTCATGTTAAAGTCTTAAAGTATATAGATGAACTCTGTCTCAGTCTCAAAATATCTCTTAAAAGAATTTCCGAGCTAACAATGGAGAATTCTAAACTGAAGGAACATGAAATTTCGTGGAAGGAAAAGTTTGAAAATCTAGACAAAAGCCTTGTTGATTTGAAGGAAAATGTAGATTCTCTTTCAAAGGAAAATACTTTTTTGAAAGAAGACATTTCAAATATAACAAAAAGGTTTTCAAGAGGATCTGAGAAGTTAGAAAAGTTTCTTTTTGTACAAAGATCCTATTTTAACAAATATGGTTTGGGTATGACACCAGAAACTATTCATTTAATTGAATTTCCCAAAGTAAATGAAAGAATCAAACAAAACCTACAAAAATATTTTACAGAAATCACTTTCAAAAAGTTTTTGTAAAACTTGTTGGTCGAAGTGCTCTCAAATGTTCAAAGTGTAACAGCTCAGAACATTTTGAGAAGGAATGTCCCAAAGTTTGGAGACCTATTAATAGGGATTGGGCAAAGACTGTTTTTGGAACTAACTCCCCTGGACCCAAGAAAATATGAGTACCAAAGAAAACTTGAGTTCTTTTTATGATTGCAGATCACTATCAAGAAAAAGATCAAATGGTATTTGGATAGTGGCTCTTCAAGACACGTGACAGGAGATTCAAATTGTTTTATAAAGCTTGTTCATATGAATGGTGGAAAAGTTTCTTTTGGTGGAAACAATAAAGGAAGAATTGTTGGATATTGAACTGTAAAGATTGGAAGTCTCACAATCAACAATGTCTCATTGGTAGAAGGTTTGAATTACAATTTACTCCGTATAAGTCAACTGTGTGACACTGGTTTCAAAATTAATTTTCAAGAAGGCGTTTACTCGGGAACTAGTAAAGATTTATCTCAATCTTTTACTGGACGAAGACATGTAAATATTTACCTTCTAGATATAAAACCAGAAAGCTCTCAATGTCTAATTTCCATTCAAGATGAAGAAAATCTCTGGCATAGAAAGCTTGGTCATGTTAACATGACGCAGATTGCCAAGATTTCTTTCAAGAAGCTTATTCGAGGTCTTCCCAACTTGGCTTATCAAAAGTCTGAATTATATACGCCATGTGTTTTGGGAAAACAGGTTAGAAGTTCTTTTAAACCTATAAATCAAGTTTCTACTAATCGAGTTTTGTAGCTTCTGCATATGGATCTCTTTGGACCAACTAGAACTCAAAGCATTGGTGGAAAGAGATACTGCTTAGTAATCGTGGATGATTACTCTCGCTTTACTTAGGTATTCTTCTTGGCAAGTAAGTCTGAAGCATTTTCTTACTTTTCAAAATTTGCTAAGAAGGTTCAGAATGAAAAAGGATATGACATTTCAAGCATACGAACAAACCATGGAGGTGAGTTTGAAAATCAAGACTTTGCAAATTTTTGTGATGAATTTGGTTTACAGCATGTTTTCTCTTCACCATACACTCCAAAGCAAAATTGGGTTGTGGAAAGAAAGAATAGATCCTTACAGGAGATGGTAAGAACCCTTTTGATTGAGAGTAATATTTCCTCATGATTTTGGGCTAAAGCAGTTTCTATAGCTTGCTATATCATTAACAGAGTATTCTTGAGGCTTATTCTAGAGAAAACTCCTTATGAAGTGTTTAAAGGAAGAAGCCAAACGTTTCTTATTTTCATGTGTTTTGTTGTAAGTGTTTTGTTTTGAAAAATGCAAATAATCGAACTGGTAAGTTTGAAGAAAAATCATACGAAAGAATTTTTCTTGGTTACTCTATCTCAAGCAAAACTTACAAAGTATTCAACAAGAATACTCAATCTGTTGCAGAATCTATGAACGTCAAGTTTCAAGACTCTATGCAAAATCAAGTGGACCAAACTCAACTTGAAGAATTTGAACCGGCTCTAGACTTCTCCGAAGTTCAACAACAAAAAGATCTAGAAACTTCAACTCAAGTAGAAGATCGCAGACTTTCGGACCAACTAGCAATTGGAAGCATAAGTCAAGTCATCCCGAAGATCTCATCATTGGCAACATTGATGAAGGAATTCGTATCAGATCCAAAAGGCGAGAAGAGTCAACTGCTTTGGCACTCATTTCTAAAATTGAACCTAAAAGTATAGAAGAAGTCTTAGCTAATGAAAGCTGGATTGAAGCCATGCAAGAAGAACTCAAACAGTTCAGCATCAGCAATGTTTGGGAATTAATTCATAAACCTAAAGGTAAATCTATTATTAGAACTAAATGGGTTTTTAGGAACAAGGTGGACGAGAAAGGAAAAATAGTCAGGAACAAAGCAAGACTCGTGGCCAAAGGATACAAGCAAGAAGAAGGGATAGACTATGATGAGACCTATGCACCAATAGTGAACTTAGAAGCAATTAGATTATTACTTGCTTTTGCGTGCTATAAAAATTTCAGGTTATTCCAAATGAATGTAAAAAGTGCATTCCTAAATGGATTTATCCAAGAAGAAGTCTATGTGGAACAACCACCTGGTTTTGAAGATTTAAGAAAACCAGACTCAGTCTATAGATTGAAAAAGGCTCTATATGGATTGAAGCAAGCACCTCGAGCCTGGTATGAAAGGTTAAGTCAATTCCTAACTCAAAATGGTTTTGTTAAAGGTAAGATAGATACTACTTTGTTCATTAAAAAAGATTTAAAGATCTACTACTTATTCAAATTTATGTTAATGATATTATTTTCGGATCAACTAATGAAAATATATGCAAGTTTTCTAGATGCATGTGGGATGAATTCGAGATGAGTATGATGGGTGAGTTAATTTTCTTTTTGGGATTACAAGTTAAACAATCAAAGAAATGTATTTTCATTCATCAAGAGAAGTATGTAAAAGATCTCATCAAGAAGTTTAGATTAGAAAATTGCAAAAAGGCAGAGACTCCTATGGCAAGTTCTTCAAAGCTGGATAAAGATGAATGAGGAAATGACATAGACCAGAAACTATATAGGAACATTATTGGTTCACTTCTTTACCTTACTGCATCTAGACTTGATATTTTATTTAGTGTTTGTATTTGTGTAAGATTCCAATCAAATCTCAAAGAATCACACTTAAGTGCTACAAAGCACATCATCAAATACGTTGTAACGACTCCAAAGCTAGGTCTATGGTATTCCAAAGAATGAGACTTTACTCTCATTGGATATTCATATGCAGATTTAGCAGGATGCAAGATAGACAAAAAGAGTACTTCAGGTACATGTCAACTGCTGGGCAACAAGTTGGTATCGTGGTTTTCAAGAAAACAGAGTACCGTAGCTCTTTCAATAACTGAAGTAGAATATGTGGCACTTGGAAGTTGCTATTCTCAAATCTTATGGATAAGGCAACAACTAAGAGACTTTGGTATAGAAGAATCGTGCATAGAGATAAAATGTGATAACACCAGTGCCATCAATCTCACAAAGAATCAAATTCTTCATTCAAGAGCAAAGCATATAGAGATCCGACACCACTTCATTCAAGATCATATTCAGAACAGAGAAGTTATGATCCAGTTCATAGACTCAAAAAATCAGTTGGCAGACATATTCATAAAGCCATTAGAGAAAATTTTATTTGAGTATATTCATGCAAGATTGAACATCATATCTTCTATCAGGTAAAATTTGAAAATGTTCAGACTTAGAATATCCAGAAGTTATGACTATAAGTTAACACTTTTTAAATGAATGTGAGTTTGTTTTTTGGATAAAGCTTCAAAAAGGTACGTTGATTTTTGAATCACTACTTGCCTATTTCATTTTTAGAATTATCCTTGAATTTATGGTGGTTTTTCGTTTTCAAAAATGTAGTTTTTATTTTCGAAAAAGGCAGTTTTTCATTTTTTGAATAAGGCAGTTTTTATTTTTCCTTTGTGACGTTTCGTATACACTGTTTTACCTGCTTTATATACCGTCGAGATTCTTCTTCTTCATTTACGCTCTTTCAAATCCTAGAATACAGAAATCCTAACTTCTCTCATTTCTCTTGTGTTTGATCCAAAAAGCTTTCACCTTTTTCAACAAACGAGATCAAGAAATCCTCCAAGACTTTGACAATGTCTTTCCAGAGGAAATCTTCGAGAAATGCGAACAGGGGACCACAGCACATGCCTGAGGGTCCTACCCACTTCAACTTAACTAAAAACGAAGATTCTACTCAGCAACAACCACAACAACATTCTCAACAGCATCACTCTTCACGACAAGCGACATAAGATCCTCCACAAGCAGAAGAAGAGATCATTGAAGATGTTGAATTAGTAAGAAACCCCAATTTTTGTTTAGACTCTATTCGAACTCAAAGATGGGTGGTTCTGCAATGACTTTGATCGATGAGTTCTTGCAATCAAATGGTTACAAGAACGAAACTTTCTTCTTGAATACTATGGAAAAGTTAGGCATTGTGCCTAAAGGTTATGCAGCAATGACTTTTGCCAACTTTCCAAGTGATCTGCGCATGGGTGGCTTTAATCAACCTAAAGGGAATGATAATGATGAAAAGATGTATACCCATTTTCAGCCTAGAATGGGTGTTGCTGCAACTATTCATGGAGAGTGAACGAGTTTATTCCGTTTCAAGGATCACAAGAGGGCTTATTCGAATCTACTGAAAAGAGGGGTTATGCACCCTAGAAGTGTGCATTTTGATTTTCTCAACTATTTGAAAGTGAAACTAAGGGAGAAGTTTGCATTTCTTCAACTTGAACGCTTTTGCCCTGAAACTACCGAAGCCTACCCTGAACTGGCTACTTACATCTATTCAAATCTGTCTTTTCTAGATGCAGATAGATTTAGTTTTACAGTTAGGGACAAAGAATTTGTGGTTGATGTGGATACATTGGCTGATATGATTGGTGTGGAAAGAGGGAGTTTCCGACCAATCAGTGTGTCTGTTGGTCATGCGACTTTGGCTCTTGTTCGGGACAGATTTGCTGAGGGCAAGATTTCTTACACTAGAATGAATGCCTCCAATATTTTACTTCACAAGATCATGATCAACTGCATCAGACCTAAATCCACTTCAAAAACTAATGTCTCTCACTCTGAAGCAAAGTTGATGTATGCAATCAACATTGGCTATAAGTTCTCAATGCCTCACACTATCCTAATGCACATATATAGGACAGTTGTTAAGGACAAGGGGCAACTACCTTATTCTGCGCTTGTCACTCGACTCTTCAGACATTTCCAAATTCAAATTCCTGCTTCTCTATTTGTTAGAACCATTGCTCCAATGGTGATTGCGCCGAAAATGGTTTCAAAGATGCGTCTGAAGGAGCTGAATAAGGAATTGGAGCACCTGAAGAAGAAGACCCCTGTCAAGGCAAAACAAGACTCTGCAGCAACTAAGAGAAAAGGCAATGAGCCCATGACAGCACCAACCAAGAAGATGAGAGCCCTTATCTTACAGGATGAAAAAGATGAGGACGATATCACTCTCTCTGCCTTGCGTAATTTACGGAGTTTTGTTAGCTTCAAAGAGCCAGAGGACAGAGAGAACAGAGAAAGAGTAGAAACAGAGAAGAAAGGTGAAGAAAGAACAAAGGAAGAAGGAAGAAGAAGAGGAAGAAGAGCGTCAAGATGACTCTTTTGAGCCAACTTTTGTTGTATCCCTGTTAGATGACTCGGAAAAGACTCGAAGTGAAACTGCAAGAGACGAATAACATCACTCGGGTGCTGAAGCAGAGCAAGAACAGGATGAATAATTCTTTTCTCCACCTAAAGGCACATAAATAGGGGGAGCTGCTAGAAAAAGAGGTACTTCTTCACCTGTCTTTACTAGTGATGTAAGTAGATCTCTAGCAGATCCAAAGGATATCTATGCCTCTCAATATCCTAAAGTAGATGTAGAGGAATCCACTCCTAGTCCTGGTGATCGAACTACTGATGTTCCCTCACATATCAAGACTCCTGGAACTGACTTGGCTGGACCTAGTGCTACAACAGAACCAACAGCAGACTTTCAAAGATTGCTTGATATCCTTTTAGATTTGAAGGGTTAGCAATATGGTTTAGAGTTTGAGATGAAGAACCTAATGACAGCCTTCAAGAAGACTTCAGACTCTCTACAGGAACAGATACAAGCCCTGAAGTTTCAAGTGCAAGAAAATGCAAAGGGTGAGGATATTCAACAGCTGAAGGAGACTCGAAGAAGCTGGAGGAGACCGTTAAGTCTATGGGGGATTTCTAGATTATTTGTATCCCCAAACAACCATGATTTTTACCCAACTCTTTTTCTAATCATCCTCCACTTTTTGCTGTGACAGAAAGGGGGAGAGTTTGTGCAGATTTGACTAATCTATCTTTTTGTGCTTGGTATTTTGGACTGGACTTTGGTACTTTTTGGTTGCACTTTTTTGGTTTGGTTTTGGACTGACATTGGACTGTTTGGATTTGAACTTTTTGACATTTGCAATAACTTAGTTTGTGATACTAATTACGGCTCAATAGTAATTTTGTTTTGTAGGACTAACATGTTTTCTGTGGTTGCAGAATTGATGCTATCCAGGTCTTAGTCAATTTTTTTTTAAGATATCACATATTGTTTAAGTGTTGTTTTGCAGGTCAAAATTTATTCAAATCTGCAGGAAAGTTTTGTCACCATCAAAAATGGGGAGATTGTTAGAGAAAACTCCATTACTGTTTTGAAGTTGACAAAACATTTCCAAAAGTTTAGTCTGAAGACTTGTAGACTCTAAAGTTATAATCTAAAGAACTCCAGACTCTTTTGTCAAAGTCTGAAGATCGCGAGACTTTAGTTTAAAAGTTTGCCCTCACTGATAGTTTCTAGACCGAAGAATGAAGACTTATCCATATGCAGGATTATCTTCATAGTTTCAATTCGTATGGTTTTTAGAAGACCTTATGGCTGGTTTTAACATTTACTTGATTATTGGAACTTACTCCGATATGAAGATTTTTTGGAAGGCGAGCAAACTTGGAAGGTTCTACTTATGGAAACCAAAGATCATGATTGTATGGACGAACATGATTGACTGGCTTTCATCATAATCATCTAACGACTTGAAGATCCCCTTGATTGATTATGTCCAACAGATAGATTGGAAGAATTCATTTGGTAAGTGCCAACGGTTATAAAGGCATGAAGGAGTATTTAAGGCGAACTCTCAAGTTGTTCAAGAGAGGGTGCATGAAAGAAGAATTTCAAAGTCTAAATCTTTCCAGTTACTTACTGTTTCATTCATTGTGCTTAAAGTTGTATACAAAAGAGAGAGATACTTAGTGAGACTTTATGAGAGATCAGTAGAGACTCATCACTGAGAAAGTCGAAGATTACAAGTTGTAAAATCTCTTTTGATTCATAGTGGAATCCAGCTAGTGGGCTGTTAGTGCGGGAGAGTGGACGTAGGGTTGATCTAAGCCGAACCACTATAAACCTAGTGTTCCAATTCTCTTTCCCTGAACTCTTTACTTTCATTTGTATATTCGCATATTCTTTTAAAGCTGATTACGTTCTTAGTCTATCATCTTCTAAAAGCAAATTACTTCTACTAAGTTTTCTGAAAATTTTTATTTACACCTATTCACCCCCCCTCTAGGTGTTTGCACTAGCCCTTTCAGTCGCAATTTAATCGACCACCGAGGGATGGGCACACGCTCGAGTATCAGGGCGTGACACCAGAGTATAACGATATTGTTACGATTACCTTTGAATGGGCAAATGAGCCAACTTTGAGAATGTTGGAGAATATATTGACCAACCAAGATGCTTAGATAGACAAATGTCTAAGGTCTCAATGAAAGATGATGAAATTGCCAACTTTAGTAATAAGAGAGGGTTTAAGGGAAAGAGTTGATATGATGGTGGCACAAGAGATGGCAAATCGGGAGAAGTCATGGGAACTGGTGAAGGCAACTAAAAGGGAAGATTTATCAGCTAGGAGGAGTCAAGATGGTGATGAGCTAGATGACGAAGATGAGAGCAACAAAGGGTGTAATAAACGATGTTATGTTTGTGGCAAGGTAGGACACATTGCTAAAGTTTGTTGGTACAAGCATGAAGAAGGAAATGTCATAACTTCCTTTGAGAAGGGTATTGAAAGTGAAGAAAAATGGGACTTCCAAATGCCTATTGTAGTGAAGGATCAAGGAATGTTGGTAATCGCTTGCATAATTGAGTCAAATGATTCGATGGCTCTTATCATATTCATGAAGAAGTGCAAACCAAGGGAGGATCCGAAGAAGCAAGTAGCAACCCCAACAAGCAGTCTTGAGAAGGAGTTGTAAAAGATGCAGGAGATGACGAAAAAGCTTAGATTGAGAAGGCAAAGATAGAGGAGATGTAGGAGATGACAAAAAAGCTGAGAATTGAGAAGGCAAAGATAGAGGAGATGCTAAGGCAGAAAGACAAGGAGCTCAAGATAAAAGAGAGGACACAAGAGAAGCTTTAGTATGAGCTCCAGAAATTACGGAAGTTCAAGGAAGATGGCAAACATGAGAAATGGAAAGGCAAAGGTTACGCTGAGAAGAAGAGATCATTTTCATCTTACATACCGTGTTACGAGGATCGATGGAGTAAGAATACAGAGAAGAAATCCCATACAAAAAAAAGGACCAAGAAGTCTATGATGAAGTGCTTTGAAAGGGATAGAATCAGTTGAAGCAAAAAATGAAAACCGACACTGTAAACTTAGTCATGTGAGCTGCGATCTCAAAGATCTTACAGAAGAGCTGCATATTATGAAGACTGAGTTAAGTGAGATGAAGGAAAAAGCGACTAAAGCATAGGTTGAACTAGCGTTGTTGAAATCCCAACTTCACAAAATCCAATCAAAAGACATGGTCGAAGAACCAATTGAAGCTAAAGCGGACAATGTTAAACCTCTACCCTGAAAGTAGCTAAAGCCATGAAAGAGCACCAAAGGTTAAAAGAAGACAATAAGGTAGTAACTTTACATGGTGACAAGACCATCATTGGAAGAGAGTAGTCAGTGAGGAGTTTTAAAAAGCACTACATATCTCTCTCCTCTTCCTGACAATTTTCCAGAATTTTCTAGCAATGACTACAAGACTCTAGCTTATGGGTGGTTAGGTAAAATGTATGGCTTTGAATAAGATTAAAAAAAAAAGCTACAAAATATTTTGTAGTTGTGGAACAAAGAGAGAACATGTTACAAAATAATGCCGGTGAAAAATGATTATAAATTGGTAGCACCTCTCTTCCCAAAGTATGCGGTTACAAAGAGGAAAGTAGTGAAGTGAGAGTTGTCTAGTGTGTGTGATGTTGTGTACAATGTTTGAGGTTTGATCAACCCATTAATGTGCCTTAACTTTCATCTACCTCCAAGAGCGATCGTAACCGTTCGAGGCCAAAGGAGGTAATTGCAACCATTTAGAAGGATAGAGATGAGTCGAGTGCTCATTGCAGCCATAATGACCCAAATCAGTGATAATAAATGAGTTGGCCATTGTGCAAAATGAATAAAAACAAGAGAACTTTAACATGCAACAACCAATGAAGTAGCAAGGAACGCAGGGGCTTGATGTCGACCTTGTTTCCTCTAATTCCATATAGTGAGTTAATACAAAGATAGAAGAGACAAAGAAAAGAGGAGATGAAAAAATGTTTTACCATGGTTCGGTCGACCAAGGAAAGGTTCCTTGGAAGCCTACTTCCAAGGTAATTGATGGCTTATATATATCAAAGATGCCAAGCTTACTTAATAGATACATGGGTTGTCTTTATCACAGTGGCTTAGCGAAGATGTTTGCAGGCTGTTCCATAATCCCAATATCTCGAGTTATGATAATCCCTTCTTTAGTTTTGTCTCTAGTGAAATGAGAATCAATTTTTATGTGCTTTGTTCTTTCATGAAAGAGTGGATTTATCGCTACTTCAAGTGTAGCGTCATTGTCACAAAACAACACACTTGCTTCATCAAACTTGTACACAAAGATCAGAAAGTAAACCTCATATCCAAACTATTTCACAAATAGTCTTCGCTATAGCTCAGTATTCCAACTTGTCGATGATAATAAGACGGTTGACTAAGTCTCTGTGTTCCATGAAATCAAAGAATTTCCTAATTTAATCCAGAAACCAGTAATGGATCTTCTGGTCAATGGGCAAGTAGCATAATTTGTATCACATTATGTTGTTGTCCTCATGTTACAATCACGAGACAAAAGAATTCACGATCCTAGGCATCCCTTTAAATATTTTACGACTTTTAATGCTACATTCATATGGAACTCTTTTGGGCTATGCATCAATTAACTGAGTATCTACACCGCATAACATATATTAAGCCCAGTTATGGTGAGATAGATCAATTTTCCAACGAGTCGCTAATATCCTGACATATCATATACAAGCGTCATCAACTTGACATTATGTTCAATAGGTATAACAACCGGCTTGCACTATGATGATCCTGTCTCTAATATGATTTCCAAGATAAATTTCCATTGAGTAAGGCATATTCCTTTGTTGGATCGAGCTATTGTAATACCAAGGAAACATTTGGGAGGCACCAAATCTTTGATATGAAAAGTAGAATGTAGGTATTCCTTAAACTTATTAACTGCGGAATCATCATTTCCCATAATGAGTATACCATCAACATATATTAGTAAATAAATTGATGAAATACCTTTGGTCCATGTGAATAAGGCATAGTCATGCTTAGAACATTGAAAATTTGCATTCATGAGCGTAGTACTAAATTTACCATACCACTATTAAGACACCTGGTTAAGTCCATATAAGGATTTACAAAGATGACATACTCGAGACTCTTCCTATCTTCGTAAATCCTATGGAAGTTCCATATAGATTTCTTTATTCAGATCACCATGAAGAAATGCATTATGGACATCCATTTGGTGTAGTTCCCAATTACAAAATGCGGCAATGGATTAAAATGAACGAATAGTTACCTCATTGGTAACGGTGGAAAAAGTTTCATGATAATCAAAACATTCTTGTTATATGAATCCCTTAGCAACAAGCTAGACCTTGTAGCGGTCAATGGAACCATCTACCTTAGGTTTGATTGTAAACCCATTTGCATCCAATTGGTTTTTAACGAGGTAGAGAAACAATGTCCCAAGTATGATTTTCCATGAGGGCATTCAATTTAGCCTCCATAGCCCATTGCCAGCATGGATTACATCCTGCTTCCCCTTAAGAAGAAGGTTCATGTTCATTGGATATGCAACTAATACAACAAAAATGTTATGATGATAGTCAACTAAATGAGACTTATGATGATACAAGATGATGTATACTTGGAGAATCCAATGTGGGACATATGTAATCCTTGGTCCATGCGGGAGGGCGAACATGTCTTCTAGATCATCGCGGTTGTTCAATAGTTATTTGTTTGGGAGTTGGAGAAGAAGATCCACTAGTATATCACTATGAAGATGAATAAGTGGAATTGTTCTCTTCATAAGAACGTATTGGAGATTCAATCACTTGAGTTGAGGACTCTGGAAGTGATGCCATAAATGGTGTGTGATCTAATGTAATGAAGCCATATTGTGGAGTCACAGATAAATCTTCTTTTGATAGAAAAAGGAAAAGGATTGGATCTGGACATAGATGTTTCGGATGAAGATTTGATCTTCTGGAAGGGATACGTATCTTCATGGAAGACAACATCTCCGTTGATGAAAAAAAAAAATTCTAGATATCTTCATAACTCAGTAGCCTTTTCCAATGAAAATACCTCAAAGAGCACGGGGATCCATATTATCTTGAAGGCCCACAGTTGTCATATAACATAGAGAACAAAATACTCTAAGGTGAGTAATATCCGGTTGTTTTCCGAAAAGCGTCTCAAAAAGGAGTCCAACCTTCAAGAATTCAAGTTGGCATGTGATTAATTAAATAGGCTGTCATGACCACCAATCTCCCCAAAAAATTTCAAGAATAGAAGCTTGATTTTTAAGAGTTCGGGCCACTGTCAGAAGGTGTCGATGTTTGCGCTCAGCAATCCCATTTTGTTAGGGA
Source organism: Eucalyptus curtisii (assembly GCA_017140595.1). Taxonomy (NCBI): domain Eukaryota; kingdom Viridiplantae; phylum Streptophyta; class Magnoliopsida; order Myrtales; family Myrtaceae; genus Eucalyptus; species Eucalyptus curtisii. The sequence continues at coordinate 13,582,369 of CM029500.1, forward strand.
ATATAAGTGCAAGGGCTTTCATGAAGTATCTCATACATATGTGAATTCTTTGAATAGATTTATCGAATTCATTTTTTATCAAAGAGAAGAAATTCGAAAAAAAAAAAAAAAGGTTTGACTCTTGGATTGTATGAGAAAAACCCAAAAGGTACGAATGCAATGCTAGATATAGAGTATGATAAGGACCCCAAATAACTATGTGGATAAAAGAAAAAGCACTGGTGACCCAAGATACACTGGTAGGGAAAGGTGCTCGTGATTGTTTTGCAAAAGGGTAGATTCTACAATTAGGATGAGGAAAGCAAGCACTATGTCCCAAACATTGATGAGAAAGAACATTTTTATTCGCTCTTATATAATGAAAACAAATTAAAGTCTCTTGGAAATTTGTGATTGTTTTGCAAAAGGGTAGATTGTACAATTAGGATGAGGAAAGCGAGCACTATGTCCCAAACATTAATGAGAAAGAAAATTTTTATTCGCTCTTATATAATGAAAACAAATTAAAGTCTCTTGGAAATTTGATCCAAAAATATAGTCATTGTATAACCCTACCCAAGCCCATTAGTTTGCCAGTCAAATGGTCTTGAAAGAAGCAATATTTGAAATTGAAATTGGCACGACATGAATTGCCCTCATATACTTTGGAAACATATATGAGGTTGAATTCAAATTCAGGGATATAGAGGACATTTTTAAGGATGATGTCTGGGCTAAGATGAATTGTACCAATTTATGTGACATGAGTCACATTCCTGCTTGGAAGATGTACCGTTACTAAAGAGTTTTTTTTGTTAATTAGAGAAAAAATATCTATTACAAATTATGTGGTCACCAGCACCGGAATCAATTATTCATGCATCAATTAAAGTATTATTGGTCTCATAGAAAGGAGTACCTGAAAAATTTGTAGATTTGTCAGTAGTCCTTAATTGACTCAATTTCTTCATAATATGCTGATATTATTCTTATGTGATTGTCTAATGAGTCCAATCAGTCCTTTGTGCTAATACCTGATAAGTAAAAAATTATTTCTCTTTTTTCTTTATTAGTTGGTTTTCCATGTAATTTCCATCATGTTTCAATGGTTTGGTGTAGGCGTTTGCAGTATTCACAATACTTATCTTTAGTTTTGAAATTTGGCCCACCCCCTTTCTATGATGACGTGGCATTACATTAGCAGTTGGATGGCTTAAAAGCCGAAGCTGACATGGCCTCATAGGAGCCATTCGATTCATCCGCATAAGTGGATGAATAGAAGCTGTCCAATCTGTGCCTTAAATTTGGACCGTTGGTTCGCAAACTCTTAAAGTTTCCTACATTGTCTTAGTCCCAATGAGGGACATTCGCTATGCGAGGAAACCCACCAAATTTCTAAGCTCACTGCAATGGCTGAGAGACACTGTAAGTTCGCTGTGATGGGCCCACCAACACGATGAGGGCCATGCTTTCCCCACCTTGACATACTCCATTGTTGCAAGACGTTGATTCTCCTCTTGGATGGCCAATTGGTATATGCAAATGAGTAGCGGTCATGACAAGGACATTCGCTATGCGAGGAAACCCACCAAATTTCTAAGCTCACTGCAATGGCTGAAAGGCACTGTAAGTTCGCTATGATGGGCCCACCAACACGAAGAGGGCCATGCTTTCCCCACCTTGACATACTCCATTGTTGCAAGACGTTGATTCTCCTCTTGGATGGCCAATTGGTATATGCAGATGAGTAGCGGTCATGACAAGGATCTGCGAGCAAAAAGGTGTGTAACTTTCATTTAGAATCCATAGGAATTGAGTTACCTTCTCTCTTTCTCTATTTCTCGGTGTTGCTTCGAGTCTGTCAATTTGCTGCCTCAAGTTCATTCCATAGGGCGGAGAGACGATTAGAGTAAGTGGCAACAAAGAGGTTCTCTTGCTTCAATTCAATTAGAGCTTAAGTGAGTGAGAAAAGATTGCCTCAAACAAGTTTATCGTACATCTTGTGGATGTTCTCCCACATTGCTTTTGACTCTTCGATTGGTGGGAGTCCGGCCACAACCTTAGAGGTTGTACAGTTCCCAATCTAGGTATGTACCAGTTGATTGCATTTGCACTAGCAACTCTGCATTCGATGGCTCGCCGAAAAAGGCACAATTCTGTTGAGGAATCCGTCCTCGTCTTTAGTCACTAGAGCTTGTCGGAGATCCTGAGTCCACATATTATAGTTGTCTGGTCAAGTGAGCTGTAGATTAGTGAGTCGCAGCTTCGATCCGTCAATCGGTAACGTGTAAAGGGGGTCCCTGAGTTTCGGTCAGCCACTGGCGGCAGGGATGACGTACAGTAACAAACCGGGTTGAAACCCAGGTCAGGGTTCATCCTGGACCTATTGGATTCAGGTTGGGTCTGGGACTTATTGGTCTGGATTCTGGTGTATTTTGCTAAATTCCAACGCCTGTTGGATGCTCTCCATGTTGGCCATTTTGAGCCCACTGTTGACTTGGTCTGGCAGCCCATTGGCCTTGTACAGAAAACCAATCCATTGGTGGCCACTAGGCCGGGCTAGGAAGTTGGGCTGAGGTGTGCATTGGCGTTGCCTGTTGCGGGACAGAAGTTTGTTCTTCTTGGATCGGATCAATTTGATCCGTAATCTGCTCTCTAGGTGAGTCGGAATCTTCTTCCATTGCAGGTAAGGTTGGGTCTTGGTTTTTTCACATGGAATTACTGATGGATGAATACATAAATTCCTACCTGGGGTGCTAATCTTTGTTTTGCAGGATAGGGTTTGCAACAGCAAAGTAGAAACTAAGTAGGGCAATTCGGAGGCTTTTCTTTTCTTGCAGAAGTTAGGCCATGAAACGAGGCTCTAATACCATGACAAAAGATGAAAAGTAGCTTTGAGGAAAATGTGATTTGTGTTCTTCAATGAATAATTTGTACATGTACATGGATATATTTATAGTTCAAAGAAGAAATCCGAAAAGAATATACATGATTATTGTAACAATATTTCAATTCCCGATCAATTATATCAATTAGAATCACAATAAGGGTCATATCAAATCCTTTCTCAAACAATAGCTTCTTGAGGGAGATTCATTCTCCTTATATTAAAAAAGTACAACATGGTAGTTAAACATAGCTTATGATTATCATGGTAAATACAGTTGTTACATATTGGACCATGATTCTCAATCTTACTTTGACTTTGCAAGCTTATCTTGCTCCAGATGATTATGACGAAATCTTGAAGGCTTTCAAATCGATTTAATGATTATGATGAAATCTTTGAAGGATTCCAAATCGATTTAATCACTTATTTTGGTCGATTTGCCTGAACAATTTGGTGATTTCCATTAGAACTCAACCCATATTTCTTTCATAAATTTACTTTGGAAAAGGGACTAACTTCAGCTAGCTGATCTATTTGATAGAACTAATCATATTGGAATGATATGCATGCTAGTTTTGAATGTTAGATTGACATGCTAGATTTACATTTTAAATTAATAATTAGGCATGATTAATAAATAACGTGTTTAGATTAATTAGGGATTTGCATATAGGAATTTGCGTCTTGAAAATTTCCATATTAGAAAAAATATTCATATTTGCATGTTTGGTTGTTCTTACGTTTGCATCTTTAAGCATATTGATAATTTTGCATAATTTTGCGTATGAAGATAAAATTTCATATCTTATAATAATTTCCATGTTAGGCATATTAGGATTCTCTTGAATGGAAGTTCTTTTGTAGCATATCCAATTAGTTGCGTTGCATATACAGTGAACTTCCATATGTGGGTATTTCTTCCCATGATTGTATGTTTACTTGGTTTTTTTATGCTATAAATCAAAAAAACAATAATTGAGATTATATCCTGCATGATAGTAAATTTAGATTGCATATTCGCAGACCATCACATAGAAATATTCTAGAATCGTATCTGTTTTCAGGGTAAAATTACTTATTTCCATCTTTTAGATTAGATTTAATTTCCTTATGCACACAATTTGAGTCTTTGAGAGTCATAAAAATACAAAGTTACCACTTTTAGATAATAGACTTAGGATTTCATTACCCGTAGGATATTAGTTAGATTTTATTTGCATGTTTAGAAGCTCGTTTTTGGGAAAGTAAGTTATTTAGAGTGGATTTCTGCGTAGCGTGTGACATCTGCAAAAATTTATTTGATACATCAGTTTATTTTGGAAAACTTGCAGGAACTTTTAGGCACTTCTGCATTTTTTCTACTATTTACTTATTACGTTTTTTTTTTCGTATTTCGTTATATTTTAAATGTTCGATTTATTACCATAAATGCATGGATATTTTGATGCATGTTAGAAAATAAAACTCAATCAAGATTGTATGAAAAGTTTGCTGAAGTACCAACCCGTGGTCTTTAGATTAATATTTCCTAACCAAATCCCACAACCCAATTTTCTGACAAGTAGAGGTAAAGCGATCCGGGCTTTACCGAAGACCTAACTAGCCTGGTAAATAGATTTGCGGCAACTCTAAAATAATCCTGAATAAATTAGAGAAATCAAATTGCAATTAGTAGGGCTTGGAAGAGCCCGTGCGAAATGCAAGTGTCACCTCATGAGAGGATTATATGTGCTTGCCTGACAATACGTAAGCTCCCTCAAGGTTCACTCTAAGAGGGTCATAACACATTTATAAAAAGGACAATCAAATTGTTTAATCGCAACTTTTCCTAAATTTAAAAATCCAGCAAACATAAAACTATCCTGAAAAGCACAGTAAATATCACATATAACAGAGCCTGTCCATTGCACAAATGTCCAATTGAGAACTCATGTCATTAGATATCACTTATCCTAGTGTTTCTATACTGTTTTTTTTTTTTTTTTCTGTCGAGGTGTTCCTATACTTAAATCAATCAATTTCCTTTTGTTTTCCCCCGTAGGACTCTTGTCCACACGTACACGTCATATCATCTCCCATAACTCAAAGCAGAGGCTGTCACATTACATGCAATAAGCCATTTTTTTGAACCAGTTTGTTGGTGAATGATTACCAACCAGTTCCATGACGTAATTTGCTATCCTCTATTTATCGCCATAAGTGCAACATCTTCAAATCGATCTGTGGCGTGGGATATTCGCTTGGGTAAAGGTTTCGCCATACGCATTCAAATTCCATGCGCACGCAAACACGTGCTCATCACTCTGGGTCATTGTCTACGATGGTTTTTTCGAACATTCCCCTTATATATACACACAAACACATGCGCTCATCCTATTCTCTCACCGCCAAAAAGAAAATAGTGGTAGACCGCAGTCACATGCCTGCGGGCGGGTGTGCGGCGGTTGTTCATGGCTCAGGCGGAGGAGAAGATAGAAGAGAACCATGTCCTTTTGGTGGCCTTCTCCTCTCAAGGCCATATCAACCTGATTTCAAGGCTTGGCAAGCGTCTCGCCTCCAAACGCGCCCATGTCACCCTTGCCACCGCCGAGATCGGCCGCCACCATGAATTTACTTTGGAAAAGGGATTGAGTTCAGCTACCTAGTATATGGAATAGAATCAATAATATTGGAATGATATACATGCCAGGTTTGACTGTTAGATTGATATGTTAGATTTACATTTTAAATTAATAATTAGTAGGGGTGTCAGGAACCGACGGTTCGGTTCGATTTTCGGTTCGGTTCTCATTAAAACTCAATATATTTTTATTGGTTCGGTTTTTATTGGTTAACCGAACCACAAACCGATAATAAAACCGAATTTTAATGGTTTGATTTTCTCTCCCGACTCCCATCTCCTCTGGACCACTTCCCCGTTTGATGCTCTGTTTTGCCCTGTCTCGCTTCAAGCGAGGGGGACTCCTTGTTCCTCCTTTATGCTCGCGTTTAATGTGAAGGAATCGTTTCTGAGTCGACCTTGAGCATTTTTTGTTTGCTGTATGTTATTTTGGCTTGAGTTTTTGTCTCGGATGTCTTCGGACGCCCCCACTCGGTCGACAACCACTAGATGTTCGACATAATGCCCGAACCAGATCCGTCTTGGCCTCATTCGGTTTAGGCTGAAAACAAACCGAAAGAAAGAAAAGAACCTAAAAGAAAAACAGAAAAAACCAAAAGCTGATGGGCAATGGAGGGCGGTCGCGGAGGAGAGGAGAGAAGTGGTCTTTCGACGAGAAGCAATCGAGTCTCAGCGAGATCGAAAAGGCGAGCAGATGGGCCTTGGACTTTGGGTGGCAGAAGAAAGATAAGAAAAAACCAAGAAAATGGGTCTCTGGCGAAGGCAAAGACAGCACCCAAAGTCGCGGAGGAGTCCTCGAAAAACGATGATAAAACTTGAATAATGAGAGAGAGAGAGAGAGAGAGAGAGAGAGAGAGGGAGATGCTGAGATGCTGAGCTTTTTGTTGGGCTTTTACACGTTGTTTAAGTGGTTTGACTCGTAATGCCCGCACGGGTAATCACGATGTCCCGCATCCGCACGCCATCCATGGCTGTCGTCCTCGCCGTTTCCGAGCGTCCCAACTTTTTATCCGCTTCATCCAGCCAAAAAATGAAAGAAAATAACCAAAAATAAAAACAGAAAAAACCAAAAGCTGAAAATCAAAAGCTGAAAAACCAAACCGAACCGAAATTTCAGTTCGGTTCGTATTCGGTTCGGGTTTCATTCGGTTCAGTTCATAAGTTTCTTTTAAGGGTTCGGTTCGGTTCGATTTTTCAAAAAAATCGAATCGAACCGAATCATTGACACCCCTAATAATTAGGGCATGAGTAATATAAATCACATGTTTAGATTAATTAGGGATTTGCATATAGGAATTTGCATCTTGAATATTTGCATATTAGAAAAAGCATTCATATTTGCATGTTTGATTGTGCTCACGTTTGCATCTTTAAGCAGATTGATAATTTTCCATAATTTTGCATATTAAGATAGGATTTCATATTTTATAATAAGTACCATCACATTAGGAGTCTCTTGAATGAATGTTCTTTTGTGAAACATCGATAAGTTGCATTGCATATATAGTGAATTTGCATATGTGCGTATTTCCTCCCATTATTGCATATTTACTTGTTTTTTTTTTTTTTTAATGCTGTAAGGAGAAAAAAAATAACAAAGAGTCGATCTTGCATGTTAGTAACTTTAGATTGCATTCTCGCGATCCATCACACAGAAATAGACTAGAATTGTTTATGTGTATGGATAAAATTACATATTTCCATCTTTTAGAGTAGATTTAATTTCCTTGTATACTCAATTTGAGAGTCATGAAAATACAAAGTTACCACTTTTGCATTACAGATTTAGGATTTCTTTCCATGTAGGATATTGGTTCGATTTTTATTTGCATGATTAGAAGCTCGTTTTAGGAAAATAATTTATATAGAGTGGGTTTTTGCATAGCATATTTGTATTTTTCTCTAATGCATTGGCCTACATTAGAAAACTTGCATGAACTTTTCATTTAGGATTAATATCACGAAAAATCTTGATACATCAACGACAAATTTACGTCAAATTAATTTTTTGACCACAAAAAACTCAAACGGATATACTCGTGACAAATTTATCTCAAATTAATTTTTGACCATCATAAATTCCAACTAGTGCTTGTGTGATAAATTTATCACAAACTAATTTTTTTATTATCAAAAATCATAACCTAGTACATGTATAACAAATTACCCTTTATTAGTTTCCATTAATTGGATTAATATTATGAAAAACCACAAATTGGTATACATGTAATGCAGATGGTAAAATCCTAAATTGGTACATCCATAATATGTCCCATGTATTTCAACTTAGCAATTTGACAATTTGTCACTAATGTACCAGTTTGGGATTTTTAATGATCAAAAAATTAATTTAGATAAATTTATCATAAACATACTAGTTTGAGATTTTTCATGATATTTAATCATTTAATTTACTTGCAATTTTTTAGCTATTTATTTATTACATCAAATTCCCAATCCTCTCTTTCTCACCATATGTACCATGTCTAATTCGATCTGTCACGGGGATATTCTCTCCCGGGTAAAGATTTCACCAGAAGCATACAAATTTCACGTGCACACAAACACATCTGCTCATCACTCGACGTCATCGCCTACGATGGTTTTTGCGAACAATTCACTTATATAAACACAGAACAAACGCACTCATCACATTCTCTCACCACCTAAGAGAAATTTAGTGGCAAACCGCAGTTGCCTGCCAAATTTTCCTCCACGCCCTCATTCCTCTAGCACCTTCTCTCTCTCTCTCTCTCTCTCTCTCTCTCTCTCTCTCTCTCTCTCTCTCTCTCTCTCTGCACGTGCCGGCGACAGCAAGCGGGCGGGTGCGTGGCAGTCGTTTATGGCTCAAGCGATGAGAAGAGAGAAGAGAACCATGTCCTTTTGGTGGCCTTCTCTTCTCAAGGCCATATCAACCCGATGCTAAGGCTTGGGAAGCATCTCGCTGCCAGAGGCATCCACGTCACCCTTGCCACCACCGAGATCGCCTGCCACTGCATGCTTAAGTCCTCTGGTGCCGGTCCCGTAACCTTGTTGTTATAGATGAAGCCAAATATTTGTTTTAAGGGCTTTTTTTGTCTTTTCTATTAGATTTGCTTTTAGGTTAAAAGTGATACATTTATGTTAGCGATGGCAAGACGTTAGCCGTCAAGACGCTAAAAAAAGAAAATAGAGAGGCAAGAAAAAAAGAGAAGAAAAAAGTGAGTCTTTTCTTTATGTGGGTTTTCAATCTCTTTATGCCCTGATTTTGAGAGAAGATCATCGTTATATTCCAATTTTTTTCGAAGTCTAGTGAATTCGCAGAGTGCCTCTGCGCGGAGACGTAGCCCAGGTTTGGGTGAACTTCGATAATAAATTTGCTGGTGTGTTATATTGATTATGTTCTTTTATTATTATATTATGCCTAGTGAATTGTTTGCGAGTGTTATTTTTCTGGAATTGACGTGCGATTTCATACCAACTGGTATTAGAGCCTAGGTTGGCTAATCGAGAACATCGAAGGTTTTTCAATGACATTCGATTGAAAGCAAACAGTATAGCAGAAGATAAAATCAGAATCGATAAGTTCGATGGGCAGGATTTTGGATGGTGGAAACTACAAATCGAGGATAATTTTTATCAAATAGATCTCTATGCACCACTTAAGGGTTGGAAACCCGAGATGGCGAAAGTGAATCCGACAATAGGAGCCGGATGGAAAATTCTTGATCGAAAGGCATTAGGTGCGATTCATCTAGGGTTGACGAAAAAGACAGGGTACCACATCGCGAAAGCAAAAACTGCAAAAGAAGCCATGGATATTCTAACGAATATTTATGAGAAGCCGTCCACATCAAATCGGGTATTTTTGCTGAAGAAACTAGTTAATATGAAGTTATCGATAGAGGTTCTGTGGCAGAGCATATTAATAGTTTCACGCAGGTCACAGGTCAATTGGAATCCGCAGGCATAAATTTAGATATGAAGCTTCAAGCTTTATTATTTTTATGTTCTTTTCCAGAAAGCTACAATACCGCAGTGCAGGGAATTTCGAGCACCATGAAGGATGATTTAACTCTTGATGATGCTGTGAGTAGTATCATGGATGAAGAGATGCGAAGGAAAGTCTCAGGTGGAGATACTTTTTCTACATCTACATCTTCAACGGCACTTGCAGTGGAGAACCGTGGAAGAAATAAAAGTAGCGAAAAATTCAGCAGGCGTGGCAGATCACAATCAAGGGGTAAGAGACAGGTTGCAAAAGATGAGTGTTGGTTTTGTCACAAAATCAGACACTGGAGGTTTCAATGTGAAGCCTACAAAAAGAAGCAGCAAGATGAGAATCAATGAGCTAATGTGGTTAGCGATGAATCTTTGCTAGATAACTTATGTTTGTCTACAGGGTTTGACTTGACAACAGATAAATGGTTTATTGATTATGGTGCTTCTTTTTATTGCACATCGCAAAGAGACATATTTGATGATTATGCCAGTGGAGATTTTGGACAAGTAGTTGTGGGAAACGGCCACATGTGTCCCATTGTTGGGAAAGGAACGTGGATGTGAACATCTCAGGTGGAGGACGTCTAGTTTTGCGTGAAACTAGACATATTCCGGAATTAAAGAAAAATCTGATTTCAACTAGTAAACTTGACGAAGAAGGTTTTGTAACAAACTTTGGATGCGGAGAGTGGAAGATAACCTCAGGGGCAAGAGTAGTAGCAAAGGGAAAGAGTATAGGTACACTTTACCTTCTCCAAGAAGACAATATCAGTGATATGATTGCAACTACAATGGCTACAGGTAATTTGTCTACTCTTTGGCATTATCGTTTGGGACATCTTGGTGAAAAAGGTGTAAAGCAATTACACTCGAAGAAATTACTTCCAGGTTTGCAAAAAAGTTGAGTTAGATTTTTGTGAGAGTTGCATTTATGGAAAACGAGGTTGTTAGTTTCAATTGAATGGGCGGCAAAATAAAGGTCATAAGCTAGACTTGGTTCATACCGATGTATGGGGACCTGCTCAGGAACTCTCTTATGATGGTAAGAGATATTTTGTCACATTCATTCATGATGCAACAAGTTAGACTTGGGTCTATGCTCTTAGAGAAAAATCAGAAGTATTTGGGATGTTCAGAATGTGGAAGACCATGATAGAGAAAGAGACAGGTTATCAGATTAAAGCTCTGAAGTCTGATAATGGTGGTGAATATACGAGTAAGGAATTTGTAGAATATTTGAGTCAAGAAGGCATACATGGGTTAAAGACTGTTCCTAGAACTCCTCAAGAGAACGGTGCAACTGAAAGGATGAACATGACTATTCTAGAACATGTGAGATGCATGAGGCTACACGCGGGTCTCCCGCTAAACTTATGGACGGCCACAGTTGATGTAGTTGTTTATCTTATCAACAGAAGTCCATCTAGTGCATTGGATGGATAAATACCACAAGAGCGGTGGTCAGGTAAAAAGATTAATTATTCACATCTAAAAGTGTTTGGTTGTATTGCATATGCTTTGATCGACAGTGAGGATAGGAAAAAGCTTGATGCTAAGTCCCAAAAGTGCATCTTTATCGGGTACGGTGGTGACGAGTATGGCTATAGGCTTTGGGATTATGAGAATAACAAAGTCATCCGCGGTCGGAATGTGGTATTCCATGAAGAAAAAATGTACAAGGATTGTCAGACAGAGCATGAGAATGTAGTACAACTAGAATATGTTGAATTAGACACAATGCCCGTGAAGATGTTTCCAGTAGATCAAAGTGCACTTGAAAGAGAGGTTCAAGATGAGCCTATTATCAGTGAAGAGGTAGTTCAAGAGGAACGCAGTGATTCGTAGCAAACTAACGACCCTGAAGTACCTGTATTGAGGAGGTCTACACGTGTGAGAAAGCCAAAGGTAATTTTTGATCCATCAGCTAATACTATTCTGAGTCATGTCTTATTTACAGATTCGGGGGAACCGGAGACTTACGATGAGGCAAAGGTAGACACGTCTCACTTGCAGTGGGAGTGTGCTATGAAAGACGAGATGAGCTTGTTACTTCAGAACAAAACTTGGGAGTTGACCAAGTTGCCCACAGGTAAAAAAGCTTTATTAAACAAATGAGTGTACATGATTAAGAATGAAGCAGATGGTAGTATTAGATATAAGGCGAGGCTTGTAGTCAAGGGCTTTTCTCAAAAAGAATGGATCGACTACTCCGAGATATTTTCACCTGTAGTGAAAATGACATCAATTAGAGTTCTGCTGAGTATAGTTGAAATGGAGGCTCTTCATCTTGAGTAGTTAGACGTAAAAACAGCATTTTTACATGGTGACTTAGATGAAGAATTATACATGGCACAACCTAAGGGTTTTGAAGTCAAAGGTAAGGAGCACATGATATGTCGCTTGAAGAAAAAAAATTGTATGGCTTGAAACAAGCTCCGCGGCAATGGTACCTAAAATGGTTTATGAAAGAAAAAGGTTTTGCACACTATGAGTCTAATCACTGTGTTTATTTTCACAAGTATGATGATGGTGACATTGTGTATCTCTCTTTATATGTGGATGACATGCCGGTGGCTAGTTCCAATATGAAGAGAATCGTAGAAGTGAAGAAGATGTTATCATCACAGTTTGCTATGGAAGACTTGGGAGAGGCCAAGAATATTTTAGGCATGAAAATCATCGGGGACAGGAAAAATAAGAAATTGTGGTTGTCGCGGGAAGACTATGTGAAAAATGTGTTAAAAGAGATTTAACATGAACAAGGTAAAACCGGTTGCAACTCCTCTAGCGAGTCACTTTAAACTTTCCAAGGATATGTGTCCAAGCACTCGGGCTTTGAAAGATGAGATGGTGGTGGTTCCATATGCATCAGCAGTTGGGAGTTTGATGTATGCCATGGTGAGCACAAGACCAGACATTGCACAAGCAGTGGGAGTTGTGAGTCAATATATGCAGAACCCGAGTAGAGAGCATTTGAATGCAGTGAAATGGATATTGAGATATCTAGCAAGTACTTCCAATTACTCACTTTATTATTGTGGTACATCTCTAGAGTTGCAGGGTTATGTAGATGCAGATCATTCGGGTGATCGAGATAATGGTAAGAGTATCACTAGATATGTCTTTACAGTTGCGGGTATAGCAGTGAGTTGGGTATCTCAACTACAAAAAGTAGTGGTTTTATCGACGACAGAGGCAGAATACGTGGCGATCACAGAAGCCTCCAAGGAAATCATGTGGTTAGAAGATTATATGGAGGAGCTACATCGAAAACAGCCAGTCAGTACACTGTGGAGTGATAGTCAAAGTGCAGTACACTTAGCAAAGAATGCAGCTTACCACTCAAGGACTAGACATATCAAGAAGCGTTATCACTTTATCAGATCAGCTTTGAAAGATAATGAGTTAAAGCTACAGAAGATTGATGGCTCGAAGAATCCAACTGACATGTTGACCAAGGTAGTAGACAGAGAGAAGCATATTTTCTGTACTACTACCATTGGTATTACTCCATGTTGATTGATGAGGAATATCGCAGAGGCACAAGTTTTCAACTACTAGTTTTTTAAAGAAGATGGATGCAAAGTTGCTTGGTGCTTGGGTATCTTTGTCTTCAAGTGGGAGATTGTTATAGATAAAGCCAAATATTTGTTTTTAATGGCTTTTTCATCTTTTTTATTAGATTTGCTTTTAGGTTAAAAGTGATACATTTATATTAGCGATGGCAAGACGCTAGCCGTCAAGATGCTAAAAAAAAAAAATAGAGAGGCACGAAAAAGAGAGAAGAAAAAAGTGAGTTTTTTCTTTATGGGGGTTCTCAATCTCTTTGTGCCCTGATCTTGAGAGAAGATCATCATTATATTCCAACTTTTTTCGAAGTCTAATGGGCAGGAGACGTAGCCCAGGTTTGGGTGAACTTCGATAACAAATTTACTGGTGTGTTCTTCTGATTCTATTCTTTTATTATTATATTATGTCTGGTGAATTGTTTGCGAGCGTTATTTTTCTGGAATCGATGTGCGATTTCGTAACACTTGTCACCGGTATCGAGCTCCTGTTCTTCTCCGACGGCCTGAGCCTTGACTACGACCGGAAGACCAACCTTGACGTCTACATGGATAGACTAGGTAAACATGGGCCTAGCAATCTCTCGTCTCTAATCAAAGAATTACACGAGTCCGGAGAAGCTCCTATGCCTAGTCACGAACCCTTTCGTGCCCTGGCTTTCCAATGTAGCCACCGAGTACAACATCCCTTGTGCCATGCTATGGATTCAACCGTGTGCGTTGTACGCGATATATTATGGCTGCTTCAATAAGCTCAGCGCCTTCCCGACTCTGACAGACCCTGATATGGTTGTGGAACTGCCGAGTTTACCTTCGATGGAGAAGGAGGATCTGCCATCCTTTGTGCTCCCCAACAACCCATAGCAGCTTCATAACCCTACAACTCTAGAGATGTACCACAATAATAAAGTGAGTAATTGGAAGTACCTTCTAGATATCTCAATATCCATTTCACTGCATTCAAATGCTCTCTACTCGGGTTCTGCATATATTGACTCACAACTCCCACTGTCTGTGCAATGTCTGGTCTTGTGCTCACCATGGCATACATCAAACTCCCAACTGCTGATGCATATGGAACCACCACCATCTCATCTTTCAAAGCCTAAGTGCTTGAACACATATCCTTGAAAAGTTTGAAGTGACTCGCTAGAGGAGTTGCAACCGGTTTTGCCTTGTTCATGTTAAATCTCTTCAACACATTTTTAACATAGTCTTAGGGAATTCTTTCTATGAGACTTGCATTGAATGATTGACGCAGCAACCTCCAAGCTCAGTCATCAATGTATCCTTTGGGAGCATAGTTGTGTTACCAGCCAAGCAAATGGAAGCGATAGCCACGGCTCTAAAGAACGCGAAGCGTCCGTTTCTTTGGGTGGTGAAGCCGCCTGAATTCCCGACGCCTGATGGCGCAGGGCAACTTCCATCATGGTTTCTTGAAGAAACCAAAGACCAAGGTCAAGTCGTGCGCTGGTCTCCTCAAACTAGAGTTTTGTCACACCCGGCTGTGGCATGTTTTATCACTCACTGTGGATGGAATTCCATGCTCGAGTTGCTCGGGTATCCCTCTCATAGCCTACCCACAGTGGACTGACCAGCCGACCAACGCAAAGCTCATTGTCGATGTCTTTAAGATTGCTGTGAGGATCAAGAAGGAAGTTGATGGAAACATAAGCAGTGAAGTGATTGAGAAATGCATCGAAGAGGTCATGGTTGGGCCAGTAGCTGATCAGTTGAGAAAAAACGCGATGGCACTAAAGGCTGAGGCTCGGAAGGCGGTGGCGGCAGGTGGATCATCCGATGAGAATATTCGGCTCTTCGTGGAGGAAATTAGCGGCGATTCTTCCAAGAAGGATGGTTCACCAAAAGTGGTAAATTTGAGCTATGAAGGTGAAGATAAGGTTAGTGACAAAGGTGTGTAGGGAGAAACGTGTTCGGTTTGCCGATAAGAGATTCATGGGTTGTCTTGTTCACATAAAAGAGATGACATTATTGTACTACAAGACAAGTATGATATGAAGGTTGTGGTGTTACTGCGCTCGGAGAAATAAAGAGGACAATTCCAATACCTTCGTTTTCTTGACATGATGTCTGTTTATTCTCTTGCTCCATGATTAAGAAATTACCTTGTCCTCAGTCGGAGGTTTGAAAGAAATGTGGTACACAGAACAAAATCGTTCTGTCAAGAGGTCTCTGAAATCACTTTCCTGTGGCGATAATGCCCTTAGATACAAGGCAGTCTCTCAAAGTCTCTCAACATGAACACACGGAAACTAAAATAGCTTTTTGAATGAAACAATGTATCTCTATAAGAAAAAAGAATCAAAGGATCTCATGAATAGACACAATAATTGAATTAGACAGAGCAGTTAACTTCCAGCATATATGTTTGTGTAAAAAGCTAACATTAATGAATAAGAAATTTCGAAATTTTTTAAGCCCAACTTTTCATGAATTTTAAGTTTATGCAAGACAAATCAAGCCCAAGACCAATATAATGAAGTTATTCGATGTGAGGAGGCCGCTTGGGAGCCCAGTCCTAAAGCTAAGGTATGGAGCCCAACTCAATTCTACTCATTTTAATTACGTCTATTTAGTTATGGACATTTTAATGATTTGCCAATTTTCTCTTGAATTTTAAAATTGTGTTAATTTAGTCATAAACATTTTCACGATTTGCTAATTTAGTCATAAATCTTTTGATGATTTGCCAATTTTGTCATTCCAAACTAATTTTGGCCAAAAGTTGTTAATGTGGCATTCTAATTAGCACCGACCATCCTACATGGTACAGTCAATGTTAACATTGAGAATTTTTGCATTTATTATCTAAATTTTTCTCCTTTTCATTTTTCTTTTTCTTCCATTTTTTTTTCTTTTTCTATTCCCCTTTTTCCTCTCCCCAACCATCGCCAGACCTTGGCGATGGCCAATGGAGGTTGCTAGCCAACTGCCTCAAGTGATGGCTGCACTCGCTAGCCCAAGTGTAGGCAACCCTCACCCAAGGCCGACAAGGACATCCCTCACTAGATCCAACATGGGGAACCTTCGCCTAGGAGTGGGCGTTGAGGCCTTTGCTAGTGACGGTGACCTTCATCGACCATCTATGAGGCCGTGATGGCCGATAGAGGGAATAAGGGGGAAAAAAGAAGAAAATTAATAAAATAAAATAAAAAATGCAAAATTTTTGTTTAACTTTTAAAACTGAATTGACCAGTACAATAATTTAGGACATTTTTGACAATTTTCCTAACCTTTTAATAACACTTGTATAGGTGCTCTCTTATTTAAGTTAAAATAGCTTCCTTCTATTTTTCCTATATGGGACTCTTTTTTCCACATTCATCTTCTAGCTTTCCACTAAAGTTAAGTTAAAAAAAATGGCACAAAATTTGAGAATGTTAGTGCACACAAATATTCTACATGAGGGACACAGTGTCTCTCAATTAGGGGTATAAGGCTGACAAGTTGGTTAAGAGACACTGTGCGAAGCACAGGTCGACCTTGCAGTGGGTGTTTCACCTACCCTTCCACCTTTACTTGCGCGGGCTGCTACTATACCGGCTTATCAATTCCTCAAACACTTCTTATGTGGTGGAGTCTGCCCTCCCCACCTGAAGAGCTTCCTAATTCCTGAGTGTAATTTTTTCTTCCCCACCCAAGAGGGAATACTCCCAAGGTTGAGATAAAACAGTTTTAGGACATACTCGGATTCATGTTAGCAATGAGATCATGAGTATAGCAATTAAAGTTTCATAAACTTTTTTTGGCAACTTTTGATCTTCTCTAGGCAATCGACAATCCATCACCATCTATGAGGTCATGATGGCCGATAGAGGGAATAAGGGGGAAAAAGAAGAAAATTAATAAAATAAAATAAAAAACGAAAAATTTTTGTTCAACTTTTAAAATTGAATTGATCAGTACAATAATTTAGGACATTTTTGACAATTTTCCTAACCTTTTTCACAACACTTGTATAGGTGCTCTCTTATTTAAGTTAAAATAGCTTCCTTCTATTTTTCCTATATGGGACTCTTTTTTCCACGTTCATCTTTCTAGCTTTCTACTAAAGTTAAGTTAAAAAAAAAAATGGCACAAAATTTGATAATGTTAGTGCACACAAATATTCTACATGGGGGACACAGTGTCTCTCAATTAGGGGTATAAGGCTAACAAGTCGATTAAGAGATAATGTGCGAAGCACAGGTCGACCTTGCAGTGGGTGTTTCACCTACCCTACCACCTTTACCTGCGCGGGCTGCTACTATACCGGCTTATCAATTCCTCAAACACCTCTTATGTGGTGGAGTTTGCCCTCCTCACCTGAAGGGCCTCCTAATTCCTGAGTGTAATTTTTTTCTTCCCCACCCAAGAGGGAATACGTCCGATGTTTTATGTCCCAAAGTTGAGACAATACAATTTTAGAACATACTCGGATTCAAGTTAGCAATGAGATCATGAGTATAGCAATTAAAGTTTCATAAACTTTTTTGGCAACTTTTGATCTTCTCTAGGCAATCGACAATCCATCACCATTAATTTATATAGTTGGATTAACTTTATAACTCCAATTTATATGTTATCAATGGTGATCGACATGGATTGCATAACAAATCTTTTTTTGCAGATTATGTACCATATGAAATTCTTCTTTATTGTCATGAGTATTTATCCATTTGGGACAAAATCGGAAAGCGATCGGGCACATGCATATTTAATTCTCCATCGCCATGAGTAGGAAGAAAACAAAAAAGAAAAAAAAACAAAGTGATTCGGAGGTTTGTAAGCTTTTGTCCTCACATCGGCACATGATATGTAAAATATCATGCATTTATACTCAAAATCGAAAAGAATAAAATAGTTAGCAGGAATATCTGCAAATTGACACCAATTTCAATCTTAATCCCGCCGAAGAGAAACTTAGATATAGATATATGCAAAATTTTAAATCGTAAACTAAATATAATTGATCAAAAGCGCGATAAAACTTGGGTATGATGATGACGAAAACCATGACCCAGTTCAAACTTTGGAAAATTTATTTTGAATAACCTAGATAAAATATAGCTCCAGTAAAACCTGAAAATCATTATGAACTTGAACGCGCGTACCAATTTTCTAAGACAGTAATTTGGACATTCACTTTAGACACTGCACTAAGATGAAACGAGAAAATTATAGTCCTAAATTTATTGTACGGTTGTTAATTCAATCCTAAACATTTTAGGGAAAATTGTCTAAAAAGTCCTAAACTTATTATACTTTTGCCAATTTAGTTCTAAATATTTTAATTTTACCAATTTTTTTGTCAAAATAACATTTCATTCATTTCCACAGCAATATCGCAATCCAACTGCAAACAAAGACAAATCACAAACAACTTCAAAATAAAACCAGTTTTGGATAACAAGATAAATCATCATAATAAGGTTAAGAGTCACTCGTTCAAAGAGCAAATATGAGATTTTTTAAAACCAAAATCAGTTAACGATCACCAAATCCATCTTTAGTAATGATGTCCATCTATTGCTATGACTTTGCCTTTTGGCGATGTGCGTTTAAATTCAACATTCCTAACACAATCATCGTTCGGAGAAACAAAGTTGAACGAGTATAGATTTTACACTTGTCAGAGCAAAACCTTTAAGAAGCTCCTTTGATCTCCTTCGAAATTAGACTTCTACACCAAATAAACCCAAGGGAAGTGAATATCCAAAATCATAGATGCAAAAATCCCTAAATCTAGAGTAGACTCTCCCCGAAATAGGAGAGAAAACCTTCTAGATCTAGATTAGATCAAAAAAGAAAAGCTCCACAAAACGAGAGGAAATCAAGAAAAAAGAAAGAGAAGGGAAAATCTAACTCAAACCCCCCCTCCATATAGGTTGAAAAAGAAAGTTATGTGAAAATCAGAAGGAGAGGAGAAAATCCTAATAGAGCGAGAGAGAGAAATGATCTTTAAGTCCTAAGTATTTTCACATTTCGCCAACTAAATTCATCGAGGTAATTTTAATCGGAAATCGCTTAGGAGGATGTTGATTGTCCTACATGGTGCAGTTGATGCTAACATGAATAATTTTAATAATATTTTATGTTATTATTTTTTAGTTTATTTTTTTCTTTTCTTCTTTATTATTTTCTTTTTTTACTATGGCAATGAGGGTCGCATCCACAAGCTCGAGAGGACTGGGTCTACGGGTTGAGGTGGGGGTAGATGTAGGAGTCTTGAGTGAGGAGCTTGGAGAGGAGGATGGTTGACATCGCACGAAGTGGGGCAGTTGTGGAAGAGGTGGGCAAGCTTGAGGGAAAGGGAGTTGGGATGAATTTGCTTCACTACTACTACTACTTCTTCTTCTTCTTGGATGGCAAACATCGCACACAGTGGGGGCAGTTTTGGAAGAGATGGGGGAGCTTGAGGGAGGGAAAGGGACTTGGGATGAATTTGCTTGGATGGTGGACATGGCACAAAGTGGGGGCAGTTGTAGAAGAGGTGGGCAAGCTTGAGGGAGAGGGAGTTGGGATGGATTTGCTTCTCCTGGAGTTGGGATAGATTTGCTTCCTCATTACTACTCTTCTTTCTTCTTTCTTCTTTCTCCTTCCTCTTCCTCCTCCTTCAACCCGCTTATTATCCATTTATTGTAATACTCGACTCAATCCATACTCATTTTTTTCTTCGATCCCAACTCCCCTTTCAATACTTAATCCAACCCATACCCACCTCATTTAACTCAATTTTAATATGTTTATGACCCATTTATCTCAATGACCCATTTAATCCTTTTTTATTATTCATTTATTGTAATACCCGACCCAATCCATACCCAATTTCATACCCAACTCATTTAGCTCGTGACAAGGGTTCAAGGACTTTTTAGTATTGGACAAATAATGAGGGCTAAACGAGCTCAATTCGCATAGAAGGATCAAGGACCAGGACTAAGGCACATCACACGTTGAGGGTTGACCAAGATCTATTTCGCTGCAGAACCATTAAGATAACTCACACAGACACACGCGGTCACTTAAATGAACAAGCTTTCACCTTTCAATTTCTTAAAAAAAAAGTCTCACTATCTGAATGGGATCTGAAATTTGCTGCAATGTGGAAGAAAAGAGATTACAAAACACAGTACAAGCTTTCACCTCCAATTTCAAGAATCTACGATAAAACAATATTTCAGGAAAAATCGGCATCAACGTGTGAAATGTTGCTCAATCGGTAGCTCAAATCAGAAACAGAAAACCCAAAACATCACCCAAAAAAAAAAAAAATTCCAGACCACCCCCCCCCCCCAACCAATATGGACACTTGAGGTCTCATAGCATGTCAGGCGAATCGAACAGAGCGGTGGGGCTGATTCCAGGAGTAGGTATGGTGAGGCAAGGCGAAGCCAAAGCACTCGCCGCTGACTCCTCCGACTGCCGAGTCGATCCTCGCACTGGCCACCGCATTGAACCCACACTTGGCTGCTTTCCTCTCTGCGATGCTTTCTCCATAATGGAGGCTCCATCCCCCGGCGCCCCCCCCCCCCTTCCTTCCTCCGCCAATCTTCTCACCCTCGCTCAACGGATCCGTCGAGTTGTCCCGCTACGATGAGGAAGATTCGTTTGCTTCCATCACTAACTGACGCATCCCGAAACAGAGAGAGAGATTATAAGTCGGTTAAGTAAGCTGTAAATGGATTGTTTAGGCCTCTTTATTTTATAGACCCATTATGCTGGCCTACGAAATCTGCTATGATCCATTTATAACTCGTTTACGTAATTTTGGATTATTAAATGGGTTTGGACTCATTTTGACAAATCTAATTGCTCCTAATTCACTTATGGTGACCGAATTTTCCATATTTAGTCACTATAAATCAATATTTAGTGATTGAATTTGGTTTTGGGCCTTGGTTAAAGGAAATTTCCTCCGATGAAGTCTCCAATTTGTGAATTAAAATTATGAAAATCACTCACATATAAAATTGATGTCTATATTTGTAACCCTTATATTTATGAAAATATCCTAACACGTTACCGATCCCTACATTGTCCATCTAGATACATAAAATGCCCTTCTGTCTATGTTCTCTATTGCACGCCATGAAACGAAGGAAAACCTCCCTATATTTCACATGCGTGACCTGAAATGAAGGAATTATCTTTATAAAATTGTGTTAAAGATACTATAAATTATTGTCTATCAAAATGGTCATATGGATGTTGCCAGTCCTTCATTTGGAGCGCCATGCAATGTTTGAAATGATCTCCTTTTGCATCTTGTAGCGGGAGTTGGCAATATGATTGATTGCACTCTGACCAACATCGACATTCACCATGTCAAAAGTAATAATCACTATGAGAGAGGTCAACTTAGCATTATTGGCCCCGTCACCTATGAGTGGATGTTGGGAAAATATGAGTAACGATTGGAAATAATAATGAAGTCAGACTTTGAGATATGGTGTCATTTT
The DNA here is from genome assembly GCA_017140595.1 of Eucalyptus curtisii. Classification (NCBI taxonomy): domain Eukaryota; kingdom Viridiplantae; phylum Streptophyta; class Magnoliopsida; order Myrtales; family Myrtaceae; genus Eucalyptus; species Eucalyptus curtisii. The sequence continues at coordinate 13,603,867 of CM029500.1, forward strand.
TTTTTTTTAATTATTTGCTTCACAATGTTGCTAATGGTGACCAGCACATTTCTTCCAGGTTACAAAATCTTGATTGAAAATACTAAATAGCAAGTCTAATATTTCTTTAGGGTCTTTCTAGGGAAACAATTGAAATGATGACTGTATTTTTAGAGAAAGAAAACTCAAAAGACTTGATTGTAATTGATACCAAAAAACCGACGTAGTTTTCTCAGTCTTTTGAATAATGGCAACCTTTTGGAAAAGTTGCAAAACGAACAAGTATGTTCTCAAGGAGTTAAAAAGACATATGAAAAATTTGAAATTAAATGAATAGTAAATAAAAAATAACTCTAACTTATTTATGAATAGTCGTACTGTTTCAATGGGATGCTATGATTAATTTTAAAATTATAAAATCTGAATTTTTTAATATAAAATAATGATAGTTGATTAGTGTCAAATCCCATCCATGTGCGCGCTCATATCTTTTCGATATAAGACAATGCACTTCTTAGCTTGTTTTATAAATAAACTACTAATAGTGGAGCCTTATGCATGCACATATAAATTAGGCAGTTTGCACACCTACGTGTAAGATGAGCTAAAAGGTTCGAATATCCTCGTTAAAAGCAAAAAAAAAAAAAAAAAAAAAACTTAGCTAACATACATAGGATGAAACATTCTTCAAAACTACTATGAGCTTTCTTTTTAATTTATTCATGTGATTTTACATAGTATCTTAAAGTCTTAGGCAATATCGATTATTTGATTAGATATTTAGGTAATATCTCAAGAGATTTTCTATACTTTGTGAATGGTTCTCTGATTATATATGATCAATGTTTCTTTATGATTTTATGGCTTTTAATTTAGATTTCTATTATTCTCATATATAAGACCGTTTTCTAATGAATTTCAGAATGCATAGATAGAGAGATTTTATCCTAAATTACTCATGTGAGTTTTCATCGTGTTATTGTAGACCATTTAAAGAATTTCTTATCTTAAAGAAAAAAGAAATTCATAATGCATGATATGAAGTGAAAGAATCGGTGACGAAATGGGCAAAGACAAACCACCTCATTGACCTATGCCCTCGGAAAGGTTGTTCTCTAATTCGCCGGAGGGCATCTTTACAGCTTTAGAACTATCAAATCTACTTTGACTTCTGAGGTACGAGAATCATCTTGGAAATGGGTGTTTTGTTGCCTAACTTATCTTTTATTATTTTGGCCAATATTTGTTACCTAACTTTACTGTTCCTTAAAGCTTTCAATAGGCATAGGTCCATTACTAGATTGAGTGGAGGTCATGCACATCTAGTACAGTTCAATGTTTCGTGGAAAATTGGACAACAATCCTCATCTAATGCAATATGTATCCGTCTTTATGGAATTATCAATAATGTCGGATTGCTCTTTGTAAGTAACTTGAGATACTCACTCTTTGCTTTGGTGCATATGTGTGCCAACATGACATCGAAAACACGACACTGAAACAACTAAATTTCGTAACTAAATTGAAGGTAATTTCACATGCTTGAGGATTCTTGAGCTCTTAATTAGTCTACATGATAATTAATGAGGTTGATTCCCCAATCCCGAGGCCTTTTTCTTTTTGATAAATCATGGGCACTAGCATGGAAATCCGGCTACATGAAGGCCCCTATATACTTTGCTAAACGTGTCCAAGAATCATTTAAGTTCAAATTTTTACCCTATGTAAGTGAACCTGATTTAGAGCCATTTGTGCATAATTAGTGGGATATGATCATATGACCCTTCAATTCCTAAGTTGGTAATTGTTGATGCTCCAACCAACTACACCAACCTTAGTAGTTGAGGCCTATTATTGTCGATGTACAGTGAACTGCACTCATCCATTTAGGTTACATCACTTAGATCATGGGGCCGTGGGTTGTTAGTTTATTACAATTTTTTGTGCCCGTCATCATTGGTACAAACTAAATAAGAAATGGATATATTTTTCTCTATTGATGAAAGAGGGTAACTTTTTCCAAACGGATTTTTGATTCGTGGGTTACTAACTTGAATATCATCTATATTTATATTTAGTTCAATGTGAACCATGACTAACTTTATGAAGATGATCATAAGTGGATGAAAACCATTGACATCTATTGGAATGAGCTTCTTTTTTTTTTTTTTTTTTTTTTTTTGACCATCAGTTTGAATGTACCATCCGTGAAGAGATTCAGAATCCAAGGCATTGGTTCCATGAATCTGGGAAAGAATTTGTCTGTACAGGTGTAGCCCCCTCCTGATATATTTGAATTCTTTTCTTGAGTACAAAGTAGGTCATGAGAGTTCACTAGCGAATGCAACATAAAGTAGATCCCCTTCGCCCAAGTGAAAGCATATTCTCAAATTAGGTACTTGAACTTTTGACGCTGAGGATTTGACTTCTGAGAGTGACTGGAAAAAAATGTCAAGCGTGCAAGCAATTGATATATCTGTGTGGTTAGATGTGAGGTGAGAATGCCAACTTGAAAAGTAAGAAATGATGGAGAAAGAGCATTACATCTCATGTCGCACCGTTTTGCCACGCGACTCGCATTTACAATTTAAAATTTTGGCATGGATATTTACTTCTTTACTATTCCCTTAGGCCTGATTCAACTTCTTCTAACATACTCGATAGAGATTAGAATAGTCCTCTAGATTATCAGACTTCTGCACTCGTACCACTGGATTAACAATAAAAATGGGAAAGTAAAAGAACGGCAAGTACTGGTATAAAGACAATTTCTTTGAACGTCTGCAGCTAATTCATTTAAAATCTTCGATACTCAAGTTCTACGATCGGATTCGATGCATCGAAATTAATGCGATACTGTGGGAAATGTGGAGTACAGAATTAACAACATTGGACATAATATACCACACAACGAAGTAAAAATGCATACAGATTCTTTAATAATTCTAGAGATATATAAGAGTTACACATTAAATGGGTTTACTAAATGATATGGCAAAGAGCAAGTGGTCATTTAAGTTAGCACCCGATAAAGATGTAGCAACATCATTCGATAAACTCTTTTAGCATCTCAAATCTCAATATGAGGTCAAGTGGAAATGGAGCAAACCCGTAACCATGATCGATCACATCATGCAAAAGTGATGTCGCAAGAGAATGTCGACAAGCGTATTCATGCACTCTCTTGCTTTCCTCCCTCCATATCCTTGAACTTGGACTTTGTGATGTTACAGTAAGGGAAAAGGAAAGTTGGGAACTACTCAGATTCATTCGTTCGGAATGTACCAAACCTTCTTATTTCAGTGACCCCCTGAAGAAAAAGGAGCAACAACTTGGAATTGCACCACGTGGATGTCTAAGAACAAGCCTCCATCCCCGAAGTCATCGGCTACTATCTAAAGCGACACCCGCTTTATGCGTCGGTATTATAAATAAAGCATCAAAGAGATCAGTCTCTCCATGCAACTTGTACTTGCGGAGTGCATAATCCAGGAAAAATATGGCTAAGAATTCGCAGTCTCGTGGTTTAGCAGCTCTTCTTCTTCTTCCTCTCCTATTGGTGGGCTCGGTGATCTCCAAGACAGAAGCCATTAGGCCATTGGAGGGTGCGGAATTGCCCCGTGCTTTGGTGAGCATGGATCGCCTTTTCGGAAAGAAATCGGCAGTCAGAATGATGTCCAATGATGGCCCGAGTCCTGAAGGTCCCGGGCACAGGTACAAGGCCCCGTGGCTCACCGGTCAAAGCGACGAGAACCGTTTGAGCCCCGACGTGGAGCACAAATAGCTGCGACCCGCCATTTCCTAAAGTCGTTAAAGGATATATATGCAATCAATAGATCTAGATATTTGGATTTGGTAGATCTGGCATGAGACTCGATTGAATTCAGACCTACGGAGTTCGTAGATGAGAAATTAATCATATCGTTATTAAAGTATTGCACATGTTTTATTTCAAAATGTTAGTCGTTTGATCTACTGAGAGTTACCGAGCATTGAAACGCTCATCCAGGGCACACCAGGGAATCCCTTTTTAAGCTTTGTTACTTAGAGTAGTAAGGTTTACACCCGAGCTACTCAAATTGTCATAGTGTACTTTGGCTTTATGGTTCTCCTTGATTATGTTCTAAGTACATATTTATTGCGTGGTAACACAGATGGAAATCCTCCTCTATTTTCTTTTTATGTTTTTATTTACTTCTTTCTTGTTTTTTCAACTTTGGGAATTGCCTTTGTTGCCAATGACTATGCGAATCGATTGACTCCATACAAATCGTACGAGTTGAGCCCCAGGCGAACAAAACACAACGTGTCATCAGTCAACTATAATTTATGGGGATCGCAATCCTTATCTTTCTTTCCATTTTTGTCAAATTAATTCTATGCTTCATCTTTTTTAGTACTAGTGATATGTTCGGCTCCATTTGTTTTATAGGAAAATGTATGAATTTTTCCTAAAATTGATTATTTATATCTTTTTAAAAATGAATAACTGAAAAATATTTTCATTATCTATTTGACCATTATGTATTGCTAACATCAGAAAATGGAATAATCCGTATCTTAAGTAACTAGCTAAGCCGCTAAAGTAGCTAAAGTGGTAACAAATACCGTTAGTAAAATAGGTCCAATAGAAAGTCCATTTATTCCCGATCTCTAGATTTTCATTGGCTAATTATTTTAAGCAACACTATGGATCATCTAAAGAAAATATATTACAAATCATTCATTCTTCGTGAAACAAATAATATCTTAATGTGCACATGGAAATGAAAGGTGTTGGAGAACTGTTATTATAGACATAAGTTGACTACGCTCGAAATTAATGTGATGATACAATATGTTTAATTGGATGAAGAAGGGGGATTACGAGTGGCTTGAGAAATACCATTTATTAACAACAAAAACCATTTACTTCAAAACGCGAAGGAACATGTACGTTCAAACTCTCTGTGTCAAATAGATTGCTTGTTGCTGCAAAAATGAGGGCACATAATATTGACTGTTGATATGCATTTATTACCTAGATCAGACAAAGAAGAGGAAATACAAGTTGCACAATATATGTACGAAAAAAATGTGTCGTTTAAGTCAAAATGAACGCTTCATGAGCACCTACTATTTATATAGCTGATAACTAGTAGATAATAATCGGTTATACAAGAAACAATTCGACGTCCAATTTGTCATTGATTGACACCTTTTAAGTCCCTAAACTCTCCTTAAACATGATATGTTTGCACAATTATGTGAATTTGGTTTTGACATTGTATTGCTACAAAAAGAAATGTATGTTCATTCAAATATGAAAGATGTTTTATTTTATTGTTTTAAAAATTAAATGTCATGTCTAGATTTAGATGTGCAGTTTCATATAATAATAAAGGGTAATTTTGATTTTAGGATAGTGACACAAATAGTCCTTGAACTTTAGTCTAATATATAATGTGGCCCGAACTTTTAATTTGTTCAATGTGATCTATGAACTTTAACCTAATGTGTAAAGTGATCCTTGAACTTTTAATTTGTTTAATATGGTTTATGGACTTTAGGTGCATGTTCAATATAGTCCCTAAATTATATGAAAATGTTCAATGTTATCCTTCTATTAATTCAAGATCATGGACAATATTGAACATTTTTATATAGTTTTAAGGACTAAATTGAATATATACCAAAAGTTGAGAAACCACATTGAATACATTAAAATTCGGAGATTATTTTGTGCATTATGCCAAAATTTAAGGAACATTTGTATCATTTTTCCTTTGATTTGTGAGATACATTTGTTTTAGATCGGAGGAAAAAAAGGGAATTTTGTTTAGCATAACAAGCCAATTGGTCCCAAAATAAATGTGATTCAAACAACCATTAACTCAAAAGATATGTTTCTTTTAATGCAATATTTTTTTCAAAATATATTTTGTAGCATTTCCGCTCCCAATCCCTCTCTCCCTCCCTCTCTCTCACTCTTTGAACCTTTCTTCGTCTCTGCCACCTATGGAGGGGAGGGATTTGAGCTAGATCTGTCCCTCTCCTCCTATTGTTTATCCTTATATTTCCTTTTTAACTTCTCTTTTTACTCTTATAATCTAGTTTTAGATTAAGTACAAAAAAAAAATCTAGTTTTAGATCTAGGAGTTTGCTCTCCCGATCATCTATTTGAGAGCTTTTCTCTCTAATTTAATTTTAGATTATAGTTTTAATGAATAAGTGTTTTGCCTTCAATTTCAATGGTGTTCATAGCAAGTTTTGGTGTCAAATTTGTGATTGTTCAATGTGTTTTAGTTCAAAGCTTTGATGCTTCGTGATCGGGTGACAAGGCTCGCCCTCACAAGTGTCATATATGAGCTTCTTCAACACGTTTATTTGTCTCCATACGCTAATGGTGGGAACACCAAACCAGGCGCATACTTCAAACGCAAAATCATAACAATGGATGAAGATCTCGACATGTGCTTATTACTAATGATCTTTTGTGTGATTTGGTGATGAGTCGTCGATCCTTTCACTTAGATGTAGTCATAAATTTGTTTTTTAAGGAGCCTATGATTATCTCTATCAACCATGCTCTAATGATATGCATATTTCTAGTTTTTTGGTTTGTTTTGGAGCTCTATGGGCTTACTTTATTACTGTGACTTTTGAAATTTTCCATCATATATTATTTTGGTAATTAATGAAAATTTATTTTGAAAAAAAAAATGCAATATCTTTCTCTAATCAATGTGGAGGGCAGTGTAGCGTGATTAATGTTTGAAGAAGCATCAAGGAATGAAAATTTGTAATAGTGCAATTGAAAAAAAAGAAGGGCCATTGTATCCAATTTTTTTTGTTTAAAAAAGCTTTTGCATATCACATGTTTTAACTTTTTTGTAGCTCAAGACTCGAAATTTTTATTCAAATATCGACATGTAAATTCAATGATAATTTTGTTGTAAGTTTTTAATTTTCTGTAATATTTAAGAGATTAATGAGTGTGTGTGTGTATATATATATATATATATATATATGTTTGTTTGCTTAGGTGGAAACAAACGGCTCTAATTGTTGCACATAGGTTAATTGATTATTAGATCAAATTACAAAAAACATAAAAAGTTATCTAAATAACCATTGATATAAAATATTGAACTTAATATAGTATTAAGTGTGATAATTAAGTTTTTTTTCCGTATTTAATGTAAAGGGTAGCGATAATGATATAAATAATCTCTAAACTTTGGCTCAATGTATAATGTGGTTCTTGAATTTTTAATTTGTTTAACATGGTTCATGAACTTTAACTCAATGTGTAATGTGGTACATGAATTTTTAAGTTATTCAATGTGGTCCATGAATTTATATGTGTGTGTGTGTGTGTGTGTGTGTGTGTGTGTGGTCTTTGAATTATAAGAAAATGTTTAATGTTATCTTTTCATTAATTCAAGTTCGCAGACAATATTAAATATTTTCATATAGTATAAAGATTGCATTGAATATGTATCAAAGTTTGAGACCACATTAAATAAATTAAATATTTGAGGATCACATTATATATTGAGTTAAAGTTTAATGGCGATATTGAACAAATTAAAAATTCAAATGGACCACATTACATATTAAGTCAAAGTTTAAGAACTATTTTTGTCATTTTCTCAAAAACTACAAGAAAATGAAATTCATGACCAAAAAAAAAAAAAAAAGTTTCCATTGCATCCATTTCCTTGTCATGTGCGTGAGTTGATAGCTACTCGGTCAAATTTGGATCTCCATGTAGGTGTTATAGATATATAAGAAATGGAGTGATCCACGCCACCGATCATATTGTACATTATCATAAGGGCGCCCGCCCGTTAATCAATTTTTTTGCATTGAACCATAATAATTTTGTACTAGACCAAATAGGTGATGATTTTATCATTAGGCCAATCATTTTGGGATTCATATCTGAAAAATTTCAAACTTGTATACTTATAACAAATTTAACTCAAATTAATTTTTTGACCAAGAAAAACCATAACACTGGTACACCTTGACAATTTCATCCAAAACTAATTTTTTAATCACTAAAAACTCCGAATTTGTATATTTGTAACAAATTTACCTGTCGTTAATTTTCGTTAAATTAGATTAATATTATATAAAATTACAGATTAATATATATAACAAACAAAAAGGTAACAAAAGGTAAAACTATAGACTCGGTACACTTATAAATTATCACATATTATCTAACTCAAAGAAATTGACATAAAAATTTAACAAAAAATTAATAAAAGGTAAATCTATTATTAGTGTACCGATTTGCATTTTAACCCATGCGTCAAAAAAATATGATTATTTTATTTCCTAGGTAAGAACTCCCCGAACAAAAATGATGATGTCCTACAAATCTCCAAAAAAAAAAAAAAAATAAGGGTTAATACTTTGAAAAACCCCAAACTAATACATTTGTGATAAATTTACCTTAAATTAATTTTTTTGACTGCAAAAATGCCAAATCAGAACATTTGACAAAATATACCCCAAACCTAAGATACATTTGTGACAAATTTACCATTTGTTAGTTTACGTTAAATTTTATTGTCAAATTACTAAATTGAATGACACGCGGACAAGGATCGATATATCAATTTTCGATTTTACTCCGCTCATCACAATTATACAATTTCTATAGTTTTTGTGATATTAATTCAATTTTAACTGAGAAAGATATTTATTACATAAATATATCAATTTGGACTTTTTTGAAAGTTAAATAAATTAATTTGGGGTAAATTTATCACAAGTTTGAGGTTTGAGGTTTTTTACAATTAGTTATGGTAAATTTGTTATAAATGCGCCGTTTTTCATTATTAAAAAAATTAGTTTAAGATAACTTTGTGACACATGTACCAGTTTATAATTTTTAAGGGTATTAACCCAAAAAATAATTGTCCGAACCCAAGACAAATCGACGGCGCAAACGGATACGCACTCCGTCCTTAAACCCTCTTGTACCTTCGTCAAAGCTAATCTCCTCACTCCATCGATGGCGGATCGCCGCCTCGTCCGCCGCCTCCTCTTCCGAACGCCCGGGTGGCGCCGCCGCGCTCTCCGCCCTCGTTGCTCTCAGTCGCGGTCTCATTCCACCCGCGCCGCCTTCCCCTGCCGAGGGGGAGCAGGCGGCGCCGGCCGCGGCAGAGACAGAGTCAGGGCAACTGGCTCACCCTGCCCCTGTTTGATCGTGCTGTCAAGACGGCGTCGCTTTGGGGAGAGAGCTCTCGAGGGGCGGAAGCGCGAAGCCCGGTGAAGCGGCGACGATGACGGCGCTCAAGTGGGTCCTCCGGTGCTGTCCGGAGTTGCCGCGGAGCCTTGTGCAGAAGCTGTTTCGCTTGAGACAGGTGATTTTTGGTGGCTCGACGGCGCAATATTAGATTTTAGCATTGCTGCAGAAGCTGTGATGAGTTCATTTACTTGTGATTATTTATTTGGTGTGTTTGCTTCATGAACTTTGTGCTATTGGGTTGCTGCTTTTGTGTCTTTAGGGAATTAAGTTCAAATTTAGCATTCTTCTTGGGTTGTGTAATTGCAAACAGCAGGACATCTACTGTGTTGTGGACTGTTCTTGATTTTGGGTAGTAGAAGAATTGGAATTCGGTAGTTCGGTTGATGATTTCACACGAATGTCGTGACAATGAGCTGGGTATATCACTTGCTAGAAACTAAGGATATAGTGAAAGAGGCTTGATGACTTCATCGTTTGCTTGCTGTAGGTCCGAAGAGAGTTCTCAGAGGTGGTCTCTCTGATGTTAGCACTCAAACAGTGGATTGTCGCCTTAAAAGGGTAAGGTTTTTGCTTGATGCATTAACTAATTCTTTCTTTTTAGATGCTACACTTGTCTATGACGACATGATAAAATGGACGATCAGTCTTTCTAATATTGAACGATAATGGAAGGTGGCAGCTAAAGACTCAATAAATTTGGGAGATCGAATTTATCTTCCAATCACTGTTAAAGAGTTGCCTTCAAAGAAGCAAGAGTGCCGTTAATTCAGAAGAAGTGGATTATGTTCGTGGCATTGTGTTGCATAAGGTTCAGATGCTTATGCCTTTCAGTTGGTTACTAGATTGCACCAATTCGCTTTAGGCCTTTCACTTTCCACTTGAACTTTGTGCAGGATGATGCCATTATTGCTGTGAATAAACCCCCTGGCATGCCTGTTCAAGTGAGCTGCTTTTCTGCATTTGCTTCTTCCCCTTATCTTCCAAGAAATGTGGAATCAAGCACTGACTACAATGATTTCTTTGGCAGGGTGTAGGCATCAGTAGAAGCTTGGATGAGGTGGCCATCACCTGTTTGAAGTATGATCACCAAGAAACCTCGGCTGGTTAGTGTTTCCATGGAACTTTTACAACATCTGGTTGTGTAATACAAGTAGGGTACTTATACAGGAAGGAAAATGCTTCTTCGATAACATTAATGGCTTATTAAACTCTTTGACATTTTAAGGTGCATAGACTTGACAAAGATTGCAGTGGCATCTTGGTGATGGGCAGGATACAAACAAGTGCAACTTTTTTGCACTCCCTATTCCGTGAGAAAACTGTTGGAGCATTAAACAATGTCAGAAACATATAATATCCCATTTGCCTTTTCTTCCAGTTAGGCACACTTAATTTCATAGGACTGCTAGTAGCACTTAAAGAGTCACCTGATTCTTTTTGAACCTTTTTTTTAGGATTCTGCTAGCAGAAAGAGATTATTGCAACGGAAGTATTGGGCGCCAAGTCATTGATCACCTAGGCGATCAAAGGGAGTGATTTCTGCACCACTGGGAAAGGCTGAATGTTCTTGTGCTTCAGAACTATATGTTGGAAGCTTGTTGACATTTCTTCAGATTTGATCATCGAAGAAGCAAATGGCTTCTTCTGGAATATGATTTAGTCAACCTGTTTTATGGCGTCCTATCTTTTCTGTTATTTAGCAGAAAGGGTACTTTCATTTATTATTCAAACTTGTTTTGTTGTTAATTGACGTTTCTTTGAGCATGAAAGACTTGGCACCTAGCCAGCTGTGACTATGTTGCATGGCACAGGAGTCTAATGGACTCATGGCCAGATTGGTCTTTATTTCAATAGATTTTGTTATATCAGGAGAAATTCCTGAATGATGTGATAAGAAAGGAACAGGGAAGTTTACTCCATGACTGTACTTTCACTTCAATTTCAAATATAATAAACATGGGACAAGCATTATTAAAGCAGTTCAAAATAATCAGCGTAGGACTGGGAAATTTGCTTGCTTCCTGAATGCCTTTTTGTGCCAACTTTGCCATCATCTAGACTTCCACCCATTCTCCTTTTTTGTGCATAGATGCATGTTTTACGTCCATATGCTTAGAAATGCAAATTATAGTAGGCTTTTTTCTCAAATTGCTTTGTCATTTTGCAGAGGACACGTCAAGTTTGTCATTTTCTAACCTGCTATCTGTATATTTCTGTGTAGATGGTAGTTTGACTGTAAAATTTTGGATTTTTAATGCCGATAGACATTAGTCACACTACATCTTCTGTCGAACATTGAAGGACTTATAAATTACTTTACTTTCTTTCAGGTGCTGATGGACAATGGAAAATCAGATCGTATATAACCATTATCAACAGCAGTCAGACGATCCCATCTCATCATGCAATAACAGAGTATGAAGTGATTGGAGTCTCACATGGTGAGTGATTGATGCTGACTGGAAGACATCTTATTAATTTGTAGAATTTTGTCACAGTGGAGTGATATGCTTCCCAGAAAATTGTTTTACTCAGAAAGGTGTCTTGGATTGAAGGAAGCAATGACTTTCACATTTCCTATTGTCATTAAATTTGTTAATATCATTAGCATCTGTTCTAATCTAACCTGTTTTGAAGTTGAGTCGGTCATTACTTAACTGGGGCGTTCTACCGTTGACCTATCTTGCCGATAGAGAAGATCCTCTCAAACCACATGTTTAGATGCTTTAGGTCTTAAGGATGCATTCCATTTTTTCTTTTACTTTTTTTTCTTTTTGGCCACAAGAACATCCTTTGCCCTGGATATACTAATGCTCGGCATCACAAAATATATAAGTGAAGAAAGCAAGTTAAGGGCTTTACTTGTGAACTTGCATGTTATTCAC